>CM073773.1:4387836-4647818 GCA_037158775.1 Hetaerina titia | reverse complement strand
CTGCCAATGTCAGACAAGAGACCACTGGAATGGAGAACTCTCTGGAGTGTTTATGGAAATGGAAGTGTTTATGGAATGAATGTCACAATGTTTAATAGTTCTTGTTCATTTGATAAAAAGATTGATCCATGCATGATTTGTATAACTCTTTGTATTTGATTTTAAAAGGAAATGGGGCAACTGCCTATATTCAATGCAATAAACCAAGAGTAATTATTTTAAAAACACATCTTTAAAGTAAGAGTACTAAATTAAATTACTTTTCGATAGTTTAATTTTTTCAGCTTTACAGAAATTATTTTAGACAATAAATTTGTTTTCAATTTCATACTGGTGCAAAACAGAAATTCAAAGTTAAGCACTCTTCCAAATGATAAGTTTCCTTTATTATTTAGAAAAAAATCATTGACATAATGTATTATTCCTTCCAATGGACTACAACCTTGTCATGGTGGAAGGGCTTGTACGTTCCGATGACCCCTAGAGCTGTGCTGGCGGGAGTAATGATAATTGCTCCTGGTAGGGTCACCCAAGCCAGCCAGATAGATTGAAGGTCAGGAGCCAGACGAAAGGTAGTCCACCCAGCGACTGTTCCTCAGTGAGGCGGCTGCAAAGGCATCTGACCCCAGTGGGGCAGCCATTAAGTGATGATGTCACGTTAAAAACACTATTGAGGATGGCAACAGGAAACCACCTCAATTATTATTCCCATGAAAAATGATGGGCACAAGACAGAAATTGAGCCTGGCAACTGCAGGACTCGGCTCAAGCTGCAGTGAGTAGCGCCCCACAGCGGGGGAGGCAAGGCTTCCACGGTCGTCATCCCAGGAAACCCTTGCAGGGGAGAAATAACAGTAGCAGGACAGAAGACGCAGAAGAAGATGAAAGTAGTTAGAATAGAAACATGGAACGTCAGGAAGATGTTGAGGACAGGCAAATTAGAGAATATTAAGCGAGAAATGGAAAGAGATGTATATATATATTGGAAGAGATGTATATGTATATATATATAGAGAAATATAGATGTTTTAGGTCTATGCGAGGTGAGAAGGAAGGGTAGTGGAGGGATTACTAGAGTGATAATTCTAGAATAATATACAGCGGCAAGGACGAGAGCCAACGAGGGGTTGCCGTAATATTAAATAAAGGGGTAGGATGAAGCATAGTCAACATAGAGCAAGCAACTGATAGAATATTAATCGTAGAGATTAAACCAGAGCTGATGAACTTGGTCATTGTGCAGGTATACATGCCACCGAGCAACCACAAGGAGGAAGAAGTCGATAGGATGTACGATGTGTTAGAGGATATAATCCCGTGTGTTCCTGCCAGGAAACATTTGGTAGTGATTGGAATGCGACGGTAGGCGAAGGAAGAGAGGGTGGTGAAGTGGGGGACTATGGGTTAGGCACGAGGAATGAACGTGGGGAGAAAGCAATTGAATTCTGCAGGAGACAGGGGTTAGTCATCACCAACACATGGTATAGACACCACAAAAGGCATAGGTATACATGGAAAATGGTAACCAGGTAACTCAGAAAGGTATCGGATAGATTATATTAAGGTTAGGCACAGGTTTAGGAACAGTGTGATAAATTTGCAGTTTCCCAGGAGCGGATGCAGACTCTGACCACAATTTAGTTGTTACGAAATGTAGCGTCCATTTCAAAAGGACGGGTGGCAGAATTCAAAGAAAGAATTCAAAGGCATTGGCGGCGGGCTAGGAAATGGAATGTAGAAGCATTAAATGGATTAACGAGGAAGGAGTATCAGCAGGCTGTAGAGGAAATCATGGATGATGGTAAAGAGCTGTGTACTATCGAAGAAAAATGGGAATGTATCAAGAAAATGATATCTTGATTAACGGATGAGATGATTGCAAAGATGGAGGAGAGAAGAAGATGGAAGAATGTAAACACAGAGTTAGGCAAAATGAAGTACAAAGAGTTAAACAATAAATTGTGAAGCGCCACGAATAAAGCAAAGGAAGATTGGTGGAAAACGCAATGCGAGGATATGGAAAGTTTACAGAAGAAGGGTGACACTGGTGCTCTATACAGCAAGGTCAAGTTATTATCGGGAAGGAAGAAGGCAAGATCTGTGCTAACAGTTAAAGATAAGTACGGTAAGATAATAGTTGAACCAGAAAAAATCCAAGAGAGATGGAAGGAATATATAGAAACACTTTATGGTAAAGAACTTTGGCTGACAAGGCTAGACATAGAAAAGGAACATGACGTAGAAAGAGATAGCTTAGGTCCAGGCATACTCGACGATTAAATAGAAAGGTCGTCAATGGAGAGAAAGCAAAAAGGGCTGTGGGGGTAGACAACATTCCTGTGGAACTGTTGAAATGTTTAGGAAAATGTGGGAGGAAGACTCTATATGGACTGATTCGTAGTTTTTTGAGGAAGGAATCTGGCCAGAAGATTTTGTGAGATCAGTGTTAGTTCCTAATCCGTAAAAGGTAAAGGCTACATCATGTGAGGATTACAGAATAATACATTTGATATCCCACGCAGCTAAAGTTATTCTCAGGATCATCACCAAAAGGATAGAGAGTAAGGCAAATGATTACTTAGGGGATGATCAGTATGGGTTTAGGAAAGGAAGAGGTACGCGTGATGCCATTGCAGTAATGAGATCACTAATCGAGAGGAATATAGAATACAATCAGGACGTATTCACCTGTTTTGTAGATATCGAAAATGCATTTGATAGAGTGACTTGGGAAAAATTAATGTGTGTATTGCAGAAAATAGGAATGGATTGGAGGGACAGGAGACTGATCCGCAACCTTTACATGTCTCAAACTGCTCAGGTGCAAGTGCGGAGGAGAGAGTCCGGATGGGTAGTGTTAGGAAGAGGTGTAAGGCAGGGTTGCCCATATTCACCGGTTCTGTTCAACATGTATGTAGAGGAAATGATTAGAGAGGCATTGGAAGAATTGGAAGTGGAAATGAAAGTCGAAGGGGAATTGGTGAAATTGTTTAGGTTCGCTGATGACCAAGCATTAGTTGCTATCAGCCAAGGGGTTGCAAGCATTACTGAATGAATTGGGGGTTCAGTGAGATAGATATGGGATGAGAATCAATATTAATAAAACAAACGTAATGCGATTTCCCAGGAAGAAGAAGGCTAAACTAAGTTAAAATAGGAGGGGAAAAAATAGAGCAGGTGGAACAGTTTACGTATTTAGGAAGTGTTTTGGACCAACACGGTCAAAGTAGTAGGGTCGTAAGGAGAAGAATTGCACTAGGCAAGGAGGCTTTCTCAAGGAGGAGGGAGTTGATGACGGAGACATTGAGTAGGGAGGTTAGAAAAGGCTCATAAAAACTCTGATATGGATTGTAGCTATGTACGGCGCGGAAACGTGGTCACTGAAGCAGGAGGATATACGTAGATTGGAGGCTTTTGAAATGTGGGTGTGGAGAAGAATGGAGAAGGTTAAATGGACCGAAAGGAAAACAAATGAGGAAGTACTGGAGATGGTGGGTGAGGAGAGGGGCTTGTTGAGAGAAATCCTATGGAGGCAGGTAAAATGGATGAAAGGCGTATTGTGCGGCAGTGGGAGATTGAAGACTGTTAAAGAGGGGAGAATGTTAGGCAAACGAGGAAAGGGCAGGAACAGGATAGGGATGTTGGATGGGATGAGGGGAGGGAAGAGGTGCACAGAGATGAAGAGGGACCTGATGTAGATTAGGTTGCTGGATTGGGTTTTGTTTGGAGTTACAAAATGTTTATTTGATAGTTGTGTCCATCCAAAAACCTACCTTAACAGGTAGATTACCTAATAATAATAAATAATGTATTGTCATGGTTTGATGTCTTCAGGTCACTAACACCTGTGGGGGGAAATGAAAATGAAGTACCAGACCGCAAAGCTAAGTCAAATGCATCATCCATCTCCAGTTTATGTTCTTTGGATGCAACCAGGAGGGGGAAACCTAATGGTGGAGTGAATTCATATGATGTCGTTTCCAGAGATGCGATTGGGGTATGTTTAAATTGATGAATTTTTATCTTTACTACCTACCTATTGTAAATCGGGACAAATACTATAAAATCATTATAATTTTCACTAAAATACCATTACAAATTTATTTTAATGAACTGATAAAATGGTATCAAATCTCTCAAATAGGAAATATGTTTTAAGATAATTTCAAATCCTGCTATTTTCAAGGTTCAGTTCATTTAGTCCCTTTACTACAATATAATGTCATTTTATTTATTTATTATCACACAACTGAAAAGATAAGTGCATCTGGTTCAGCCTTGGGATGTAATTGCATAACTCTTAGTTACACAGATATTTCGTTGCGTGTACATTATTGTGTTTACCATAAATTTTAACCCTTGGCTAACTGACTCACAAAAGCTGTGTTCTTATAAGTAGAAAAGTATCCTTAGATAGGTCGATATAGAAAATTTGCCATTTTGGATGTTATTCAAAACTCCTGCGATGTAGGGCAAGGATTTTAACATGTCCTCATCTGACAAGGATTCGTTGCCTCTAATGTTGCCAACCTTTCTAGATGTTAACTTAAGGCATCTACTCTGAGAAATCTCAAATATGCGTGTATGTGTGCACCGTTATGAGTGAGGTAGATTCTAAATAATCTATTTTAATATGTAGTGTTGTTTTAAAGAATTAATATTTTTTTAACATCGGAATGTAGCTTATAAACATATGCACTCAAAATCTTTGCTTAATTGGGTTTCATCCATGAATGTTTATTTTCATGCAGGATAAAATATATGCTACAGGAGTTTTTTTCTTCATGTAGCAAAGGCAAGGGAAAGTCCTTGATTCTCAAAACTACAATCTCTTCACAATCCAGTTGTCTTACATTTTGAATTCAGTTCAAACACTTTATACCTGAACGTCATACTAACCTACATTCCTATCAAATTAGCCTATATGCCATTCATCCTTGCCCTAGATGAAAGCCTTTCACACAATTCTTTTGCCATTTCTTCTGCTAACTCATTCCATAAATAAATAAAATATTTTAAATAGGCCATTTAATAATACATTGATAATTGCTTTTTTCATGGTAACAATATTAATCTAATCTAATTTTTTAATGAATTTTTAATCTTGTTTGGTCAATGTCTAATTGTGAACAATGTCCACTCAGAGACAGAAAAGTATGTGCTTACATATAGCTAATTCTATTTCTTTTAGGCTTCTTCAGACTCCAAAAGAAATCTGGAAAATAATGGTGAAATCACCAGTGAACTGAGATCAAAAGCACCTTTATTCACATCATTACAACCTTACACACCAGGTAAAGGCTATAGACCTATTAGTTTTAACCCAGGGAATCAAACACAAAAACTTGCTCAATCTGTTAGTTAGTGTTATCACCTTTTGATGTCAAATAATTCCAATTTTGTAAGTATTTTAAGTAGTAAATGTGCATCTCAATATGCATTCTTCAATTTGTATCCTTTAAAAGTAATACTCTTGTGTAACAAATTGATTACATGCCATAAAATACCAATACATACTTAGAGGAGGGGCAGATGAATTTTAGCGAACTATGTGATTGATCTGTTCCTGGCATGATAAATTTTAAAATTCTACAACTCATAAAATGTGCTAAAATTGTTAATAATGTGAATTATAAATTAAGTTAGAACAGTATTTTTATTTGCTCATTCTAGAAGAGTAGCCTGATTCTGTGTTGAAATTTTTTTTAAATGTCTAAATTAATTCCAACTTGTGATTCCACATATACAGGTATGCAGCTAAATTTTAATCCCTAAAGAATTATATGTGCTCTATTGGGGATTTTTCCATGCGATATACCTCTTTTTAAGTAAGAAGAACTTCTTTTTAAGAACTTATACCTCTCTTTAAGAAATTTAATGAAGTTATGGAAGAAAAGTAAACAGGTATAACTAGACAGGTGCAATATCATATTGTAAGGCTACTCTTAATCACTTACAGTCAATTTCCTTCATTTTTTTAAATATTTTATTGTATTATAATTTTACTCCTGTGCAATATCATAGGAATGTCATCATTAACATTTATCAAAATTTTTTGTAACAGAACAAAATTGTAACTACTCATATGTATGATCTAATACAAGAAATAAACAATTTTGTTGAGTTTATTGTGGCTCTTTTGAATGAGTCATATATTATTTCCCAGCATGTATCAACATAATCCTTTTAGGTGCTTCAAGGAAGAAACAAGAATGAAGACTTTTTTGCTGTAAAGGTGGGTGGGTACTGTAAGGTATCAAAGAAAGGTGATATTACAGAACACTGCATGTGAACAACTTTATGAAACAACCAGTTTCATTTACTTTTTCAATCATAATATCCTCTGATACATTCACTTCATTAGCAGTCATCAGCCAGTACCTGCCAAGTCATCTAATTATTATTCATTTGTTTTACAATATCTTACCCCTTAGAATAATGAATAAATAATAGCAATCTAAAAAGTATCTAAATATAACATTCAATACAAAGAATATGGCAATTAAACACATATTCAAAACTCGAGAATTTTTGCATGAAGAATCATGTGATTTAGGAATAATAAAAACATTATGCAAATGTAAAAACAATATACCTTATAGAATACAATGACCACAAAAGTATATTATACAAAATTTTATTATTTTAGAAGTACCTCCATTATCCAATTACATTTTACTGCTCTAGGGTTCAAACAGCCTTGTCCTTTTCATTGTTCTACCAGACCTTGTATGGTTCTAGTCCAGTTCCTCTAAACACTTTTCTTTTGGATCTTGTCTATAATCAATCACTATGCTTGCATTATCAGAATTGGTTGCTGACTTTTAAGTGGAAATTGAATACTATTTCGCTTGTATTAATTCCCTTCATGATCTCTCAAAACACAGAACTGAGAGCCAAGTGATGCCTAGACCAGAGCTCCACTATGATTTAGGTGACATTATGAAAGACACTTATTCACCAGCAATGATAATCTGTTCAACATGGTCATCATATTGTTCTTTCAATATCTTTTGATTTTTGATTCACTGATGCCTTGCCCCATTCATCACCACTTTAGGATTCAGCAACTTAAAATATTCATGAGTGTTTGTAGGCAATGATGGGATTGACAATATTACCAACCAAACTAATTAAAAAATTTTTACCTTCATAATCATCGGCCTCTTTAGCGTCTTTAGCATTCCATCATCAATCAAAATGATCCGAATCCACTTATCCTGCCTCCGTTGGATTTCTCCTGGCTATAATAATTTGTTTGTCCAAGGACCAAATAGTATGAAAGAAAACTGGGATATTTAGCATTGAACATGTCAAATGGGATCAAACAATATTATCAACAAGAAAGGTGATATTGAACATTCTTTCCAGCAAGATGCAGTTTAGCTTATACTTGAAGGATGTATGACACATTGAGGTTTTTAATTCAGCTGGCAGTTTGCTGTACAAAATGTGACCCATGTTGCGGGTATCCAATAAAGAGCTGTTAGTATGTACATTAGAAATATGAAAGGTATTAACCTTAAAAGTGCAATACTTTTGAGCATCAGCATTGATAGAAAATATTGTTATGTTCTTTTTTAAAAACATAAATAGGGAAGAGGCAACACTTTTAAGTTCCTAAAGAGAGGAAGACTTAGGTTGGGAAGACATTGTCAATCAAGTGTAAATTTTCTTTTACAGTTTAAACACAGAAACAGCTCAAGGGGAAGAAACCCAAAACAATAATTTAGGTACAATTGGAGAGTAAAAAAGACCATAATAGATTGATTTAGGTTATCTAAAACAGTGAAAGGAAAAGTGAGAACAAGAAAATGCAGTGATCTCAGTCTCTTCAGAAGGATGTTAATTTGAGAAAACCTATGAAGTTGGGAATTTAAATTAATACCGAGAAATTTGGATGACTCAGTCCAAGGTAAAGTTTTGCCATGTTACGGTATATTCAACACTATGGTGGGAGTGCTTTTGTGAGTAACTCTCATGACTTTTAACTTTTTGACATTGATTTTAAGGAGATTGTGATGAGTTCAAGAATTATTTTTTTGGTGAATTTTGGTAGAGGCAGAGGAATTAACAATATTAGTGTTATCAATATACAGTATAGAAAGAATACCAGGTATACTGACAGGTTTTCAGGGATATTATTTATGTAGAGAAGAAACAGGATAGGCCAAAAAAAACTATTCTCTCTTTTCTCCCATCACGCTACTATTGCTTTTGTCTCAGTTTTCCGATTCACCCAAATTATCTTTTACATCCTTCCCCACATCTCAATAGCCTTAAATGTATTCCTATCATTTAGCTTCAATGCCCAAGTTTCCACACTTTGCAAAACCATTCTTCATATCAAAGTTTCCCTACCCATATAAAATGATGCTCCACATCAAAGATTTTACTAATATTTTTAAATATTCCTAGAGTGAAGTTAGTGCTCTTTTAATATATAGTATTGCTTGAGATCCTACCTCCTCCCTTGAAAAGCATATTTATATCACCATTTTCAGGTGTTTGATATAGTATTAGTAATTGTAGTTATACATGTTATCACAGAGTTTTTCAAGCAGGATTTTAATTTTCTTTGAGCTGGCATATTTTTTTCAATTTTACCAGGTTATAGGGTGTTGTCATTGAAATGAAGGAAACATAATTATAAAGAGAGTGGTATTCTCAATATAGTACTGAAGAAGTGAGTATGGAATCACTCAAATGTAAACCAATAGTCTCTCAGTGTGTCTCTGGTTCATTATGCCATTTAAATCCCCAGCAGATTCTCCTTAGGTCAAAGTGAATGCTGTTCTTTTCACAGTGGTGCTTAGCCTTAGCTAATAAGAACAATATATTCCATCCACCATTAACTGCAAAAGTGTTGCAAAATAAAGTATGAAAACTGGAATACAGTTGAGCCAACTGTAAGCATTAATCTTTGATTCATTAAATGTCTCTGCTTTTGGACTGAAAGTTCAGAATATTGAAACACAATCACATTCCTAAAACTTGGTGATCACCAAAATAATGTATCACTTGTTGGCATCTCTACTTGTCCTCTTTTAACTCTTCATCCTCACCCTTCATCAACACTTGGTTCTTCACAAGAAACCAAAATCTGCAATCAATTCATCTCCAGTTTTAACTCCCTGAGATTATGTTTTGGAACCCATTTTAAGGGGAAATTATTTTCTTTAATTACTCTATGTGCTTTAAATTGTAGAAACCGCTTAGGTATTTTATCTCCAACTTTCATTAGTTTTTTGAAGCACCCAGAACGTACAACCAGCACGAAAAAAATTACTAGGGATGGAAATGGTTCATCATCATTCTTAAAGTAATTAGACATATTCCACTGGAATGTAAATACATACTTCATGTAATATTGGTGGTCATTGGTGAAATGATGACTTGTGTGTGATTTCAAATATAAGTGTGGAAAAACCATTTTTTAAGAAGTGGAAACAATGGAATAGGTACTTTAAAATAACAAAATGTTAATACCGGCATGAGAAATGGGTTTGTGAGGTTAATGAATTAAATTTCATAAAATGCATTGCCTTCCACATGGAGATTTTAATTTTCTGGATCCATCCATTCGATTACAATTGGATTCTTTTATTATTTAATTGTATCCATTCATTTGGACCCAAGGTCATCTCCACGTTTAAAGTAAATGACAACATCATCAGAAGTGCAGGGTTGAAATGTAGGAGAGCAAAGACAAATGAGGCTTCCTTATTAATCATAACCTTACCTTGTACTTCATCTCCTTTTTCAAGTATGTCATATACTACTCTAAGAACATATTAGAATAAATCGTTGTGAATTTGCAAAATTTTCGAGAGCACTAAAAAAATAGGGAGAGCATTGCTTTAGTTTAAGGGGAGCTTCCTCAGCCACCCATGTTATTTTGAATATTTTAAGATTAAACAAAACCCAAATCTAGATCATCTGCCCTGTTTTAGGCAGCATCTAATCAATCCACATCTATTAATTGTATGTATTGTACTTGCATATTGTTTTGATTTTGCATAATGTTTTTTTTACTGAAATGAAGTGTAAAACATGTTTTTACAAAGCCATGCATAATTCTATGCTTATGGTGAATGAATAAATTACAATTACAATTATTAAAATAATTTTAGGAGAGCCACATTAAGGCTCCAACTCCTCATTCTCTGGGTACATTCTTTAGCGGTTTGGATTTTCTATTATATATTCCCTTTTCTATTATATATTCTATTATATTTCTCATTATATTTGTGATTAACTGAAGTAATTCATGCGCAAATTTTGCTTAAAATCATTCCATGCGACGAAAACTTTTTATTTCCCGCCTTTTGAAGTAGTTCCATTTTTTGGTGTTCTAGCGCCGAGTCGTGTGTAATAGAATAACGAAATAAAGAGTTATTTCAAGTTTGTAATTTACCTCGTAGGGTTTGTGTTGTGCTTAATTTTTGTGTCATGAAAGGAAACTAAACCTCCTTCTTAGAGTATTCATGTAGTATCCGACTTTATATTTTCAATAGCAACTCAGAAGTGATTTTTTATACGAAACCTCGTCCTTAATGAGAAGCAAACTTTATGTGGGGCATCGATAACAATTTAAACCAAATCATGGACTTCCTCGTACTGCGTTGATGGTTTTCTTTGACCTTCCTTGTCTCCAATAGATGTACAGTTTTTCCAATTGAAATATCATGCGTTTTAGTGGTCGAGAATTAGCTCAGGCTTGGGAAAAAACACCCACCTTGGAAGGAAGGCTAAACTACCGTCCACCAGGAGGAAATTTTGGTCAATCGGGTTGGTTGAAAATTTCTGTAGTGAAATACAACGTGTTTGTTGCCATTTGATTAATTTGTTATTGCATTATTCATGGTGGATTTATTTGTTTCAGGTTATAAGGAACGCTGGTTTCGCTTACGGTGTAATCTACTGTTTTATTTTAGAATAAGTGAGACCGGTAAAGTAGAGTCCGAGGTAATAAAATAGTGAATATTTTTATTTATTCATTTACTGTTTTCAGGAGATCAGTTGCTTTCTTGGTTGAAACCTGTCGCAGTTTAATGAAGTTAAATTATCGTTTAATCCGTGGGCAGTAACGACTCTGTTGGTTGGGTTAAATATATTTCATGTTGATAAAATGAAATCCGTCCGTCTCTTTAGGATTTTAGGAAGAGATGTCTAGTATTTATTCTGCTTTCATTCCTTCACTAGCAGTTCATATAGGAATAATCTCTGAGGAATGGTGTAACCATGAACTATTAACATAAATACCGAATGAAAATGATATTTTCTAACTAAAATTTTTATTTTATGGATTAATGTGTATTTGTATCCTTTTTTTAGCCCTCAGGACTCTTTGTTTTAGAAAACTCGAGCGTCCAGCTTGAGCAAAGTTCTTCCATACCATTTGTATTTTCAGTCATATTCAAAGATGAGCCTAATAAAAAGCACCTTTTTTCTGGACGATCAGACTCAAACATCCAGAGCTGGGTGGACGCCCTCAAACAATGCTCGTAAGTTGGTACTACATCACAAAAATACTTGTTGGTGAGATATTAATGTAGTTCATTGGAAAACAAGTATGCTTTTGTTATTTCAGTCATCAATTTCATCAACACAGTTCATAGGACTCAATATTTCACAAAGAACTTTTAATTGTATACAAGTGACTATTAATCGTTTCTAATAAAAGCAGTTTATGCCACGGTGCCTCCATGTACTTTTTGAACATGGGTGCAATGGCTTTCCGTTATAAATCCTCCAAAATATCTTTAGTATTGCTAGGATATTGCTGACTTAATAACATTGGATATACAAATTAATTACATCATTCTTTCACATTTTTATTTTTATGAATACTTTCTTTCAGCTATGAGTACCTGCGCTCTCAAATGCTACTTCTGCAAAAGAAGGTCACCATCAAGACTGGCAAAGTATTATTCATATTAACTAATTTTTTACTTTTCAATATTTATATAAAATTAATATTTCACTAGCACTGTTGAACAGATCAAAAGTATTGCCTTATAGATTTTTCGATGCATTTATATTGATGTTAACAACAACTTAAGGTTGCCATGTACATTCATTGGATATTTAAAAGACAAATTTATCAGAGACTAGCAGCATTTATGATTTCAAATATTGAGTTCTTTAACCTGAAAGTGCTGTCAGATTCAACATAAACCATAGCCTTAGAAAGTGTGTTATTCAGGTCAGTTTTGGCACAACAGGTTAATATACAAATTATGAAAGCTTCATGATCTAAAGGGAATTTATGCTAATTTGCAATGTTAATTTTAATAATGCAGCGATAATTTTTTCTGTTAGTTGAATTACTGGAGTCGTAATGTTTGTTAGAAAATGTTTTTCACCTCCACAGCTGTGATTGCTGTTATCATGAAATAATATCACCATTAACAAAATGAAGGTTTCATGGAAAATATTTAGGTGCAACTAAACTCAAATAGAAAGATGTAATGTGAACTAAATTGAATACCAAATACGTTTAACAAGCTTAATAAACCAGTGATCATTTCTGCTGTAGAGTGCACATTACAGCATCATTATGAATGCAAATTTCACTCTTGAAAAAACTTTCCGTGCAATGTATAAAGGTGATGAAGTTTGTTGTTTTTTTGATTCTTCGTAGGACCCCCTTCTAATGTACCCTTACAATGAAGGTGTCATCAGGGACATTGATTTATTGCCATTAGAGAAGGCAGAGGGTTCTCCTAGACCAGCAAGGGCTGCTCCACCATTGTCCACTTCTCATTTGCACAGCAAACGACTGCAGGGAATATCTTTCCAGAGCCATCTTGTTCCAGTGCCACCTCCTCGAAGCTCCTCGCCAAAATCAGCCCTTCGGGCAGCCCCAGTCATTCCTTCTCAGCCAATAGAACCAGTGAAAGTATCAATGCAGTCAGCTCCAATACAATCTGCACCAAAAGAGCCAGTGAACATGCTCCAGCCTGTTCTTGCCCCTGTAACACAACAAGTACAGTTACCGCCACCAATGAAATCCGCACCTAAAGCACCATCAAGGCCAGCCCCACGTATACCGTCCTCTGAAATGAATCTTATTGACCTCTGAGATTGCAATTCAAGATATCCTACCTTAATTGACTATTCTTATTTTTTTAAACTATTTTAGCCAGTGACCAAAAATGCCTCTTCAAGTTCTATTTATACATGTAATACAGAATGAAAGGCATTGATTAACCCTTATTTTTTTAATGAAGGAAATTCTAGAGATTATAGAGTCATATTTGAATAGAGATGTATGTTTATTGGTATGCATAATGTTTTTCAAGAGTTTATTTTTGTGTTGTGAAATTGCATTTATTTTTCTTAAATTGGAGTGATTACAATTGTGAAAACAAATTAATCATTGTCAAAAGTATTTTCAAACTGAGCAATTTGCAGATATTTTTGGACATTAGATGTAATAAGACATTTCAAGGTATTATCTTTTTTTATATCAATCACTTCTGGTACTTAATGATTAATTACTTTTAGTAATGAGAAGCAGCTCATGTACAGCTGTTCCTATTTAATGCAAATGAAGACGAAATCACTTTAAGGTGTGAAGTCCTCTCACAATTCCTACTATGACTTCCCATAACTCAAAGAGTTAGTTACAATGTATATAATATTTTTCTGTGTGTTTCATTGACTTCTTTATTTTTGATGTTATGATTGACCTTTTGTTTTCTAAGTATTGTCTTTTTCACAATCATTAGAAGATTAAAAGGTACAATTTAAAGTAAAATGAAATGAACCAAATAGTTCTTTCTTTTGTTAATGTTATTGAATCAGGAATATTTTTGCTCAATTCCAAATAAATTCAACTATTGTTTATGTACAAAAATGTTGTACCATTTAAAAAAATTGCCTCATTTTTAAGGAGCATCCATCCATAGTACATATTAGCTTCAGGCTTGATGCTCAAAAGTTTTGCTTTATCTCATTGACAAAACTATTTGAATATACACTTACTTATTGAGTGCACCAGTGCATGAGATCGTAAGAATAATACATATTATAATCTTACATAATAATCTATATTATGTAAGAGTTTCTTAGTTTGTTAATGAGACTAAGGTGTATTATATGTATATATATATTTATTTTAAAACTGTTATTTATTTAATTGTCACCTAAGGTAGAATATATGAATTTGTATGGTCAATTATTTCATGATCATTCAGTGAAGTATGTCTACATTTCTAAGTCAGTAGCTGTATTTGGATCATGAAACTGTGATTGCAATTTTTCATCAGATAATTATCGCTAACTTTTACAGTGCAGTCTTGCTATGAGACAGGAGATGAAAAATTAGGTGGTAGGTGTTCACAAAATATTTTCATATTCTTATGAACAAATATATTATGGAATATGGATATGGCCTAGCTCTCATTTTTTGGAATGTCGGATAGTAATCATTTACAAGTAATTGATTGATAGGAGGTAGGATTCACAGTTGTCATTTTCTTTTGAATGTAGGCAAATTATAATATTAATTGTTAGATAAATTTCTCCAATTGTAAAAATGAACAAAGTGATGTTTCTCAGCAATGGGGAATAATTCAAAGCGACACGCAAAGTAACTAAGACTCCTGTTGTATGGAATACAATGTGTGCTCGATTACCTTGACGTCCTTTGCTTGGTCATCTACCTTTACCAAATGACATATTTTGCCTTGCTTGTAATAAACGCCCACCCATAAAATGACATAGAAGTGGCATTATTAAATGAGAGTGCTCAATTCCCTAGATATTGGTTAAGTGTGAAGGCATAAAGAGCTCTGAACAATTTAAAAGTGATGGATGGATGAGTATTTTTAATGATTGACCATTTAATACCAAGAACTTCTTTGCTGTATAGAGGTTAATAAAATGCTTTGCACCAGGGAACATGGTTACTCTATTTTTTGTGGATAAATGTTCTTTGTATTCTGGTCAAAGTTGGTGTGCTAGAAAATAAAATTTGATGTATCAATTTCATTTGTTAATTAACATTTAATTTGTTGCTTCGATTTTTTCTGAAATTTTTTTGTGGATATCTAACTGTCACAAGGGTATATTAACTACATATGTACATGAATGATTAAGAGAAATATCAGTATGTGTAATCCAAATCAAACTGAACTGCATTCTTCAGCCCAAAGTTTGGTGGGATATTTAAGAATGGAACCCACTTGGTAATGAACAAAATGTGACAATTACTCACCCAGAGTCTTGGGGTTATTTCCTTTTACTGTGCAGCATGAGTGTTCCCAGAGCTCTGGTGCTCAAAGATTTGACAACCCTGTTTTAGCTTAAGGTCGTCAGTGTGATCACCTGGATTTTAACCTGGAGCACTTTGGTTAGTGGGTCTATCTGCTGGGCCATGTCCTATAGTATAGCCTACAACCCCTGAATTAAATTTTGAGGAAAGGTCAGAGATGAATCTTACATCGGTATATGCCAGTACTACTGTAAATGTACAGCTGTAAATGTACTAATGTAAATGTTTTCACATCCTCAGTATCCAAGCTAATAAGCAATACTTCAAACTCAAACTTACTAGTTTTAAGAATAGTATGAATTAGTAATAAGGTGTTGATGTTTCCACCAGTGTGGAGGCCAGATGTCATTATGATATTCTAAAAATAGTTAAATATACCTATATCCATTACTAATACCAAAGGAGTAATGTTTAAAAATATACCATACTTCATTCAGTGCTATATAATATTATTGTAATATGCATGCAGTGTTAGGAAGAGGGGTAAGGCAGGGTTGCCCATTGTCACCGGTGCTGTTCAACGTATATGTGGAGGAAATGATTAAAGAGGCATGGGAAGAACTGGAGGTAGGAATGAAAGTCGGAGGGGAATGAGTAAAATCGGATAGGTTTGATGATGATCAAGCTTTGGTTTGTCAGTCGGCCAAGGGGTTACAAGCGTTGTTGAGTGAATTGGAGGTTCAGTGCGATAAATATGGGATGAGAATCAATATTAATAAAACAAAGGTTATGCGATTTTCCAGAAAGAAAAAGGCTAAGCTAAATATTAAAATAGGTGGGGAAAAAATAGAGCTGGTAGAACAGTTTACATATCTCGGAAGTGTTTTGGACCAATACGGTCAAAGTAGTAGGGATGTAAGGAGAAGAGTTTCGCTAGGCAAGGAGGCTTTCTCAAGGAGGAGGGAGTTGATGATGGGGACCTTGTGTAGGGAGGTAAAGAAAAGACTAGTAAAAACTTTGATATGGAGCATAGTCGTGTACGGTGCGGAAACGTGGTCACTGAAGCAGGAGGATGCGCGTAGATTGGAGGCTTTTTAAGAGGAAGAAACCGAAAGGAAAACAAATGAGGAAGTACTGGAGATGGTGAGTGAGGAGAGGGGTTAGTTGAGGGAAATCCTATGGAGGCAGGAAAGATGGATGAAAGGCATATTGAGCAGTAGGGATTTTAAGAAGGTAATAGAGGGGAGAATGTTCATGTAACCGAAGTTTTTAACCCTGAGGTTGATTTGATAGAAGGTAGAGCCCACCCAATACCGAGCCCTATATAGCATGTGGAATTCACACATCAGGACAGAGAAGGCCAGATCCTTGCTGTTCTCATCTTGCTATTTGTGGTTTCTTAGGAAGATCTGGTACTTGAAAAATCACTCGACTTGGGTGGAGCTGAGGGGACCTAGAGGCATATCTGGGTATTGAACCCTGTCTGTAGACCTGTGCTCTACCAACTAGACTACCATGCCCCATAGTGCACGTATAATATTACTTTATATCCTCATATTTAGCATTAGATATTTTTGCATTAAAAATATGAAATATTCTGGAATGTTAGTGAGTATGCCTATCCTTTCTTCTGTAATATTATTGTGTTTAATAATGAAAATGTAGGCATACTTTAAATTTGCGGCCCCATATATGTAGCCTTTCCAATTTCAGCACAAACCCAACAGTAGAATCTTTTGCTTTTCTCTGGCCAAGGATTGTCAAATTTTGTGTGCAATCGTGAGAGAACTGTATGTCTGGGAGTTGGACTACCTTCTGTAGATGGCTGCTTGCTTAAATTATTTTCATAAGCAAAAATTATCAAATTCCACACAAATTAGAACTTCTATTTTTATGATAAAAGCACCCAATTTTCCTTTTACTCATACCTTTAGCCTCTCTTCTTGTAGACACTTAGCCACCCAAAATGGAGGCATTCCCTTTCTAGTTGGCCTTACTTTTCCTCAAGTATCCCTTCTAAAGCCCTTCATAAATATCTGGAAAGGTGAAATAATTGTCCATAAGTAGTTTTCCTGTCTATTTCTCCACCTTTTTATCAGATTCATGACAGTGCTGGGTGTTGCTGACTCACTATTTGGATGAGCTTTATTCTGTTTTCTAAAGTACGGATTGGTATTGTATGGGTACCCGATCTCAAAACTTTACTTAATTCCTAATATTTTGTTTTTTTTTGTGCCTATATTAAGGAAAAATAACCCATCCTAGGAATGGAACTGCCTTCATCAACTGTAAACTCTTTTGATAGATTTTAATATTTTGGAAAAAATGCCTCAAATGTTCAAAAAGAACTTATATTTTCCTTGGGTAATCATCATTTTCATCTCATTGTCCGGTTCATTTTCGTAATTAGAAAAGCGTCGATATCCCTGATTGTGCTCCCAGTGCTGATCTTGAGTCGTGTTTCCCGTAGAAGGGAATTTCATGCAGTTTATCTATCGACCAGTAGTCTTTCAGGGCATCCAAAACAATCATGGCCAACCAGGATGCTCAAAGCAAGAAACGTCGATATTTTTGGAGAAATTTTCAGGAACCTCAGGATGTCCTTTCATTTTGCATTAACATCATGAAGTAACTTGCTTACAATACCAGGAGGTTGAGAACACCTTTCCCAAAAAGTAATTTGAATGAATCAGAGGAAATATGCATTTCCTCACTTCTAAAGGTAAGCGCCATGAGGACTCATTTCGGCATTACTTGCATCATCACTACTGCTATCCCACTGCATTCCATTTCTTCCTGCGTGTCTATATTTCATCCTCTGTGGTGAACTCCCATTCCTTGTCCTGTGTTTTGTGCTTAAAGGTATGAAATGACAATGACATAAATAAAAATTATAAATTCAGGTGTTATATGGTGGAACTGTTCCATAATAACAGAGATGAAGGCTATTACAATTTTCCACTAAATAAAGATGTACTATATTTCTGACTAGTTTCAATGCCCTGCATCATTTTCAAGTGAAGCTCTCACTGTACAGCGCTATATGTATTGAACATAGGAGGTGGGGGAACCTGGGTGTCTCCACATGCTGGGAGGGGTTGGGGGAGAGGCAAGTGGGAAAAACCGAAGCTCTGGGGATGGGAGAAAAAAATGGGTATAAGTGGGTGGAGGTTGAGGGTTTGGAGAGGAAGGGGGAAAGGCAGGAATATGAAGACTCTAGTTGGTTGCAATGAGATGGTCTTTCCTTCTTATCTGAATTCCTTATGGCATCTCCCCACGGTGTGTGGGGAAGGAGTGGTGGTGGTGTCCTGTGGTATCGGTCGGGGTCCATTGGCCAATCAGTCTCTTTCGTTGGGGATCATCCGGGTGCCAAGAGTCCATTCACTCCACGGTTATAGTGATTGGGAAGTTGGTGTCCTCCTGTGTTGGGTCAGGACTAAGCTGCTGTGTGAATGGCTGGTGTCAAGGAAGGTCTGTATGTGGGGGAGGGGGGAAGAACGGTCTGTTCTCTGTTGGGGTAAGCCCCAGTTGTTCAACTGTGTCTTCAAGATGATGCTGTTTTGAGGGATGGGGTGGATGGATATAGTTTTCTAGTGGTGACTGGTGAGAGGTGGATTAATTGAATGTTATTGCAAGTAATGGGAGGTGAGGCTGAAAAAAATTGTCATTTAACAAATGGTTATTTTGGATCTTTTGTTGAATTATTTCTAATTGTTCTAGGGCATCTAGTTTCTTCCCTTTCCCTTTGACGTGTAGTATTTTGGGGTTTAAGTTGTATTTGTGATCGGTTTCAATTGTGTGTTTCACGACCGTTGAAGATTCATCTCCTTTCTGCAGACACTTTTGGTTCTCATTTGCTCTTATTTTGAAGTCTCTACCTGTCTGGCCTATGTATTAAATGGGGCGGGAGTCGGTTCATTTACTCCTTTTTTCTGAAGAAAATCCACTTTTGTCTTTTGAATTGCTCAATAGTTTGAAGGGGTTTAAAAGGAATTTTTGTATTTATGTTTTTGGGGAATCTATTTACTATTTTAATTGACAGGTGGCCGATGTAGGGGATCCTGCACCAATGTTGTGAGTTTAGGGTGGAGAGAGATTCTTCCGAGTTTGAAGAAGTTATGCTCTGTAATGCTTTGATTTTCCTCGTCTTGTGTAATTCAGTGTCTGTTACGTTTATACCATATCCATTGTTGATATCTATAGTTTTTATGTGTCTAGTTCTTTTTTGTAGTGGGAATTTTTAAGTGGGATGTTGAGGAGTCTGTATCATCGAGTGGAAGCTAGCGAGTTTTAGTACGATAGGGTGTTGGGAGTCATGTGGTATATTTGGTCTGTTGATGTGGGCTTCCTGGAAATTAAGAATTGGTGTGTTCATCTACATAAATACCCTGCGAGCCACCAAAAAGGTGTATGGCAGGGGGTGTAGCACCATGGGGGAAGGGTAAGGGTTGAGGGGGTTGGGGGTTAGGTGAGGAAAGGGGGAGAGAACCTGAAAGAAAAAAATATTTTTATATATATACACATATATATATGTGTGTGTGTGTGTATATATAAAAATATTTTTTTCTTTCAGGTTCTCTCCCCCTTTCCTATATATATATATATATATATATATATATATATATATATATATATATATATATATATATATAACTTAGACAGTAACACACAGCACGAGAACACAAAAAGAACACTCACAATAATATCTTGATAATTTCGACGGACTCGAGCTCCGTCTTCTTCGGAAGATAAGATATGACACATATATGTGTCATATCTTATCTTCCGAAGAAGACGGAGGTCGAGTCCGTCGCAATTATCAAGATATTATTGCGAGTGTTCTTTTTATGTGTTCTCGTGCTGTGTGTTACTGTCTAAGTTTTTTATTCAACACTTCCGTGTTTCTTCGAAGAAATCATCTATATATATATATATATATATATATATATATACATATATATATATATATATATATATATATAACATGACGTAGCTTAGGTCCAGGCATACTCGACGATGAAACAGAAAGGGCATTAAAGGAGATGAAAGCAAATAAGGCTGTGGGGGTGGACAACATTCCTGTAGAAATGTTGAAATGGTTAGGAAAAGGTGGGAAGAAGGCGATATATGGACTGATTCGTAGTATCTATGAGGAAGGAATCTGGCCGGAAGATTTTGTGAGATCGGTGTTAGTTCCTATTCCAAAAAAGGCAAAGGCTACGTCATGTGAGGATTACAGAACAATAAGTTTGATATCCCACGCAGCTAAAGTTATTCTCAGGATCATCAACAAAAGGGTAGAGAGTAAGGCAAATGATTACTTAGGGGAGGATCAGTTTGGGTTTAGGAAAAGAAGAGGAACGCGTGACGCCATTGCAGTAATGAGATCACTAATCGAGAGGAATATAGAATACAATCAGCAAGTTTTTGCCTGTTTTGTAGATTTCGAAAAAGCGTTTGATAGAGTGAATTGGGAAAAATTAATGCGTGTATTGCAGAAAATAGGAATGGATTGGAGGGACAGGAGACTGATCCGCAACCTGTACATGTCTCAGACTGCTCAGGTGCGAGTGGGGAACGGAGAGTCCGGATGGGCAGTGTTAGGAAGAGGTGTAAGGCAGGGTTGCCCATTGTCACCGGTACTGTTCAACGTATATGTAGAGGAAATGATTAAAGAGGCATGGGAAGAACTGGAGGTAGGAATGAAAGTCGGAGGGGAATTCGTAAAATCGGTTAGGTTTGCTGATGACCAAGCATTAGTTTCTCAGTCAGCCAAGGGGTTGCAAGCATTGCTGAATGAATTGGAGGTTCAGGGCGATAAAATGGGATGAAAATCAATATTAATAAAACAAAGGTTATGCGATTTTTCAGAAAGAAAAAGGCTAAGCTAAATATTAAAATAGGCAGGGAAAAAATAGAGCAGGTAAGACAGTTTACATATCTCGGTATTGTTTTGGACCAATACGGTCAAAGTGGTAGGGACGTAAGGAGAAGAATTGCCCTAGGCAAGGAGGCTTTCTCAAGGAGGAGGGAGTTGATGACGGGGACGTTGAGTAGGGATGTTAAGACAAGACTCGTAAAAACTCTGATATGGAGCGTAGCTATGTACGGCGAGGAAACGTGGTCGCTGAAGCAGGAGGATAGACGTAGATTGGAGGCTTTTGAAATGTGGGTGTGGAGAAGAATGGAGAAGGTGAAATGGACCGAAAGGAAAACAAATGAGGAAGTACTAGAAATGGTGGGGGAGGAGAGGGGTTTGTTGAGAGAAATCCTATGGAGGCAGGAAAAATGGATGAAAGGCGTATTGAGCGGTAGTGGAATGTTGAAGAGGGTAATAGAGGGGAGAATGTTGGGCAAGCGAGGTAAGGGTAGGAACAGGATAGGGATGTTGGATGGGATGAAGGGAGGAAAGAAGTACACCGAGATGAAGAGGGACCTGATATAGATTAGTTTGCTAGGTGGGGAGTCACAAAATGTTTATTTGATAGTTGTGTCCATCCATAAACCTACCTTAACCGCTATTACCTAATTATTATTATTATAGATGTATATACATGTATATATATACATATATATATATGCACATATATACATACATACATACACACATGTATACATATCCTCACGCAGTCCCTAACCTGTATGTTAATACTTATTGTAATGAACTAAGTCCTGGGGAATTTCGGCTACAAGCTTTCTGGTCCCTTATCGTTCTTGGAAAAAATGACATTTTAAACCTGTCAGTCTTACAGTCTATCTCTCTAATCTTATATTCGTGATCCCGTCGACCGTAATATGTTGGAGTTCGTATTATATTCTTGATTTCATCGGAAAAGTGCCCATCTTTAAATGTTTTAATAACTTAAGAAATTAAATATCATCTTTGCTTTTTACAGAAATAAAACTTTATTTGTCGACTAGTTTCGTTTACACTGTAACATCCTCAGGACTAGTGGTGCAATGTATATTTTGTTTGAGTTATATACTCGGTCGGGTAGAGGTAGCGGATAGGAGGGTGTAATTAAGGAGAAAGTAGGGGGGGGAAGATGGAGGGAAGAGCGTGGGTCTGTGTCATGAGGTTTTCGGGTGTAGAATAGGAATGTCCAAGAGGGGTGAGTGGAAAGGGAAAAGGTGGTCATTAGTTATCCTTTCCTTCTTCTTAACCATTTTTAGAATTTCTAACTGCTCACGGATGTCCAGCTGCGTTCCTTTCTTCACTCCGTGCAGTAATGTGGGGGTGAAATTCGCACGGTGGCCTTCCTTCAAGAGGTGGGTTGCGAATTGGGACATCCCAGCGTTCTTCATGAAATCCCTCCGGTGTTCTTCCGCTCCAACCGTTATGCTCCTGCCTGTCTGACCGATGTATTTAGCGTCACAGTCGCCACATTGCAATTGGTTAACCCCGCTCCGGAGAGTTGGTTTTATGGGGTCTTTGACTGTAGGTAGCAAGCTCCTTAGGTTCCTATTATTGTAGAAGGCAGGTTTTATGTTCATATCCTTCAGTACACTGCCTATTTCAATGGAGGGTTTTCCTACATATTTAATGCGTCGCCATGAAGCTAGGTCTCTGGGTGGGGGGCATTAAAATTCTCTGAGTAAAAATTTTTTCTTTTTGTTTTCTAACAAATCGTCAATCAATTTTTCTGTGTAGCCATTGGCCATAGCAATCCTTTTAATATTGGAAATTTCCAACGTGAAGGCTGAGGGGTCTAAAGGGATAGCTAATACCCTGTGTAGTAAGCTTTGAAAGGCTGCAAGTTTTTGGTGAAAAGCGTGCTTTGAGGATGCATGGATAATCTGGTCTGTACAAGTGGGCTTGCGAAAAATCGAAAATTTATGTTTTCCTTCCTTAATAGAAATAGTCAGATCCAGGAAATTCAGTTTGTAACCCTCTTGGACCTCCATGGTGAATTTGATCCTTGAATTTAATGAATTGATGAGCTTTAGAAAATTTACCAATTGTCTCTTCGTACCTGTCCATAAACATAATACATCATCTACGTAACGGAACCAGTAGTGCACATTTTTGAGCAGAGGATTTTCACTTTTGAAAAATTCCATTTCTAGGCTGTTCAGAAAAAATTCAGCCAGTAGGGGTGATAGGGGGGAGCCCATAGCTAGACCTTCTAATTGTTGATATAGGTTGCCATTAAACAAGAAATAATTCTGATTTATGCACCCTGTCATTAAAGATATGAGTTCATTGCAAATAATTCCTGGTGTTTTAGCATTGTGTAGTACTTCCTTAGCTAGGAGTACTGCTTCTTCTCTTGGAACACTAGTGAATAATTTTTCAACATCAAATGACACTAATATGGAGTTCTTGGGTGGAGTTATATTTGTTAAGGACTTAGTCAGTCCTATTGAGTTCTCTATGCTGTATTTTCCCCGAAATTGTGAATGTTCTACAAATTTGCGCCCCACAACCCTAGCTAAAAAATGCGTTGGGGACCCGATACCTGATACCATTTTTAATAAGTTTAATCTATATTGGAAACGCCGCTGCGTAAGAGAATCCCAACCTAAATTGTCTAGCAAAGTGGATACGCTGCTGCGTTGGTCATAACAATGTTTGACAAATCTATCCCCCCTCCGCTGAACTCGATCTAATTCCGAAACCAAATTTATGTTTTGAGGATCCCATATACTGGAGGAATACTCTAGGTGGGGCCTGACCAAGGCAAGGAAACATCGTTCCTTCATTTTTTCGTCGCATTTACCTAGCACTCTTTTCGCAAATCCCAATTTTTTATTTATACTTTTCTCAAAGCCTTCTGGTGTCTTTCTGCTCTCGTAGCTATCTTTGATTATTCCAAAGAGGGCATCCTTCACTTTGACCCCGAGTGCCTTGATTATTTCTCCGTTTATTTTGTCAACTCCTGGTGCCTTGTTGTTTCTCAGGTCTACCACGGCTCTTTCGAATTCACTTCTGAGTGTTGGGAGTTCTGGGAATCTGAGGACCCCGATCGTCTTTACTAATCTTGCTTTCATCTTTCATTAAGCCATCTTCTAGTAGTTTGGGAGCTTGATATAGTACTCCAATGTATTCTTTCCATCTATTCCCAATGTCGTCATCATCTATTAGTATTTTTCCATTGGCGGCTCGGATGTTTTGCGATTTTGTTTTTCTTTCTCCGAATCGCCCCTTCACTAGTTTATAAGCCATCTCGCTAATTCCCTTTCTCATGTTGTCATTAATTTCCTCGCAGCAACTTTCTATTCATTCTTCCTTTGCCTTCTTGCACTCTCGTCTTACCTCGTTCCACAACTGCTTATAGAGGCCTTCTTCACTCTTCTTTCTTGGATTCTTGTATTTTCTTCTTCTGTCCTCTATGAGGTCTCTTGTTTGAGCTGTCATCCATGGATTCTTAGATATTTCCGCCTTATTCACAAGGAGCTCATCTGCAGCTTTGGTAATTATATTCTTCATTTCTTTCCATCGATCGTCTGAGTTGGTATTTCCATTATTTCCTTCTATTTCTCTTTCGATGGCCGCGGGAAACTTTTCCCTTGCGCTCTTTTCTTCCAGTATTTTTGTGTTCCATCTGGGTTGTTGTATCTCTTTCTTCATCTTCTTGTATCGCAGTCTGCTGCCCATGATCACCAGGTTGTGATCGCAATTTATATTTGCGCCGGGATAGCTCTTACACTTCTTAACTTGTATCTCTTTCTGACAAGGATGTAGTCAATTTGGTATCGTCCTGTGTTTCCAGGCATCTTCAATGTGTATGTTCTTCTCGGATGTTGATCGAAGATGGTGTTTACCACTACCATGTTTTTTTCGTTGCAGAATTCTACCAGTCTCTCTCCCGCGGCGTTTCGTTTTCCCAATCCGAAGTATCCCACGCTACTTCCCTCTCGCCCCTCGCCGACCACAGCGTTCCAATCGCCCATTTTTTTAGGTAATCTACCGGTAGGTTTTTGGATGGGCACAGCTGTCAAATAAATATTTTATAACTCCAAACAAAACCCAATCCAGCAACCTAATCTACATCAGGTCCCTCTTCATCTCTGTGTACATCTTTCCTCCCTTCATCCCGTCCAACATCCCTATCCTGTCCCTGCCCTTTCCTCGCTTGCCCAACATTCTCCCCTCTATTACCTTCTTAAAATCCCTACTGCTCAATATGCCTTTCATCCATCTTTCCTGCCTCCATAGGATTTCCCTCAACTAACCCGTCTCCTCACCCACCATCTCCAGTACTTCCTCATTTGTTTTCCTTTCGGTCTCTTCCTCTTAAAAAGCCTCCAATCTACGCGCATCCTCCTGCTTCAGTGACCACGTTTCCGCACTGTACACCACTACGCTCCATATCAAAGTTTTTACTAGTCTTTTCTTAACCTCCCTACACAACGTCCCCGTCATCAAATCCCTCCTCCTTGAGAAAGCCTCTTTGCCTAGCGCAATTCTTCTCCTTACGCCCCCGCTACTTTGACCGTATTGGTCCAAACAAAGTCCATACGTAAACTGTTCTACCTGCTCTATTCAATCGCCCATTATGATGAGGTTTTCCTTCCCTTTTACTGTTCCTAGAAACTCTTCCAGTTTTTCCTATACATCTATTTCCTCTTCTGAATGGATGGATGTTAGCATATGCACCTGGGCTATCACTGCGTCTGTAACCTCTCCCTCTAACCTTATCAGTAGAATCCTCTCACCGTATTGCCAGCGCGATTTGGCTCTTCTTCCTCACTCCTTCTTGAATATGATGCCAACTCCTGCATTTCGTCTCCTGAGTATATCACCCTGTATCCGTCGCTCCAGAAGTCGTCAGCCCCGGCCCATTTAACCTCGCTCACTCCTAGGATGTCGACTTCCAATCTGTCCATCTCCGTCTTGGCATTTTCCAACTTCCTGCACACTCCCAATGATCTCACGTTCCATATCCCTATTCTGCATTTATCCACCTTGACTGATGTTCCCCTCCCAGTAGTCTGCATCCGGGGATCCGATTGGGGGACTATTTTATCTCCGGAATATTTTACCGGGAGGAAAGCCATCATGTCACATTTTGAATGCAAGGCTGCATATTCTAGGGAGAATAATGTGGTGGTTTCCCGTTGCCTTCCACATCGCAGAACTTCGGCCGATACCGTGCACTTCACTCTCTCCCGCAGCTGATGCCGGGCCGACACACTTGGTCTGCGCCATCAGTTGTCGAATGGTGAAACTGCTGCCTTTCACCATGGGTTCAGGGGCCCATTTCCTTTGTTGCCTCGTTCCGAAATACCATTATTGTGATATATCAGTTAATTTGTAGTTGCCTCGTTCCGAAAAACCAAGTTTTTCTAAACTGAAAAGCTTTCGTCACCCCGGCCCCGTAGAAGGCAAAATTTTAAAGGGTAGCGCTGCTAGCCCTACCCTTGCAACGACTTGGGAGGACCAGGAATTATATTCAGGGTTTACCCCCTAGAAAGGCTTGTTTCTCTACACATAAAGAGCCCTCTCTACCCTATCATGTGAGGCACACTTAGTCTGGCAGTTCAGTCAGGACCTGTGGGAGGCAAGGGAGGTCCTACCAGTAGCTATGCTACCGTCGGCATAGATCTTGACGTCCCAAAGCTGCACTCAATCCTTCCCGCCTGGCACTGAAGGCGCCTTGCCACTGAAGGTGAGAAAAGTATAACGATTGAAATACCATAGGAAACGAGAACCAAAAATATGTAGGAACATCGAACCTTGGACCAAGATGCACATGCATACAAAATACTAACAAAAATAACCAGTCAATGGATGGCACACACATTAGAGTCGAAATTAGAGTCGGGAAATACAGAAGTACAAGGGGGGCATAGTTAATCTTAGTGTTCCGGTTGAAAAATGACGTATTTCACCGTAAATGGCATTTGTGAACTTGGAGAAGACCTTTTCATTTATATAACCTGCTCAGTGGGGCGGCAATTAGGTGATGGTGCCACGTTAAAAAACTATTGAGAGAGGCAACGGGAAACCACCTCAATTATTTTTCCCAAGAAAATAATGATGGACAACATAGAAGAATTAAGTCCTGGCAACTGCGGGACTCGGCACAAGGGGCCGTGTGTCGTGCCCGGCAGTGGGGGAGGCAACGCTTCCGCGGTCGTCATCTCACGAAACCCTTGCGGGGGAGAAATAGCAGCAGCAGGACAAAAGAGGCAGAAGAAGACGAAAGTAGCTAGAATGGGAACATGGAACGTCAGGACAATGTTAAGGACAGGCAAATTAGAGAACATTAAGCGACAGATGGAAAGAAGTAATATAGATGTTTTAGGTCCATGCGAGGTGAGATGGAAGGATAGCGGGGATTACTAGAGGGACAATTATAGAGTAATATACAGCGGCGGGGACGAGAGCCAACGAGGGGTTGCCGTAATATTAAATAAAGGGGTAGGAAGACGCGTAGTCAACATAGAGCAAGGAACTGATAGAATCTTACTCGTAGAGATTAAAGCAGAGCCGACGAACTTGGTCATTGTTCAGGTATACATGCCACCGAGCAACCACAAGGAGGAAGAAGTCGATAGGATGTATGATGAGTTAGAGGATATCATCGCGAGTGTTCCTGCAGGGAAACATTTGATAGTGATGGGGGATTGGAATACGACGGTAGGCGAAGGAAGAGAGGGTGGTGAGGTAGGGGAATATGGGTTAGGTACGAGGAATGAACGCGGGGAGAAAGCGATTGAATTCTGCAGGAGACAAGGGTTAGTCATCACCAACACATGGTTTAGACATCACAAAAGGCGTAGGTATACATGGAAAATGCCAGGTGACTCAGAAAGGTATCAGTTAGATTATATTATGGTTAGGCACAGGTTTAGGAACAGTGTGATAAATTCGCACAGTTTCCCAGGAGCGGATGCGGACTCTGACCACAATTTAGCTGTTATGAAATGTAACGTCCGTTTCAAGAAGATAATGCAAGGGCGGCGGGATAGGAAATGGAACGTAGAAGCATTAAATGGATTAATGAGGAAGGAGCAACAGCAGGCTGTAGAGAAAATGATGGATGACGGTAAAGAACTGAGTACAATCGTAGAAAAATGGGAATGTATCAAGCAAGGGATATCGGAAGCAGCAAAAGACACCATAGGAACCATTAACGGGAAAAGAATAAGGAAACCATGGGTAACGGATGAGATGATTGCAAAGATGGATGAGAGAAGAAGATGGAAAAATGTAAACACAGAATTAGGCAAAATGAAGTACAAAGAGTTAAACAATAAATTGAGAAGGGCCACAAATAAAGCAAAGGAAGAATGGTGGAAAACGCAATGCGAGGATATGGAAAGTTTACAGAAGAATGGTGAAATTGGTGCTCAATACAGCAAGGTTAAGTTATTATCGGGTAGTAAGAATGCAAGATCTGTGCTAAAAGTTAAAGATATGTGGAGTAAGATAATAGTTGAACCAGAAAAAATCCAAGAGAGATGAAAAGAATATATAGAAACACTGTATGGTAAAGAACTTAGGCCGACAAGGTTAGACATAGAAAGGGAACATGACGTAGAAGAAGATAGCTTAGGTCCACGGCATACTCGACGAATAAATAGCAAGGTCGTTAAAGGAAATGAAAGCAAATAAGGCCGTGGGAGTAGACAGCATTCTTATGGAATTGTTGAAATGTTTAGGAAAATTTGGGAGGAAAACTCTATATGGACTGATTCGTAGTATCTATGAGGAATGAATCTGACCGGAAGGTTTTTTGAGATCAGTGTTAGTTCCTCTTCTGGAAAAGGTAAAGGCTACATTATGTGAAGATTACAGAACAATAACTTTGATATCCCACGCAGCTAAAGTTATTCTCAGGGTCATCAAAAAAAGGATAGAGAATAAGGCAAATGATTACTTAGGGGATGATCAGTTTGGGTTTTGGAAGGGAAGAGGTAAGCATGATGCCATTGCAATAAAGAGATCAGTAATCGAGAGGAATATAGAAGACAATCAGGACGTCTGTTTCGTAGATTTCGGAAAAGCGTTTTATAGAGTGAATTGGGAAGAATTAATGCGTGTACTGCAGAAAATAGGAATGGATTGGAGTAGGGACGGGAGACTGATCCACATCCTGTACATGTCTATCAGACTGCTCAGGTGTGAGTGGGGACCGGAGAGTCCAGATGGGCAGTGTTAGGAAGAGGGGTAAGGCAGGGTTGCCCAATGTCCCCGGTGCTGTTCAACGTATATGTAGAGGAAATGATTAAAGAGGCATGGGAAGAACTGGAGGTAGGAATGAAAGTCGGAGGGGAATTGGTAAAATCGGTTAGATTTGCTGATGTTCAAGCATTAGTTGCTCAGTCAGCCAAGGGGCTGCAAGCATTGCTGTGTGAATTGGAGGTTCAGTGCGATAAATCTGGGATGATAATCAATATTAATAAAACAAAGGTTATGCGATTTTCCAGAAAGAAAAAGGCTAAGCTAAATATTGAAATAGGCGGGGAAAGAATAGAGCAGGTAGAGCAGTTTACACATCTCGGAAGTGTTTTGGACCAATACGGTCAAAGTGGTAGGGACGTAAGGAGAAGAATTGCGCTAGGCAAGGAGGCTTTCTCAAGGAGGAGGGAGTTGATGACGGGGACGTTGAGTAGGGATGTTAAGACAAGACTCGTAAAAACTCTGATATGGAGCGTGGCTATATACGGCACGGAAACGTGGTCGCTGAAGCAGGAGGATATACGTAGAGTGGAGGCTTTTGAAATATGGGTGTGGAGAAGGTGATTTGGATCGAAAGGAAAACAAATGAGGATGTACTGGAGATGATAGGCCAGTAGAGGGGTTTGTTGGGAAAAATCCTATGGAGGTAGGAAAATGGATGCAAGGCGTATTGACCGGTGGGGGGATGTTGAAGACTGTAATACATGGGTGATTAATTTTTCAAGAAACTGTAACAGTAACTTTAACGGAGTCACCCGCTATGTGTGCATTATAATGCAACCATTTCAGAGAGTAAAAATCATTCGCCTTGACCGGGATTCGAACCCGGATCCCGGTATTTCGTCATAACATCTTGTTCCTTTAAAGCCCCCAAAATTTCAGAGTGTAAGAGGACGTCTCGGTAGCTTAAGTGGTTAAAGCACTCGGCCGGATATCGAGGGATCCGGGTTCGAATCCCGGTCAAGGCGAATGATTTTTACTCTCTGAAATGGTTGCATTACATGGGTGATTGTTAGGCAAACGAGAAAAGGGCAGGAACAGAATAGGGATGCTGGACGGGATGAAGGGAGGAAAGAAGTACACAGAGATGAAGAGGGACTTGATGTAGAGTAGGTTGCTGGATTGTGTTTTGTTTGGAGTCACAAAATATTTATTTGGTAGTTGTTTCCATCAAAAAACCTACCTTAACCAGTTGCTGCTCTCCCCCAAACCCCCCCATCCTTCGATTCCAAGTCACTACGAGGGAAAATCACGTATTCGTATCCTCAAATATTCCGGAGTCGGGGTAATGCTTACCCCCCATCTCTCTGGAAAGAGGCCACTAGGGACCTGCAACCAGCCCGACCTCCTGGTACCGCCCAGCAAAATATGCTTGCACTCAGTATTAAGAGGATTAAGCGCCTGCAAATACAGAGCCAAAATGAAACATTTCGCCTCTTCCTTCGTATTACTAATGGATACCTTTGGACATGTGCGTTCCATTGGGATTAAAATGTTACTTTGAAACATAATGTGGAAGTTCTAGTCACTTTGGTTAATGCATCCCTTGTACATTTACGAATGTTACTTCACTGAAACATTAGGGAGTCAAATATTGTGTGCCATTAATTCATGGAATAGTGAACATAATTTCTACAGTAATCATGTGATAATCACCGAGAATAAAACGAGATTAATAGTGCTCGTTTCGTGAACTGTAAATAAACAAAAGTTATGCAGCAGTTGCTCTCTAAGTTCAAGTGCCCCACGTACCTTGGTGATAGTGCAAGTGCCTTCCGTGTTAGCAATCAGACGCTCAATTTGGAAATACCTACAGCGGTGACTTTATTGATCCACTATCTTTGTTCGATAATGCGTCATGAAAAAGATTCAAATTAATAGTTCGCATATTTTTTAATAACAAGTGCATTCAATTTGTTATCATAACGCAATCCCTCGCTCCTCTGTCTGTCCTTGAATACGTTGAAAATCCGCCTCCAAGCTATCTGTTGAGGTACAAAATACGTACACACGTGGTGATTTGGGGATGAGTAGTCCGTTGCTTTTCCTAAAAGGCAGCCAGCACTGCCTCTAGACACGTCAATCATGTATGAAGGTCTCGAGAAAACGGCCAACTCTACGGACGCTCGGACATTATTGTCATTTCATTTCGTTAGGAAAAACGGGAAATTTGTGAGGTGCGCAATTAAGTTTATGACAGTTTGATTACTTCATGGGTCATCTCAATTGTGATGAATGAAGTGGTACCTCTTATCTTTTATTTTTCTGAAGACAGGTGCAAGCCGGGTTTTGTGTAATGTAATTCGAAACTCTCACATTTTTGTTCCTCTTTTGTTCTATTCCTCATTTTATCACTAGGGCAACTTGACAAATAATAGGTGTGAAAAATATGCTAACCGGAGGATTCATACCCTCAATAGAGTTTTGAAGAATCAATCTATCTGTTCAATTTTTTTCGTTTTTTAGACTTTTCGTTGGAAAATCGTTAAGGAGGGGTTAAATTGTATTCGAACAGAAATAATTTTATGACCTTTTTCTTCGAAAAAAAAAATTGAAAATAATGTTTAATTTTAAAATAATGGCCCTAATTACAGACTCCTTTACACTGAACAGCAGATAAGTGCATGCTCTTAAGACAGCAGTTATGCAAAATGGTTTCTGGCAGAGAGTAATTTGTTTTTGATTTTTTCTTAAGCCATGCATGAACTCCTGGGGATAGGGATTTTGCTCCCTGTTGTATTCTCCCCATCCTCGGTATTGTTCACGATCGGGTGAGAATTAACCGTGGCCTTCGAGTTATTTCCATAGAATGATGGCATATTTAACATTTAACGCATTTTTCCCGCACTAAACTTGATTGTCAAACTGTGCACATTTCAGTAACATTCCCCTAAATTATTCAAGTGGACAACACTCGAAAATGAAGTAAAAGCACTGAAATTCGTAATAGGGAAATAATCTGACAGCCAAAAAAAATCCATACTTTTATGTGAAGACAACAATGAGATCTTTTAAATGATGTGATTACCTAGAAAATACAACATTATTACAACTTTCTTTTTACAGTATTGAGCTCATCCAAGAGCCATTGGAAATAGAGAGAGTGATTTTGAAAATGTATTGTTACCCCCATCGTACTACGGGAGGCGAGATCATGTTAATAAAATTAGAAAGATTAAGTTTAGAACTGATGGATCTAAGATGTAATTTTTCCTACGAACGATAAGGGGTCAGAATAACAATTTCCGACCGCGATAGGGTCATATTCGGGTCAAAATTAGTCTGGTGCGTATTCACACTCTGGCGGTGGCTTGCAGGGTGCTAAACTAAAATAAAAACTCGGTGAGTTCTAACACGAAGATGGAATTAATTTAGCCTCTGGAATGATTCCATGAAACACTTAACTTGCAGGATTAGACTGGTTAGAAGTTATCAGCCAACAAATAACTGAGAACCACCTTATTTTCAGGATTATGTTCATTTAAATGAAAGTAATTAGATACTTCCAGTCGCCGTGCTTGCTTCGACGAGTGGAAATCTGCCCTCTCGTCCCTAACGGGGGCTTATTGCTGCAGAAATGTATGCCGTATATGGATGATGCCCCATCCCCAACTATTTTCCCACCTCTTGTATAACATCGCGATGAAAAAAATAACCCTATACACCTCGTGATCCATTACGTAATTGCCGTCGTCCTTCGACTGGCATCCCTTCTTCTCCTCACGGAGAATGCGACGGAGGAGGGAGAGTGCGGGGATAGAGGGTCTGCTGCCTGCGTGGGTCACGTGAGGGAGCGGGTTTTGGATTCCAGACGCATGGTGGTGCGTTCAAGATTTTCCCAATCGCGACCGTCGGGTGAAACGGCCGTCCGCGCCTCCCCCCTACCTCTCCCCTCCAAGGGAAGCGACCCCGGCGCTACCGAACTCCAGAAGAAAGCGCGGGAGGTCTTTTGATTGGTCTCGTGACACTGGCTTGATGTTGAATTCCGTGACACACGCATTTCTCCCAACAAACCCCTCTCCTCGCCCAACATACCTAGTACCATCCCCCCCATACCTCATTTGTTTTCCTTTCGGTCCATTCTCCACACCCACATTTCAAAAGCCTCCAATCTACGTCTATCCTCCTACTTCAGCGACCACGTTTCCGCGCCGTACATAGCAACGCTCCATATCAGAGTTTTTACGAGTCTTGTCTTAACATCCCTACTCAACGTCCCCGTCACCAACTCCCTCCTCCTTGAGAAGGCTTCCTTGCCTAACGCAATTCTTCTCCTTACGTCCCTACCACTTTGACCGTATTGGTCCAAAATATTTCCGAGATATGTAAACTGTTCTACCCGCTCTATTCTTTCCCCGCCTATTTTAATATTTAGCTTAGCCTTTTTCTTTCTGGGAAATCGCATAACCTTTGTTTTATTAATATTTATTCTCATCCCATATTTATCGCACTGAGCCTCCAATTCACTCAGCAATGCTTGCAACCCCTTGGCTGACTGAGAAACTAATGCTTGGTCATCAGCAAACCTAACCGATTTTACCAATTCCCCTCCGACTTTCATTCCTACCTCCAGTTCTTCCCATGCCTCTTTAATCATTTCCTCCACATATACGTTGAACAGCACCGGTGACAATGGGCAACCCTGCCTTACCCCTCCTCCTAACACTGCCCATCCGGACTCTCCGTTCCCCACTCGCACCTGAGCAGTCTGAGACATGTACAGGTTGCGGATCAGTCTCCTGTCCATTCAATCCATTCCTATTTTCTGCAATACACGCGTTAATTTTTCCCAATGCACTCTATCAAACGCTTTTTCGAAATCTACAAAACAGGCAAAAACGTCCTGATTGCATTCTATATTCCTCTGGACTAGTGATCTCATTACTGCAATGGCATCACGCGTACCTCTTCCTTTCCTGAACCCAAACTGATCATCCCCTAAGTAATCATTTGCCTTACTCTCTATCCTTTTGTTGATGATCCTGAGAATAACTTTAGCTGCGTGGGATATCAAACGTATTGTTCTGTAATCCTCACATGACGAAGCCTTTGCCTTTTTTGGAATAGGAACTAACACCGATCTCACAAGATCTTCCGGCCAGATTCCTTCCTCATAGATACTACGAATCAGTCCATATAAGGCCTTCTTCCCGCATTTCCCTAAACATTTCAACAGTTCCACAGGAATGTTGTCTACCCCCACGGCCTTATTTGCTTTCATCTCCTTTAATGCCCTTTCTATTTCATCGTCGAGTATGCCTGGACCTAAGCTATCTTCTTCTACGTCATGTTCCTTTTCTATGTCTAACATTTTCGGCCTAAGTCCTTTACCATACAATGTTTCTATATATTCCTTCCATCTCTCTTGGATTTTTCCTGGTTCAACTATTATCTTACGCCACTTATCTTTAACTGTTAGCACAGATCTTGCCTTCTTACTTCCCGATAATAACTTAACCTTGCTGTATAGGGCACCAATTTCACCCTTCTTCTGATCCACTATAGTTCGTGGAAAAAATGACCATCTTAAATCTGTTCTACACTTAATCTCTCTAATTTTTTTTAGCATTATCTCACCTACCGTAGGATGTTGCGGCTAATAATACATTTTCAACATCACTGTCCTTCCAATTTATGCGAAAAGAGATTTAATCTGTAATTTAAACTTTCCTCCGAGAGTTATTCCCAGCCTAGATGCTCTAATATTTTGGATACGCTACTGAGTTTAGCATAACAACGTTTTAAAAATCTAGCTGCTCTACGTTGCACGCGATCCAATTCGGCAATCAATCCAACTTCATGAGGATTCCATTTGCTTGAAGCGTATTCTAAAAGAGGCCTAACCAACGGCGTAAAACTTTTCTCTCTGACCTTTTCATCACATTTACCAAGTACTCCTCTAATAAAGCCTAATATTTTGTGAACTTATCCACACATTCCCCGTATGTGTTTCACCCAGGAGAGATCGTGAGTGTGGATTTAATCGAGGCTACACATTCCATTTCGGTGTTCCCGATGCAGTGGGAGTTAGGGTGGGAATTGCTCTTTTTCCAAAAACTTATGACTACGCACCTTTTTAGGTTTAATTCTAAATACCAAGTGTCGCACCGGCGTTTTATAGCACTAAGGTCATCTGACAAAGCTTCTCTGTTCTCAGGGCCACGGATATCACGGTAAACCACTGCATCGTCAGCAAATAAACGTGTCTCACTAGTGACTACGGAGTTAATGTCGTCCTTAACGTGAAGTATGAAAAAAATAGGTCCGATGATACTTCCCTGGGAACACCTAAGGTAATTTCTACTGCATCTGAGCTGACTCTATCCGTAACTACTGTTTATATCCGGCCATTTAAAAAGTCTTTAATCCAACCCCGGATATTATTTTCTATGCCATAAGAGTATGCTTCTAGCTCTGCGAGTAGTTTACTATGAGGTACTTTGTCGAAGGCTTTCTTAAAATCTAAAAAAATCACGTTCACTGGAACATCGCTCTCCCCCGAAGTAAGAATATCACGAACAAAAAGCGCAAGTTGTGTCTCGCAGCATCTACCTTCATCTACCTATCATCGAGCTGATTTTTCATTAATAGCTTCTGATTATCGAGGTGTCTCACGATCGAACTAGCGACTATATGTTCTATAGCCTTGCACGAAATGAATGTGAGGGAAACAGGCCTGTAATTACTCGGTTCCTTCTTGTCTCTGTTTCTAAATAACGTTACGTTTACTATGAGGTACTTTGTCGAAGGCTTTCTTAAAATCTAAAAATTCGTTTACGTGTTACGTTAACCGTTTTCCAATCTCTCTCTGGGAACCTTGTGACCACCGACGACTTCTTAAATATTAATTCTACATACGGCGAAATTTCTGAAGCTAGATCCTTAAATGTATGAGGGAATATTTTTTCTGGCCAGGAGGATTTATTAGGCTTAATATTTTTCAGCATACGTTCTATTCCATTATATGAGATATCAATTTTGAGCATCGGTTGATCGGCACGATTTGGTAAGCCATTGCGGGTATTCTTTGAGATGCGAGTTGCTAGTTATACTTTCAGCCTAATAATGAAAAGACAGTTATCGTTGAAAATGGTTTTGTTGTTTTTGGAAGTATTTTCCATGATAACTAATACACTTTAGCATGCGCTCGAGCGAATTTTCGTAACACTTTTTCCCCTCCGGTTTAGGTACCTCCAAAACATGGTTTTGAATCCATCAACGGCATCTTCAGGCGCCGAAAATTTTGGTCACGCTACTTTTTATTGATAAACGGGAATAAAAAGAAGTCAATTGGTGCTAAATCAGGGCTGTACGGAGAATGACCCACAATTCGACGTTTTGGCCAGTCAAATAGGTAGTTGTTTCAGCCGATCTGTGAGAGCTTGCGTTGTCATGATGAAGAATGATCCTTCGTTTACCGTATTTCACCAAGCACTTCTGGCAAACAAATGCTCGTGTACCATTCAGGATTCACGGTTCTACGTTGCTCTAATGGCACAGTTGCCACATGTCCAGTTATTCCGAAGAAACAGGCGATCATTTCCTTTGCACGAATCACTTTTGTCGGATTTGACTCGTCTTGGAAGACCCATGAAGTGAATTGCTGTTTTATTTCGGGCTCATACGCATAGATCCAAGATTCATCACCGGTTTACAGGGTTCGTCCGGAAGATAAGTGTACTGATTTTTTCCGGATTTTTGACAAAAGGGGAGTCGTCCACTACGAATTTGTACCTGAACGACAAACTTTAATTGCTGCATTTTATGTCCAAGTGCTCGACAGGCTTCGAAAACGAGTCGCCCGCGTCCGGCCAGCGATCAAAAACATCTGGCGGCTGCATCACCACAATGCGCCGTCTCACACCGCGCTTGTCGTGTCGGACTTCTTGGCCAAGCACGGCGTGGCAACGCTGCCGCACCCGCCCTACAGCCCGGACTTGGCACCACCGGACTTCTTTCTGTTCCCGAAGATAAAGAGGAGTTTGAAAGGAACCCGATACGGGACTTTGGACGCCGTCAAAGAGGCCGTGACGACGTGTCTTGGAGAGGTTCCCGATGATGCCTTCGCGGGAGCGTTCCAGGAATGGGAACGCCGCTGGAACAAGTGTATCGACTCACAAGGATCCTATTTTGAAGAATATTAGCTTAAGATATGTAAAAGTGTAATGCATTTTTTTCCTGAGCTCAGTAAACTTATTTTCCGGACGAACCCTGTAGATGTTATACACAGCTTCTGATGCATCGCGATAGTATTTGCTGAGTATTTCTTTGCACCAATTGACACGAACATCTTGGTGAGCTTTTCTCAAATTATGCGGGATCCCACGCAAACAAATTTTTTTCACAACTTAATGTTCATGCAATTTTTTATTGATGCTCGTCATATTAATTCCCAAGGCTGCCTCAGTCTCACGGATAAGTCACATGACGATCTTTCTTTACTGGTTGTTGCACAGCATCAATGTTTTCTGGCATAATTGATTTTGCTGATTTGACCTTCACGACTTTCGTCGCTGAGCAAACGGCGGTCATAATGGAATTCGTTACACTAGACTTTTACAATGGCAAAGTGCTAGGGGCTTCATCGCCAAAAGTGGAAGTAAGTTGATCGATTCACTCCTGTCTTGATAATCCACGTCGAACGTCGTAAAAAATCGTTGAGATGATCAGTGAGATTGAATCACCAGTGAGATATTAGTGAAGACACTTTGAAAGAAGGAATTTAATAAGTTAGCCTTTTCCAAACTTCTGGCTACTCTTTCGCTTTATCATTTTTCAGTGAATTTGTTTTGAAGTGGATTAGTCGCTGCACCGTCTTGAAGACAATTCGTTTCTTAACTCAAGTTTGTTTTTATACAAACCTTGTTCTAGCAGAATTTTCTAAATAAGGCCTCACCAGCGAAAGTTAACATTTCTCTTTAAACTTTTCATCAAATTTCACCAATACTCTTCTAATAAATCCTTATTTATTGTTAGCCCGTTCACATATTCCCCGTATATGTTTAAGGAAAAGCAAAGGGAACCACTCGACAGTCTAGCCCTCCGGTATTAATGCCCCATAGTCAGGACTTTTCGATTTAAATTTTCGCGAAACTCCATTGTACCGTGGCACACGATTTGGATTTTCGCTTCCCTATACTGTCCTTTAACTAAAGCGCTTCTTGTGTGACCTTATTCGAATATACTGCCTTAATAATTGTTTTAATAACGCGTGTTACTGAAAATGTGCTAATTCAAGTCGTTTTTTACCTTTCTCCGCGTCTACAGGATTGACAAGGTGGGTGCAACTGGAGGGCATCTGTGTCCAAACCAAGTGACGTTCGTAGATGGTATTTTTATCTGAGTTCTGTGGTTCCATCCGACATGGCAAGGGAACTTGGCGAGGGCTTGGAAGAGATCGGGCATGGAAGGGACAGAAAATATACTAATTAAAATGCAGACGATGGAACTCTAGTCAGTCAGAAACAGTAATTGGTGTTATTGGATGAGCGCATACATATTAAGACAAATCCTAAGAGGGAAATCAGTTAGAGAAATAATGTGTTGGGCCATACTGCCATGCTTGCAATTCAAGCAGAAGGATATAAATTATTATTATTATTATTATTAGGTAATCTACCGGTTAAGGTAGGTTTTTGGATGGACACAACTATCAAATAAACATTTTGTGACTCCCCACCTAGCAAACTAATTTATATCAGATCCCTCTTCATCTCGGTGTACTTCTTTCCTCCCTTCTTCCCGTCCAAAATCCCTATCCTGTTCCTACCCTTACCTCGCTTGCCCAACATTCTCCCCTCTATTACCCTCTTCAACATTCCACTACCGCTCAATACGCCTTTCATTCATTTTTCCTGCCTCCATAGGATTTCTCTCAACAAACCCCACTCCTCCCCCACCATTTCTAGTACTTCCTCATTTGTTTTCCTTTCGGTCCATTTCACCTTCTCCATTCTTCTCCACACCCACATTTCAAAAGCCTCCAATCTACGTCTATCCTCCTGCTTCAGCGACCACGTTTCCGCGCCGTACATAGCTACGCTCCATATCAGAGTTTTTACGAGTCTTGTCTTAACATCCCTACTCAACGTCCCCGTCATCAACTCCCTCCTCCTTGAGAAAGCCTCCTTGCCTAGCGCAATTCTTCTCCTTACGTCCCTACCACTTTGACCGTATTGGTCCAAAACACTTCCGAGATGTGTAAACTGCTCTACCTGCTCTATTTTTTCCCCGCCTATTTTAATATTTAGCTTAGCCTTTTTCTTTCTGAAAAATCGCATAACCTTTGTTTTATTAATATTGATTCTCATCCCATATTTATCGCACTGTACCTCCAATTCACTCAGCAATGCTTGCAACCCCTTGGCTGACTGAGAAACTAATGCTTGGTCATCAGCAAACCTAACCGATTTTACCAATTCCCCTCCGACTTTCATTCCTACCTCCAGTTCTTCCCATGCCTCTTTAATCATTTCCTCTACATATACGTTGAACAGCACCGGTGACAATGGGCAACCCTGCCTTACCCCTCTTCCTAACACTGCCCATCCGGACTCTCCGTTCCCCACTCGCACCTGAGCAGTCTGAGACATGTACAGGTTGCGGATCAGTCTCCTGTCCATTCAATCCATTCCTATTTTCTGCAATACACGCGTTAATTTTTCCCAATGCACTCTATCAAACGCTTTTTCGAAATCTACAAAACAGGCAAAAACGTCCGGATTGTATTCTATATTCCTCTGGACTAGTGATCTCATTACTGCAATGACATCACGCGTACCTCTTCCTTTCCTGAACCCAAACTGATCATCCCCTAAGTAATCATTTGCCTTACTCTCTATCCTTTTGTTGATGATCCTGAGAATAACTTTAGCTGCGTGGGATATCAAACTTATTGTTCTGTAATCCTCACATGACGAAGCCTTTGCCTTTTTTTGGAATAGGAACTAACACCGATCTCACAAAATCTTCCGGCCAGATTCCTTCCTCATAGATACTACGAATCAGTCCATATAGGGCCTTCTTCCCACATTTTCCTAAACATTTCAGCAGTTCCACAGGAATGTTGTCTACCCCCATGGCCTTATTTGCTTTCATCTCCATTGACTACCTTTCTATTTAATCCTCGAGTATGCCTGGACCTAAGCTATCTCTTTCTACGTCATGTTCCTTTTCTATGTCTAGCCTTGTCAGCCAAAGTTCTTTACCATAAAGTGTTTCTATATATTCCTTCCATCTCTCTTGGATTTTTCCTGGTTCAACTATTATCTTACGCCACTTATCTTTAACTGTTAGCACAGATCTTGCCTTCTTACTTCCCGATAATAACTTAACCTTGCTGTATAGCGCACCAAATTCACCCTTCTTCTGTAAACTTTCCATATCCTCGCATTGCGTTCTCCACCATTCTTCTTTTGTTTTATTTGTGGCCCTTCTCAATTTATTGTTTAACTCTTTGTACTTCATTTTGCCTAACTCTGTGTTTACATTTTTCCATCTTCTTCTCTCATCCATCTTTGCAATCATCTCATCCGTGACCCATGGTTTCCTTATTCTTTTCCCGTTAACGGTTCCTATAGTGTCTTTAGCGGCTTCCAATATCCCTTTCTTGATACATTCCCATTTTTCTTCGATAGTACTCAGCTCTTTACCTTCATCCATGATTTTCTCTACAGCCTGCTGATACTCCTTCCTCGTTAATCCATTTACTACTTCTAAATTCCATTTCCTAACCCGCCGCCCTTGCCTTATCTTCTTGAAACGAACATTACATTTCATAACAACTAAATTATTATAGTAATTTTAATAACTGGGAAAGAATTTTATGCGAATATACGCATTGTGGTGGGAACTTCAAGTGTCGGAGAAGATTTATGTTAGCGAAAGAAGCGCAGGAAAACAGAATAGTAGTGCAATATGACTCTATGAGCGCGCGTTAGCGAGTTTTCTCAAGTAGAGAAATGCTTGCTTGCTTCATAGAAAAGTGATGTATGAAATCTATGATCACATATGAATTCATTAGATTACCTACAAGGTCAGACATCCACGGAAGAATGTTGTCATGACTGATGAAAGTAAAATCAATATTTTATTACTAAAAACAAATTATTTAAATATTTATTTTTTTATATTTTGTAAGATAATGTATTTCAATTAAAGTAATGTGATCACAATGGCACTCGGCAATGAAAGTAAATTTCTTTCAAGACGAAATTTCTTTTGTGTAGATAAAGCTAGTGTAATCCACTCTTACAGAAGGAGTGAAACGGGATTTATCGGTTTTGACAGCGTATTTTGAACTCGCATCAATCAAGGGACATTTTCTTTTTTAATGGGTATTCATCACTTTCAAAAATCTTGACTAATAAGAGGGAGCGCGTTAATCGTTTGAAGCTTGGGAAGATATACTCAACGTCTACTATTCAGTGTTTGCGCATTCATTACCAAACATCAGAATCAGATGTCTTGCCCGTTCTCAAAATGTTAATTTGATTGAAAACCGATTTAATTTGCTTTCACAGCGTTCATTTCACCCTTAGAAGTTCTATGCGCATTTAAATGATAGTAGATTAAAATCGGGCAACGATTTATAACATGGTCAATTATTTTGGTCGGTGTCTTGTTTTTGGGCGTGTTTCTCAGTGTTCTTCTCGCCACAGCAAGCAGTACAAAGTCACGCATTCCTAAATCCGATGGGCTACATACACTTGAGAGCAAAAACTTCAAGATCCACATTCCGACCAAGAGGCGACCATCATGGAAGAGAGGAAGGAACGCGTGAGGGATCGTCACGTGAATGTTGTAGAGGTCGGACGGGTTCGGGGGTGAGCGGGTTTGTGGGGGAGGTGTGCGGAGGTATGGGCCGGTTATATTTCCGGCCTGATTTTGGGTGTTTTATACATCCTGAAGATAAATTCAACCGTGTGCTGCTCCGTTCTTCATATATTTGCCTGAGTGTATGTGTATTATTACGATTGCCTTGGAGTGAAGTCCGAATTATGGTAATGGTACGTTTTGTAAAGTTTCGACATAGTGTCTATCCGCCGCTGATCATTCCAAACTTCAGTTCTCTCAAGTATGGGCAAGCTAACAAAAAATTAGAATTTATTAGAAGAGTACTGGGAAAATGTGATATTATATAATGTGACAGTATATTGAAGTTACAGCTGAGTTATACATATATACATATGTGTATATATATATTCATTCAAACAGAAATAGGTATAAGGAAAGGGGATAGGAAAACACTTAATAGGCGAAGACAGGACATGTGGGGAAGGCGTTTTTTGAGCAGATCACGAAAGTAAAAATATTTCCCTATCCGGGATTTGAACCACGGACCTTCCACTTTCCGGGCGGATGCTCTACCAGTTGAGCTAATAGGGAAACCTGATTTACCTTGAGATCTACGATCTTATAAAGCGCCAAAGTGCTCCGATACATATTGCCCGAGAGATGGCGTTATGGAGCTGTTTCACCCACCAAAGGAGAAATAGACGGGACACAAGAAGGGGAAAGGATAGTAGAAAAGCATTCATACGATCTTATAAAGGATAGGAACGGTGCGTTTCATGGCACGCATAGCCAGAAGAAGAGACGAGCCACATTGGCCAAACACATATTCAAACTTGAAAATCCCGCCATACGGCGCACAAATATTCATTCAAACAGAAATAGGTATAAGGAAAGGGGATAGGAAAACACTTAATAGGCGAAGACAGGACATGTGGGGAAGGCGTTTTTTGAGCAGATCACGAAAGTAAAAATATATCGGAGCACTTTGGCGCTTTATAAGATTGCAGATCTCAAGGTAAATCAGGTTTCCCTATTAGCTCAACTGGTAGAGCATCCGCCCGGAAAGTGGAAGGTCCGTGATTCAAGTCCCGGATAGGGAAATATTTTTACTTTCGTGATCTGCTCAAAAAACGCCTTCCCCACATGTACTGTCTTCGCCTATTAAGTGTTTTCCTATCCCCTTTCCTTATACCTATTTCTGTTTGAATGAATATTTGTGCGCCGTATGGCGGGATTTTCAAGTTTGAATATGTGTATATATATATATATATATTTTGTTAGTTTATAGTTTGAATATGTGTATATATATATATATATATATATATATATATATATATATATATATATAACTCAGCTGTAACTTACACATACTGTAAATATATACATTTATTGAATATAAATATTTATATATATATATTATTTTTATATATTATATATATAAACCATAAACACAGTAATCAACCCGAAGGTCGGTTTAGTACGTGATGGTAGAGCTCACCCATGTACCAAGCACGACGCGTGTGAATATTCACACATCAGGGTAGGGGCGCCAGTTCCTTTCCCTGTGCCGGTTATGGTTTCCTAGGAAGATCTGGTGCCCGAAAAATCAACTAGCTTGGGTGGAGCTGCAGGTGCCCAAAGTGCCTTGCCCGGTAATCGAACCCGGGACCCTCCGGTCAGTAGTCCAACGCTCTACCCACTAGACCACCGCGACCCGCTTATATATATATATATATATATATATATATATATATATATATAAGTATGTTTTTATTATTATTAGGTAATCTACCGGTTAAAGTAGGTTTTTGCATGGACACAACTATCAAATAAATATTTTGTGACTCCAAACAAAACCCAATCCAGCCACCTATTCTACATCAGGTCCCTCTTCATCGCTGTGTACTTCTTTCCTCCCTTCATCCCGTCCAACAACCGCTGTCCTGTTCCTGCCCTTTCCTCGCTTGCCCAACATTCTCCCCTCTATTACCTTCTTAAAATCCCTACTGCTCAATATGCCTTTCATCCATCTTCCCTGCCTCCATAGGATTTCCCTCAACAAACCCCTCTCCTCACCCACCATCTCCAGTACTTCCTCATTTGTTTTCCTATCGGTCCAAATCACCTTCTCCACATTGACATTTAAAAAGCCTTCAGTCTACGTCTATCCTCCTGCTTCAGCGACCACGTTTCCGTGCCGTATATAGCCACGCTCCATATCAGAGTTTTTACGAGTCTTTTCTTTACCTCCCTACTCAACGTCCCCGTCATCAACTCCCTCCTCCTTGAAAAAGCCTCCTTGCCTAGCGCAATTCTTCTCTTTACGTCCCTACCACTTTGACCGTGTTGGTCCAGAACACTTCCGGGATACGTAAAATGTTCTACCTGTTTTATTTTTTCCCTCTTATTTTTATGTTTAGCTTAGGATTTTTCTTTCTGGAAATTGCATAACTTTTGTTTTATTAATATTGATTCCCATTCCATATTTATCGCACTGAACCTCCAATTCACTCAGCAATGCTTGCAACCCCTTGGCTGACTGAGAAACTAATGCTTGGTCATTATCAAACCAAACCGATTTTACGAATTCCCCTCTGACTTCATTCCTACCTCCAGTTCCACCCATGCCTCTTTAATCATTTCCTCCACACACACATTAAACAGCATCGGCAATAATGGGCAACCCTGCCTTACACCTCTTCCTAACACTGCCCATCCGGACTCTCCGTTCCCCACTCGCACCTGAGCAGTCTGAGACATGTACAGGTTGCGGATCAGTCTCCTGTCCCTCCAATCCATTCCTATTTTCTGCAATACACGCATTAATTTTTCCCAATTCACTCTATCAAACGCTTTTTCGAAATCTACAAAACAGGCAAAAACGTCCTGATTGTATTCTATATTCCTCTGGACTAGTGATCTCATTCCTGCAATGACATCACGCGTACCTCTTCCTTTCCTGAACCCAAACTGATCATCCCCTAAGTAATCATTTGCCTTACTCTCTATCCTTATGTTGATGATCTTGAGAATAACTTTAGCTGCGTGGGATATCAAACTTATTGTTCTGTAATCCTCACATGACGAAGCCTTTGCCTTTTTTGGAATAGGAACTAACACCGATCTCACAAAATCTTCCGGCCAGATTCCTTCCTCATAGATACTACGAATCAGTCCATATAGAGTCTTCTTCCCACATTTTCCTAAACATTTCAACAGTTCTACAGGAATATTGTCCACCCCCATGGCCTTATTTGCTTTCATCTCCATTGACTACCTTTCTATTTAATCCTCGAGTATGCCTGGACCTAAACTATCTCTTTCTACGTCATGTTCCTTTTCTATGTCTAGCCTTGTCAGCCAAAGTTCTTTACCATAAAGTGTTTCTATATATTCCTTCCATCTCTCTTGGATTTTTTCTGGTTCAACTATTATCTTACCCCATTTATCTTTAACTGTTAGCACAGATCTTGCCTTCTTACTTCCCGATAATAACTTAACCTTGCTGTATAGAGCACCAATTTCACCATTCTTCTGTAAACTTTCCATATCCTCGCATTGCGTTCTCCACCATTCTTCTTTTGCTTTATTTGTGGCCCTTCTCAATTTATTGTTTAACTCTTTGTACTTCATTTTGCCTAACTCTGTGTTTACATTTTTCCATCTTCTTCTCTCATCCATCTTTGCAATCATCTCATCCGTGACCCATGGTTTCCTTATTCTTTTCCCGTTAACGGTTCCTATAGTGTCTTTAGCGGCTTCCAATATCCCTTTCTTGATACATTCCCATTTTTCCTCGATAGTACTCAGCTCTTTACCTTCATCCATAATTTTCTCTACAGCCTGCTGATACTCCTTCCTCGTTAATCCATTTAATGCTTCTACATTCCATTTCCTAACCCGCCGTCCTTGACTTATTTTTTGGAAACGGACGTTAAACTTCATAACAACTAAATTGTGATCTGAGTCCGCATCCGCTCCTGGGAAACTGTGCGAATTTATCACACTGTTCCTAAACCTGTGCCTAACCATAAAATAATCTATCCGATACCTTTCTGAGTCACCTGGCATTTTCCATGTATACCTACGCCTTTTGTGGTGTCGAAACCATGTGTTGGTGATGACTAACCCCTCCCTGTCTCCTGCAGAATTCAATTGCTTTCTCCCCGCGTTCATCCCTCGTGCCTAACCCATAGTCCCCCACCTCACCACCATCTCTTCCTTGGCCTACCGTCGCATTCCAATCCTCCATCAGTATCAAATGTTTCCCTGCAGGAACACACGCGATTATATTCTCTAACTCATCCTACATCCTATCGACTTCTTCCTCCTTGTGTTTACTGGGTGGCATGTATACCTGAACAATGACCATGTTCGTCGGCTCTGCTTTAATCTCTACGAGGAAGATTCAATCAGTTCCTTGCTTTTTGTTGACTACGCGTCTTCCTACCCCTTTATTAAATATTACGGCAATCCCTCACTCCTGAAACTACTCAATTTGTTACTGCTAAAATATGCTTCTCTTTACCAGACAAATATTACAGAGTTATCTTTATTAGGATTATTAATACTTACTTCTACCTATAATCTATCAAGTTTGAACATTTTTTAATTTTGATCTAATTCTCTATCTCTATATAAAAAAATCTAATTGAACTAATTAATACCCAGATGTTGAAAACTTACCTATCCACTCTTGTAATTATCCTCAGCCTTGGAGACTAAGAATATTTTAGCCCGTATGTGATTTTTTACCTATTATTTTAGGTGCCCTGGCTCAGAATTTGATCTCTCAGAATGACATTTTTGAAGCTAGCCTAATTTTGTGACCGTGTTACGAAGGAAACATTTATGGAGAAGTAAACGTAAAATTTTAATTCTCATTGGCGTCGTATATTCAAACTGATATACGTTTATGGAGAAGTTCATCCCCCTTTGTTGGTTGCTGCGGAATGGGCTGTTCCGTAGGTATCAGATTGGGCGAAACCTAAATTATTGCAATACGTTCGCAGTATTTTTTGTCTCTATGCCCCCAATTAAAGTGTGAAGTGGAGGAAAAAGAAAATTTATAGTCAGTTCTTTTATGGAAGAGACTTTAAATAAATAATCCAATTGCTTTCTTTCAGAAGGGCGGATATTTTTAACATTACAAAATTTTCTGTAGAACATTAATTCTCACACTTCCGTCATCTTTTTCTGAAGAGGAATTCCAGCTCACAGCAACATTGTTGAGTTGAAGGGGGAGGTTAGAACGTCGGCCTTGGGAATGAACTTTGGTGAAGAGAAAAGTATTTAAGAGCTAAAAGAAAAAAGAATATGGTCCTTTTTCAATTAGTAGATCACATTTTCAAAGGAATATTGGTTTTAGTTGTCAAAGACCTTGATTCCTGCGCAACTTCTTTCGAGAAAAATACAATATAACTCGAAGGAGCACAAAATGAATCGATGCATCCATATTCAAGGATATTGTACTCTTCAACAGACTTGTGGAAAAGAACACTTGTGAAAATCTCTGGAAAAATACAAAATCTTTTAATATGGATACTAAATACTCCCACAAAGTGAAGGCTGAAACCTTAGTGCATGAATTGAAGGATTATAAAATCAAGAAAAATGAAAAGTGTAAACATTTTTGATTTTTTAATTTTTTTTAGATTATTATTGGACTTAAAATTAACCGAGTAGTACCCTATCCCGCATTTGCTCCCCTGAGCATCATGTCAATTGATGAAATACATTTTCAAAACACTGTGTATACCCTTTCATATGAGCTCCTGAAATCGTATGTATATAATTTTTTGGCCAATAGCTAATTGACATGACATGCTTAGTTGATGATGAAACTTCTGAATGAGTTTGGGAATTGCTCTTACCAAGCGTTAACAGGGCATATTGAGAATATATTAGTGTTAAATTTGGGTGGACTTTAAATTCCCAATGGCTGTAGTCGCCGAGAAACAGAGAAGAAGAGAAGTGAAGAGCGACTTCAATTTCGGTACCGAGCCATGCGGAATCCGATGGCAGCACTTACTGTGTGTATGAATGGGCAAATATGGCGATTCAATCATAAGAGCAGCTTATCTTACTTGTAGTTTTTTGGATTTTTCTTAAATGTCTTTAGATCCCAGTAACCAGCATCCCGTAGTTGTTGAACGAATAAATCACATTGTTATGTTCCATCCCAATTTATTTACAGCCGACCACGGTTTCAGCAGGTAACTGTCATTATCAAGACACGAGGTCTAAATTCATTACTCGTTGAGAAATAGTCGCGAACGAAAAATTCAGCCTTTTGAAGGATACCCCAGAAACCTGAATTACGAGTGCAAATGCCACCGATACATGATTGCCACGTGAGGCATCACAGTTGTCAACATACATTTCTCTTTGTTTGGGAAGGAAATACCTGACTATCTACAATGGCTATTGGAAGCGTGGCTTTTGAAATTAAAATTTTAAAACTATCAATTTATGAAAAAGCAGGGCAGAGTTTGTCCAGATTGAATGCACACATCCTTCCCTTGTAATACCCGGTAACTCCAATTTACGTAGCTGGATCATGAAGCTTTACTTCGAGAAGAAATAATTAATAACTATTATTAAAATATGTACAAGTTTTCGATGGCTTATAAAAGAAGTAGCAATAAAACATCAGAAACAAGAAATGAATGAAAGTAATATTCGAAGTGGCACTCACCCGCTTCATTGCAGAAACGACGTGCCTTGGTTTGCTGGACCCACTGGTTAACACCTGGATTCTGTGAAACCTGGTCATACACCTCTATACTATACTTTGTATCTTTGGTAAAAGCTCATCGAAGAATGGGACCGCCACGGCCGATCTGTGAACACAACATGTTCTCTGACCGCAAAATTGTGTTTCGTTGAGCGTAGTCCGCACTCGTTGACGAACACCCAGTGGACCATCATCTGGCTCAGGGATCCCTTAACCATCTCAGAGACGGACCATACAGTACGTGAAAAGTGCTAGGTGGGCCAGATCTAAAATCACGTCGATTTTACATAACCGTAATGGTTGATTGAATATTTAGAGATAAATAAATGGAAGAGATTCGTTGGGAAATAAATCTTACCAAATATTCGCAACAATTATTAAGTATAAGTTGTTTCACGAGAAACTAGGCATAATAAAGCGATGATTTTGTTTATTTCTTTGTTTTTTTTAACTCCAAGAATCCAGGGGGCATCATGTACATCGATAGTAAGGACGATATTAAAGAATCGCAAATGTAAAGAATGATTCTTCTTTGCTGGTCTTTGAATTACTTCTTCAATATTTGCTGTCGAGTTCGAAACTTTCCTACTTTTTTTGTCAAATGACAATTATTTCGATTATTTTATTATTCAAATAGTTGAAAATATCTTTCAAATGGTTTTATCAACATTGAGCGACTTTTTGAATTTGGTATACTATGCACCTGATTCTTGAGTAATTTTGTTCACGAAGAAAGATGCTACCGAATGCAGAAATAATTTTCTTTGCAAAATTCTTCATATTAATTTCACATTTTTTGTATTAAAACAGCAGAGAGAATATAACTTAATTTTCATTTTGGATCAGTGATTTTAATGCAACATCATTTTACAAATGTATTAGTTAATTGAATTAATTCAACTACAAGTTTGCGTTTACAGCATCAGCAGTAGGTCAAACCTAAGGGAGTTTGATAAAAAAGGATTATTCATGTCGTAAAAGACATGAAAGTAGTTGCTCAGTCGTTATCTGTGTGATCATGCACTCGAACAGTGTTAATCACAAGAAAAAAGGTACTTACGAGTACATGCAAGAATATTCAATTCCAGGATTTATTCAAATCTTGCAGGAAAAAAGCTACAAAGATCGGCCTCTTTAAAAACCATGCAGGATATAGAAAAAATATGTACACTATCAATTTTAATTATCTCCCACACGATTGTTGTCATATGATATATGATCTCTAGGAAAAAATGACATCTATCCGTTCTACTGTATCCCTGATTTTACGTACGCAATCTGCCGTACGTAAGTCAGCCCTGTAATAATATCGGTCTTTAATTCTAATTTCGGATAAGTGATCTGCCTCAAATTTACACAGTAAATTTAACCTGTATTTCAACCTATGGTCAACTAATGGCTTACATTCTAATCCTTCAGATAGTGTCGTGACAATGCTACGTATTGGCTTTGGGCAAGAGCGTTTTGTTCCCTCAAATAACCCACTCAGATATGCCCCAATATCAGCGAATGAGCTGACATGAAAGTTGTGATCTTTTTATTTTTAGAATTGAAAAAAATCTCGATCCACGAAAATGTCATCACCCTCCCGAATGTGATGCTGTTGATTCGAGTTTCCCGTTGGAAAAAGGCGATCTTAAGAGTAACTCGACCTCTGACTTCTCCACATTAACATTAATGTATTATTGCCACTATTCGTTCAGTATGTCATGATTACTAAATGGCACAAAGAAGAGAGAGAGAGAGCCTTTGAGAGAGTATGCTCACATCGTCCTGGTGGCTCGAATTTCCTAGCGAAGAAAGCCCCAGAGTAGTTGTCATATGATAATAAAAGGCGTTCTTTGGGGTCGGATAGCAGTTTTACCACGTGCGCATTCACTTCGTTACCAAATTGAGAAATTTTACGAGGAAACCAAATATCATCAATGTCTTTCATATTGATGAATACGTTTTGTGGTGGCTTCATTTATTACTTTGAAAACAGAATTGATCTTGTTCAGTAATCTCTTTTTAATGTTGCAGTAATCATTGCGATACGGTGATACTTGGGAGGGTTAACTGTACCAGTGTTCTGGGCTAAGTGTCCGACTCCTCGTTTGATAAAGAACGACAACAGTCGACGTTGTTTCAAGTAGGAAGTACAAAAGGAGAGATTTGAGCCTATATAATCACTTATCTATTCGTAGCGTCGTGATTTCTGCACAAATACATCACCCCAAATATATTATTGGGACTATGACATATTTTGGAAAAGGTTAATATTCCCTCCACACAGACGCCATCATAGTATCATTTGAGTTAAAGTTTATGTACAAGTAGACGATGCTCAAAAGACGTTTAATTCAGAGTATTCGAAGGGAAACTGGTTTTTGACATATCTACCAGTTATTACATAATCCTTTCTGAGGAAAGCGTTTGATCTAAAAAATTCTGCCCTTGTGATGTTGCACCTCGAACCCATGCTGGGTTTGCACCTTCTCCATTACTAAAAGTGCACACTGCTCTTGAACGGATGCCAAGCCGGTTGCATTCGCATTGATCACGAGACCGATGGTTTCAGTGTCGGAATGGACCCGTTGCTACGTTAGTGTCACGTAGACACATTTCAGAGCTGGATTGGATGCAATCTGCGGCCAGGTGATCAGGCCAAATCCCAACCTAATTTCTTCATATCGGTGGATTTGTGCGGCATCCACGACGGCAGACGACGGAAAATATTTTAAAATCAGAAATTGTTATTTCGATGTCTCCCAGTTAATGATAGCCTCCATAATGTAACAATTTCACGTATTGGAGGCGGAACCAATCTGTTTTAAATTTTGTAACTTACAGGATCATCATTTTTAGTACCCGACATTCCTAATAATGAATTTGTCTGCTCGAATGGTCTGCCGCGAAAATCTTCTTGGTCCCTGCATCCACAGAAGATCGGATGCGGCATCGCCTGTCTCCCTCCAAATCTCGAGATCAAAATATCTGTATGTTCTTTGTGCACCAAGGGATTCTTTTCTACCTTGGAAATATTTTTCCGATGGCCATGTACCTCTACTTGTTTTGCAAGATTATACTAGATTTAAATGCCTTTATTTCATTTCTGGTGGTTTTTATCAACATTTAAGGAGAACACTGGGGTTACTCGAAGAAGAAAGTAAGAAAATTCTCTCTTAAATGGTGGTTTAAATTGGTCTACTTTAGCCATTCCTTGAGGGTTATCTCAAGCCCATCATCTTAAAATAATTCTCCAGTTTCATTGGTTTTTAGTGAATTATCGCGTCCATCCATTAGATCGCAAATGACAAAAGAGTGAGGAGGTCTGGAATGCCAAAACACCCGCACAATTGCCCTAAAATACGAGCGAGCAGCCTTTGAAAACCAGTTGATATATTGGTTGTGTGGGCATAAAAATCATATTTATTCATCTCAGAACTAAGTGTGGGGGCGTAAATCATGAGGGTCTGAGCCCCCCACAGATCAAAAATATATTTGTATTGAGACTAAGCACTTAAATAAACTAAGAAATGGGGAACCCCTTACATTTTTCGATATTTTCCCACCATTGCTACAAGTTTTGAATTCTTCAGCAAGATCATATTGTCGTAGACTAGGACCCTTTATATTGTGCGCGATCTAAAGAGGAAGTAAATCTCCATTTGCACAATTCGTCCTCGTCAGAATGTCAATAAAAGAGAGAACCTCATTAATCTGCAGGTAACCACGTGAGTGTGTGGCAGGGGGTGAATACACACCAGACCAATTTGGACCCGAATATTTTTACCCATACCGCGGTCGGACAATGTTATTCTAATTCCGTATCGATCGTGTGAAAAATGAAATCTTAAATCAATCAGTTAAACACTTAATCTCTCAAATTTTATTAGCATTATCTCTCCTACCGTAGTACGATGGGGGTAATAATACATTTTCAATATCACTGCTAAAGAGACGCCCTTCCAATTCATGCAAGAGCTTCAATCTGTAATTCAACCTTCGCTCCATTTCCCAGCCTAGCTGTTTTAATATTTTGGATACGCTAATAAGTTTATTATAAAAAACCATAAACACAGTAATCAACCCGAAGGTCGGTTTAGTAGGTGATGGTAGAGCTCACCCATGTACCAAGCCCGACGGCGTGTGAATATTCACACATCAGGGTAGGGGGGCCAGTTCCTTTCCCTGTGCCGGTTATGGTTTCCCAGGAAGATCTGGTGCCCGAAAAATCAACTAGCTTGGGTGGAGCTGCAGGTGCCCAAAGTGCCTTGCCCGGTAATCGAACCCGGGACCCTCCGGTCAGTAGTCCAACGCTCTACCCACTAGACCACCGCAAGTTTATTAAAACAACGTTTTACAAATCTAGCTCCTCTGAGCTACGTTATCTGAGCCTTTGCTTAACTGGGTAGATGCTCGTCGTTTCTTTCATTCAAGATCTAACTCACTTAGTAATTCTGATGAATGATGAAGGAATAATCAATTAGATTATCCCCAGTTACAAGTTGTAGCCTTATTTATTAGGTTAGCAACTTATGCCTGAAAATACTTCAGTCACTTGATTTTGGATTAAATGTCATTGAGCTCCTTCCGCATGAGAGCCGTAAACCCATAGATATGATCCCACCTCTTTAAGAAAATGGTTACTCGGGAGAGAATAAACTTAAACAAGAAAAAATAAGCGAAACCATCGTACATTTCCATTTCAGTTACGTCTCTACTTAACTCATCCAAGGTAAAAAGCTAAGTTGCGTTTCAATATTTTTCGTAGTGGCTGATGCTTAAATGAAATGGCGAATTTAAGTAAGAATCGCAACATTTCCTCCTTTATATCATCTACTTTTGCGAAGTTTCTATTCGTGGTTAATTCATTCAATAGCTACTCTTCTTCAGGCATACGTTTCGTATTTTAAGTTCCGCATTGTAGCTGTCGTGAACTATTAATATTATTTTCATCATTCATATCGTCTCCTGTTCGTTTTATGCGGAACGTACTTCTTTGAAGGTCATTCAAAATCGACGGAAATAAATGGTTATATTTGTTTATCATGATGTCAATATGCGAACCCGAGTGGTAAAATAAGGATTTTAGCGCCCCAAGGAGTGAATATAGCCCTTTCTGCGGCACCAGTCAAAGTGAAAAATTGCCTGCGAACGATTTTCAATACGAAAGGTGAGAGAAATGGATTATGTCGGTTACGTAACAAATGCTTAGTTATCTTTCGTGGGTTACATAAACAATGGCCAGGCAGTTATGATGGCTACTACCAGTGTTAACTTTACTGAGTTCGACGTTACATTCAACGTTCTGAGAAATGACCTCACCGAATGAGGATCGTTTTAATTGTTCACCCCAAGGTGACGAAAGGGCTAGCTTCTTGGAATGAGTTCCGCGATATTTATGATTTACCATATTCCAAGTTTCTGTCTTATTGATAAGCATGCAACGTCCACAAATTAATTCGAAACTGCTGAACAAGTTTCCTGACCATATCATTTGGTGCTTATCGAACGGAAAATTCCCAATCAGGCCAAAGGAAGCACATTTCATGTGGCTGTGAGGATTCGAACGGAGTTGTCCGGCGACGGTGGGAAACCGGAGAGGAGGGTAGTCGACCGAACGTCGGCGGTGTGGCGGCTTGAATCACGTCTCCACGCCCCTCCCTTCCGCCGGCATCGCCTCGCGCCAACTCCCAGTTACCTCCCTCCCTCCTTCCCCACCTCTCCTCCAGGAGGTGATTCCTTGTGGTCGTCCTCTCCGCTGGGAGACCAGTCGTCGTTGTAGCCGAGAGTATTCGGTCGCAGGAGGTTCCGCCGACCTGTGGAGAGTCGACGGGGTTACGCTCCGCCAACCCGAGGTAAGTCCCGGCCATGAGGTCCTTCCTTCCCCGACATCCGAGAGCAGCAGCGCCTGGTACAGGCGAAAGGAATCAACTTCTTCCCGCTCGTTTCCCAGTCGGTTCCTTGAACTCACTTCCGAAATGGACGAAAGACAGGCTTGTGCCAAAGCGAAGTTTCAATCTCGGGGGATGTGACCTTGTGGAGACCGCTGAGGTAGCGCAGTGCTTAACGGAGTTGTCTTCTTTTCGTCCTTGGCGAACGGAATAGGGTTCACGAGAACGTGTCAGAATACATTACCTACCCCCAGCGTGACTTTTTCCCTTGCATTGTGCTCCACTTCATCGCTTGTACGACCTGGCGGTTTGGCCCTCTTCGAAGGGCGACGTTTTCGCCGCGCGGAGACGGAGATGCGGCGGCGGCATTACATAACGTTCGCCGCCGTCGCCTCACGGGTCGTCCGGTGTGCCTCCCGCACGCACGCTAGCTTATATAACCGTGGTCGAGGGAGAGGATAATGAGAGAAAGGGTTCGGACCTCGATTTTACGCTTTCCTTCATCGGAAATTTCAATGATGAGACATTGCATTTTCTTCGTTTCATATTTTCATTTTCTGGGCTGTAGTACAAATGTAATATAATGTTGACAGGTGGTTGCCCACTCCGCTATTATTAAACCCTAGGAGCATTTGAAATTTTCGTGATTTATTTAATAGACATATAAATATTTTTTGTGTGTATCACTGTGATTTGGGATTCCCGATCCCAATTTACCCATAGAAACCGTCTTCAATTGAACTTTTCCTAACCTCTCGCGCAAACAAAGAATATAATTATAATTTGTTGATCTCCATATTTGGTGAAATTATTAGAGTTTCTGAGGACACTAAATGTGAATCTCTACGTTAGGATAATGAAAAAAGTAAGGCATACATCTACGTGGGAATCAGCGCGCAAATATGTTTTGATCTCTCTATCCAACGAGTTGAATATTCGAAATGTGATTTTCATTTCTCTTTGGCTTGGCCTTATATGCATTCCCGTTCGAATAGGCGAACGTGCATTTCCAGCTCTTACGTAACGTTTGGTATCAATCCAAGAGTGCTCAACGCGCAGGTTCCAAGCAGGTTGCTTGCAATTCCCTGAAAAATACAAAGTTTTTCCTGGACGGCACTTTATTTAGTTTTATTTTTTGATTGAAGTGGATTTGATCAAGTCTCTTGGGTATATTTGCAGATTTGAATCCAGGGGTAATTTTTTATCCACGGCCATATGTCCTGTATCCGTCAAATGTAATTAATTCCGTCATACATTGTTAGGGCAGGTAATCAATACATAATATCATATTTCTTTCGTAAAAAGTATGAAAATGATTGCAAATTAAACGAAAGTACATTTGTAATTTCTTGTTCGGTGCATTAAATTATTTGATGCACCGTTCCATTGATCTCTAAGCTAATAGAATATTAACGTTTTACATTAAAGGAAGGGAATCTATATTCTTCAAATTTTGAAAACTGTCATGCAAATTGGCAGAATCCTTCGAATTACATAATCATTGCGTTTCGCTCGGCAAGTGTTAGTCGTTGAATAACCTGCATTTGCCGATTATTATAGCTTCTTATCTATATTTCGTGAAATAATATTTCCGGAGTACAAGTTCGCACAATATGTACATGTATATGTATTGCACAGTATGCACAATAAAACGTGTCTTATACCAAAGTGTAGAAGCAATTTCAAAAATTTGTCGAGGTCCCCGATCGTAAAATTTATATTAGTGAAACGTTATTTTCCCTGCATTAAGTCCACGAAATAACCATCGAATATACTTTTTATTGAAAAATTTAAGCGGAATTTTTTTAGAAGATAAGTTTACCCCGAAATAAGAGGCAGAATTGGCTTTAATTGAAATTCACGGTTTTATTCAAGGTACGAATTCATGCCGACTTATTGCGAAGGTCGTCGCAGGTTAGACCGGAAGAATCCCTGCGCATGCGTAGTGAACTGAGCATGTGATCATCTCCGAAGGAGAGATTATTGCTGTCTCGTGACTCCAGTGAAAGAGAAGGGGGGAAGGGGGGGTTGGAATGGCAGGGCTGCCCACTACCCCTGGCGAACGCATCGAAAATTGTGCTGTCTGAAACTTCGCTCGAATGAGAGAATAATAAGTACATCGAATCAAATCTGTGAGAAGTGAAAATTTGTCTAAACAATTATTCCACAAAGTCTCCAAGAGGAGGTTAATCGGAGGACATTCCAGGTGAACATTTTTATTGAAAATATCTAACATTAATATTCTTGATTTATCAAAAAGAAGTGAAAAGCTTTAGATGAATTATTTCAAAAGAATGTCTTGACTTAAATGAAAAACTTATAAAAAATTACATAACTAATCTTTTCCATTCACTTCGTGAATAATATCCGCGCAGACTTTTCCATATGGCCATTGAATTATGGTACCATTTTATTTTTGCATGGAATCATTTTTATTGTTTTATGCTTAAATTAATTTAATTATTCCGCATTTCATCTTAATCGACGATTCTTTTCGGTATTGGTTTTATTAATCACATTTGCAGAACATTATATCAAGGTAAATCCTTCCACGTCTATTTTTTAATATTTTTTATATAAGGGCAGTACTATTAGATGGTAATCTCAGATTATTATAGTATAGCGTGAATCTTTACGTTATATGTTATTACCGAATCTTATTGTGGATGTGTGACCACAGAATGTATAAAATGGCAAGGAAGAAAGAACTTCACAGAAAGGCTTAGGGTTTGAAATGGGCAAAACAAGTTCTTATTTTACGTTTTTTCTGTTAAAAGTTTGACTTAAGTTATTTGGGATTCATTATGTAATAATATGTCCTATTACATTTTACACCTAAGATTGAACTTCACATATCAAATATTTAATTATTGAACAATATCGTACTAGATATTCGACGAAAATGTAAACTCCTCGGCATAAAAGAGTATAAAACTAAAAGGTATAAAAAAATAAAAGAGCATTTTTTAGTGGCTTAGGTGTTTTGCATTTATAACAAATATATTTTGAATTTCCAAAAAAATAAAATTATTTTAAAATAGCAATGCGATTTTACCAAAAATTTTAATCTCCATTCCGAAAAAGGGTAAACCAAGGTTATGTAATCTTGAGTTTAATTTAAGAATCATAGAAAAGGGAAATAACTGATAACAGGGAAATATACTTCTTCGGGAAGACCATTTCGTGTTTAGGGAGTGGAGAAGAACGCTTGACGCCATAGCAGTAATGAAAATTGCAAGGCCGCTCAAGGTGCCATTTTACGAAATGTGAAAACGCCCAAACCTTCAAAATGGAGAGGACAAAGTAGGAAGTAGTGCCGCATTATCGTCCCACCCTAGATCTCTCCTTCACTAGTATTATATTTAACGCAGGACGGAAACGATATTTGCAAGAAGAAATTGGTAAAATGCCCACTTTGGATTGTTCTTACTTTGTATGGAAAACAGAAATTCACTTCTTTGGCGTGTCCTTCCTAGTGAAGTCACATAGTTCGTTGAGGTCGCAACGTAAATCTTTAATACAAACTATTCGGAAGGAATAAAAAAACATTGAGTCTATTCCCTAACTTTATCATGCCATGAAATTCATGAGATCATAACACACAGACACACATATGTGTGTATTTATTTATACCATCCATTTTATCTTTTCGTAACCATCGGTATCCAGGATGAGTTCAAATTTAGAATGGATATACATATTTGCCAAACGGTTACTCTCGGGTTACTGAATTCTCTGGATCGAGTTATGATGACTTTGCGGATTTCGATTATTCAAATTACGAGAATTTGTTCCATAAATGCGATTCTAATAACATTTGCTCCAAAGTTTTAATTATTATTCATAACTCTATAGTGTTGTGGTGTTACACAGACTATCATTTAAAGGAATGGATATGAAATATTGAATTTGCCAAAATGGCGGTGCACCTAGATCGAAAGCTTCCGTGTTTTCAGTAAAACATTCTATCGCATTCAGGATAGCCCTAAATCTAACTTTAATCATCATTTCGTGTTCACCTAACTTTCACCTTGCATACTTTGTAATCATTAAATTTCGTGAGAATTCTGAACAAGCATACTTTCGATGAAATAAAGCTGTTATATGACACCAATTGTAAGTGCAGGTTCGCAAAGCATGTAGGTAACCTCTTCATTACCTTCTCCCGTGAAAATTCCGATTAATCTGTACTTCATATTTGTCCTAATATTTATAATAATCGCCATAGGTGACAGCAATCATTTCAGATACCTCCCACATAAAAATATATTTCACCGTATTCAGGCATGCGCAGCTGTCAAAGTCGTTCCTCCTGGAAACAATTACAGCTTCCAAAAGCCTGTAACTATCCGTTGTAATTTACGCGCAATAGGTGTGCCATTAAAGTAAAACATAAATGCAAATTTATGCTAAACTTTATGCTCGTAACGCCCTGCATTATGCTACGCGAGGAAGATGTAAGTGTATCAATCCTTAATGAAACTTCATTTACCCCGTTTACCCTACCCGTCATTTCAGATTCCGCTATGAATGCATGAGAAATATTTCCCTAAATTTTCTTTCGACTGTATAATAAGCATTTGGATCCCTTTTTTTTATTGGGGGCCGTGGAAAATCTGTTTTTAATCATCTTGCCTACTTTCTACCATTCTCCCAGCTTAAATATGCGTTTGTATTGAGGAATTAAGGATGGTGACGGGACATTACACACACGATAAAAATATTACATGTGAATAAATTAAATGTACTTCAGCAAAGAGAAGATCCTGACTCTTCGAAGATAAGCTAATGCCCGTTTTGGGTCGGGTTAACATGGCAACTTGCACCAAAAAGACATAGCTTAGGTGGAATGCTCTAAAAATACCACCTCATGTGTCAAGTAACATGGATTTAATTGTTAATGAAAATATCCAAGTTTAGAGTATAGCTAACCAAACGACTTATGCATTTTTGGCAGTCTAATCAATCCCGGATCAGTTTTGAATGTATCCTGGAAAATAATGCAAATGTTTCTTTCAAAGAACTTTGAATTTTTTAAGTAACTGCGCAACAAAGATATTTTTCGCATTACATAATCATTCTCCGACTCCACATACTTTTTCATGTCATTAAATTCCGTCTAAAATTCCAATTTTATTTATTTTCCTCTACCCCATATCTCTAAAATCCACCCTTCATCATTCCATTGCCTTTAATGGATCCTCTACCTACTTTTTCACATTCTTCGAATTTCCCCCGGCGTTCCTCTCGTCTTCCGCCATGTCCTACATGAATTCGCCTGTTTATTGCCATCGCATTATTTTCTCCACGCTCCTCCCTAACCACATCCTAAAAGCCTTCCATTTAGGCTAATATTTACACAAATTTCAACTTTCGGGACCACAGAATTTCATTCGCCATATCTGATTATATATTTTTACTAGTCTTTTCTCGAATATTTACCTCAACACTGTGTCATATCAATTCTCTCCTATTTGTAAATGTGTCTTTTGTAAACGTAATGGATCTAATGACCTTCCTACTGTGCTTATTTTCTTTTTAAATACCTCCCAAAAAAGTGACGTTTACTACCACTGATTGATTCCCACTCACATTTGACTCTGCCTTCTTCTTAGGTCGTCCCAAGATCTTTCTCCAGATCAAGGAATGCGATGCATGCTCTCACACTATTCTCTTTTCAACGAAGAGTCTAAGAGTAAGAACAACTTCTCTTATTCCTTTACTTCTTCGAAAAACTGATTGGTCCTCACTTAAACACTGTTCCAATTTATTCACAAATGTTTGGTTTATTATGCTTGCCAGAGTCTTCATAATATGAGCCTTCAGGCTGATTTTTCTGAAGTTTTCAAATTTTTCTGACATTTTCAGTTTTGGAATAGGGACAATTACGCACCTACGTTCTTTTTGAATGCCATCGGAATTTTTCCTCTCATTAATATTACGCATATTAACTTTAAATAGCCGACAGATTCTTATTTCCTGAATTTTCGTTCACAGGGCATAACGTCGATCCTTGGTGCCTTGTTTACTCTTTAAGTCCTTTTCTCCAGCGTCAAATTCAGACCTAAGGATTTATCGTCTCATTTCTCATCATCGTTGACATGATCTTATTCTTCCAGTATTCTCGAATCCATTTGTTTTCCGCCGTAAAAAATATCCAAATACCCTTTCCATCTCTTCAATGTGGAATTTTTGGTAAGAAATTCGCCATTGCTGACCCGAATGACATTGATATTTACTCTGAATTCATTTAAACGGAGTCTCATGGTTCTGCCAACTGCTTACACTTTTTCCACGCAAGGCCATAGTGCACTTCTTCCTGCAGGGTCTTCATTCATTCGTCGCTGACTATTGCTGCTGTTAAGCTTACTTTAATTCTGAATCTTGTATTGCACATCTGTCCTTCCTCAATTCTAGGGCCTTACCCTCTCTTCTATTAGGTCCAGTATTTCGTTAATGATTCATGGTTAACTTTTCACAGGTTTCCTTTGGCCTCGTATTCTCGGTGGCTAGTACGTATAAGTCCAGTCTTCATTCCCTGCCATCTTTTTTCACTCGACCCCGGTTTGTCATATATTTCCTTTTTCCAATGTCATACGGAAATCCAACGGTGGCTCAGTTTCCCTCATTCTGTCTCACTCCCATTGAGTCTTTATTCTCTTCGTTAGCTCTTTGAATTTCACCCAGCACTAAATTGTAGTCTTCGTCAATATCTTCCCCCGGTAGTTTTCGCAGTCCTTTATAAATTTATTTATTTTTAAGCTTCGCTCCGTAGAGTAGTAAATCTCAGCCTAGCTCCTCAAATTTTATTTATTTATTTGTATGTACCCTGCAAGACACCGTCAGGGTGTGTGGCAGGGGGTGAATACACACCAGAATAATTTTACCCGAACATGATCCTACCGCGGCCGAACAATGATCCACTATAGTTCGTGGAAAAAATGACCATCTTAAATCTGTTCTACACTTAATCTCTCTAATTTTTTTAGCATTATCTCACCTACCGTAGGATGATGCGGCTAATAATACATTTTCAACATCACTGTCCTTCCAATTTATGCGAAAACAGATTTAATCTGTAATTTAAACTTCCCTCCGAGAGTTATTCCCAGCCTAGATGCTATTTAGAGGCCTAGATGATATATATAGAGGCCTAGAGGCCTAACCAACGGCGTAAAACTTTTCTCTCTGACCTTTTCATCACATTTACCAAGTACTCCTCTAATGAAGCCTAATATTTTGTGAACTTATCCACACATTCCCCGTATGTGTTTCACCCAGAAGAGATCGTGAGTGTGGATTTAATCGAGGCTACACATTCCATTTCGGTGTTCCCGATGCAGTGGGAGTTAGGGTGGGAATTGCTCTTTTTCCAAAAACTTATGACTACGCACCTTTTTAGGTTTAATTCTAAATGCCAAGTGTCGCACCAGCGTTTTATAGCACTAAGGTCATCTGACAAAGCTTCTCTGTTCTCAGGGCCACGGATATCACGGTAAACCACTGCATCGTCAGCAAATAAACGTGTCTCACTAGTGACTATGGAGTCAAAATCACTTTATTCGATTCCCTAATCTCTGCTTCACGAGTATGTGTTCAATTCGGTATTACCCCTCCAGGCATCTGCCATCGTTTTCGTGGGTTGTTTTCAACAAAAGGTGTTTGTCGCCACTCTTAATGTGTAATGGTCGCAGAATTCCGAAATCCTTTCTCCTCTTTCACTTTGACAATCGTCCAAATGTTTTTCCTACCTGTCACCATCCAATGATTGCATTCCAGTTTCCAAATATGTTTAGCATGTCTTCTGCCTTTACATATTTATTACTTCGGCGAAATCTTCATACATCTTCACTTTCCCGCCTTCGTGGTCTATTTTCGGCATGTAAGCGTGCACCACTACGGCATTCGTGGTGTCGTTGCTCGTATTTTCACCGCAATGATCCTGTCGGTGCATTTCTGGAAGCTCTTCACTCTCGTTGCAGCACTTTTTTGTAATATTTCGCTCACTCCTGAATTTCCATTCGTGGAACCTCCGAAAACCTCTTTTTTCGGGCCGTTTCATTTCACCCACACCTGAACAAACTGGCCCCATTCTTCGCATCTCGATCTTTTTACATTCTCAAACTTCTCGTATGCCCGGATATTTCAATTTCCGATTTTATATTAATTGACGTATTGGATAGATGTATTCTCTGGGAATAATCCCCGCTATAATAAATTCTGAGTATTCGTAGTAATGAAACCAAAGTTTTCCATGTGACAGGAAGCATAAGTATGGTAAATACATGTATTACATTTAGACTTTTAAAATATACCCGGAACGTAGCTACGGTCGTGAATCAATGTAAACATAAAAATGCCGAGACCGTAAACTTGACCGGTTTACGGTCACGGTCTCGGCATTTTTTTGTTTACCTTACATTTAGACCTAAATATATATAAAAAAATGAATCAAAATGCGACGTTTGATTAATTATTTTGTGAGAAAAAGATCATGTCAATAATTTCAAAGGAAGATGGGTTCACAAAAAAGGAAGGAATGGACCGCAGGCATTCATAATAGATACATACGTAAAGAAAAAACGTTCAAGAGTTTTATGTGGACCATGGTGTTAAATAGTTAATTCAAATTGATTTTTATCTAGGGGGATGGGTAAAGGTTGGAAAATATTGAGAACTAGAGGTATGAAAAGGGAAACATAAATGGAGTTGGAAAGAGAGGAATAAAACTGAGCAATGAAGATTCAAATTTTCATTCGCTACACACGGGGGAAGCCTTCACAGCAAACTGAGAAATGTTAGAGAATCCGAAAAAGTATGGAAAAATTGGTGACCCAGACAGTGACTGGGTCGTCACATGTAGAAGCCGTGCCCTTCTGTCAGTAGACCAACGTCCTACCCACTGGGCTCCCGCGCTTTTCGTTATAAAATAATTATTTATTTTATTAGCAGAAGTAAGGGTGGAATCGCGATAGGATCATACTCTACACGCTGTTGTAATTGGAAGCTCGTGTATGACTAACACGACACAAAATATCCGTGAACTATATTCTCGATAATACATATTAATTACAATAACTCGCTCTGCATGCATTCTACCTCCCTTAATTTCATCCTAAATGCGCGTCCTCCTCTCGCTGCCTCGTTTTCCCAGCACATATTTTATCTACTAAAGTCCTCAGGATCCCACCAATCTCCCTCTTCCACTCGTCCTACCTTGGAATATTTCCCAGCAACCCTCTTTCTTCAAATACTATTCATAGCGCTTCGTCGTTTATTTTCCTCTCAATCTGTCATATTTTTCGCTTGTTTTGTCTTTACAGCCGTACTTAAGGTTACCGTCATCAACTCCATCCTCTTTTTTTTAAAGCTTCTTTACATCTTTCAATGCCCTTACTACTTCTCGAAAAGTCTTTAAAACACTTTAGGAGGAGTGCTCTAGTTAATGTCTCCTAACTTTATTGTTTATTTGTTTTCTGGGGACTTCATTACCTTCGCTTGTTGGTGATTGTACTCCTGGGGTCGTGCACTATTCATATTAGCATTGGCATGGAGGTTTATCGAGGGAGTATTTTTTACAGGTATTCCGGAGGTCATTGCTGAGCAACGGCTGGCGAGGTTGATGTTTCAGTTCGCCTGTTCCTGAAATGAGTGAGTGTTGGGGGGGGGGGGTTCGCTCCTGCGCCCTCCCAAGAGGAAGCCCTTGTGCTCTTGGGGCTTTGCTGAGGTTTCCCTCCGCTCAGTCGAAGGAGGGGTGGACGGGGTCCGGCTGTGCATTCGAATACGAGAGAATTCACGGAGCGACGCGCCGGAATTCAGGGCCAAGTAGTTGAAGATTTGTCAAATATTTGCTCGTTCACTATCCGCGTGCTCGAGACCCCAATCTAGCGTGGTCATTTGAGATACTGAAGACCATAATGTTATGTGGACGAATCGGGCGTGGCCAATCAATTTCCTTACATTATTACACGGTACCCTGCAAGTCACCACTTGGGTGTGTGGCAGGGGGTGATTACACACCAGACTACTTTTGACCCAAGATAATCCTTCCCTCCCCTAGCACAGTCGAACAACCTTATTCTGATCCCTTGGCGTTCGGAGGAAAAATGACATCTATCATTAATTAAAATTAGCAATTTTTCACAAAAATAAAATTTATTAATACGACCGGTTTCAATGCAACTACGTCATCTTCTGGTGACCAGAAGATGATGTAGTTGCATTGAAACCGGTCGTATTAATAAATTTTATTTTTGTGGAAAATTGTTAATTTTAATTAATCATGTTATTCCACCATATCACGCCTGAAACGTCTCTTTTTATTAAATCTATCAGTCATACACTTAATCTCTCTAATTTTATTGACATGATTTCTCCTACCGTAGTACGACGGGGGTAATAATACACTTTCAACATCACTGCTAAAGAGACCTCCTTCCAATTTATGCAAGAGCTCCAATCTGTAGTAATTTACCTTAGCCCCGGGAGTGATTCCCAGTCTAACTGCTCTAATATTTTGTTCTAAGTTTATCATAACAACGTTTTACAAACCTAGGTCCTCTGCGCTGCACGCGATCTAAATCGGATATCAAATCCAACTTCATAATGGAGACCTTTGCAGTAATTTCAAGGAGCCAAGTCGTTCATCTAAAGGTTAAAATGCAGCTGGTCATCTCCAGCAGTCTTTGTTTGAACAACGATCATTTTCTGATTTGGCTGTGGTTTGTTTTCCGTCAACTAAGAGTTTGAATAGATGTCAAGAGTTATTAACCGATCAATTGGTGACGAAAGTTTTAAGGAAACAGGCTCTTTCCTGTATTTGCGGTCTTTTGTTGGAGGGCAATAGAATTCCTTATATAAGTTTGTGCGGTAGTCATTTTCGTTCTCGTTGCGGTTTTACGAACAATAAACGTGATTCGGGGATGGAATAATTCCCTGCCTGTCGTCAGCATTAAACTGATACTATTTGTATAAAATGAGACGTTTCAGGCGTGATTTGGTGGAATATCATGATTAATTAAATTGCCAATTTTAATTAATGATACTATTTGTATATACATTGAAGTTAAAGCGCTTCCAGTGGTCTCAATCTCAGTATTTCCTATAATTGTGTGACGCTTTCTACTCATTAGTAACGATTTTTACCACAGCGAAGATATTTTTTCAGTTTTTTACGCATTATTTGGTAGTCTACCGCTTAAGGTACGTTTCTGATGGTCACACGAACCAACGGCCACTACATTTCTTAACCTCACATAGCAAAACTCAACCTGCTATCCGACCCTAGAATAATCCATCCCTCAATTCCGCATCCCTGCTTCCTCCCTTCATTCTATCCAAAATGCCGATCTTATCCCTTCCCCTACCTCGCCTGCTCAAAGTTCTCCCCTCTATTACGGTCTTCAACATTCCATCACCAATCAAAATGCTCTGCCTCCATCTTTTTCCTGCCTCATTTGGACATCTCCGGATAGTCCTCTCTCCTCCCACCATTCCTAGTATTTCTTCGTGTGTTTACGATCCGTTAATTTCACCTTTTCCATCCTTCTCCACACCCACATTTCAAAAGCCTCCAAATCTAGACTTATCGTCTGGCTTTAACGGCTATGTTCATTCGCTTCTCTTTTTTTAACCTCTTCGCTTAACTTCCCCGTCCATCAATTCCCTCCTCTTTGCAAAGGCTTCTATACTTAACGCAGTATTTTACGTATATCCCTACTTCTGTTACCATCATAGCCGAAAATACTTTCAAGACACGTAGACAGGTAGAAACCTGTACTAGTTTTTTCTCTCACATTTTGAAGTTTAACGTAACTTTCCTCTTTGTCGAAAACCTCGTGATCATGTTAACATTGAATCTCATCCAATACCTATCGTACTGACTTTTCAATACGTTCAGCAATACTTGGTTGCGTGGCAAACCAAATTTTAATCATCGGCAAAGCTAATTGATTTTATGAAATACCCACCGACTTTCATTCCTTGCTCCAGTTCTTCCCCTGTCTCTTTCATCATTTCCTCCATACATGTGTCGAAGAAAAGAGACATGGACACCCTTGTCTTACTTTTCGTAACCCAGCCCATCCCGACCCTCTTTTCGTGTCTCAACTCAGATATGGGATTCTCCTACTTGCGGGTCTGGATGCGTGTTAAATGAAGTCTCTGTAGAAAACTTACTCAAAATGGCATCCTAACCACTTCAGTCGAGTACCTTAATCGAGTATTTCCTAATTACTCGATTGATTAAGCCAACTTTTAATACAGCTTTCCTGGAATTTCTAATGCATTTGTCTAATTTAAACCACAGTGTGATTCCGAAGTATTTCACTGGATCCATCCACGACACCCATATCTCTCTCGCCGAATTTTCGGGTGCAAGGGTGAATGAATTTATTTTCACAGAAATTCATTTGTGCTCCTTTTGTTTTGGCTTTTGTTGGAGACCCCACTTTTCACACCAACCGTTCATATCACTATCCCAGTCCTTGGAGTAATTCTTTCCTTTTATCCAGGTGTATGATCTTACCATCGGCGATTAATCCACTTTTGGTGGTTATTTTTTCCAAAGTACTGAATGAGTGAAGGAAGAAATAATTGTGGATGCTCCCAAAAATTGTAGTTGAGGAATATGCAGTATGCACTGATGACTCAAACTCATTTGGTAGCTGTCTTGGCAAGAGCTAAGAGCTTACGGAAGCGGGCAAATTTCTCTGTCAACGTATGATTTTTAAAACATTTTTATTCCCGCAGTATATTGAAGGAACAAAACAGTTTTGTACTAAAAATTCAATGTATTCGTGAGGTATACGGCGATGTTCTTACATCATGCCACAAGCTTTTTAGTCTCTTTAGGACTCCTGTTTACCCTTATCGTGCGTCACACCATATTCACCTTTTACACCCTCCCGCCTCTTCTCATTGTTTTTAATATTACAGTTACATTTCAGTCCATTAGCAGGTCATTTAACGTATTTTATTGGTATATAAGGTGTTGCTGGTAGTTTTTTAGATTTTAGTAAAATAATTTGCGCTAAATTATGAAGAAAAATTATTTGCTATCAGTAGGGTTTTACATACCTAGTTTCATGGCTGTATTTCACTTAGATGTATGTTTGTAGACTTCTCTTTCGTAATATTTTTATTTGGGCTTCCAATTATGAAAAAAAAACAAATTTGCACTTTTCCGCAGGTGTATTCGTAACATACAGAATAATCTTCAGGTCTTGCACCTGAAGATAGTCTATGAACCCAAACGCGTTGCACGTTACCAAAAAAACTGTGGAAAAGTGCAAATTTGTTTTTCTCGTAATGACGAACTTCTACCATATCTCGCATGAATCAGTTGAGTGTATTGGTCTCTGATAGTGATATTACTTATATATTTAAATATTTTCAGGCAGCTCTGCTTTTAATTTGATTTTTCTCATTATGTGGAGGATGAATATTGCAGTAAAAAAGTCCATTCTAATCTAATTCCATAGAATGCACATTCCTTGAGAAACTCACTTTGAGCTCCATGTTAGTAAACTGCCAATTTCTGAGAACTATTTGTGGTCTTCTACTATCATAATTATCTGACATCAGTCGCGGTGTCAATTTTTCTACGAAATTTCAAATTCCAAGTGCCTGTCTGCGGTATTTTTACAGCCGCGGCCTGAAATTTCAGAATGAATTATTTGAAGTCCTTTGGGGAGGCCACACATTACGGAAGGCGTCAAGAAGATCAACGTATTTATCTTTTTTCGAGTGAAGTAAAATAATAATGGGGACAAATTATTGGGTCCGAATGAAACTCATTTTGGGGCTATGTTTCACTGAAAAATTACCTTAAATGAGGAATGAATCCTAATTATGAATGATATATGAAGGCTGTCTTCGATATTAAATTTCCTACATACTAAAAAAGGACAAATTTGTCGAACTGAACCGTCAAAAACTCAGAGACGACCATAGTGTATTTTGTTTGTTGGAAATGTTGGCCATTGGATTTCCATTTTCAATTAGGCATTGATTGGTGTTACGAAATAGAACCATGATACTTCTAATTTGAATTATTATTAGGTAACCTACCGGTTAAGGTAGGTTTTTGGATGGACACAACTATCAAATATATATTTTATAACTCCAAACAAAACCCAATCCAGCAACCTACTCTACATCAGGTCCCTCTTCTAATTTGAATATGGGCCAATAAAAAAATTCCTATACCTCATCCGAATGGAATGTTTCATTTTCATATTACTTCATTCTTATTACTGGAAGTACCCAACTGAGATGAAACATTTTATTGATTCACCGAAGATATGACTTCCGGCTTGCCATTGGGTTTAATATATGAGATGAATGGTGCCCATTTTTAAGGTGCTCTTTTCGAATGGTGCCCATTCATTTCACGCACTCACCTCGACTAGAATGCTTATCTGTGTAACCAACATATAAGCTTTTGTAAAGAAAAGTTGGCATTTTCTTCCCGAAAATAAACTAGATTAGGATACCACCACTCAATACGTAAGTATCCATGGATTTCAAGTGACCATGAAAAATCAAATTTGCGGAAACTGCCACGGCAACGACCTTGAATCTTGGCACGTCGGTTGTCATGAGGATCCTTGAAAGACTCGCACGTCGCTACTCAGCCAAACTGTTTTTTCTATAGTTTCGGCGTTAGGCCGGGAATTCTGCCTCGCCATGGCTCGGCATGAGAGGGAGGCGGGTACATAATTGTTTATTGACAGCTGGATTTCACTTGCGCTGAGGTTCCGACAGCGAGCGATTTAGGCCAGCGCGCGCGCTCTTCCGCGTGGCAGTCTTGAAAGAAACTTATTTAGGGGGAAGCATGGTGCAATGACTACTCATTTGTCAAGATGCGTTACATGTGGCGATTTATTTCAATGCGAATGCTCTTCGAGCGATGCAAGAATCAGTCCATCAAAGTAATCGCTGATTCACTCACATTTCGGGGGCAAATATATCATGAAGATGATAACCTAAGATCAAAATTATCAATACAACTACATGACAAAATTTTTGGATACTATAATGTGATTTCTGATCAATGTGTCGAACAGGTATAATATAAATCCAAGCACTAACGTTGAATAAAGAAAAAACTTTATACTTAACTTTTCGTTGCCCAATTAGTTTTCCTATCAAAAGCTGTCCAACATTTTATGACTTTGAAACTGGTATTTCCAGGCATTTTTTATCTCCTATATAAATCACCGTGGGAAACTGGTTTGCAAAATGCAAGCACATGTGTAATTCATGGACCCACTCCACTCAGCATGTGGAGTGGGTGTGTATGCATTTCTATATCGAAGGTGAAATATGCTTAGAATGCGCAGTGATAAAATAGCATGTTCTTAAACACAAATCTGCATTTTGTGTTATTATTATTCAATTGTAACAGTGTAAATATTGGTAATCTATTATTATTATTGGATAATCTACGGGTTAAGGTAGGTTTTAGATGGGCAACACTACGAAATGAACATCCCTATCCCATTGCTGTGCCTTCCTCGTTTACCTAACAGTCTCCCCTCTATCACAGTTGTCAACATTCCTCTCCCGATCAATATGCTTTTAATCGATTTTTCCTGTCTTCTTATGATTTCTCCCAACAAACCCCTCTCCTCCCCCATCACTTCCTCCTCACTTGTTTTCCTTTCTGTCCACTTGACATTCTCCATCCTTCTCCATACCCACATCTCTACAATGGCCTCCAATCTACGTCTATCCTCCTGCTTCAGTGAACACGTTTCCGCGCCTTACATAACCACGCTTCATATGAAAGTTTTAACGAGCCTTTTCTTGATACCCTTACTCAATGTACCTGTCATCAATATTCCCTTCTCCTTGTGAAAGCCTCTTTGCCTAGTGCAATTCTTCCACCTCACGTCCCTACTTCTTTGACCATTTTGGTCCAAAACATTTCCGAGATACATAAATTGTGCCACCTGCTCTATTTTTTCCCCGCCTATTTTAATGTTAATCTTAGCCTTTTTCTTTCTGGAAAATCGCATAACCTTTGTTTTATTTATATTGATTCTCATCCCATGTCTATCGCACTGAATTTCCAATTCACTAAGCAATGCTTGCAAATCCCTTGGCTGACTGACAAACTAAAGCTTGGTCTTCAGCAAACCTAACTGATTTTAGGAATTCCCCTCCTACTTTCATTCCTACCTCGAGTTCTTCCCATGGCTCCTTAATCAGTCCATGTAGAGTCTCCTTCCCACATTTTCCTAAACATTTCAATAGTTCTGCAGGAATGTTGTCCACCCCCACGGCCTTATTTGCTTTCATCTCCCTTAATTCCCTTTCCATCTCATCGTCGAGTATGCCTGGACCTAACCTATCTGCTTTCCTATGTCTAACCTTGTTGGCCTAAGTTCTTTATCACACAGTGCTTCTTTTTTTCCGTCCATCTCTCTTGGGTCTTTTCTGTTACACAAATGAGAATTACTTTAACCTACTTCTCTCTAACTGTTAGCACAGATCTTCCATTCTTACTTCCCCTAAGTGTTTTAACTTTTTTGTATAGCTCACTGATTTCGTCCTTCCTCTGTAAACTTTCCATATCCTTGCCCTGAGTCTTCCACCATGGTTATTTTCCTTTATTTGTTGCCCATCTCAATTAATTATTCAACTCTTTGTACTTCATTTTACCTAACTCTGTGTTTATATTCTTCCATTTTCTTCTCTCATCTATCTATCTAATCATCTCATCAGTGATCCATGGTTTCCTTATCCTCTTCCTGTTATAGATTCCTATAGTGTCTTTGGTGGCTTTCAATATCCCTTTCTTGAAACATTCCCATTTTTCTTCGATAGTAATCAGCTCTTTTCTTTCACTCAAGATTTTCTCTACCGCCTGCTGATATTTCTACCTTGTCAATCCAGTTAATGTCTCTACATGCCATTTCCTAGCATACCACCCCTGCTTTATCTTTTTGATTTGGACGCTAAACTTCATGAGTACTAAATTGTAATCAGAGTCTGCATCCACTTCTGGGAAACCCTTCTGGATCACACTGTTCCTAAGCATTATATATTCTAACTGATACCTTTCTGAGTCATCTGGCATTTTCCATGTATACCTTCTACTCCTTCTGTTGTTTCTAAACCAAGTGTTGGTGATGACTAAGTCCTATCTCTTGCAAAATTCAATTGCTTTCTCCCAGCAGCCATTCCAGGTACTTAAGCCACCATCACCATATTTTCCTTCGCCTACCGTCGCATTCCCATCCCCCATTATTATCAAATGTTTCCCTGCAAGAATACAGGTGATTATGTCCCCTAGCTGATCACATGCCCTATCAACTTCTTCCGCCTTATGATTGCTTTGTGGCATGTATACCTGTACAATGACCAAGTTTGTTGGTTCTTCTTTTGCCTCTCCTTTGCTTGTTCTATGTTGACTATGCTTCTTCCTACATTTTTATTCAATATTATGGCAACCCCTTGCTGGCTCTCATCTCCTCTTCTGTATACATGTCTTACCCTATAACTATCACTCCAGCAATCCCTACTATCCTGCCATCTAACCTCGTATAGACCTAAAATATGTATATTACCTCTTTCCATCTCTCGCTTAATATTCTCTAATTTTCCTGTCCTCAACATTGTCCTAACATTCCAAGTTCCTATTCTCACTAATTTGGTCTTCTTCTTCTGCATTTTCTGTCCTGCTGCTGCCATCAAAATTGCTTTGCATTAAAGTCTAGGGAATAATAATTGACATGGTTCCCCTTTGCCTTCCTCAATAGTGTTTTTAATGTAACACCACCACTCAATAGCCACCCCACTTGGGTCAGATGCCTTTGCAGTCACCTCATTGAGGAACAGGCGCTGCATGGATTTCCTTTCGTCTGGCTCCTAATCTTCAACTTATCTGGCATGGGTGACCCTGCCAAGAGCAATTATCATTGTCCTCACCAGCACACAGCTCTTGGGGCCTTTGTAATGCATAAGCCTTCCACCTCGTCAAGGTTGTAGTCCATGGGAGGGTGTTAATCTACTTATGTAGTATCGATAAATCCAAGATGAAATTTTTATATGATGGAGTGGGTTTCTTATGAATGCTGGTCTTATTTACATATGCTATTCTTTTGAATCACGTGCTTCTCTGGAGTACAATAAATGAGTAATGCGTGTGATTTGGACTTTGTTGTGATGGCTGATGGGACATTTCACAGGTATCAACCTCAATAAGAATAACGCCCTGTTATTTTTTACTAAGAAATCACATGTTCGGTAAAGTGAGACCTTGTAAGAAGTGTGCATCAAAGACAATATGTAAACAAAACCATTGATGGATTCAGGAATTGGGAAGTATTCAGAACCATTCGAAAATATATTCAATGATTAGTGAATGAAATCTATTGGTCTTTACTCTATCTCTTCAATCATTTGGGTATTAAACCCATATTAACTGACAGCGATACAAGAGCTTATAAAGTTATATTTTTTATGGAGCAATGATGCCATAATTTTATGCTTTATGTTTCTGTTATTTTTATCTTTTTAATATTAACTGAAAAGAGTACCATAGTCTCGGACTTCCATTTTATGCCTCCATTTTAAGGAGAAAAACTACCTACATCATTCTCAGTTTAATGGGCATCTCGAAATACTCAAGATGTCCATTAAATGTGGGCCATCCAACTTGATACACCATATGGATATCTGCATACCATTAACATAAGTTCTAAATTTTGAAGGGTTGAGGAATTCTCCATATTTCTCTTAATCAAGGAGAAATTTTTCCCTTTGTCTGAAATCTGTAAAAATCAAAGACAATTCCAACTGGAGGAATTGATTTCATTTTAGACATCTTGCTTCTATGCATATTTAACTTGAAATTAAAACTAATAATGTCAATAACATCATATGAGCCAATTATAGCAAGAAAAATCAGAGAAAGCACATTTTGACAAATTTTCCCTTGCTGAATTACATGCCTACAGTTAAGCAATTGGTAATGTGCTTGATGTGCAACCAAATGCAGGTCCATGGCCTCATCTGTGGAGGGTAAGACTTTCGCATCATATTTTTCATTCACTGCATCACTTCAGCTTTTCTCTGGTGAAATATTCATAGTATCAAAAGAATGACCCTCTGATGCTATCTTGAAGTGTGTAATTTTGTTTGGGTTCAGGTGCATAAATTTAGTTTACCAACAACTGAATATAAGGAAAATAAAATCACAGAGAAAGAATAGTTATGTTTAAAAATAGATGGCCATTTTTTCACCAATGTTCCCAAGTTAGTTTTATGGGTTTTATATTTATATTTAAGCGCTAACTGAGAAGGTCATGTCTCACTTTTAAGAAAAACCCATTTTGACACTTATGTAACAGGGAAACCTTGAGCCCATGATTGTAAAAATTGACCGACTTCGTCTCACGAGGCCTGCACCATCACTGTTCATGATTTTTTTGCTCTCTCTGAATGAGGTAGGAAATTCAATCCAAATTTTAAATGAAAAATATTTATTTCAGTATAATCCAGCCCATAATATATTTATATTAAACTGGAAAATTTTCAAATATGTGGTTGTTAAGTAAGTATACAATAAATATACTCAAGCTCTGCTTATTCAGGTCCTGGTTTTATGGTATATTAATAGGTCATATGAACCCTTCATATGACCCATTAAATGATTTTCCAAAGCTCTCATATTTTTTTAGTGTTTCCCTTTCATAACTTGAAAAATAAATCTACAAAACATTCCTCCTCGACTGTTAAGAATATTAAATACCTATTAGGATTTTTTATCTTACATATTGTTGTACCCTACTCTGGTCGAGTACATATGTGCCATTGTTATTTCACCAGTAATTTTTAGCAATATTCAATCATAAACTTGCATCATCTTATGTACCAGCTCCCAGTCAACTTCTCCTGAGCAAGGCCCTCCCCAGACTTTCCAATTATGTATAACTGTGCCTTCATGCATAGGACATCTGCATATTATGTAGGTAAGGCAAATAGTGGGAGGAAGGTTTTGGTTGAACTCTGCCATCCACAATGGGTTTACTCTGCTTTTTGATTATCTGCTATTCCTTTACCTCATGACAGTGAACCATTGAGTTTTACCCCCCACGTGATTTTCACGCCTTGTTTGTAATATCTGTTCTCATGATGGTAATTGGCTTTTCATTGTAGACATAGTAGTTTGAGGTATTACCTGGTGTGTATAAAGTATATTCCACTCACTTACATTTACAATACTAATAACATTATCCATCTTTAAGACCATAAGTTCATAGATTGAAGAAATAAATTCCAGCTCAAGTTATGACTCAGAATAGATGCAATGTATATTTGACATGCCGGATGCATTATTGTTGTTGTTTTTTCACTCTCTGTCTTTCTTTTCATTATTCAGGGCTGGAAAAAGCCTTATTGTTTCATGCAAGTCTTCTCATTTTGAAGCTGGGACAGGTAGATTGAAGCAGTAGGTAAAATATCCAATTGGTTAGTTTTTATATTCACTTAATTGTGAGATGACAAAAAACTATTTATTTGTTTCAGGGTTTCTAGTCAGGAAAATACAAGAGTATTTGTTTGGAATAAATGAAAATGGCCACTGAAACAACACCACTAACCAGTGGTGATGAGAGCAGAACATATTTGTTCCTCTCCCAACGTCACCGCAACCGGAGAAATAAAATACGGCAATTCCAATGCTGTGTGTGTGCAGCTATGCTGTAAGTAGTTTTTTGTGCTCAAAGCTCTATAATCCAATAATTTTCAGCCTTTTCAAAACTCTGATCATGAGATATGTTTACTTTCCTCTTTTACTCAACTTTTTAAACTACTTAAGAATATATAGATTTCATTAGAAGAATTATAATCTGGAATGCATAAGCTTTTCCTCTAATTGAATAAAAATAAATGACTAATAGTCCTTATTTTCTGCTGCCCCCTTATTTCCGCTATATTCTAAGTCATAGATTTTATTAAATGAATTAATTAACACCAGAATGAGGGACAGATCCCTTTCAGGTTTTGTTCCTCCTTTGCTTCAGGATCCATTGCTGAGTCAAGTATTTTCAGACTCTAGTAGAATTTTCATGTCAGATATTTTGTGACTGATATTTGCAAGGTTAACTCAAGGTATCCTCAGGGTATCCCTCAATACCCAGAGAATGATGGCATAGTTAGCCATTAATGTGCCAGCAGTGAAGTATGTTACCTGTCAAAAAACCCAATAAGACATCATATTATTCACTAGGAAAAAACTAATATTGACTGTGTTAAGTACATCAACCAATGTTGACCACCATAGCCCACATTTTCATCAAAATTATTCTTGTCAAAAAAAGAATCATAGCAAATGTATCATTTTAGCATGTTAACTGTGTCAATCATAGCCACAAATCAACAATATAATTTTGAAGATAACTATAAACCCACAATATACTGGCTCATTAAAATTATCCATATCAAGTTTCGCTAAATGTAATGTTGCTCAACCTAAACTTGTGACCTGTCCAGGTTATAAAAATATTATCCTCAAAAATATTATTTCCACAATGACTGTGTTAAAAGATGCCTTTCATATAAATCATTTCAATAAAATCTGACATTATTATGCAAACATATGGGTGATTAGTTATGCTTATGATATAACCATAAACACAGTAAACAACCCTGGTCAGTTTGGTAGGTAAAGGTAGAATTCACCCTGTACTAAGTCCTATACGGCATGTGAAATTCACACATCAGGGTAAGGGTGCCTTTCCCTGTGCCAGGTATGACTGCCCAGGAAGATCTGGTACCCAAAAAATAATACAGCTTGTGTGGAGCTGAGGTTGTCCAGACAGAATTTTCAGGAATCAAACCTGTGTCCTCCAGTCATTAGTCCAACATAATTTTAAAATTTATTGCCAAATTTGAATGCATTTATGACTTATTTAATCAATCCAAATTCACCTAATATATAACAAATATAATTGAATAGGAGGAAAAGAAAGAATAAATATTTGAATGGAATGGTCGGAGTTTAAGAAAGGTAGGAGTTAAAAAATGGTTTTTAAATGGTATTGTAGCCCATCAACAAACTACTGACCCAGATGACTATTATTAATGATGATGATATGAATCCTTTCATTTCATGATTTCAACAAAATCAGAGGAATTTTTGTAACAGCAATGGTGATAACTGTGTCGTATTCCATGAACCACGATCCAGATGATGATTTGACTAACAACGAAACCGATACTAATACACAAGTTCTGCTACCTGCTCCTGTAAACACTGCAGCACTAAAAACTCTGCTAAGTCTGCAATGGCCTCGTCCAGGTAAGTGGTTTTAAGTTTTGAAAAAAGTTTGGCGATCCTGTGACCATGCTGTTTGTTTCAGTTATTCATAATATGATAGTGTCAATGCATTAATCCACACATTCACCCAACGGCATTAATTGTGGAGCTTATGCCCTTGTGTTGTAATGGAAAGAGTGATTGGTGATTGTTTTAAAAATTTTATCAGCAGAATTGGTTGATTCATGGATAAACTATATATTTTGACTGCTTTGTGCCTTATGTCACATTATATTTTTAGTGCATATTCAATTTTTCATAAATAGATACACTTCCACAAAAGAATACTGGCATTTATTGCACATATTGATCTTGTGTTATGACCCTTCAGCATGTATGCACAGGATGAACTTCCTCAGCAGAATTTCCAGAAACTTTTATTTCATTTGTTTTTACTTGGTCTATCAATAGATTCCCCACTGCCAGATTGGCCAGGACCAATCCCAACAGATGCTCAAATAGCTGAAGCAATAGAGGCAGGTGAAATGAGTCTTAAGAACAAAGATGATTTAGAAGCAAAAGCAGCCATGAAGAGTGATGACCCAGCATCACCTGGTATTCTCAAATTAGGAACTCCAAGTTACATCCACCAGGAAGCTATAAAGACTTCTCCTTTGGCAACAAAGGCTGCACGTGTGGGATACATAATTGAAAAGGCAACTGAACAGCTCATGAAGTTAGTATTTTCCCACATGAACTTTTAAGACCCTAAAAATCTATGGAAAGTATGCACATGCAACCAAGTCATGTATTCACATGATCGATCACATAACCAATCCATGTATGCACATGACCTGCCACTGAGATCAATATGCAATCAAATGGCATCACCATGTGTGCAGAGAGATAGATAAAGGTCTTTATTCGGGTGAAATTGAGGCCATAAGGTCTCTTTTATATTAAATATGTCTACTCATGATGGCATTTATAATCAGTTTCCTCATGTTGATGGTAAGTGATAACAGTAAGTATAAGAAATATTGCACTAAAATACTGCCAGCATTTCTATCCACCAGTTTTTGTATATCTACCATCAGTAGCCACATTAATAACCTTCACCACCAAAAATGGCATGTCTCCATTCACTAACTTAACTTTTAAGTAGAACTAAAATTTTCAATTTTCCTGGATACATATACCATTTTTAAAATGAAACAAGTTTTGGGATTTCATTTGTTTTGCTTTTTGGAGTTTCATTTTGAAAAGCATCAAGAGACAAAAATGGCAAGTCTCTGTTCTTCTAACACCTGCACATTTTGTACTGAGTCATGGAATGATTTCTTGATAATCAAGACCTGGTTTGATAAAGCTCTTCACTCTCCTATTAGTTCCTTTCTTCATGTGTTCATAGTTTTTTGCTGCTTGTGCCACTTGTGTCTTTCAACTTGTGTTTCATAAATATATTGTATCCTTCCTCTGCACATCTTACAGCATACTTTCCATAATACTGCATCATTGCATCTTGCATTGCAAATGACTGATGATTATATATATATTACTCTACCTTCTTAATATTTTCTAATGCATCTATCTTAGCAAACTCTTTCTATAATGTATCTGTCATGTAAAGGTTAAGGATATTATATACTCATGCCACAAAATAGGTTATTTTTTGCAATTTTTCAGGGGGAAGTCACCCAAGCACTCAGTGGGAAAAGGCCCCGAAGTAAATCCATATTGGATTCCCACTGGGATGGTGTGCAGACCCAAGGGTCCTACAGGTGGAATAAATGGTTCATTTGCTGCATGCCCACCTTTGCGATATCGTACAATGGATGGAACTTGCAACAACCTGGTGCATCCTGATTGGGGTGCAGCCATGAGACCACTTCGTAGGGTACTTCCTCCTGACTATGGTGATGGTAAGGATATGAGCTATGGTTTCTCTATATTGAGAAGGCACTAATATCCAACATCTTTGAGAAATGATAGAGATATTTCCATGACCCTGCATTTTATTTTACTTGTTAAAATACAAACATATGCACTAACTTATGAGTGTTGGACACATTTAAAAATGGGTCAAATGTTTTATTAATTTCTGTTCATGCTTTGTCACATTTAACCTCACAGCTTGCTTGAAGTTTGTGAAAATTTAGTTTTCTATACAAAGTATCAGAATGGATAAGGCCAAATGCAATTATGACTAGTACATTTTAAACAATTTTTGGACTTTTAGATTAAGTGAACCAAATTTAATATCCCTTGAAACATAGTGAATGGATTATAATGCAACAATTTCAGAGAGTAAAAATCATTCGCCTTGACCGGGATTCGAACCCGGATCCCTCGATATCCGGCCGAGTGCTTTAACCGGATATCGATTGCTTCGGCCGGATATCGAGGGATCCGGGTTCGAATCCCGGTCAAGGTGAATGATTTTTACTCTCTGAAATTGTTGCATTATAATGCACACATAGCGGGTGACTCCGTTAAAATTACTGTTACAGTTTCTTGAAATAGTGAATGGAATTAAGTTCAGTAAAACAGAGTGAATATCTACTAAATAAGTGCATCTATTTAAAATTAATATACAAGTTTATCATACTTTTGAGTACCATATGCTGTATTCAGCAAGAAATAACATTATCCTCTATCTCATAAAATGTGAAATGAAGCCTGTTTCAGTTTTGATCAACAAAATCTGTCCCAATAGTGGTAGGACTGATTGAAAAAAATGTATTGCCAGAATTGATAGATTCACTCAAAAGCCCTCAAAGATCTCACACTGCTGCCAGCAGGCTTTCCATTCCTCGTACACCTTCCAAGCCTGGAATGCTGCTAAGATTCCTCATCACGGCTTATTGTAACACTTCACCCAATTTGTGGTGAAGCATTACAACTGGCCATACATCCGTTCATTCAACATGGATTTAAGGCAGGGGATGAGGAATAAGTCTGGTGGGGCAGTGTCTACTAAATTTGGATCCTCACTCACATCGTTGAGAACCTCTTGGTGAATCCCCATTCAAGTTTCCTTTTGTTCATCTGAGAGGGCTTGCAGCACCAATTTCGCACACATCTTTCTCATGGCCATGTTTTCAGTCACAAGTCAATGCACATCACTTTTAGGAATACCAAGTTCATCAGAAACCATGCAAACACTAAATTTGCAATTACTGTCCAATGAAGCTTTCACTTCTGCAAGATTTTTGTCACTCTTTGTGGTCAAAGGGCATCCAGAATGCTTGGTATCTTAAATATCTTCTCTACCCTACCAAATCAACTTGTACCACTGTAGCATTATCACCATAAACTGCCTTGAGCATGTTATGAATATCTTTCCTGGTTTTGCCTAATTTCACACAAAATTAGATGGCATAGCACTATTCCAATAATCAGTTCATGATGGAATGCAACAAGGTCATATCATAGAAATTTCACAAACAAATGATCTGCGCTCCACAAAGGGTGGGAGCCTTTCCTGGGACTCTCCTCTCTCGAACTCAGCTAGAGAAACCGCTGCCCCTCTGTCTGTATATCCAATAAGTCTTACTACTTTTAGGACAGACCTTGTACATATTTGGTAAACTGTCATTAAATAGCAGTGGTAGAAAGCTTAGATACCTGTTCTTTTTTTATAAATAAAACTATCCAAATGATCAATTTCAATATTACTAATAAAGGTTGATTATACTTTATCAAATTTAACATTTATGGTGTGCTCTTTCTCCAATATTTTGTATTTGAATCACTTAATAGTTACATTTTAGTTAGCTGATGTTCTACCAAGTTATTTTGCCAAATAGTTAATTTATTATTTTAACAATGCAAATTATATCAGCTGTGATCTGCGTCAATATGAAAAGCCATTATTGTCATTATTCCTGAAATCATATAGTAAGCACTGTAATCTAGATCTGGTGGATACAGCTTCTCGCATAATTAATGACATTATATTACATCATTATAATTTTAAATAATTAAAGAAAACTAGCATCATTTTCCTGAAGTTAAGCTCACATTTATTATGAATGCAAGAAATATATTTTTCCTCCCATTCTTACTCGTGGATTAATACCAGCATAATTTTTGGAGGAAATAAGCCATGTATTTCATTTAAATAGACCTATTACACATTTTGATTAAATCTTGTTATATTAGGTTGGGGAAAACGAAATCCATTATGTTCTCGGTAGATGGGTGTTGTGATCGATATCTCGTAAAGTGTTGATCAAACCATTTCAAGTTTGTGCTCGTTGCCAAGGTGATATTTTATATTTTAAAAAATCTTTTGCTCTTTTTTGCTTGTTCAATTCGGTTGTGAGTTACAGGGTGTTAACAATGACAATCAACAAAGAAAAATTCGGTACATTTTTTCTTTGATATAGGCGAAAATGCAAGCCAGGCGCTGAAATTGTGAATGGTGTTTACGGTGTCGATACTGTAACAGCTAATTACGTGACATTTTGGCATCGTCGATTCCATTCATGCATTTTTGATGTTAAATATGCACCTCGCACAGGCAGGCCCGTCGTCGATAAAATCATAGAAATAATCGAAGTTGACCGGCATGTTAGTAGTCTTAACATTGCTCAGGAGCTAAAGATTGACCATAAGACAGTTTAAAGCTATTTGCGCATAGCTGGATTCGAAAATAATCTCGATGTTTGGGTACCACAACAATTAGCACCAAGAAACATGATAGATCGAATTGCCATCTGCGAAGCCTTGGCCAAACGGAATGATCTCGACCCATTTCTTAAACAGATGATGACTGAGGATGAGAAATGAATCACATACGACAATATTGTGCGAAAACGATCGTGATAAAAGCGTGGTGAAGCTGTTCAAATGGTGGCCGAACCAGGGCTAACGGCCAGTAAGGTTCTACTGTGTATTTGGTGGGAATCATTTATTATGAGTTGCTGCCGTATAGCCAAACGCTAAATTTAGATCCCTACTGTCAACAACTGGTCTGTTTGAAGCTAGCGATTGACCAGAAACGGCCAGCGTTGGCCAACAGAAGAGTTGTTGTGTTTCATTTGGACAATGCAAGGCCACACACGTCTGCAGTGACTCGCCAGAAACTCCGAGAGCTTGGTTGGGAGGTTTTAATGCATCCACCATATAGTCCGGACCTGGCACCAAGCGATTACCATCTTTTTCTCGCATTGCAAAACTTCCTGAGTGATAAGAAATTGTGATCAAGAGAAGATTGTGAAAATAGATTACTATAGTTTTTCGCCAATAAGGACCAAGACCTCTATTAGAGAAGCATTATGAAGCTACCTTTAAAATGGCAACAAGTTATACAACAAAACGGTGCATATTTTACCCAAATCGGACAATCCGAAACATCTTAATAAAGTTTTGAATTGCACGCAAAGATAATAAATTTCTTTTTGGACCAACCTAATATATTAGCATTGTAATGCATCATTAGTCGGATTGGAACTCGGATCGTAGATTTTCGCGGCGTTCAGATGAACAGACTCTCCATTCTCGGGATGTCACCGCGTAGGTTGTTTTTCGGACAACAGTTTCGCCCGTGTTCCAACGAGCGTCTTTAGGTCGAAGTCACTTCGAAGACGCTCGTTGGAACATGGGCGAAACTGTGGTCAGAAAAACAACCTACGCGGTGACATCCCGAGAATGGAGAGTCATTCATCATTATAAGTCATCAGCAATTGGGAATTCACAAGATTAGAGCGGAGAAAATGCAATACTTGGCCTCCATGGTGCTGTAGGTAGCCAGTCCTGGCTTATCCTGATTTTGCCTAATCCATACTATCCCTGCCCCATATTGTCCAGGTTAGTAGTATATAAAGTTATGTTGCCCCAAAACATGGCCCCTGCTTTTATGAGATTTATTCCATGGTGCACACTAAATAATGTTGAGAATACCTTGAGTCCATTGATTCTACCATTGGAAAAGGAAAGAAAAGCATTTTATTCAACTGCTTGTTGTTTCTACTCTTACTCATTATTTGTATCCTATTTTTGAGAAATGATTGCTTACTTATGTAATTTATACTTTTTGCATGTGTGACTTTCCCTTTGCTTAAAGGGTCTGTGAGAGTAAGTTGATTTTCTTTTCAGTGCTTTTATGCAACTCTTTGTTATCATCCCCATTGGGAAATTCATTGTAGGAATGAAATACTCTTAAAATACATTTGACAGAAGAAGTTACCTGATAATTCTAAAAAAATAATTTATGTCCCAAAGTTTCCTTATTACATATTTGGTGAATGAAAAACATTGCACAAAATACATTTTGTTACTGATTATAAATATGTTCAAATTCAAGCATGGCATTCAAGGGCTTTGTGAACTTGTAAGGTGTATGTGTGTATGTACATCACACACACACTTATTTATTTTACATAAAAAGTGGCAAGGAGCTCTCAATTTTGAACTTCAATTTTATAGGTATTTCTTCACCTCGAGTGGCCAAAGATGGAAGTGGATTGCCGTCAGCAAGAGATGTGAGCCTCACTGTCCACCGTCCAATATACCGTAATGATCCACACTTCACTGTTATGCTAGCAGTTTGGGGACAGTTCTTTGACCATGACATAACCGCAACTGCTCTTAGTAAAAGTATGCATTTCTTAGTACTGTCATTAAGTCAAAACTAGGGTTATTGTTGTGCAAATTAATTGTTGATATAAATATTATACTAATGAAATGAGGAATCTGACATAATACTCTGAGCCAGATAATTAATATAATAATATAATATATTATATTAATAATATTTCAGGCAATAATGGAGCAGCCATTTCCTGTTGCACATTAGATGGGATGATGGCTACGGAAAATGTCAACCCTGAATGTTATCCAGTGGTACTTTCACCTGAGGATCCTTATTATTCAGACTATGGAATAACTTGTATGAATTTTGTAAGATCTGCTCCAGCTCCCACTTGCAACTTAGGTTAGTGCCAAAATACCATTTTCAAAATTTCAATATCTGTAAAATAAGAGTTGAAGTTCCTTTGTTGTCCAGTCATCATTAAAATATTAGACAACCATTTGCACTTGTGGAATGAGAATGAGACACCAATCACCTGCAGATATGAATTCCTTATCAGGGTCTGAAATAAGAAACATTAATTATTCAGCAAATTTGTTAAAATTGTATAATTAGCATAATTTCGTACTACAACACAAAAGAGACAAAGTTATCCCCATGACAATTGTGCTGACTCCAGAGAATTTCATGACATCCTGTGATGGCATTTTGATGAAGAATAAGATAATCATTATCAAGTGATTTTAATATGTAATGAATAGCATTATGCATGACAGATTTAGTAGATCTATTGGCTTTAAAACTTTGTTGACCCATATCTAGAATATTGTTGCCTTGAAGAAAGTTCAGCTATAAATTGTAAAAATTATTTTTAAAATCTTTGTGACTTTGTTAATTGGACTGAATTGGTCAGTAACTAAGTGTAAGTAAATGGCTCAAAGGTTTCCTTTGATAGTTGAGGGCAGTATTCAACTCAAGCTAATCCCAATAACTCATGAAATTCATTCATTGGCAGTGTGTCATATTGGTACCTATCTCTTTTCTGCTTCAGGTATCCCTTTAGTTTTGATATCCATCAAATTACACTAGTTTCATTTTAAGAGGGAATCTTTCAAGGGAAATGCTCAGGAGTAAAATTCAGTACCATTTAATCAGTAGCTGAATAGCTCAATCTTTGGTTCGGACCCACTTGTCACTTCCTTAAATTTTGATCTGATTATAAACTTTATAAAAATTTTGAGATTCATTGCACACGTTTAGATGTTTTCCTCAAGTGTTGGGCATTAAAAAAATAAGTGAATGACTTTGTTCAATGTTCATTAAAATTTGATTCCATTAGTGCCATCTTTTGATAGAAATTTTAACAAATTTTGGGATAAAATCCATCCTTTAAATTTGTATTTAATCCTAGACACTATCCATGTTCATTGATGTGTCCATTTTATCATTATTTATTTTTGTAGGGTCAAGAGAGCAGCTTAATCAGATAACAAGTTTTATTGATGGCTCTGTGATATATGGCTCATCTGATGAGCAGGCAAAGCACCTTCGATCTCCAAGTAAGAAAGGAGAGCTGGCAATGATGATTACTCCAGATGGCCGTGAACTTCTCCCTGCCTCATTGGACCCAAGGGATGGATGCAACCAACCTGATAAGAATGCTGATGGAAAATACTGTTTCAAATCTGGTAATATCGCCAATGAGTTGTATAACTGGGTTTCTTAGACTGTCAAATGCTTTGGTCAGTGGTAAAAACAAGTTTTCCTTGCAATACAATATTATCTCATATGCTTATTACTGGTTAAAATACATAGCTTTGTACAATATTCAATGTAGTACCTGTATTACTTGTCAAAAGGTTTTTTTATATTATTTTATTAGGTAATCTACCAGTTAAGGTAGGTTTTTGGATGGACACAAATATCAAATAAATATTTTGTAACTCCAAACAAAACACAATCCAGCAACCTACTCAACATCAGGTCCCTCTTCAACTCTGTGTACTTCTTTCCTCCCTTCATCCTGTCCCTGCCCTTTCCTCATTTGACTAACATTCTCCCCTCTAGTACAGTCTTCAACATCCCCTGTTGGCAAAACACCCTTCATCCATTTTTCCTGCCTCCATAGGATTTCTCTCAACAAACCCCTCTCCTTGCCAACCATCTTCAGTACTTCTTCATTTGCTTTCCTTTCGATCCATTTCACCTTCTCCACACCCACTTTTCAAAATCCTCCAATCTACGTCTATCCTCCTGCTTCAGTGACCACGTTTCCGTGCTCTATATAGCCATGCTCCATATCAAAGTTTTTACTAGTCTTTTCTTTACCTCCCTACACAACGTCCCCATCATCAACTCCCTCCTCCTTGAGAAAGCCTCTTTGCCTAGTGTAATTCTTCTCCTTACGTCCCTACTACTTTGACCGTGTTGGTCCAAAACACTTCCTAGATACGTAAAGTGTTCTACCTGCTCTATTTTTCCCCTCCTATTTTAATGTTTAGCTTAGCCTTTTTCTTTCTGGAAAGTCGCATAACGTTTTTTTTATTAATATTGATTCTCATCCCATATCTATTGCACTGAACCTCCAATTCACACAGCAATGCTTGCAACCCCTTGGCTGACTGAGCAACTAATGCTTGGTCATCAGCAAATCTAACCGATTTTACGAATTCCCCTCCGACTTTCATTCCTACCTCGAGTTCTTCCCATGTCTCTTTCATCATTTCCTCCACATACTATACTACCTTGATCAAAAAGTTCCCGGAATTTATTCAGAAAATTAAAAATACAAGTTTATTCATCTAAATCTATATTGTCCCCTTCAAAGTAATCCCCATCGACTGCAACACACTTATGTCAGCGCTTGATCCACTCCTCGAAACATTTTTTATATTCGGTTTTCGGTATGTCCATCAGTGCTTCCTGCGATTTTTCCATTACTTCCTCTCGGCTGCTAAAACGCGTTCCCCGTAATGGTTTTTTAACTAGATTGAACAGAAAGAAGTCACAGGGAGCCAAATCAGGTGAATTCGGTGGCTGTTGGATGGTATTTGTTGCATTTTTCGTCAAAAAATTACGAATAATGATAGCACTGTGCGACGGTCTCGACGCACTGTGCGACGATTTCTGGTCTCTTTCGGCGAATTGCTTCACGCAAACGTCTCATAACGCCCAAATAATACTCTTTGTTTACTGTCTGGCCTTCTGGCAAAAATTCATGATGCACTACACCGTTGTAATCCATGAAAACCGTCAGCATTGCCTTCTTTTTTGACTGAAAACGACGTGGTTTTTTTGGTCTCGGCTCATTTGGTGAACGCCATTCACTTGCCTGATGTCTGGATTGCGTGTCGTACTCATAAACCCACGTCTCGTCTCCAGTAATGATCCTTTTGATGAATGTGGGATCGGATTCAGCCTCGCAAATCATGTCTTTTGCGACGTCAACACGGTCTCTTTTTTGCATGAAATTGAGGTCTTTTGGCACCAACTTTGCTGCTACACGACGGAAACCCAAATCATTAACCACAATGTCTTGGGCGGATCCATGGGTAATGTTCAAGTCCTCCGCTATTTCTCTGATGGTTAATTTGCGGTTATTGACCAACATTTCTTTTACTTTATCAATTTTTTCACCGACTTTCGATGTCGATGGTCTGCCACTGCGTTCATCATCTTCGATTGACTCACGACCACTTCTGAACCGCTCGTGCCACTGGTAAACGACCGTTTTTTTAGAGAATCGTTGCCGAAACACTTTTCCAACATTTCCAACGTCCGTGCGCCACTAAATCCGTTTTTAACGCAAAATTTAATACAAGTTCGTTGTTGCAAATTTAAATCCATTTCTGCAATTGTAAAAAATCGCCAACACACACACAGATAGATGTACTCTTGGCTACGTAACTTTTGCAAATGTCAAGTTATGACACTAAGATTTAAAGGGAATATCAACAACAGATGTACCAATTTAACAAAAAAACAGAACTCAAATCGGAACGATGGGAGCGCCACACGGTGGTTATTCCGGGAATTTTTTTTTCAAGGTAGTATGTTGAACAGCACCGGTGACAATGGGCAACCCTGCCTTACACCTCTTCCTAACACTGCCCATCCAGAATCTCCGTTCCCCACTTGCACCTTAGCAGTCTGAGACATGTACCAGTTGCGGATCAGTCTCCTGTCCATTCAATCCATTCCTATTTTCTGCAATACACGCATTAATTTTTCCCAATTCACTCTATCAAACGCTTTTTCGAAATCTACAAAACAGGCAAAAACGTCCTGATTGTATTCTATATTCCTCTCGATTAGTGATCTCATTACTGCAATAACATCACGTGTACCTCTCCCCTTTCTAAACCCAAACTGATCCCCTAAGTAATCATTTGCCTTACTCTCTATCCTTTTTTTGATGATCCTGAAAATAACTTTAGCCATGTGGGATATCAAACTTACTGTTCTTTAATCCTCACATGATGTAGCCTTTACCTTTTTCGGAATAGGAACTAACACTGATCTAACAAAATCTTCCGGCCAGATTCCTTCCTCATTGATACTACGAATCAGTCCATATAGAGTCTTCTTCCCTCATTTTCCTTAACATTTCAACAGTTCCACAGGAATGTTGTCTACCCCCACGGCCTTATTTGCTTTCATCTCCTTTAATGCCTGGACCTAAGCTATCTTTTTCTACGTCATGTTCCTTTTCTATGTCTAACCTTGTCGGCCTAAGTTCTTTACCATAGAGTGTTTCTATATAACCCTTCCATCTCTCTTGGATTTTTCCTGGTTCAACTATTATTTTACCCCACTAATCTTTAACTTTTAACACAGATCTTGCCTCCTTACTTCCCGATAATAACTTAACCTTGCTGTATATAGCACCAATTTCACCCTTCTTGTGCAAATTTTCCATATCCTCGCATTGCATTTTCCATCATTCTTCTTTTGCTTTATTTATGGCTCTTCTCAATTCATTGTTTAATTCTTTGTACTTCTTTTTGCCTAACTCTGTGTTTACATTCTTACATTTTTTTCTCTTATCCATTTTGCAATCATCTCATCCGTGACCCATGGTTTCCTTATTCTTTTCCTGTTAACGGTTCCTATAGTGTCTTTTGTGGCTTCCGATATCCCTTGCTTGATACATTCCCATTTTTCTTCGATAATACTCCGCTCTTTACCGTCCATGATTTTCTCTACAGCCTGCTGATACTCCTTCCTTGTTAATCCATTTGCTTGTGAACCATAAAATAATGGGTAAATCTAGGACTTCAACAATGAGGTAATTCAATCCTGATTAAATTTGGCTTGATCTGCTTCTCAAAATTTGCTCTTTACCCTGAAAATATGGCATCTGATTACCTAATAGACAGAGTGGCTTCAGCAGTCTCTTCCCTTTCCATCCCCTCATATTCGTTCCCATTTCTCTTCATTTATTTTTAATGGCCAGCAGCCACTTGTTGGGATAAATAGTGAATGTGCCTTCCAGAATACACGGATCTCATATTGTAAGTGTATGCAAATATTGCAAGTTGGTAGTTGAGGAGATCACAAGCTTTTCCTGTGATGTTTTTAAATCTGTCTTGGCTCAGATAATTATTAAATTAAATTATAATATGGGTTCATATACAGAATGCCTTTTCAGTGCTCATCAATCTTCCTATATACCCATAGCTATGTTGTGTAGAGATGTGTTAATTGTTATTATTATGTTATAAAAAGTTTTTATTAAAAAGCTTACAATTTAGACCTGAAATACAATTTTATGTATGCAGCCTTCTTCGTTTTATGATGGTAACACGGTGAAGCAAATGCATGAAATACATGTATTTGTGAAGATCTTACAAAGTTGTTTCCAAATCATGGTAAATGACAAATAAATATTAATTATTGTTTTTTGGGATACTTTATTTCTTTTAGAGTTGCTAAAATAATTTTGGCTGCTAACAACTCTTAAGCCAGACTATGCACTCTGAAAAATGGTCAGAGGGAGAAAGTTTGGTACTTTGAACCTAAACTGGGCATTGCTAAGCTACTTAGTAAACTTAGAAGCTTAGTGTTCACAAATTATGAATGCCTCTAAATATATTTTTCTCAGTGTCATTGATTATGGAGAGGAACATTTTGTGCCACAAGTACATAAAGAGCCCTGTCATGCTCCAAATTAACATATATTCAACAGCGTGTCATCTTCATTGGGTGTTAATACTTCAAAACATTTACACACCTGAATTTCATCTGACTCGGGAAAAGAATAATAGATAAACATAGGTTAAAATAGATCAACATTTAAAGACAGAGTAAAAAGTAATGAGTCCAACTATTTGCATTAAGATATGAGAGTATATCTCAAGATATTCTGTCATTACAGCATATGATTTACGCTACTGGTTGATAATTGTTGTTTTATATTACTATTTCTGTTGACTATTAAAGTTTGCAGTTGTAATATAACAATTTCTATGCAGTGTTAACCACTAATTTCAATTTGCACTTTGGCAATAAGTGGCTTCCATGGTATCAATTCATACTGAATAAAGTAGAAACAGATCCATTACAATTTTCCCTAAATGAATGCTGCTTACTGATTCCATCATCAAATGTGTACACAGGATACTCATGTTGTAGTCATTTTCTTTGATTCCATCCATGTTAAATTGCCAGAGATACCCATCTATGATTCCAATTCAATACAAATGGGACAGAGCCTAATTGCACAAGCATAAGTATGTGTATATGAATTGTGATTCCTAATCACTGATATTTTCTCTTTGTGTTGCAGGGGATAGCCGAGCTAATGAAAATTTGCATCTAACTACAATGCATCTCCTAATGGCTCGTGAACACAATCGAATAGTTAGAGCTCTTTCAAAAATGAATCCCTCTTGGAGTGATGAGCAATTGTATCAGGAAGGACGACACATTGTGTCCGCCCAACTACAGCACATCACTTATAATGAATTTCTCCCCGTTGTCCTTGGTAAGTGAGCATATTTTAAGGTACTTTTTCAGTATTCACTTGTTGTGAAGATAAAAATACCTTGAAAATGGACATCAATATAATATGGGGTGTATTTAAATAATTTCCTTGTTGATTTCTCATGGTCTCAATGGCTGTCAATTCAGAATAGATCCTTGAATTGATATATTGCAGTGCCAAAGCCTTGAATTTGTCTGTAGCACATGCTTTGATGATGCATTTTGTACAGTACTCTAATAATGACTGTTGAATGAAAATGATGATTGTAGGATGCTGTTAAGTGATGTGTTTACTGTTTATTTACTATGTGAACTGATTATCTGATTATAGGACAATCAATGATGAATCGACTTAAACTGGCACCTCTAGAAGAAGGATATTTCAAGGGATATGATCCAGAAGTCAATTCGGCCGTTGCCAACAATTTTGCTACAGCTGCATTTAGATTTGCTCACACACTACTGCCTGTGAGTACTTAAAATATACCTTCTGAACTCTGAAGCACTTAATTCAACTGCATGTACTTTTTATTTGTGCATATATACTACATATGTCATTAACTTTAGCTCGTTTAGCTGTGCATTGTGCTTAGTATGGGGAGGGTAGGTTAAGTCAAGCCAGTGCATGCATTGATTAATGTTTTTCTTTAATCAAAATGCTAGGAGAGGATGGAATAAAATAATTAGATGAAAATGATAAAGACATATGCACAAACAGTTCAAATAATTTTATTATGTCAGTGAATCATATTTACCAAGTGTAGATTTTGTGTTGTAGGATGCCAAATGTTATAATTTTAAATCTGTGGGTGCTGCAGTGAGCCAGAGAATAAAGTTAGAAGGAAGAAATATTCTTCACTTAATAGATTTCATTTTTAATATTGAACTAAGAAAAGTTTTACAGAAAATTTTAACCTCCTATTCTATTCCATCCATGAATTTTTGGAGAGTGACACTGGATAATTTTTAACGTCTTTCTGTACTGTTGTCTGAAGCTGGTTATTGGTGTTTGGGACTTTTCCCAATCTTGACAAGCCTTATTTACACATGTTTCGCATGCTTTTAACCTTCGAACAATAAGTCATTATCAGTACCTCAAGATATGTAATAACTTACTTTCATGGTCAACTCTTGCCCTTTTACTTTTTAAATAAATTATTTATTTTCAAATGTATTTTTGATCTAAAATGATAAATAACAAATTTATTTGTAAGGCATATTTCATTAATTCAGGTCATTTTTTTTGCAGACATTGATGAAAATTTTGGGGAATGACACTTCAAGTGAGGAATATGTTGAGCTGCACAAAATTTTGTTCAACCCATATGCCTTGTATTACCCAGGGAAAATGGATAGCACTCTGAAAGGGGCTCTAAATACAGATGTGCAAAGGGTGGATACATACATCACACCTGAGGTATCAGTTAATGTTTAAATTGTATTCTAATTTAAACTTATATTGATAAGTTTTAATTATTATCATAGCAAGTCCATTGTTTAAGGTAGATTTTTGATGAACACACAAATTAGCCACAGCTACATTTCTTACCTTTACCTAATAAAACAAGACCAGAGTCTTACACTACAACATATACATCAATTCTGCAAACATTGTGCCTCCATTCATTCCATTCAACATGCCTATACTCTCCTGTCTCCCCTCACTTGCCTTACACCCTCTCCTCTACAACAATTTACAGCATCCTATCACCAGTCAAAAGCTCTGCATCCATCTTTCATTCCCCTTTGGATTTCTGCCAGCAGCCTCCTCTCCTCTCTTCTTCATGTCTCTTCATTTGTTTTCCTTTCAATTCATCTCACATTTACCATCTTCTCATATCCACATTTCAAAAGCCGCCAATTTATGCCTAACATCTTGCTTCAACAACCATGTTTCGTGGCTATCCATAACCACACTCCATGTTTAAGGTTTTCACTACACTTTTCTTGACATTCTTAGTCTACGTCCCTACCGTCAATTTCCTCCTCCTTGTGAAGGTTTATTTGCCTAATGCTTTCTTACCCTTATATCCGTATTACTGTGACCATATTGATCCAGGACACTTCCAAAAAATGTAAACTGCTCAACCTTCCCTAGTTTTTTTTCCTTTTGATATTAATGTTTAACTTCTCTAACCTTCCTTTAACTCAAAAACCTCATAACTTTTTGTTGTTGTTCATTGATTCTTGTCCCATAACTGTTACATTAATTTAGTAATGTGCTCTGCAATTACTGTAACCCCTTGACATGTTTGGCTAAATAAAGCTTGATCAAACCTAAATGACTTTATGAATTTCCCGAAGACTTGCATTCCTATTTCTAGTTTTTCTCGCACCTCTTTTACCATTTGCTCTATACATATGATGAAAATCATGGGTGACCATGGATAACCCTGTTTCATCCCTCTTCCCATTCTGACTTTCCATCTGTCGCTCACACCTGAGTTGCCAGGGACATGGACAGGCTGTGGGTATCCTTTCTGCCAATCTTCTTTAATGCATTCATTAATTCTACCACTCCATCAAACAAATATTTAAAATCTCCAAAACAAAATTTTCCTTGTCTTCTATATTCGACCTCATTACTACTTTAGCATCATGCATACCTCTCCCCTTTCTGAACCAAAACTAATTTACCATCTTGTGACCCCTTAGTTCTCCTTTACTTTCTACATTTTCTTATTAATGACCCTTAATATCACTTTAGCTGTGTGTGAAATCAAATTTATCATTCTGTAATCCTCACACATGGCTGCCTTTCCCTTTGTTGATATGGAAACTAATACTGATCTGAAAAAATCTTCCAGCCTAATTGCTCCCTCATAAATGCTATAAATTAGTCCCTGAAAACTCTTCTTACAGTATTTTTCCAAGTCCTTAAGTAGTTCCATCTGAATCTATTCTCTCTCTCAATGGCTATATTTAATTACAATTTCCTTAACGCCCATTCTTTCTTGCAATTAAGGATTTCTTGGTTTTGGTGTTTACAGTAATCTATTTTCTAGTCTCTTAATTTCACATAATTATTTCATCTGTAAACCATAGTTTGCTTGTCCTTTTCCTATTTACATTGTCTCTGGATATTTTTGTGGCTTTCAAATCCCATTTTTGATATTTTCCAGTCTTTCTCTTATTGTAACCATCTTCCTTTCCTTACTTATTATTTTCTCTACAGCCTGCCTGTACTCCTGTCATATCATCCTGTTTTATGTTTCCATATTCCATTTACTTAATTATCTTCCCTGTTTTATCCTCTTGAATCTGATATTTCATTTTATTATGAGGGTAATCCCAGAAGTACACGACCCAACAAAGAAAACACAAAAATTTTGGAAAAAATGTATTTATTTTTCAGCATAGTCTCCTTTCAGTTCTATTCATTTTTCCCAGTGAAGTTCCATAAGTTCGATACCTTTTTTATAATAAGAGCTGTCTTGCTCCTCAAAATAGTCATTAACTGCTGACATCACTTTCTCACGGCTGGAAAATATTTGACCACAGAGCCATTTTTTCAAGTTTGCAAACAGAATATAATGCGAGGGGGGCAAATCTGGCAAATAGGGTGCATGAAGTAGCAAGTCAAACTTTAATTCATGAATTTTGCCCATTGCAATAACGGATTTGTGACCTGGTTCATTGTTTTGATAAAACAACACTTCCTTCTTAGCCAAATTCTGCAGCTTTTGCTTGATTTATTTGCTCAAACGTGCAATACGTTGGCATAATACTCACCATTGATAGTTTTTACTTTTTCAAGATAGTCAATGAAAATTATCCCTGCATCCCAAAAAAACTTTGCAAACAGTCCACTTTGTTGCTGTGAAACTTTGCTAAACACTCAATTGAAACATCTTCATAACACTGGTTTTGCTCGAGTGTGAGCGAACACAACACCCATCTTGCACACAATTTTCTCATGTCCAAATTTTCAGTTAATATGCGATGCACTGCACTTTTTGTAATGCCTACTATGTCTACTAGCTCGTGCACTTTCAGTCGACGATCATCCAGCATCACTTTGTGGATTTCCTTCACCGTTTCTGGAGTCATTATCTCATTTGGTCGACCAATGCGATGCTCGTCTTGACAGCTTGTATGGCCTCGTTTAAACTCTGCTACTCAATATTTTGCTGTTGTAAATGAAGAAGCAGGCTCACCCAGCATAGAATCCAGTTCAGCTTTTATTTTGGTTGGGCTGAGGCCTTCCAAATAAAAGTAGTGTATCACATAACGATGACCAATTTTCTCCATTTTCACCAATTCACTGAAAACGTTCACTCTTGATGGCTACCAAACAAATACTAAACAACTTAGCTTCTTCAAACTCGAGACATATGCTTTATAGATTGCATACTTTCTAATACATTGATATTTTTCAAACAACTACCGCCATCTCTAGGTCAGGCCAGGTAATTCTGGAACCACCATCATAGAACTAAAGTATGGTGTGAATCTGTATCAGCTCCTGGGAAACTGCGAATTAATCACACTGTCCCTAAATCAGTGCCTAACCATAATGTGATCTAACTCTTATCTCTCTGGATCCCTGAACATTCTTAATGTTTTTCTATGCTTGTTGTGATTATTAAAATAAGTATTCATTATGATTAACCCCGTCTCCTAAAGAACTCTATTTTTTCTCTCCACAGTATTACCCTGCACCTAAACTGTAGTTCCTTTCCTCACTTCCATATTACCTCTTGCCCACAACTACATTCCAATCAATCTATGTTGTCCCCTCACCACTGTCAAATATTTCCTCCCAGAGATATTAGATGACCATATAATTGCATGGAACTGAAGTGAATGACTTGTTCTGTTGTGATAAATCATTTACATTCTTCTTTTTTAAATTACTAAGACAGCTACATATGTCTATTCCAAGTAGTAAATTCTCATTACATTGTTGGCATTGCCTACATTCATATTTAAAAATATGAAAATTCAGATGAATTTTATTTACCCAGGGATTCTATGCATAAATTCAATCTATGTTTGAATGAATTTCCAGGAGTCTTCCCTATAACAATTTTCCCTGTCACATAAAACTCACTTTGTAGTTAAAATAATGGAGAACGCACTCATCATTTCCAGGTGTTGTAAGCTCAATTGTAAAAAAGAGATATCTTGTGTTTCTTGAATGTTGTATGCAAATTAAATTTCATCATTTTTCTTTTTGTTGGAACAGGTGACTCAACATTTGTTCCAGCAAAAGTGGAGTGAGGACTATGACAATGCAATGGAGAAAGCAGGAAGTCAATTTAAAGGAAAGAAAAAGGGATATGGCCTTGATTTAGCCTCATTGAATGTTCAGAGAGGCCGAGACCATGGCTTGCCATCATACCCCGAGTGGAGGGAGCACTGTGGCTTGTCTCGCCCTTATTCCTTTTCTGATTTAAATGGAGAAATGGATGAGGCAGCACTAGAGCGTCTAGCATCTTTGTACAAGTGAGTTCTGAAAGCTGATGGTTTTGTTAGCCTGGGTGGAACCATGACAGATTTCCAGCAGTTGAAATAGTTGTTTATATTCTAAAATGGATTGGTGAGGTATGATTTTTGCAGAAATAATCTCTCAAGAAATCTTTTTAATATCAAAATATGAATTTGATGGTTTCTGGCTCAAATTTGTGAAAGTGCATGTTCATGAAATGAAGACGGCAATGTATTTTTCCACTGTTCTTCATTTTGGCACTACTAGTTTTAATGCTTAGGTGCCATCATCAGGTACCTATGATATCTGATGATGATGTCTAAGTGTTGAAACTAGTAGTGCCAAAATAAAGAACAGCGGATACATTGTGTTCTTCAATCCATGATCAAAATATGAATTACCTGACCCATGGCCATTGATCTTAAACTAAATTAGGATGAATGAAGTATACTTTGTTATTCCCTTCCCTTTTTAACAGATCTCTTTGATAAATGTGAAAAAATCCATTTTTTATGGTTTTATTGGCATTTGGTACTGTAAAATAAAAGCTTCTATCAGCACAATGACAATGCTCTAACTGGCATATACACCATATATTGATATTTATATCTCATTCATATACATTACCTTACCAAGACATACCTACACGTTTTGTGGTGTGTCTACTCACTAAAAATCTGATGCTCTGAACATTTTCTTTTAGGACTGTTGATGATGTTGACATGTATTCAGGCAGCTTGTCAGAAATACCTGTTGGGGAAGGACTTCTGGGACCCACATTCTCTTGCCTCATTGCTGATCAATTTCTACGCCTCAAAACTGGTGATCGGTATTGGTATGAAACTTCAGAGCTCCCACAAGCATTTACTCCTGGTAAGAGAAATAATTAAATTACAATAACATTACTTAAATGTTTAATAGCTCTTTTTTTAATACCAAATATTAGCAATGCAAAGTGGTGTTTACTGTGAAAGAGGAGTTATGTATTTCTCTGACTTTGTATTTTATGTTAATGCAATTGACAAATAGAGTTAGTACCTGCAAACTTGGCATTTCAAGATGTGCATTCCTTGCCACTTCTCTTGAAAATTTGCCATTGTCATCACTGAAGTAGGAGCCAGAGATGAGGTATAATAAGATATGAAAATGATTTCATATTATAAGTTCTACTGTTAAGACTATGCACTGGTATGTTAAGGCTAATGCTTATTTTAACCATATTAGCAGTATTATTCCTATCAGTATGCTGCCAGTTGCCTGCTTTGACAATGTCACTATGGGCCCTTGTTACTGTGGAATATATTAGAACTTCACTATTCTTCACTTCTGTCACAATGAATGAGTTCATTTTTTTATGGAAGCTGCACCTTCTAGAATGTTCTCTTTTTTTTCTTGCGGTAAAGCTAGATTCTGTTGTTTAGAAGGGTAAAATTTTTCTACTTGCACTTCATCTGACTTTCATATTTCATCTTTAAGAAGATCTCCTTGGCTGATTAGTGCAATTATGTTAAAGGTAAAGCTTTAGATCTCACCAACTCTTAACCTTTCACATTTAAAGTTACTCCCTGGAAATATTCCAGACAGACTTTTGATAATATTATCAGGCATTGCACTGATTTGGGCCCAACCAAAGTAGAAAAGAGCCCAAAGTTTCAATGTAAACTTAACAGCAAACAACTTTTTCTTACAGTATCACTTAACCCTGTGCATTTATGATTATATGCATAAAACAAGTAATAGTGGTTTATCCCAACCCAAGTGGTGTTTTACAATAGCCATAGCAATGAACGGCCATGTTAGATGTCATTTTTGTATTTATTTACCTGCATTACTTCTGCATAATTTGGTGTATGTGTATACTCTGATGATCATTTTCTGATTTTGTTCACAGCTAACCATGTGTACCTTGAAAAGAATTCTCCTCATTAATTCCGCTTTTGCAATTCCAATTTCCCAGTTGTTTTTCCTTCTTGACCTTTTATATTGATTTTGAATTCTGGATTTTATCATTTCCCATCCCTATTTACAAGTTTATTATTTACTTATTCCTCTTTCAGCTCACCATTATTGAATTCTGTAGGATTCTAGTGCACCTATAGCATCTGTAGGCCTATGTTTAGGTTTGGGGCTTTGTATCAGCCCTCAGCTGTCACTAAAAATATTTACTTTTCTTCCATTTTAAAAATATATGCAAACAAATAAAACAGTTTCTAGTGTAACTTGGTGGAAAATCTTCATACTGACGTTTTTATAAATCAAACCACTTTGCTTGAATCCCCTCATCAAGAATATCCTCTTTTGGTGTTGATATGTTGATGACATTTTCTGCATCTGGACGGGTTCTGACAGACAGACTTGAATATTACCATTAAAAACAATAGATTTGATTTTTCTATTTTCAGAAAACAGTGTTATACAGACCATGTCATTCACCATAATTCTCGCTCAAAATTTATCAGCCTTTCACACCCTGATACACAGAGTATGTTCTATCCCCTTGTCCAAAGAAAACACTCATAAGAACTAAAGATCATTGAACAAATTGCAGTGAACAATGGATATAGAGAAGATTTAATTGATATCCTTTACCGTAAGAAACTATCCCGTTTAGCAAAGTTATCCATATTTAGTTCACCCACATATACAGAAAACCAGCAACAGAGGTGTAGGTTCCCTTTTCTTGGCCACTTGTCGTTCAAAGTACAAAGAATCCTCCCAAAGGGAAAAGTGAGACCGGCCTTTTACAATAAAACTAATTTAAGCAACATGTTATGCCACATGAAAGACCACGTTGAACACATAAGTGGAGTATACAAACTCCGATGCAAAGACTGCAACCGGATATACATTGGCCAGACGGGGAGGAGATTTGAAACAAGATTAAAGGAACACCGAGCTTGCTTTAAAAATAACATCTCCGCATCACTCTTTGCCAAGCACTTGAGAGATTGTGGCCACACCAGCGATTTCAATCCCGAATTTCTGCACTTTGAGAAGAAAGGTCACCGTCTTGATGTGCTGGAGCAATTAGAAATCCATCAACACACGAATTACGGGGAAGATGTTTTGACCAACGATTTTCTTTACCCTTCACATTCCCCGTTATTGTTTTTTCCCTCACCCCCTGCCAACTCACCTGAAACCAAGTGAAACTTTTTCAACAATGTAGCGACTCCTCCCAGCCCGCTACTGAGTCACCTAACTAATTACTAAGTGCCGTTCCCCTCTTCACAATAATCATTTCCCTAATCCTCTGCCAACTAATCTGACGTCAGGTGGGTTTTTTTTTTTGCAACATTGTATTGACCCTATCCTTCCAGCCTGCTAATTATCTAATTGGTTTTTATCTAATCCTAATTATCCAATTATTGCTAATTTGTCAATATTACCAATCCTCCTCCTCTGCCTCAAACCACAAAATTTTAGCCCCCCTCTTCCTAGCTCAACCAATCCTTTCTTTCCTACCTCCTCTTCCCCTCCGCCCAGAGATATGTCGATCGATCGATCGACATATATATCCATCGATATATATATATATTAGGTAATCTACCGTTTAAGGTAGGTTTTTTGGATGGACACAACTATCAAATAAACATTTTGTGACTCCCCACCTATTAAACTAATCTATATCAGTTCCCTCTTCATCTCGGTGTACTTCTTTCCTCCCTTCATCCCGTCCAACATCCCTATCCTGTTCCTGCCCTTACCTCGCTTGCCCAACATTCTCCCCTCTATTACCTTCTTCAACATTCCACTACCGCTCAATATGCCTTTCATCCATTTTTCCTGCCTCCATACGATTTCTCTCAACAAACCCCTCTCCTCACCCACCATCTCTAGTACTTCCTCATTTGTTTTCCTTTCGGTCCATTTCACCTTCTCCATTCTTCTCCACACCCACGTTTCAAAAGCCTCCAATCTACCTCTATCCTCCTGCTTCAGTGACCACGTTTCTGCGCCGTACATAGCTACGCTCCATATCCGAGTTTTTACGAGTCTTGTCTTAACATCCCTACTCAACGTCCCTGTCATCAACTCCCTCCTCCTTGAGAAAGCCTCCTTGCCTAGCGCAATTCTTCTCCTTATGTCCCTACCACTTTGACCGTATTGGTCCAAAACACTTCCGAGATATGTAAACTGCTCTACCTGCTCTATTCTTTCCCCGCCTATTTTAATATTTAGCTTAGCCTTTTTCTTTCTGGAAAATCGCATAACCTTTGTTTTATTAATATTGATTCTCATCCCGCGCTGAACCTCCAATTCACTCAGCAATGCTTGCAACCCCTTGGCTGACTGAGCAACTAATGCTTGGTCATCAGCAAACCTAACCGATTTTACGAATTCCCCTCCGACTTTCATTCCTACCTCCAGTTCTTCCCATGTCTCTTTGATCATTTCCTCCACATACTATATGTTGAACAGTACCGGTGACAATGGGCAACCCTGCCTCACATCTCTTCCTAACACTGCCCATCCGGACTCTCCGTTCCCCACTCGCACCTGAGCAGTCTGAGACATGTACAGGTTGCGGATCAGTCTCCTGTCCCTCCAATGCATTCCTATTTTCAGCAATACACGCATTCATTTTTCCCAATTCACTCTATCAAACGCTTTTTCGAAATCTACGAAACAGGCAAATACGTCCTGGTTGTATTCTATATTCCTCTCAATTAGTGATCTCATTACTGCAATGGCATCACGCGTACCTCTTCCCTTCCTAAACCCAAACTGATCATCCCCTAAGTAATCATTTGCCTTACTCTCCATCCTTATGTTGAAGATCCCCCTCCCATGGACTACAACCTTGTCGTGGTGGAAGGGCTTGTGTGTTCCGTTGACCCCTAGAGCTGTGCTGGCGGGAGTAATAATAATTACTCCTGGAAGGGTCACCCATGCCAGATAGGTCGAAGGTTAAGAGCCAGACGAAAGGTAGTCCACGCAGCGTCTGTTCCTCAGTGAGGCGGCTGCAATGGCGTCTGACCCCAGTGGGGCGGCTGCAATGGCGTCTGACCCCAGTGGGGCAGCCATTAAGTGATGGTGTCACGTTAAAAACACTATTGAGGAAGGCAACGGGAAACCACCTCAATTATCTTTCCCAAGAAAATAATGATTATATATATATATATATATATATATATATATATATATATATATATATATATATATATATATATATATATATATATATATATATATATATATATATATATATATATATATATATATATATATATATATATATATATATATATATATATATATATATATATATATATATATATATATATATATATATATATATATATATATATATATATATATATATATATATATATATATATATATATATATATATATATATATATATATATATATATATATATATATATATATATATATATATATATATATATATATATATATATATATATATATATATATATATATATATATATATATATATATATATATATATATATATATATATATATATATATATATATATATATATATATATATATATATATATATATATATATATATATATATATATATATATATATATATATATATATATATATATATATATATATATATATATAATGACAGATATGACAGATGTCAGATAACATCCGATAGATGTTGCCTGAGAGATGGCGTTATGGAGCTGTTTCACCCACGAAAGGAGAAATAGACAGGACACAAGAAGGGGAAAGGATAGTAGAAAAGCATTCATACGATATTATAAAGGATAGGATATATATATATATATATGCCTGAGAGATGGCGTTATGGAGCTGTTTCACCCACGAAAGGAGAAATAGACAGGACACAAGAAGGGGAAAGGATAGTAGAAAAGCATTCATACGATATTATAAAGGATAGGATATATATCCTATCCTTTATAATATCGTATGAATGCTTTTCTACTATCCTTTCCCCTTCTTGTGTCCTGTCTATTTCTCCTTTCGTGGGTGAAACAGCTCCATAACGCCATCTCTCAGGCAATATCTATCGGAGCACTTTGGTGCTTTATAAGATCGCAGATCTCAATGTAAATCAGGTTTCCTTATTAGCTCAACTGGTAGAGCATCCGCCCGGAAAGTGGAAGGTCCGTGGTTCAAATCCCAGATAAGGAAATATTTTTACTTTCGTGATCTGCTCAAAAACCGCCTTCCCCACATGTCCTGTGTTCGCCTTTTATGTGTTTTCCTATCCCCTTTCCTTATACCTATTTCTGTTTGAATGAATATTTGTGTGCTGTATGGCGGGATTTTCAAGTTTGAATATATATATCTGTGTCTGGGGAGGGGGGCGGAAGGTTTAGGGACTGTTGGGAAGGAAATTAAAGATGGTGGTTAAGGGTGGGAATTTTAAAGGATTGGAAATATAGGATGTATGCGGATTCGCAAGTTCTCACCTCTATGTTGGTGGCTGAATCGGGGAGGGATTCTAGAACTGTTAGGGAAAAGCATTCGTCAAATGATAGGTTGTGTGAACTTGCGTGTAAAGGGATAGGAAGAGAAGAGAGTGAAGCAGAATTACATGAGTAGCGGTGATTGTTCATTTGGATGGATAAGGGGGTAATGCATTCGCCTATGTAGAATGAGGTGCATTGTTTGCACGACAAAAGATAGATAATATTTTTTGAGAGGCAATTAGCATGGGAACCCAAGTGAATATTCACACATCAGGGTAGGGGGGCCAGTTCCTTTCCCTGTGCCGGTTATGGATTCCCAGGAATATATATATATATATAAACTGTGCTTGACTTGTATTTTTACCTGATGATATTATGCTATAACGAAACCTGGGTCGTGAAAATAAAAAGTTTATGTGGAAAAGCAAAGTGGTTTGATTTATAAAAACGTCAATATATGCAAGCATTTCAGCCTTCTGTATTTTCTTTTGCTTCATACCACAAGCAATTTAATTTCCAGGTTGCAATTTGTAAATCACATGTACTCTCCTGAATTAATCCCATCCAAAGAAGGGTTAAAAATCCATTCATGTTCCAAAGGGTGAATGCTTGAAATGGCCATCCATATAGCAGAAAATTTGTTCCAATGTATTCTTTCTGGTTCTGCAAAAATCATAATGAAAGGAGGGGAGGTGAGAAAGTACTTGGTGGAAGGGACAATCTCTGCAGTTGAAATTCCATAGACTGCTATATTAACATTAGAATAGCTGCAGTTTACTTTTTGAATATTTTTTTGGGAAGGTTCCATCATGCCTTTTATAAATGTCCACTAAGAAAGGGGTTATAAGATGGACTGCTATGCTTATAGCAATAATTTGGTGATTTTTCATTGCAGAAAAATCTTACTTTCATAAAATAATCTGTGAGTGATAAAATCATAAATTACACTAAATAGAACCACTCTTCTCCTATTCCTTGATAGTGGAGGTGATGAAAGAATGAACACAACCTAAAAATATTCATGAGCGAGTAAGTACTATGGCCTTGCACTTTTAAAACATGTATTAATATTGATTCTCACTTTATTTACAGAACAGTTGGCTGAGATTCGTAGAATATCCTTGGCTTCAATTATCTGTGAAAACTCAGGGATTGATCGTGTCCAACAGAGGGTCATGCAAGCAGTTGATGATAGCAATCCTCGCATCATGTGTGAATATATTCCACAACTTCATTTGGAAGCCTGGCGGGACAAAAGCATGGTAGGCCGTGTTAAACTTAGCCCTTTTTCAATGCATGTGAAAGTGGCGCCAAAGAAGTTACAAGAACCCATCCCATCCTCAGTGACTGCAGGTTCCTTGTTTATAAAAGGGACAGTGGCTTCGGCTTCGATAAATGCTCTGGGCTCTGACGGCACAGCCATTCTTGCAATGCAGCCATCAACCACTTTTCCCATGATGCTCCCTGTTCACCTATTTGACCAGAAGGTTCCTGTGAGTGCATCAACTGATTTCCCAGATGGAATTATCCCACCATTTTATCATGGTGGGGGAGGAGTGACTTGGACTGGTTCTCTTACCTCCTCAGATCCAACAAAGGCTCACTTGGAGGGTAGTTTTTCAGTGCCCGTTTTCAAACATGGGGCAACTGCATTTGATTTTTCCATAGCTACGTACACTGGAAGTTTTGACATTTACCTAAACTTAGCATCAAGTTTTAGTCCACTGGGAGTACCAACACTGCAAGGAACATACAATTCAGGCATTTATTTCAAAACAGAGCTGTCAACAATGGATAATTCCCAACCAACAATTGAAGATTATGAAAATCTCATGGCCGAATCAGACACAAGTGGTCCCAAATTGCCAGTGGCACCAGTCTTTCTGTATGGAACCTATTCTTTGGATCACACAGAATTTTACTGGGATGGAAATGTGTCCATCATTCTACCTTCACCTATGATGCCCATAGTCACAGCTTCCATGGGGGGGATGATCAAACCGAAGATTGCTTCAATTGCGGTTGACGTCTCTGCTGTGTGGGGAGTGGTTAAGGCTGTAGCTGGTCCACCACTAAACCCTGTGAGTGGCAATTCTAAAACAGTGGTCACAACGTGGTGGGATGGAACATTGCCTGTAGCCATACCTCAGCCTGCTTTTGACAGAACCGTTGCGGTGCCTGCAACAAGTAAGGTCACTAACACTGGAGATGGAGTTACATGGTCAGGTTCTCTGACACCTGTCGATGGTTCTGATGATGTGCAGCTCAATGGAACTTTCAGTTTCCCTGTCTTTCATCATGGAGTTACGCTGTCTGGTTTCACACTGCAAATCTGGCGTGGTAATTTCAGTATCATCCTACGCTCCTCTCCTACTCTTGGAGTCATGCCTTTGGCCATGTCTCTTAGATCATTAGGTACAGGGGATACATACAAATCACCTTTATATTTCCGTGCTGGTCCAGAGGAAATGACTACCCTGGATGATGACAGTACTCATTCAAACCTCAGTATTCCTGTCATTCTTCATGGTCATACATCAATCGATAAATCCATATTCTATTGGAATGGTAATGCCTCAATCATTGTCCCAAAATCTTCCACAAATGTTTTAATGGCACAAGAAAGAGGGTTTGAGGGGCATGGTGGAGGTGAATCAAAATATCATAGTGGGGGATTTGATAAAAAACCTTATCGATTGCAAGCTACAGGAGGAAGTCCTGCTGAACCATTGATTTTAACCATTACTTCAGCCTCTGTTAGAATGTCAAGCACAATAAATACAAACACCACTGGTAAAAATATTACCTGGAATGGTGAATTTCCTGTGACACTACCTCAGTCTCCATTTTATCGTAAAGGTCCACTGGCCTTGTCGAAGTCAAACATTGACACAGACTCCCCATACTCACCCCTTGCAGCTTCAGCCGGTTCTGCAGCAGTATCTTACAAAAGTGAGCTAACGTGGTCGAACCTATCAGGGAAAATGATCGATTCATCCACCAATGATTTGCAAATCAATGGTTCCCTTAGTTTCCCTGTCTATTACTTCCCATCTGTGACGGTTGGTCCATGGCCTGGGCCAACAATTGAGAATTGGATTGGAAATTTCAGTGTGGTGGTTAATGTGAACTCCACAACGGGACCTCCTGTCACAGCTGATAGCATTCTTACTCTGATTTCAATGGGCAATTTCACAGCATCCGTATATTTCACAGAAGAAAGTAAGTCGGTGGAGTCTGGAAAATTAGCAGCCTCATTGAGCGAAGATGATTCAGATGCCACGACTCCCTTGAAAGTAATAATGCTGCTTCATGGAGTGAAGTCAGTGGATAAGACAGAGTTCTACTGGAATGGTGTCATGACATTAATAATTCGAGGGCTACCAGCTGCAGGTGCTCTGTTCAGCCCTTATAAATTACAAGCCACAAGTGGGACTTTCATAGAACCATTGATTTTGACAATCACTTCGGCCTCAGTCACTATGAGTAGCACCCTGAATACAAATGCCACAGGAGAAAGCATTACCTGGAATGGTGACTTCCCTGTGACACTCCCTCAGTCTCCATTTTACCGTAAAGGACCAATTTCCACTGCATTAAATTTAAGTTCCCAACTGACAGCTTCAGCCGGTTCTGCAGCAGTATCTTACAAAAGTGAGCTAACGTGGTCGAACCTATCAGGGAAAATGATTGATTCATCCACCAATGATTTGCAAATCAATGGTTCCCTTAGTTTCCCTGTCTATTACTTCCCATCTGTGACGGTTGGTCCATGGCCTGGGCCAACAATTGAGAATTGGATTGGAAATTTCAGTGTGGTGGTTAATGTGAACTCCACAACGGGACCTCCTGTCACAGCTGATAGCATTCTTACTCTGATTTCAATGGGCAATTTCACAGCATCCGTATATTTCACAGAAGAAAGTAAGTCGGTGGAGTCTGGAAAATTAGCAGCCTCATTGAGCGAAGATGATTCAGATGCCACGACTCCCTTGAAAGTAATAATGCTGCTTCATGGAGTGAAGTCAGTGGATAAGACAGAGTTCTACTGGAATGGTGTCATGACACTAATAATTCGAGGGCTACCGGGAGTGGTTCCAAGTAGTTTTGTACAGTCTACTTACAATGCAGGAATTCCAAGCATTCCTACCAGGGGTTCTTACATCAGTGGTAGGGTCACCAGAGGTAATGTCATGGGTCTTAGTAAAAGTGGCAAAACATATTGGTGGAGTGGATTCTTCCCAGTTCCAATTGAAATGCCTGCCTTTGACTCTGTTTCTCCTAATGCTGGAGTCTACAATTGGTCATTTGTGCCAACGACGTTCAACGGAACAGGAGGTGTGACATGGAGTGGCACCATTTCTAGGGAGACATCAGACATCAATGCAATATCCATCAAAGGTTCATTCAACCTGCCGATATTTGTTCATGGCAACCCAAGTGCATTTTCTGTAGATGAATGGAATGGAGATTTTGAGATAGAGATGAATTTATTTAATAACAGTCCTCTCATTGACAAATTTAAGTCAGGAGTTTACAACTCACCTATGATATTCCGAGAAGAGCCAGATGGCCAAGGAGGAACATCTAGCTCTTATCTGGACACAATAAATAAAGTACAGAATGTTATGATGACAGCCATGTTTGCGAGTCCAACTGGTACTGAACTAGCACCTCAGCCAAGATTCCCCATAATATTATGGGGAAAATATTCTCCTGATAAGTCAACCTTCTATTGGAAAGGGAATTCCAGTGTTATTTTTCCTTCAACACCCAGTTTTTTATTTGCTTCAAAGAATAAAATTTCAGCTGACATTGATTCAGAGGTGACACCACCAAGCAAAAATGTGAAGCTACCTTTCAAAATCCTGACTGGGAGCCTGAGTGTCAAATCACCTGTTTTTGGGAAGAAAATACTGTGGGATGGAAAAATCCCTTTCATGACTCTGAATTCTTATTTCAATGGACCATCTGCAAACACATCTTACATAGGCGGTCCAATGAAATGGACAGGGCGCATCACTCGAAGCACTGATGTGGTGAATGGTGCCCACATTGAAGGAATATATTCATTGCCTGTGATTGTCCACACAAATGGAGGAATAACCACTGAAGCAATGACTGGAGATTTGTCACTGAGTATAAGCTTCATTGGTACTAGGAACCTGGTAGATTGGGTACCTAATGAAGGAACTTATTCATCAATCATTACCATAGCTCCTGGGAAACCAAGTGATGAAGCTTTGGAGGAAGATAGTGGCCCTGTTGTGAATATGGCAATAAATAAATTGATGAAGTCAATGGATGAAGATTTAGCTCAAGAAGATTCTGAAGTAATGGTGTTACCAGCATGCTTCTTTGGAGATTATGATGCTCTGCATTTCACTTTCACTGGTGATGGCATAACAATTGTGCCTGCTAATGTGTCCGCTCTAGTTAAAAAAAAACATAATCTGTGGGATGTCTCACCAACTGACAGACTTCAAATTGGCCCTTTTCCTTCATATGCATCAAATGCAGTTCTGCCTGACCCTTCATCCAGATCATTAAGACAAATTTATCCTGGGAATGATGGAATTAAAAATATTAAATTGCTTTTCAAGGTACTTTCTGGAAGCCTTACATCCATGTCACCCACTCTTGGAGGAAAGGTATTATGGGATGGGCAAATTCCATTCACAACTCCTAGGTCATATTTCAATCATTATTCTAACAGCACCTCTTTCATAGGTGGCCCCATGAAATGGATGGGGCATATTTCCCGAACTACTGGTAATGGTGCACTGATTGAAGGATCATTTTCAGTACCGATTTTTGTCCATTCCAATGACACTGTATCTGTAGAAGCTATGACAGGAGATTTATCATTACAAATTAGATTCAGTGGAACTCAAAACATTGTTGATTTGGTTCCTAGCAAAGCGAACTTTTCTACACTTATTAACATTGGTCCTGCTCACCCAAACATAGAATTATCTATAAGAGAAGCTCAGATTGAATCAAAGAGCAACATGCTACTAAATATGGCTCTGAGTGATATAATGAATTCAATAGAAAATGAAAATTCAGATTCTGATGCTCTGATAGTAATGCCAATATGGTTATTTGGATACTATGATGCTGAAAATTTCACATTTAATGGTGATGCATTAGCTATCATTCCTGCTAACTTAAGTAATCCAGCTCCATTAGAATATGAAGCTATAGTGCAGGACATGACCCCTGCCACTAAGCTTAAAGTTGGTGCTGCCAGTCCATACATCAGTGCCGCGGTTACTTCAGGGAATGTGATGGGACTTAGTAAAGGTGGCAGGACCTTTTGGTGGAGTGCCACACTTCCTCTCCCTATTTCAATGCCTCCTTTTGATTCAGTTTCTCCAGATGCTGGAGTTTTCAACTGGCCCTTTAATCCAACTTCCTACAATGGAACAGGTGGAGTGACATGGAGTGGCACCATAGTTACAACTACTTCGGTTAAAAATGGCATAAATGTCAAGGGTTCATTCACAGTGCCCATATTCACCCATGGAAATCCAAGTGCATTTTCTGTTGATGACTGGAATGGAGACTTTGAGCTAGAGATGAGTGTATTTTACAACAACACTGATATAGGATCATCATTTCCTGCAGGAACATACAACTCACCTATGTTTTTCCGAGAGCGTAAGACCACTGGCCCGAGAGATCCTTCTGGCTATGACTTGAAGGCAATAAAGGAAGTAGAGAATATGATGATATTATCAACAAATTTGGGGATAAGTGGGGGCATTAATTCAGCCATGCCTCGTGTTCCTGTGATACTTTGGGGAAATTATTCTGCAGATAAGAAAGTGTTCTATTGGGAAGGCAACCTCACAGCTGTTTTCCCTCCCATCCATAATATCTTATTTACACCATTAAGTGATTTTTATTCTGAAAAATATTCAGAGGATATGTCAGGTGATAAAAGATTAAGACTGCCCATGAATATTATAACAGGAAAAATAACTTCCACATCACCTGTGTTTGGAGAGAAGATTTTATGGGATGGTACGATTCCTTTCACAACTCTGCAGTCTTATTTCAGTAAGTACTCCACAAATTCATCATTTATAGGTGGTCCTATACAGTGGGCAGGCCAAATTTCACGTGATCTTGCTACAGCAAATGGTGCACAAATAAAGGGCTCGTTTGCAGTTCCAATATATGTTCCTTTGAATGACATGGAGTCCACTGAGTATTTAACTGGTGACTTTTCATTCATTGTTAGTTTTAATGGCACACAAAACATTGCCGATTTGGTACCAAATAGTGGAAAATTTTCCTCTTACATTATATTAGGTGTTTCTCATGATGAATTTGAGTCATATATGGGTGAACCTGATGATGATGAGCCTAGCACACAAAATGATCATCCAAAGATTAAAATGAAACAGTTAACAGCAAGTAAAACTCCAGAGTCAGGAACCAGTTTGACCACCGCCATGCCAATCATATTCTTAGGAAACTATGGCTCCCAAAATTTCACTTTTAATGGGGAAGCGATCATAGTCATCCCGGAAGCTAAACCCCTGCCAGCAAATCCAAAACTCTTAAGTAGTTCTCTAGGAAAAAAACTGCCTGTTGATCGATTCCATGATATGCCTTACTCCAAGAGAAATATGCCCAGTAGTCCATTCAATGATCTGCCATATTCAATTCCTTTCCCATCACATTTCAAGCCCAAGGTAGGCAGAAAAGTAAAAATATTTGGGAATGTCAAATCTGGACAAATTTATGGTGGTAATTTAGGGCATCGCACTAGACTAATGTGGGAGGGCACATTTCCAGCTCTTATTCCAATGCCTGCATTTGATAGGAGAAGTCATCATAATGAGTCTCATACTGGACACCCTCACCACCCCCATCGAATGGATGGTGGAATCACATGGGAAGCTACAGAAATTGGGGAAAGCAGAGATGGTGGATACCTGGAGGGAAATTTCTTCTTTCCCATTTACAAGCATGGAAGGTATCACACATATTCCATCAAAATGTGGACAGGGCAATTCTCATTTCACTTCACCCTTCCAGGTGATCAAAGCATAGGAAGGATGGTGAACTATTGGAAGAGGTACACATCAAAAATGTATTTCCATCATTTTCATAGTGATTGGGATTTGTTTAATCCGGGAAGTCATGCAGATGAATTGAGAGACAAAGCAAATAAGGTGGATAATAGGATTAATAGGAGCCCAAATAATGGGCCTATTATTATTTTGAAGGGAAAACAAGAAAAGTCAATATTTTCTTGGTCAGGAAAATTCATTTTAGTATTTACAGTATGATGAAGCTTAGAACGGGTAAATTTCAGGAATTCTTTTACCAGTAATAATTTAAAAGTTAAGTTTTTACGGTGGTACAAGGCTCTAAAAAATTTTGTAAAAATGCCTTACATTTAAACCGTTACAAAAAATTAGTCACCTGTTTCAAAAAGTCAGAGATATTTTTTGTGGTGTGTTTTTTTGATGGTATAGAGGCATGCCATGTTGTATTACTATATCTGTATCAGTTAGAAATTGCTATTCCACCGAAATGGTTCACGTGTTGCCCTGGGAAAGCCATTTGCATGAAGGGGGAGGAGGAGGAATCAGGCTCTCCAATTTCACCATGGGTTAGTGTGAATTCTGCCAGACCTCATGTGGTTCCATCTCTCAGTTGTCACTCATCATATGCTACCCTCTTATGATGCCATCTGGATTCAGTAAACCTTTAGCACCTATAGAGTGGCACAGTTTTGGTTCTTAGCATTAGTTAGTATCTGTTTATAATTTGTTGGAATGAAACATACACTTTATAAAAACCTGTAAAAAAATAAAAAAAACTTTTGGTACTTTTGACTTTTCCAATACAACTGTTAAGTAAACTGTGTACATTTTAACTGGCAATATTTTTATAATCTATTCACCGAGTTTCGCGCAGGTTTTAAAGGAATGCATTTTTTGTCTATCTGCTTGCTTCATCTCTTTAAGATGTGTATTCTGCACCTTTGCATTATCCTTGATAGGTTTATTTTGTGCAATGTGTTGTACACATTTATCTTCTACAGATTAATGAATTCATAGTAATTTATTGGTTAAGATAATTTTATGATCAGGAATTTTCTTTAAAAATAGCCTCATGCCTTAATCCATCATTCTTCCAAGGCATTTTTTTTTCAAGTACAGCTTGGGATTTTATTTTCTTTTGTGGCAGTATAATATAAGGCATTCTACTCATATAATAATTGCTCAAATCTAAATCTGCATAATCAGTAGGCATGTGGTTTTGATAAATCACATGACAATGGGTTCCATAAAAGGTCATAACCTATATTGTAATTTTCTTTTATAATGTTTCCTTTTGCTGTACAAATTCCTACAGAGAAATCAATGCTCACTTGTTATTCCAAGTTTTATTTATTTGAGAAAGTTCAAAAGATAAACTTTCATGATACTGTATTTTAACGAACACATTAAATGGGTAGTAGGTATGTATCTATAATGAAGATTAATTTAGAATTAAAGCCTCATGCAATATGCAAGTCCTATTTGCATCTGGCTTTTCAATTTCAGTGGAAAAGTATGACTAATGTGAGAGAACTTGTGACCATCATTAGTGTGTTGGGAGAATCGAAAAACATTGTTTTCCCATTAATAATTTTATAGTAGAGAGTTGAAATGAAATATGTAATTGTTTTTTTTTTAATGATAGCTTTTAAAATCTATGTCTAGAACTTTCGCAATTTGGAGAATTGATTCTTGTGAGTGCCTATGACATTGTAAATGTTTTTATGATAACTTCCTTTGTTGTTTTTTAATAAATAATAATTGTACAGGTAAAATATATTGTTTGACACTTTATCCCATGCTCAAATATCATTTTTGGACAACATGTTCACTGAATTTGATGAATGATGAGTACCTAGGTATTGGATATCACATTATTAATGGGTGTTTCAAAAAGTTGGGAACACTTTGGTGATCAAGAACCGGAAATAATTAAACTCACCAGTGTTCTTGAGAAAGTCCAAGACCTTTTTTCTTTCATTTTCAAAGCACTCAAATTGGGTCTTATTCAGCTGAATACATACATTTTCCATGCAAAGTGAAACTCGAGTTCTACACCAAAGCAATACTAAGTATGAGTTATTATTATTAAGAGTCAGAAATACCAACTAACCCTCAGGTAGGGTGTTCTTAGCCCATTGGCTTACCATTTTTCTTTACTTTCTGCCTCAAAATAACAATTAATTAATGGGAAAATTGACTGTTGTAAATCTAATTAAGCTACTTTCTTATCTCCATGAAAATTTGCACAGTCCTAGATATATATTTCTGTTGTGACTTAACACATAGTCGGTTGTGGCCTAAGTGCCGCTAAAGCACCACTTAATATTTGATGCCAAAAACAATTGAAAAGCAAGATGAACTCAATATACATGCAAACAATAACATCACCATTTCACAAATTCATTACAATTTCAAATGGATTTGGTAGAATATTAGAACAATTTTAGCAACAAGATTTTATGTTAACGATAGACAAAGAATAGCAATAAACAAATATTTATTCCAACAGTTTTAATCAATTATTATGTGCCTCTATTTTAATAACTTACTCAGTTCTTAAACTATTGAAAATTTCAGAAAGATTATCTCATCTCAGTATTTTGATTTGTCTAAGGCATTACTCTAAAAGGAATATATTTTGACTAGTATTTAATATTTTAGGTCAAAATCAAAATCTCTTTTTGAGCCTAAGTACACTTATTTATACTTATATTTAAATACTTAAGTAACATTCCAGTCGAATATGAATGTCCTTTACTCCAAGATATCATAACTTATGATAATGTTATAACAATTTATTTATGATCCTATTACTTTTAGGTTCTTTTCAATTTTGAAATAATCTGATAAGTGAATGGAGCCTCACACCACACTCCCATATGAACTTAAAGTGCTATGATCAAGAATCACCTTTGATTGCCTATGATTGCACACTTATTTTTCACTACCTTCCCCATTTGGAGTGTTTTGTGATGCGTGAATAGTGTGCGTTTTTTTCTATCCCCCCATTTCACAGCAGTAACCCCATAACTTCCACAGTACCTGTGCTCTCCCTTTCTTCAATTACATCTCTTTGAATGCTGCCAGCATGTTCTATTGATTCATTCTAATGGAACTTAATTCACTAGATTTTCATCAATCAACTTCTCAAAGAGAGATAGTAATGAGAGTAGCAAATGCCACAGAGTAGAATGCAGAATTCTCTTACTATAGCCTCACTCAAAGAAATTTCTTTTCCTCCCTAGTTTCAAATAATAGTTTCTTTCCTGAATAAAGGAAGTTGAATGTAATATTCTGAGGAGATTTTACATATTTTGTGAAACTTGTACCAAAGGGAATGTGTTTACTTAGGTATTAGGTGTGTATGGTATGCCACAAAATTTCAACTGGCCAAATAATGTATGGCAAGGGCACTGCTAATACAATTTTATTTTAGCAGCCAATTTAAGGAAGGTTCTTTTTTATTTTATCAATTTAATTGATTTTGCATTAACCAGTGAGTGGCATTACTTGGATGATAGGAAAAATATTTTCAAAGGATAACTTAGCCAAAAATAAGGTTTCTGTAACCTTAGGCAGGTAACAGAAAATAACAGACTTTTTGAAGTTTTGTTTTAATTCGTGTGATTAGTGAAAAAAAGCTCAAACTTCATTGGGAATGGTGAACTATTATTTTGAAATTTCACTCTTATTTTTTCAGAATCCAAATAGGTTTCAGTGCACCTGTCCATTTCAATTGAGATTAGTCACAAAACATCTTTGTTGAACTGGGAAAACAATATTTTATTAGGATTTACAACCACACCAAACCTTTCATTAATCTTCTTTTCATGCCATGTTTTGTGGAGAATCTGATTTCTTCCACACTGCAACTTTTTGAATGTAATTTCCACAAGTGGTCTACTGTGATCTTGTCAGGAAGTCTTTTCATAGGGAAAATATGTTTATGGAATTAATTGAAAATAATGCTTAAAATTATTTTTTCCCAAGTAGATTTATTGCCTTTATAAATCATAATAACAGAGTATTACATTTATTTTGTAAGCTCAGAAAAGTGGTATTCTTAACATACACATAAATATGAAACAAGCAGGACGATGAAGGCGCGCCACAAGGTTACCTCCTAACTGATTAACGTGAGGTTTTCCCTAAGGGAATGAAGGGGTACAACGCTGACTACAACACGCGTAGGCAATGAAGATTCCACTCGACACTCCACCGTTACATTAAAACCCAAGGGTGTGTCGCCGTGGCTTGGGGTGGGAACAATGATTTATTTTCATCGACGAGGTCCAATGGCTGTCAACACGCACTCAGCATTGTCCCCTCACTGGGGAACCCTTGAAACTATGAAAACGAATTTCGCCCGTCAGGCAGTGGCTGTTTTAAGAGAGGATTGAATTAGATAAAAAATAATTTTTAAAAGCAGCATTGCCAAGTATACATTTTTGAACCGTCACCCATGCTGTAATTTGCACTGGTTAAATTTCCTGATAATTTCAAACGATTAAAACAGGTCGATGATTCATGGATAAATCTGCTTACAAAAACTTTTATGTTGATTTCCTTAAAACAAAATGGGAAAACATGTAGTGCATAAGGATTGACTTACAAGATGTGTCGATCAACACTTTTGGGAATTCATTGAAAATGAATGAGTTGAACAACGGGACAATGTTCATTAGAAAATAAAAAAGAGTTGAAATAATTAAATCCCTCGTCTGGACATACAAATAGCAAGATTACCAGCATTTAAATAATAATTTCAATAAATTAATTGTATGCTCATCGCCCGTAATCTGTCGTCTGTCTATTAGTAGTTCATGACCACCTCCTACTGCCATGCTGTTCGCCGGAATAAGCGTTTTTAATTTTTATTCTCTCTCCATAATTATTCAATCATTTTGGTCCAAGACCAATCCAAGATTGCTGAACTGATCCACCAACTCAATTTTTACACTCTACTTTAGAGTACTTGGATTGAACATAGCCAACCTCTTTCACAAAAATAACATCCTTTCTTAATTGTGTGTGCATTCATTCAATGCCATCACTAGAACACTGATTATCAATGCATTCAGCAATTCCTGGGATTTCTTCGATTACTACTTAACTAAAGCTTTATCATTCGTTCACTTGCGTAAATTATTTTATGAATTACACACAGAATTTCCATTTTTTCCATTACTTTTTTATCATTTCCGCCCTGCTGATATACGGCTGATAGTGGTGACACATTCACCTGTACTTTTCAACGAGGCCCTGGCCTACCCTTTTAATAAATTGTTGATCCCGTCTCTTCGTTCACTTCACGCACTTGAGCAGTGTACGACATGTACAGTTTGCTAGTTTTCCCCGAAAATATTTACCTGTAGATTTGGGAACCTTCGAGGCCAATGGAATGCTCATCCCGTTTGACTGCCAGTCCGTATATACTTGCGGATGAAATATGGCAAAATCTTCCAACACTTCAGCTATACTATAACTGCTAAAACTCTGGGATATCCTTATTGCTTCTTTGCCGCGCGCTCCACCCGAAGATTATCTTCCAGTTGGCAGTTGGGGCATATCTTTTTTTTTGACTTCACCATCGTCCCATATTGATTTCAATGCGCTCATCAGTTTAATAGCCCTCCAATTGTTGGGAAGAAAGTGTATTTTATGAATAGAGTCGTAGATATATACAGCTACAACCCAATCGTATTCCCACAACCCGGAATCTTCCCCTGCATTCTCGTATCGCTCATCCTCTCCTTCCTATTCTTCCCTTCCGAATCCGTCCCCTTCCCAGCTAATGACTTTCCTTCCCTTGGAGGGAATCAAGTGAGTTTGGTTTTCGTCGGACTTGGTTTGTTGGCGGTCGGAATTAGTTTATCGGATTTCCAGTAATGATGCGTACCGAATGTTTCTCAAGAGCTTGAAATTCCTCATCTTTTATTCAAAATCCACATGTACGTATGCGTCACGGGGAACTTATTCTTAAAATAATGAAGATTTCTGGAAACGTTGGCCGCCTCGAAATTTTATCTGGTGTGGGGGTTGGCGGAGACTCCAACGCGCGACGAGATTGATTGACTCCAAGCTGTACCCTAATGGAGCGATGGGGTGGGGGGTGCCCTGGCTTGTGGCATGGGCCTGATGGAGGGTGCCAAGCGTCGTTGTGTCCCTTCAAGGTGCCGATTCGACCATCTAGAAAGGCATTTCGACGTGATTTTTCTTCAACGGAACCCGTCATCCCCAATCTTACAAAACCCTTCTTCCTTTCCAATCCACTAGAACCCCGGCCGGCCGTCTGGACGCTACCTTCCTTACTTATTCCAGCTCTCTGTCCCCTTCCCATACCCTCGTCCACAGCCACCCCTCCCCACACCAACCCTCCATCCTGGATATATATTCTTCTCCCCACCAAACGTCCCTCTTTTTCATTCTCTCGCCAACCTTTCTCATTCACTCCCTCCCGCTCACCCTCTTCCGCTAGCTGTTAACTATTGAAAGACGGGCTTCTTCCAATTTGGTGTGGAGTAGGTCGGAATTACTTTTTCATGTTTCCAATAATTGTGAATTTCATAAGAGATTTTAAGAGTTATATATTATGCAAATTCCATACCAAGACCTTACAAGGATCGATCTGAAACAAATGAAGATTTTTGGGAATGTTGGCCGCGTTAAATGAAAACGGGCCGAGGGTATTCGAACTGGCGGCGAGTTCGGAGTTACTGCAAGCCGTTCCCTCGTGGGGTGGCTGGGAAACCTTGATCCGGCCTGTTGTATGGGCCGTAGGGAGTGCACGAGGGGTCGTTCTCTTCTTCCGCGGCGCCCATTCGACCCCCGTGACGGCCCTTTCGGAGCATTCATCAGTCATCGCCTTCACCCCCTTCCCTTCCCTTCCCTCCCTCCCTCTTGGTCACCTCCTCGTCACCGCGACCGGCCGTTCTGCCACCTATGTCGCTTCATCCGTCTGATCCTCCTTCCTCCTCATGAGGGCCTCCCTCCTCCTCTCTCAACCTTACATCACTCCCTGCCCTCTTTGCATTCGGTTTCCCACCCTCCTCCTCCACCCATGTGTGGCTATCCCTTCAAATCTGGTTAGCCTCCTCTTCCCCCAAATGTTCTCCAGCCCCTTAATCCAACAACCCCTTTAGTTTTTCACTCGCCTTCCCTTCTCCTTCATCCCTTCCCGCATATCCCCATCCAGGTATTCCCTATTTAATGCCGAGCGGGACACGATTTATGTCTTCCGCCCCTCAGTTTTGCTCGGTACTGAACGTCGTACGTCTCAGTTTGCAAGATTTGGTGTCCGGGGTCGTCGTTTGCGTCCCACGAGCACGAGGAGCCTTCATCCTCCGGCGAAGATGTGAGAATATTTAAGTAAGTAGTAAGAGCGGAGTATTTTTATCTCAATTCCGGAAAAGAAAGTCCGAAAAAAAAATCCAAAAATCCCTAAATAAAAAATCCCAAAAAAACTCAACAGCTTTTTTAAAACTAAATATTACAAAATATTTGAGCAATATGCGTTAAAAACTTCGGGTGGAACAATAACTGATTCCATCCTTTTACATATATTTCAGCCCAAGTTAATGTGCTTCCAGCAAGGTGACTAGAGATGTTTGGAAATTTCGGGCAAGTCAGAGATTTTATCCTCCTCTATCTTAAAATTTTTCCGAAGCAGAAAATTCAATAATTAAAATTATAGTATTTCAATGGTATCGCGTGCAGGCTTGTGAACTTTCATCTTAAAGGAGGGTAATAGGTGGGTGGGGGAGTGTGGCATTTTGGTTTGAGCGCTGCGTAAGCAGTGGGGTTATGCAGATAGTGAAAGGAATTTCGATTTGGGAGGGCGGGAAAATTTAGGTTTAAGGGTCGCTAATGCGTTGATTTTAGGGAGATATCAACGAGTGGGCGGGGAAGGAAAATGGTGTTGGCTGACCGCCATATCCTTTGTGCGGTTCCTTTTAAATCGAAGAATTTTTTAATGTATTTGTCATTATTTTCTGATATTTTTTATTATTTTTTGATTTATTCGATAAAATGTTGTAGGAAGAGTATTTCGCCCGAAAGCACGCGCTCCATACAGGAAACCACCATAACAAACACCGAATCGGTAAAATATTTAAGTTTTACGACAGCTAGAGCTATGTTTCGGGGCAACCCCATTCGTGAAATTTGCGGAATAGCAAATATAAAGTTAGGAGTTATATCAAGGATACTTGGAATATGTAACAAGATGGTTAAAGAGCTTTGTCAGTTTATGTTAGTTGGGCCCCACCCAGAGTACACTGTCGGTGTCTGGGATCCTAACGAGATACGCTTAGCTTTGGAACTAGATCGAGGGCCACGTAGAAAAACTACGAGGTTCGTGAAAGGTTTTTATGAACAATTTAGCAGTTTCGCGTCATTACTGCAAGAAATGGGATGGGAACCACTATTTCAACGTAGGCTGATAGATAGTTAAATACACTGCGTAAATTGGAGACAGGTCAATTATCCGAGGATATTCAAGCCGTAGTAGCTCTTCGGCTTTTACGTTAAACGATCTCCTAGTCTGACCGATGTATGCGGAGGCGCTCACATTGCACCTTAATTTGTAGATACTGCTTTTTTCCATCCTATTTTTTATCTTCAGTACGATTCAAAGATCTCTGGGAGTTGGTATTGTGGAATGCTTCTATTGAGTTTCTCTTTCGGGAATGTTCGGACTATTCTCTGCGATATTCCCCACCTTTTTAATTCTGTTGCCCCTCTTGTTTTGTATAGAAAGAAGATCCTGAGCTAGGAAATACTTGCGGTTTCTTGACGAGCACATTCTCAAACAACTGTTTGATACAAGCATTCTTTACCGCGATGCGTTGGATGGTTTCAAATTCCAGATTGAAATATGCTTCAGATAATGAAATGTTTGACAGCCTGTTTAAGAGGAAACGAAAGGAAGCCAGTTTCTGGGGAAAATGATGGCGTGAGCTTGCATGGGTCGCACGACCCGTGTTGTACGTTTTCCTAAAAGCTGCGAAAGTCCTATCTGTTATGTTCCGTAGTAACAGTGACATCGAGGAAATTCACGCTATTGCAGTTCCCTTTTCGAAAATAAACTTGATACCGGTGTTAAAGGAATTCATGGAGTTGAGGAAGAAAACTGTCTTTCTGTTCCGGTCCATGCAGTAAAAACATCGCCCCCTTACCGAAACAATGTGTTGAGTGAACGCGAATGGGAAGGTTCATGCTTCAAATTGTCAGTACAAAAAGATCTGCGAGGAGTGGTGACAAGGAGGATTATATCGCCAGGCTTGCTGGCAGTATTCCCGCTGAAGAACGAGTAGTCCCCGTTGATCGCGTAAGTATCGCCTCTCAGCTCCGACATACTATGTTGTAATCACTCAAATTTTGTGTTCTCATCGGTGATCTAAAGTAACAGGTGGATTTATTAGTTAAGCAGGTCAGTGACATTAATTTGAGCTTGAATCAATGCTAAGGTAGCGTTCGTTGAGTCTGAGGAAATAATTATTTATTAAATTTGTAACTATCCGTGTTTTAATCGAGTCTTCACTGCTTAAAATTTGGCAAGTTCAATGGAGTTAGAATGGCCTCCACTGGGTCTTGACAGCATGCACGCCTACGAATGTGAATGCGTGGTAATAAGGACCCGTATCGCTACGTTGGAGGGTATCGTGTCTGAGCTTCGATCAATGGTTCAAGGGGAGGTAAATCTTCCGCAAAAGGACACGGCTCTGGATAGAATTCCGTAAACACTCTGGGCCAAAGGGACTGCACAAGCTCACCTGAGTGTAACCAGCGGCATTGTGATCGAAGAGCTGCCCGGAGTCCGACCTTTCAATGCGAGAGGGGCGCCAATCCGTAAATCGGAAGACTGCAAGGTTTGCACGTCCAATAGTTTGTGGAGTTAACGGTACGGCGAGGGATTAGAGATGCGAAACCTAACCTAACCTTTCTAACAGATATCAAGTGCTATCAGGGGATAGCCCTGCAGTATCTGCAGCCCCTACCTCCTCCCCTGTGAGAGCACCACTTAGAAGGACCCGTCAGTGTGACAAGGGGGATTCAAGTGTTAGGCAGCAGTGACGAAAGGCATGTGAGGCCCCATTGCGGGAAATAGGCCATCACACGCCAGATGAAAATAGTTTTAAAAAAACGGGGAAATAGTACTAAAACAGGGGGCCAAGACAAATATACCGGCGAGTCGCTATTACATTCCTTTACGCTGAACCCCATACATCAACTTGTCACTTCACCGACTAGATGTGATAATATTCTTGGTTTGTTAACAAGGAACAGGCACGGACAAGTCTTAAATATAGTGACTATTAAGGGAATTAGTGACCACAGTGCAGTAAATGCTAAAGTTTCCCTAAAGGGAGTCCGGAATAAGAAGACCTAGGGAATTGCTTTAAAGGGCGACTATAATACCTTAAAATACATGTCACAGAGTCAATTTACAAATTTAAAGGCAGAGTGTAAACACCAAAATACTGACGATACATAGGATCACTTTCTTTAAATCACGCGCTCAGCAGTCATCTGGTACATTCGAAGTACATTTATCCAAGATAACATGGAACCTAGATGGTACAGCGTGGATGTTAGAAAATCCTCACGGCGCCAAAGGCTATCACACGCCTAAATGAAAAATATAAAAGATGATGCGTCTGGAGAAAAAAGGAATTAGATCACTAATGACTATATGATATCTATTGCGAAAGCCGAGAATGAATTTCGGAAAGCGATAACCTAATTCAAAAGAAAAAGATAATCAGAGAAATTGAAAGCTAATCCGAAAGCATTTGACTTCAAGAGCACTATATTGTGATCTGAATCCGCACCAATTACTGGAAAACTATTTGATGTATCATACTATTTCTAGTTCTATGCATACCCATAATGCAAGTTCTAGTTAAATGGAAAAATTTCTCTTAAGTAATCTACCAGTTACCGAATAGTCATAGCCCATCCAAAATAGGTTTTCGTTGAAAACAGGCTACCGAACAATTCCCTTGCCTCCCTCTGCAAAACAAAACCCAAAAACTACTATGACTGCCTCTTCAACTCTTTATGCTGTCGACCTCCCTTCATTCCATCTGATATCCTATGCCTGCCCCTTGTTCGTTTCCCAACATTCTTTCCTCTATCACTGTCTTCAATATCCCATTGTCAATCAATATCAATATGCTTTTTATCCATTTTTCCTGTCTCCTAAAGATTTCTCCCAACAATCCCCTCTCCTATCCCACCATTCACGATAGCCAAGTATCGGGAGTGTTTTGCCAGTTAGCTATATTTCGGGTAACACCTTGGGTGAGGAACGAAGTAATATACTATTAAAAGCATTTTGGGCGTTTTGTGAGCCGAAGCCGGTAGAATTACGACCAGAAGAATGTCATATGGTGATTTTGAAGTGAATTACGATGTATAAAATGCTACTAACTAAATTGTAATGAGAAACTAGTCATCCTTAGTTTGCATGAAGAGGACTACTTACTCAGAATAGAACTCACTACTGGAGCAATGTGATAAGATGAACGTGACTTTATTGTAAACATTTAGAGGATTAAAATTTAGGGACAATTGTGCATGACACTGAGTCATCATTGAGGGCACGTTAACATGAAATGAGAAAATGGACCTCATAGCGTTTGTATCTTGATCAGGATGGCGGCACGAGCGTGTGGAATGTGGAAAGCAAGAAGCCAGCTGGAAGAATTAAATGAACAATTACTTTGGGTTATTTAGTAATGCGAGAGGCATGAACGTAATCAAATCCCATATGATTACTGATGTATTGATATAAATTTGCGTAGGTAGATATTTAAGGTAATATTAAATCAAGGGCACGTGGATTTTTCAATATAATACAGTAAGGGGTTTTTCGATATAAAACACCAAGTATGGAAGTTCATTAAGCATTTTTGGATAAGTTTTGTCGTAGGGTACATAAAATGGGCTATTGGAGATATGAATTAAATAATTAGGTATGGGTAAAGATTATGTAGATTTTTTGTTTCAGTTGAATATGATGCAGTGATGTGGGAAACACCGAGGAAAACAGACTCATAAAATAAAATACGCATTCACTCAAAATATGATGATGATTTTGGATAGCTGAAGACAAGTGAATATGATTGAAGAACATATATACTATAGTTTGTAAAATCATCCCCCTTGAGCAAGCTTTATCTAGTATGATTTAGTAATGGGAAAATACTTTACAAACAAGTACAAAATATCGAAGATGGATTAAAGTAACTGTAAATGAGAAAGGAATAGCTGTGACATTCCAAATATTCATTAATTTTGGTGGTAATAGAAATACTGTAGTGGTATCCAAATATTGCTAATTGATCATCTGCATGAGTAAGGACCTATGGTGAGATTTTTAAAAAAGTAAAGAAGTATCTCCTTCAAAGGCATGCCTCGATGACTACAAAATGTTTATGTATTTAACCTAAATGAACGTAGTATATTTGACCATAATGTGAAAATGTTGCCCAAGTCAAGAGTCCATCAAGCCGGGAGCGCAATTAACTGGGGAAATGCAGGCTCAAACGCTAAAATGTGCTGTGATATACCGCTTGAACATACGGTAAGATTCTCGCACAATTCCAAAGAGCAATCACATCAGTACGCATGGTATGAAAGGGGAGTTATCCTAGGTGAACCATGCTCCATACGCACTAGACGATTCCCCGAGTAGCGAGCAGAACATTCTTGAGACGCTGCCGTATGCGCCTCATTCAGTTGCATTAGAAATTTGACACCTATCCCAGGGCACTGAACTAGCCAGACGTTCAAGGCACTCTGTGCCTTGAACGTCTGGCTAGTTTCTTTAACCTCAAATATCCATGTCCAGTGAACCTGCGTCCTCCGCTCTCCCAAACCCTACAACTGCTTGCTTCGGAGGGACTCGTTTTGCACTCCGTCTATCAAATGCAGCCTGTCTCACGGCGGATGGGTGTTTGCACATCTCCAAAAATTTCAATTCAAAAGTGTGCCGCGCCACCTTCTCTGTGTCGAGGGAACCACTCACTCGTTAGCTCAGGCCTACGGGAATTGGAAGTATATGAGGCACCGGTCGGATTTACCACTGGACACAATACGTAAGCTCTATCCTCGAGAAAAATATAATTCTACTATTTAATATCCACAGAGGAAAAGCAGTTAACGAATATTTTGTGCGTTGAAATAATTTCAGCCAATTAAATAAAGTGAGATATGGTAACTATAAGTTGGTCAAATTGATTCTCATTTTCCGTTTTATTTCTTCCCTCCACAAATCAGAATGCTGCCTGTCTCACGGCGGATGGGGCCTTGTACATCTCCGAAAATTTCAGTTCTACGTGTACTGCGCCACCTTCGGTGTATTCTGGGAATCATTCACTCCTTCGCTCGGATCGAGAGGAATCGGAAGAATATGAGGCACCGGTCGGATTCAACACTGGAAACAATACGTAAGCTTTATCCTAGTGAAAAATATATTATATTTCTAATGATATCGTCAAATGCGTATGGAGCATGGTTCACCTAGGAAAACTCCCCTTTCATACCATGCGTACTTATGTGATTGTTCTATGGAATTATGCGAGAATCTTACCGTATGTTCAAGCGATATATCACAGCAATTTTTCATTTCCCACCGTGAAGGGACACAACGACGCTTGGCACTCTCCATCCGGCCCATGCCACAAGCCAGGGCACCCCCCACCCCATCGCTCCATTAGGGTACAGCTTGGAGTCAATCAATCTCGTCGCGCGTTGGAGTCTCCGCCAACCCCCACACCAGATAAAATTTCGAGGCGGCCAACGTTTCCAGAAATCTTCATTATTTTAAGAATAAGTTCCCCGTGACGCATACGTACATGTGGATTTTGAATAAAAGATGAGGAATTTCAAGCTCTTGAGAAACATTCGGTACGCATCATTACTGGAAATCCGATAAACTAATTCCGACCGCCAACAAACCAAGTCCGACGAAAACCAAACTCACTTGATTCCCTCCAAGGGAAGGAAAGTCATTAGCTGGGAAGGGGACGGATTCGGAAGGGAAGAATAGGAAGGAGAGGATGAGCGATACGAGAATGCAGGGGAAGATTCCGGGTTGTGGGAATACGATTGGGTTGTAGCTGTATATATCTACGACTCTATTCATAAAATACACTTTCTTCCCAACAATTGGAGGGCTATTAAACTGATGAGCGCATTGAAATCAATATGGGACGATGGTGAAGTCAAAAAAAAAGATATGCCCCAACTGCCAACTGGAAGATAATCTTCGGGTGGAGCGCGCGGCAAAGAAGCAATAAGGATATCCCAGAGTTTTAGCAGTTATAGTATAGCTGAAGTGTTGGAAGATTTTGCCATATTTCATCCGCAAGTATATACGGACTGGCAGTCAAACGGGATGAGCATTCCATTGGCCTCGAAGGTTCCCAAATCTACAGGTAAATATTTTCGGGGAAAACTAGCAAACTGTACATGTCGTACACTGCTCAAGTGCGTGAAGTGAACGAAGAGACGGGATCAACAATTTATTAAAAGGGTAGGCCAGGGCCTCGTTGAAAAGTACAGGTGAATGTGTCACCACTATCAGCCGTATATCAGCAGGGCGGAAATGATAAAAAAGTAATGGAAAAAATGGAAATTCTGTGTGTAATTCATAAAATAATTTACGCAAGTGAACGAATGATAAAGCTTTAGTTAAGTAGTAATCGAAGAAATCCCAGGAATTGCTGAACGCATTGATAATCAGTGTTCTAGTGATGGCATTGAATGAATGCACACACAATTAAGAAAGGATGTTATTTTTGTGAAAGAGGTTGGCTATGTTCAATCCAAGTACTCTAAAGTAGAGTGTAAAAATTGAGTTGGTGGATCAGTTCAGCAATCTTGGATTGGTCTTGGACCAAAATGATTGAATAATTATGGAGAGAGAATAAAAATTAAAAACGCTTATTCCGGCGAACAGCATGGCAGTAGGAGGTGGTCATGAACTACTAATAGACAGACGACAGATTACGGGCGATGAGCATACAATTAATTTATTGAAATTATTATTTAAATGCTGGTAATCTTGCTATTTGTATGTCCAGACGAGGGATTTAATTATTTCAACTCTTTTTTATTTTCTAATGAACTTTTTCAACATTGTCCCGTGGTTGAACTCATTCATTTTCGATTAACTCCAAAAAGTGATGATCGAAACATCTTGTAAGTCCATGCTTAGTACACTACAAGTTTTCCCATTTTGTTTTAAGGAAATTAACATAAAATATTTGTAAACGGAGTTATCCATGAATCATTGACTTGTTTAATTCGTTTGACATTATCTGGAAATTTAATTTTTCCTAGGAACGATAAGGGATAAGAAAAACAATGGCCGACCGCTTTAGGGGTAAAATTATTCGGGTCAAAATTCGTCTGGGGTGTATTCAGCCCTGCCGCACACCCTGGCGGTGGCTGGCAGGGTATTGTAGTGGCTCTCGGTCAATGTTCCAGCAATAGGCTCTACATACCCAAAACATAGCGTTATCGGGGGCAATTCAGGATAAGCGGACTGTTTCTTCCACTAACGGGGTAATAATCCTAAGCCCTCTGCTTTCACTCTAATTTTCGAGGCGGGAATTTACCTAATCCGTTTATGCAATCAATCTCATTATTCTAGTCATGGTACCACTTTCAATTACAAGACATTTTATGAATTCCTGTATCTACCAACTCCATATTAAAATACCTGGATAAGATTCATCTTTCTAATGTTGGAAATCACTTAAGCAATAGCCAGGGAAAATATGTTTTCGGAATTAATGGAAACTAATGCTTATTATTATTTTTTCCAAAGTTGATTTATTACCTTTATAAATAATAATAACAGAGTATTACCTTTTTTTTGTAAGCTCAGAAAAGTGGCATTCTTAATATACACATTTATAATCTTCTCTAATCAAATGCATCTTAATATTCCTGTCTATTGAAATTAAAATTACCGGACATACTTTTCCTCCTTTTCTTTTATTATTGGATTGCCATTATCTGTCAACTAGGTTTGCATATGGTCTGAAAGTAATTGAACGCTAAGGGTATTCATTATGGCAATGAATATACTTAGCGTTCAAGATTGACGAATCGATGGTTCAAGTATAAATCTCAAGTTAACGACGAGACGATTGATTTTCTGAAGGAAAGAAAGTTAATTTAAATCTTAATGTAGAAGGTAATTTATGTTAATAAAGCGAACATTTTAATATTTGGGCTGTATTTTATTGATTAATGGATACATAATATGATACATGAGATGAATCACGTTGGCGAAGTGAAGAATAAATCGAGAGGTGGGACACCAGGTATAAAGGACAAGGATTTACTGATGAGAAATGTAGTCTGATTATCATGATGAGTATCGTATACTAGAGGATGTAGGTTTCCCGGTGATCGGAGAAAAAGAGCTGGACAAAGATTCAGGCAAGCTACGATAATTATTTCATTGTTGGACGAAGGAAGGAAGGTTCAAGTTGGGATGTCGAAAGTCGTGACGGAAGCGGTGCCGAGGTAAGGGAGGAGATATAGTAGAGATATACTTTCCTTGGAGCAATGATATGCGATAAAATTTTACATTGCATTTGGCTTGGAAAATTGAGTTTGGAGACCTTGAACATATTTACGGATGCGTATGGAGATGGAGAGATGTCCGAAGTAATGGTTTTCGGCTTGTGCAGGTTGTCCAGGGAGGAGGTTGACGATGAGGACTCCGCAGGACATCCATCAACTACACAGTGTGATGAAAATGTGGAAAAAGTGAGACAAATGCTCATTTCTGACTGACCCCAAGTGCCAGAATGTTGGCAGGAAAGTTCAATATTCAGAAAACCACAGTGCATTGTATTCTTATAGAAGATTTATTCTTGAGAAGGGGATGTGCCAAGGCGCTGTCGGAAGACTGCCTGAGTGGCAATCAACACTTGGACCGCTCTGACAACGATGTAAATTACTTGAATTTTTTAGAATACGTGGTCATTGGTGACGAGACTTGGGGCTTTGAGTACGACCCAGGTATAACCCCTTTTGAGTACCATTATGGACTACTGGATTATGTCAAAGAGACTAGGTGCCTGAATGATATTCCCGTCGACGCCTTCCAGGAGGCGTACCGGAAGCGTGGCAGAGGCAATGGCATCGATGTGTTGATGCACATGGATTCATACTAATTTATTTGGGTTGTACCATTTATACCATACACGCCCACTTAACATCTTTGTTTTTGTTTATAAAGATGCATTTCAGCCATGATATGGCGGAAAATGATTATTAATTCAAAATTTACAATTTTCCGCAAAATTAAAATTTAATACAACCGGTTTCTAAGACACTGCATCATCCTTTAGTTATCCAAAAGGATTTTAAATTTTTTTAATTAAAAATAATGCCCGGGTATCCTTCGATTCAGCGCATTCGGCACCGCTTCCGTCACGACCTACGACATCCCAACCTGAACCTTCCTTCCTTCGTCCAACAATGAAATAATTATCGTAGCTTGCCTGAATCTTTGTCCAGCTCTTTTTCTCCGATCACCGGGAAACCTACATCCTCTAGTATACGATACTCATCATGATAATCAGACTACAGGTAATTATAAAAAGCTTCCTCCACCGCCGAACGATGCATGCTTCAACTAGGAAAAGCAGCCGGTTGAAGAATTTGAACCCAATGAGGAAGGTGCCTTCCAGATTCCTGACTGGGTGACGAAACTAATCCGAAGACGTGAGCCATCCTCTGCCGACCATCCTAAGGACCCCCCAGTAAGTGACACCTCTAAAGATGGGCGACTGTATTTTGCCACCAGAGCTCTCCCTCGGGGGCCGGGTGCTTACGGTTTCGTGAGTATGTCAGGAGGTGCTGGCGACGGCATACGAAGAGGGTCTCCCCCGAAAACTCAAGAACAGGTGGAGAGGGCTTAAGGAAAAATAAGACTGGACGAAAACCATGCCGTGCCGAACAGTTACCAGTTCACTGGCAACAAGCAAGGGCTGGAGCGACCCATAATCAGTACTTTCCCACTACTGCACCTCGAGACCTAAGATGAGGCCAATCCACTAAAGTACGTAGAGTATTTCAAATTTAAATGACTATACAATTTGCAAAAGCTCCGAAAATTGCCATTATTTTCAAACTGCCCTCATTTTTTCTCCTAGACACTTTTCTTCTCTGTGCTTGAATTTGACATTCAATTCATCATGAAGTTCATGCCATTTATTTCCAAGATCAACATTCAATTATCATGAGAATAGCATTATAGTGGATAGTAAAGAGTTTTAAAAATAGTCACCTCTTCAAAAATTACTTTTTTAATGCTATCTACATTATAACATTATTTTTTGAATGACGGACCAATTTTAAGCATCGTATTATTCCTTATTTAGTTGAGACATGTCCAAGAAATTATTCAACACGCAAAGGAAGAGATTAGGGCTGATGGCATTGGTGAGTTAGTCAGAAGTTGGCTGCAATCAGAGAGAATCTCATGCAAGATATGAGCCTTACTCAAAAGAAACACCAATGGGCCCAGTGGTCATATGAAATGGCCATGAGGGCCCGGGAACAGGCATTGGAGGAGAAAAAGAGAGCATTGGCAAGAAATGTCAATGAACTCTTGAATAAGCTGGATTTACTAGACCGCCGAAATGTCTTCCTATGAGATTTCATTGAGAAGGGAATGATGGAAATGCATTACACTAGAAGAATTGTGAGGGCCATTGAGGATTCGCGCGCCAGAGAATTGATAAACCTGAAAGATGAACTACACCGGAAGCAGTTGCATTTCGCAGATATGATGGCATACTACGAAGAGAATTACCTGGGACCGCCTGAATTCACTGGCGATTATACATATGAACATCCAGTCTAATTATTGATCAGTACTGTAAATGATATATGACGTTTATGCTCACCAATACGTATTTCGTGTTGTAATAAAATATTGGTTTGTAAGAGATGTCGAAATTGATTCGAATTAAGAAATATTTGAAAATAAAGCAATCTGCATTTTCACTTTTCTGACCGGAAGAGGCCCTTCAGAATTTATGGTAAGATATTTTACATATAGGAGAGAGTTGATGTCGGGGACGTTGAGTAGGGATATTAAGACAAGACTCGTAAAAACTCTGATATGGAGCGTAGCTATATACGGCGCGGAAACGTGGTCACTGAAACAGGAGGATGGACATACATTGGAGGCTTTTGAAATGTGGGTGTGGAGAAGAATGGAAAAGGTGAAATGGACCGATAGGAAAACAAATGAAGTACTGAAGATGGTGGGTGAGGAGAGGGGTTTGTTGAGAGAAATCCTATGGGGGCAGGAAAAATGGATGGAAGGCGTATTGAGCGGTAGTGGAATGTTGAAGAAGGTAATAGAGGGGAGAATGTTGGGCAAGCGAGGAAAGGGCAGGAACAGGATAGGGATGTTGGAAGGGTGGGAAGAAGTACACAGAGATGAAGAGGGTCCTGATGTAGTCTAGGTTGCTGGATTGGATTTTGTTTGTAGTTACAAAATGTCCAATTGATTCTTGTGTCCATCCAAAAACCTACATTAACCGGTAGATTAACTTAAAAAAATTTTACATATTTTGTCGCACTGCTAGGCACCGCTAACCTGAAATCCTCCTCTCCAAAGACACCACGATTGGTCGCCAAGTGGCGTCAAAAAATTTTCCACGCGTTCCCGTAAGGACCTAGCAATGAACATGGGCGATAGTGTGGACGCAAGTTATCTATCGTTATTTTATCTCGTAAAAAGACCTTTTCTTTTTTTAAATTAGCTCATCAAGGTTTGATACCCAACAGGTTTAGAAAAGAGACTGCATATGATTGCATAACGAGTCTCTCCTTTGCAACCTTAGGATAACAATACTTCTGAAAAGAAACTATTCCTTCAAAATAAAAAACGAAGAGACTAAAAATTTTCAAATGTTCAAGACCGTAAATACTGCTAGATTTACACCAATGGTGCAAAAATCCCCTTAGAGTTGAGGAAGTCTTAATCTACAATTTGCAGTAATTATTACGCAAACTTTAGACTATATGTTACTAACATGCACGCATCTGTATTATTAAAAAATAATGGCAATCAATAGTTCCGACGCTATGTTAACAACGCTATAAACTCGTGCTTTAGTTGTGTATGCAGGAGGAAGGCTAAAAAAGAAAAATCAATCCACTGTTTAATTGATGTATGGTGATTAGTAGGGCTCCCATCCATTTTAAAAATAAACGGTCATTACGGTTTCCATTCCTTAAGATTGTTTTGTCTAGTTAGTTAATTTTGAACTGTTTGTCGCTTTTTAGGTGATAATCATGTAGTTTTCCATTGCTTTATTACATTTAAAGGCCATTTTGAAACAAATCATCCACTAATTCAATGCTCCCTTCACTTCTGGACTACACCATCCACTAATTCAATGCTCCCTTCACTTCTGGACTACACCATCCTCGTGATTTACGTCGTCTCCGGGAAAGGTAGTATTACCACAATTAATGCAAGTAAAAGGGACCTCGCCGCCATTAAATTTTAAATTTCGATGCGCTATAATTAAAGAAAAGTTGTGGAAATGAAGGATAACAAACAAATGAGAATCTACATTAAAATCTTAATAAACCCATGCGAAGAATTCGGAAACTAAGAGTTGATGGATAAATTTCAAGAAACTGAAACAGTAACTTTAACGGAGTCACCCGCTATGTGTGCATTATAATGCAAGCATTTCAGAGAGTAAAAATCATTCGCCTTGACCGGGATTCGAACCCGGATCGATATCCGGCCGAGTGCTTTAACCAATTAAGCTACCGAGACGTCCTCTTGTATGTAGTCAGCCACCGCCTGAATGTCCACTGAGTTTGTTGCATTGAAATGCATGTTAGCAGATTACTCCGTTAGAAGTTACTGCTGCGGCATCTCCCGCAGTTTCTTGAAATACCTCGGAGATTGATACGGTATTTGAATTTGAGCACTGTCACTATACGAGTATTGTTGCAAGGGTTCGAGAAAGAGCCGAAGCCCAGCCATTACCTTTATATTTGACGTAGAAAAATGAAAGTTTCGCCAAGCGATAAATTCTCGAGAGTTGCTCTCGCGAAAGGTATCGTGATTCCGATGTCCTTCGTGCTTGTGACAAGAGTCAATATTATCACGGAAGAGGACATTAGCTCAGTGGCATACCCTCAAAGTAAAATGTCTACTTACCATATTTATATTCTTTCTTTCCTTTAATTTGTAAAGAAAAAGTTTATTTTTTCATTTATGTGAGTTGATGCTTTTATTTCCCATCCATCTCTTTTTAGGGCGCTATGTAATACAGGTAGTGATCTCTCTTCAGGTCTGGTTGGAGGCACTAAGTGTTCATGCATCGTGTAAGCGCGCTGGTGCGAACCATGTCGCCGATTTATTCAAAGTAAAATTTGAAAAAGTAATCATTATTTTTTAGGTGAAGGGTGTCACTACCCATATTTGAAAAATATTCTTTTTTTATCGTGGCAATTATCTCTACTAAAAATGCAAATGTATACATCTAAGTATTTTCAGCAATAAGTTTAAGGCAAAGTCAGTATTTCGTACTTTCAAATAGTAAGTACTGTGTGAGTCTTTGTAGAGCGGCTCTTGCTGGCTTTTTTCAAATGAGAAGTCCATTGTGAATAGTCTCACACCGGGGTGCGATGATTACACCAGTGAAAGAAAATCCTACGGTCCACAATTTTGGCCAAAAGTCTCCATTTTCGTGTCGTAACCTCGACGAGAGTTCCTTTTTCTGAAAACGGTAATTAGGTTCACCGGATTTATGGCTGTAGTAACGGTGAAGTAGGATTTGGAATGTTTGGAAATGGGAAAGAGGAGAATATTCTAGGTAACGGATTAACTGACCACTATTGTCATCTGGGTTAATGGAGTGTACCGTTCACTAACATTTTTCCTGGCAAGAATTTTCATTTAATATATTAATAACGGGGAGAGCTGTTATTTAAATCTGTTCATATTGTTGAATTCCAGAATTGTTAAACAGTTCGTTAGTACATATATGGACGTGCCTTTGAAACTTTTTATCGAAACATCATTCGTACATTCGTATTGTTATCAAGTAGTGTATAGTTATCAATTAACTGGAGACAAGAGGGATCCTAAGTGTCCTAAAATTTCTCACCATTACAGGGTACACCTAATTACAGTGTTACCGTGAACACCTAATAGCCCAGTGCACAAGAATTGCTTCTACGCATTTTAACCCACTATGGGGAAGGAATTACGTAGAGCGGGTAGGTGCTATATAGTCGCTGCAACGCCAGCTTTCTTGGTAAGCTACGTATATGGGCCGATGGATTACAAGCGGCAACTACTTGCTTACAACGGCAAATTAAGAGCATTGCAATGAAAACTGGTTAATTTGTGGGCAGAATTAACCTATCCGCATTGTATATATATTTCAGGTCTTTTCGTTTAAATTAGGACCAGAAATAGTTCCGATAATACGCGACGGTAAAAATGGCTTTAATCTCACCAACTGTGTATTTGGCCTCGGATATAGTACGAAGGAAGCGAAAAGTACATTTCACGGAAGCTATTGCTTGGAATTGTTACTATTAGTGCCATTCCTGCGATCGTCAGTATCACGTTTTGTCTAACAATATCAGCCAGCTTCAAATCGCGGGATAACTTATTAATGCTGTGAATACGTGCGTAAGTTTTATGTCTTGGAGGAAGACAATTATAAACCATTAATGTGGACAGTTCATCAATACTCCTATCTCCAAGATTCTACATAGCGCTACAATTAAATTTACGAAATGAATGAGAATTTTAATTTCCATTTTTCTTTTTTAGCTATCGGGGCGTAGAAAGTAACAATAATGAACAATTCTGTACAAATGAATTATACCGTTTGTCCTCAAAACTAGAATTTCAAATTATTGAGTCGTCCCGATTAACGAAGGAAATATTCCGTACTCAACTTTAGCAACGAATCCTTTGCTTAACATCTAACGCCATGCAACGACGACATAACCAATCAACACGACTGTCAAGTCTGCTTCTAATGCAGAAGGGGTTTAGTTTTATAACTTACCTTTATGAAATTTATTTGAAAAATATGTTTTACAGTCCTCTTAGTAAAAAATAATTTATTTATTCCGAAAAAGTAATCCACAGGACGGATTACATTAAATTATTCATCCTATATGTAAAATGGTACCATAAGTAATGGCAAAGTTAATCTATTATATCCATTCCACCTTTCAAATTGTTACCTCCATGTTACAAAAGAAATCTACAATTTTCCACTCTTTTGATTCCCATAATAACTAGTGAGCCACAGATTAATAACAATGAACTTACACTGGTACTGTGTAGAATGTAACACTAAATTGTCAAATGCGGGTCTAAGAAAAGGAAATTAATCAATTTAGGCAGTGCGTGTAATATGAGATGCTCCTATGAGATGACTCCTAATTAGCGCCAGCATGAATAATGTAGCAACACTGTCCCTTACATACTCCCGATAGTGTTACTTCTTTGGCCAGCCTTTGGCAATAAATCCCATCGGAAGAGGTAATACGTTTAAGGATAAGGAGGACGAAAGGTCTCACGTGAGAAAACATTGCACGCTATTGTCTGGCACTAAAACACCAACTAATATTTAACCAATGGAGCCTTTAAGTTCTTCCGATGGTAACAGTTATATCAACTATGGCTGATTCGTCTCCATTGATATGCAGAGAATTCTTATCTGCACACAGTGAGCACAATAAATAATATAGAAACTTAGTGACGGGAAAAGGAAATAAATTGAGATGCAGCAATATCCGGTTAATAGAAAAGCAGAATCTGAAAACCAGGGTTGGTTGATCTGGTTCAGAGTTTTCAGGAAGGAATGATTAGGAGTGAAAGAAGAGATCCTAGGGTTGGTAATAAGGAGGTGTTACTCAATTCAACAGGAGAGCTGCATGTTGAAAATATGCAGCAATCGTGAAAAATTCCGGGACTCCCACACCACAATAAGAATAAAATGGTTATCACACGTGTATAATTTTTCATATTCTCTTAGAATATTTAAACTAACACTATATAGTACAGAGGTGTATCAACAACAACACTACAATCAACATACACAGGCCCCTGCCGGTGTATGTTGATTGGTAGTGTTTTGTTTTTGCATGCATGCGGTTTGCATGAGTTATGGCGTGAATGCATACCATGTTATGTGTGTGCACTAAAAATTAAATTGGCTTTGCATGAGCTTTTTTTTCAATTACGGGTGGTGCCTCAACCCCCACCCCGCTGCACCCCCTTGCGGCGGCTTGCGGGGTATTAAGCAGATGTAGATGTAAACTCTTCTTCACCGAAACTCGAGTTACATAGATAAGTTCGATATATGAAAGCAGCGGCTTGGACAATAAGGACTGCTTTCGGGAAAACAATTTCAATGACGTAAACTGACGGCCCAATTGCTCGGGTAAATACTATCACCATCAAAGCATTTGTAATGAGTCTTTCACTGCGGTCACTTTGCGGTCAATTGTCGCACGAGTGGTCACTACAATAGTTATGAAACGATCTCATCCGTTAGGGAAAAAACGTTTTCAGTTCTGTAGGAAAACTTGAGGTAGTTGACCAGCGTACTTTAATGAACATTTGTATTATGTTATAGGTTCTTAGGAAGACTTCGTAATTCTATAACTAATTATCTTTGAGGGAGAATTAAAGAGGATGGCTAATTGTCCATAGCCAGGATCAAAAAGTGTGGGAACTGGCTTACACTTTCTGTCGATATTGGAACACACGGAAGAGATTTTAAGTAACCCAGATATTTAATTATCGATAGAACAATGAAAAGACGTCGCACTAAAGTAAATTAAAACTAAGCGGTATATTTTGTAATTTTACTTTTTTAAGACAAATGTGTGAAAGAGAAAAAATGACAGCGAAGGGGACTCGATCTTTTACGAACAAATGGATTTCACCTACATTAATTCAAAATTTGACAGAAAACACCGTTATCAATGTGACATTCAAATGGAATGATAAGGAAAGAAGAACAAAGGGAAGGAGAGAAAGATTGCACGAGTTTCCTTTTGCTGACCCAAAGAGGTATCGCGCACAGCTCGTTGGAACCCATTTTCCGGCGTTCGTCAAAAGGCGAGGACGAAGGCCGATGGCCGGTCCATCACGTCCCTCCTGCAGAAACTACAGAAAGGTACGTCCTACTGATACCATGTTACAGTGGTCCATTAAAACAGGAATCCGCTGCCTTCAGAAAAAAATCAGTGGAAGGAACGTGAAGAAGGATGATTGATAATGGAACAGGAGGAAAGAGAGCGATGGGATGATGCAATATAAGAAAATATTAAGCACAATCCACATGTAATTAATACTTTCTTATATAAATACAATTATAGTCCTTTAATCGCCTACATATCATTATGTTACACTAGGATAAGTGTACCTGACACACACTGTATGCTATCTCTATTATAATGCCATACCCCAGTCACGTTAAATGTCCTGCCTAATTTCATCGCCTAAGAGTCACTTTAATTCACCCCCCATTTCTCTAAGTGCATTGGTTGCGTCCCTTAAGCCCCATCGGGGGCCCTACCGCGAGGATGAAGGCCTTGTCTCGAGCTAAGGGGGCTCCTACACACTGATCCTGTAACGTAGGGGTACGGGGAAGGAGAGGAGACGAATCCTTACCTTGGTTACATCTGCAAGGTCCAACGGCGGCAGACCGTTCTCCATCGACGATCCCTCGGTGCACACGCACGTAACACTTACACAAGCACTTTTTCACAAAAAACACCTTAATGACCATGCACCACACATCACTGACACTAACACCGTTTTCCTCTTGACAACTATCATTGGGGTCACCATGGCGGATCCCCTCTTCTCAGTAGTTGGTGTTCTCCGTGCGAGTAAATGTGGTGATTGAATGTGCTGTGGTATTGTGTTATGAAATGCCTTGCATTTTGAATGGTGATGCTGATGTCTGTGGCTCTTACAGGTATAGGCAGTTAAAAAGAGTATGTTTACGTTAAATCTGAAGCTGATGAGCCACAGTTCACAAAAACAGAAGAATTTAATTCCGGCAAGGATTATCCACCGACGGTGAAACAATTTATGTCACCGCACATTTGAATTACATGAAATGAAGAACAAGTACTCCGTATTATTATGAAAAAGATCCCCACCAAAGTACAAAAGCCTCAACTCATGCAGCATGGGAATTTTATTATAAAATGCGTTTGTGCCTTTAATAAGATGAAACTTAAGGAGACTCCTTGTTAGACGACCTTAATACTCGTGACAACGAGAACAAAATGCAAGGCAAACTTTTAAAGTATGGCACTAGCGTCTCGACGAGGACAGCGACACGAATTGGTGGCGATTGGCAGCTGAAAGATACGCCCGTGAAGCGAGGAGAATTGAACACCTCAACGCCAATAGACATTTGCGGTAAGAGAGGCACTGTATTTAGGCGGAAACCATGTTCAATACGCTTCATTAGGACTGCTAATAGAAATTTATATTTTGGTGAGAAATGGCAGCCAACAATGCCGCAGTCTAATTGTGGTGGTGAAGAAATGAAAGAAGTCAGTTAAGCAGCTGTGCGGTAAACTGTTGAAAGTTTACAGCTGTCATTATTATCTCTTTAAAATTGAAGTGTGAATATAAAGGAAATAATGACCATGTGGAAAAATTACGACGACGATAATTTGGAATTAATACCACAGTGCCCCTTTTAAGCAAGTCTGGAAATGAATATCTAATAGAAAAACAATGCCCTACTTCACACTCGGATATGGTGGTAAATAGGGTTGTTTGAATTATAGGTTACCTTTCAAGAAAGGTCTGCCTTTGGGTACTTGGGAAGCCACAAACTGCTTCATCCGCAACGAAAAGAATACATTTTGGACGGAACACTGCGCCCAGCCCAACACATAGGCTGACTAGACTCGGGACGAGTGGCAGAGTGTGTAGCCTACCTTGCGAGTGGGTCAAATGGCGATGGAATTCGGCATACGCAGGGAACGTGCGGAGACGAACATGCACTTCAACTTAAGAATCCTTGAACCAACGACCAGCCACAAAAACAATGGCACAGAATTGATAAATGGACATGCGGTTATTCTGAACACCGAATGCAATTCAATAATCCTACATGATGTTATGTTAGAGTGGCCATTTCTGGCAAAATCGATAGGTGTTACGCAAGATTTAAACTAGCAATTTTTAATTAAAAAGAAGACCTCAAACCACCGATTGTATGGAAAGAAATAACTAATACGTGTACTAGACACCGTGAGACAGAAAAATGAGCTTCACACTTCTGAAAGAAAAAACCCTAGGCTGTGAGGAGTGTGAAATAGGGTAGTAGTGTGCTAGTAATTTGTCACTCCTGAAACAGAAGAAAATGCAATATTAAATGACGATAAATTAAGAACTTTGGAATGTCGCACTAATTACAATGGACTTGATTCGTTTATAACGTTAGTTCCAACCCACAACCAAACTTGCCCACCAGTTCTTACGCTGACTGACGTTAAACGCGGCATGAATTACATAAAGATGGTTCGAAAAAAGCATTCCATTAGAGCAAGGAGGGATGGAATACAGAAATTGTTCGTTTCTTTAATAACTAAAACTATATATCTACCGCCGTTAAGCGTTTTTTGTCATAAAAATGTGGCTGTAAGAGCATTGCCCTAGAGAAATCATAATTCGGGAACAAAATACAGACAACTGAATGACTCACATCTTCCTCGAAGGATGAAGGCTGCTCCTCGTGCTCGTGGGACGCACACGACGACCGTGGACTCATCTTGCAAACTGACACGGGCGACTTCCTGCACCGACCAAAACTGAGGGGCGAAAGACCGATACTTCGTCCCGCTCGGCGTTATATAGGGAATGGCTAGAAGGGGGTGGGCGGGAAGGGATGAAGGAGAAGGGAAGGCGAGTGAAAAACTAAACGGGTGGGTGGATTAGGGGGAGGGAGAACAATTGGGGGAGGAGGAGGCCAACCAGGTTTGAAAGGGTAGCCACACATGGGAGGGGGAGGAGGGTGGAAAACCGAATGCAAAGAGGGCAAGGAGTGATGTAAGGATGAGGGAGAAGGAGGGAGGCCCTCATGAGGAGGAAGGAGAGTCAGCCGGATGGAGCGAAATAGTTGGCAGTACGGCCGGTCGCGGTGAGGAGGTGACCAAGAGGGAGGGAGGGAAGGGAGAGGGGTGATTGCTCCGAAACGGGCCGTCACGGGGTTCGAATGGGCGCCGCGGAAGAAGAGAACGACCCCTCGTGCACACCCTACGGCCCATTCAAAAGGCCAGATCAAGGTCTCCCAGCCACCCCACGAGGGAACGGCTTGCGGTAAATCCGAACTCGCCGCCAGTTCGAATACCCTGTACCCGTTCCATTTTCGACACGGCCAACATTCCCAATAATCTCCATTAGTTTCAGATCGATCCTTGTAAAGCCATGGTATGGAATTTGCATAATATATATTTCCGAATCCGAAAAAGTAATTGCAACCTACTGCACACCAAATTGGAAGAAGCTCGTCTTTCAATAGTTAACAGCTAGCGGAAGAGGGTGGGCGGGAGGGAGTGAATGAGAAAGGGTCGCGAGAGAATGAAAAAGACGGACGTTTCGTGGGGAGAAGAAAATATATCCAGGATGGGGGGTTGTTTGGGGGGAGGGGTGGCTGTGGACGAGGGCATGGGAAGGGAACAGAGCGCTGGAATAAGTAAGGAAGGTAGCGTCCAGTCGCCCGGCCGGGGTTCTAGTGGATTGGAAAGGAAGAAGGGTTTTGTAAGATTGGGGATGACGGGTTCCGTTGAAGAAAAATCACGTCGAAATGCCTTTCTAGATGGTCGAATCGGCCGCCCGAAAAACCGTGAAGGGACAGAACGACGCCCGACACCCTCCATCCGGCCAATCTGCCTCGTCGCGCGTTGGAGTCTCCGCCAACCCCCACACCAGATCAAATTTCGAGCCGGCCGACTATTCCAAAAATCTTCATTATTTTAAGAATAAGTTCCCCGTGACGCATACGTACAAGTGGATTTTGAATAAAAGATGAGGAATCTCAAGCTCTTGAGAAACATTCGGTACGCATCATTACTGGAAATCCAATAAACTAATTCCGACCGCCAACAAACCAAGTCCGACGAAAACCAAACTCACTTGATTCCCTCCAAGGGAAGGAAAGTCATTAGCTGGGAAGGGGACGGATTCGGAAGGGAAGAATAGGAAGGAGAGGATGAGCGATACGAGAATGCAGGGGAAGATTCCGGGTTGTGGGAATACGATTGGGTTGTAGCTGTATATATCTACGACTCTATTCATAAAATACACTTTCTTCCCAACAGTTGGAGGGCTATTAAACTGATGAGCGCATTGAAATCAATATGGGACGATGGTGAAGTCAAAAAAAAAGATATGCCCCAACTGCCAACTGGAAGATAATCTTCGGGTGGAGCGCGCGGCAAAGAAGCAATAAGGATATCCCAGAGTTTTAGCAGTTATAGTATAGCTGAAGTGTTGGAAGATTTTGCCATATTTCATCCGCAAGTATATACGGACTGGCAGTCAAACGGGATGAGCATTCCATTGGCCTCGAAGGTTCCCAAATCTACAGGTAAATATTTTCGGGGAAAACTAGCAAACTGTACATGTCGTACACTGCTCAAGTGCGTGAAGTGAACGAAGAGACGGGATCAACAATTTATTAAAAGGGTAGGCCAGGGCCTCGTTGAAAAGTACAGGTGAATGTGTCACCACTATCAGCCGTATATCAGCAGGGCGGAAATGATAAAAAAGTAATGGAAAAAATGGAAATTCTGTGTGTAATTCATAAAATAATTTACGCAAGTGAACGAATGATAAAGCTTTAGTTAAGTAGTAATCGAAGAAATCCCAGGAATTGCTGAACGCATTGATGATCAGTGTTCTAGTGATGGCATTGAATGAATGCACACACAATTAAGAAAGGATGTTATTTTTGTGAAAGAGGAAGGCTATGTTCAATCCAAGTATTCTAAATTAGAGGGTAAAAATTGAGTGGGTGGATCAGGTCAGATATCTTGGAATGGAGTATCTTGGACCAAGATGATTGAATAATTATAGAGACAGAATAAAAATTAATTACGCTTATTCCGGGCAACGTCATGACAGTAGGAGGTGGTCATGAATTACTTATAGACAGACCTGATTACGGGCGATGAGCATGCAATTAATTTATTGAAATTATTATTTAAATGCTGGTAATCTTGCTATTTGTATGTCCAGACGAGGGATTTAATTATTTCAACTCTTTTTTATTTTCTAATGAACTTTTTCAACATTGTCCCGTGGTTGAACTCATTCATTTTCGATTAACTCCAAAAAGTGATGATCGAAACATCTTGTAAGTCCATGCTTAGTACACTACAAGTTTTCCCATTTTGTTTTAAGGAAATTAACATAAAATATTTGTAAACGGAGTTATCCATGAATCATTGACTTGTTTAATTCGTTTGACATTATCTGGAAATTTAATTTTTCCTAGGAACGATAAGGGATAACAATAACAATGGCCGACCGCGGTAGGGGTAAAAATATTCGGGTCAAAATTCGTCTGGGGTGAATTCACCCCCTGCCACACACTCTGGCGGTGGCTTGAAGGGTATTGTGATGTCTCTCAGTCAATATTCCAGCAATAGGGTCTACATACCCCAAACCTAGCGTTATCGGGGGCAATTCAGGGTAAGCGGACTGTTTCTTCCACTAACGGGGTATTAATCCTAAGCCCTCTGATTTCACTTGAATTTTCGAGGCGGGAACTGGCCTCATCCGTTTATACATTGAATCTCATTATTCTAGTCGTGGTACCACTTTCAATTACAAGACATTTTATAAATTCCTATGTCTACCAACTCCATAGTAAAATACCTGGATAAGATTCATCTTTCTAATGTTGGAAATCATTTAACCTGTAGCCAGGGAAAATATGTTTTCGGTTTTAATTGAAACTAATGCTTATTACTATTTTTCTCCAAGTAGATTTATTACGTTTATAAATAATAACAATAGAGTATTACATTTATTTTGTAAGCTCAGAAAGGTGGTATTTTTATCATACATAGTTATAAACTTCTCTAATCAAATGCATCTTAATATTCCTATCTATTGAAATTAAAATTACCGGACATACTTTTCCTCCTTTTCTTTTATTATTGGATTGCCATTATGTGTCAACAAGGTTTGCATATGGTCTGAAAGTAATTGAACGCTAAGGGTATTCATTTTGGCAATGAATATACTTAGCGTTCAAGATTGACGGATCGATGGTTCAAGTATAAATCTCAAGTTAACGACGAGACGATTGATTTTCTGAAGGAAAGAAAGTTAATTTAAATCTTAATGTAGAAGGTAATTTATGTTAATAAAGCGAACATTTTAATATTTGGGCTGTATTTTATTGATTAATGGATACATAATATGATACATGAGATGAATCACGTTGGCGAAGTGAAGAATAAATTGAGAGATGGGACACCAGGTATAAAGGACAAGGATTTACTGATGAGAAATGTAGTCTGATTATCATGATGAGTATCGTATACTAGAGGATGTAGGTTTCCCGGTGATCGGAGAAAAAGAGCTGGACAAAGATTCAGGCAAGCTACGATAATTATTTCATTGTTGGACGAAGGAAGGATGGTTCAACATGGGTTGTCGAAGGTTGTGACAGAAACGGTGGAGCGGTGTCTAGGTAAGGGAGGAGATATAGAGTAATCAATATTTCAATGCTCCACCGACTCCTCTTAATCCTAAATAATTCAATAGTCTATAACTAATAATTCTTTTTAATTTAGTAGTCCTTAGACAAGAGGAATTTGGTAAAAATATAATCAAGAACTTTACGAATGAGAATGTACATTAAAGACGAATGGATCCAAACGAACACTATTTAAAAAAGAATTTTTTCAATTTAATCCTGTTTTTACTACCTGTAAGAAACTACGAGTTGCTCAAAGGTACTCAAAAGGATAATCTCAAACCTTTGTTAATTACTCCTGCCAATTCAGAATGGTGATTACAGCCCGCACCCTTACCTTTTTATTCCTCCGCGGTTCTTTCTTCACTCGCCTCCCCTCAACACTAGATCTCGTTCCTTCGTTCTTCAAGGCGAGCAACCGCATTACAGTTCGTCATCCACCACCGAAATCTTCACTGAGAACAATTAGCTAATTGAATTGGCACGCTTCAGCTCTATCGTTGGAAAATATGGGAAAGGAACGAGTCCAACCATTAACATTATATTTGATATGGTAAAATAAGCGTTTCGTCTGGCGAAAGGGCATCCTGTTGTATTACATGTCGCCAATTTTTTCTCCAGGCATAAAAAAAATAACCGTGTTGAGTTTATTTTACCACTTGCTTTAGTTTTTTGCCTCCTTTTTTAACGTTAACCTTAGTTTTTGTCTTCCTCGAAAAACGAATAACCTTTGTTTTATTTATTTTTTAAGTCTTTTTACGAGACTTGTCTCAACCTTCCTCCTCCTTGAGAAAGCCTCCTTGCCTAGCGCAATTCTTCTCTTTACGCACTACCAATTTGACCGTGTTGGTCCAAAACACTTCCGAGATATGTAAACTGTTCTCCTAAACTAAAAATTCTACCTATTATAAAAATTAAACTTGAGGGCTAATGGTATGTAATTGTATTTAAAAAATGTAATCTCAAATTAAGATTAGAGTAAGGGAAGATTCTAATTTAACCGGGAAAATGTTGGTATTTAAGCAGCATAATCTCTAGTAATAGAAAAAGAATAAGGAAGAATATAGCAAATACAGCAGGAATAAAAATAGAGATCCATCAAGAAAGTAGCACAGCTTCCCGCGAGTGGATGCCAACTCTGACTACAATTTAGTTGTTATCAAATGTAGCTTCCGTTTCAAAAAGATTAGGAAATGGAATGTAGAAGCATTAAATTGATTAACAAAGAAAGAATATCAGAAGGCTGTAGGAAAAATAGTGGATGCTGTTAAGGGATTGAATACTATAAAATAAAAAGGGATTGTATCAAGAAAGGGATATCAAAGGCCACAAAAGGAACCATTAACGGGAAAAGGAGAACGAAACCATGGATCATGAATGAGATGATCACAAAGTGGATGAGGGAAGAAAATGAAAAAATGTAAACAGTGTTAGGCAAAATAAGGTGAAAAAAGTTAAATTGAGATGGGAACAATAAAAACAAAAGAAGCATGTTGGATGACACAGCCCGAGGGTATGGAAAGTTTGCAGAAGAAGGGTGAAAATAGTGTGCAATACAGCAAGGTTAAATCACTATCGGGAAGTAAGAAGGGAAGATCTGTTTTTAGAGTTTGAGATAAGTGGGGAAAGATAATAGTTGACACAGGAAAGATCTAAGAGAGATGGAAGGGATATATAAAATTACAGTATGATAAAGAACCTAGGCTAACAAGGGTAGACATGGAAAAGGAACATGAAGATGAAGACAGCTAAGGCTCAGACATTCTCGACGATGAGATAAGAAGGAAATTAAGGGAAATGAAACGAAATAAGGCTATGGGGGTAGACATTCCTGCAGAGCTACTAAATAGGTTAGGAAAATGTAGGAGGAATATTCTATATGAACTGATTCATAGTATCAATGAGGATGGAATCTGGCCGGAAGATTTTGTGAGATCAGTGTTTGTTCCTATTTCGAAAAAGGTAAAGGCTACATCATGTGAGGATTACAGAACAATAAGTTTGGTATACCACGCAGCTTAAATTCTCAGGAGCATCATTAAATGGACAAAGAATAGGGAAAATGATAACTTTTTGGTTGATCAGTTTTGGTTTAGCAAGGGGAGAGACACGAAGAATGCGATTGTAGTAATGAGATCACTTAGTAAGAGAGATAAATACAATCAGGACGTATTAGCCTGTTTCGTAGATTTCAAAAAAGTATTCGATGAAGTGAATTGGGAAAAACTAATGAGTATAATGCAGAAAATAGGAATGGATTGGAGGGACAGGAGACTGATCCGCAACCTGTACGTGTTTCAGACTATTCAGGTGTAAGCGGAACTGAGAGATGAGATGGGCAGTGTTAGGAAGAGGTGTAAGGCAGGGTTGCTCATTATCACCGGTGCTGTTCAACCTATATTAAATGAAGGAAGGAAGGAATGAAAGTCTTCGTAAAATCAGTTTGGTATGCTGATGACCAAGCTTTAGTTTGTCAATTGGCCAAGGGATTGCAAGCATTGCTGAGTGAATTAGAAATTCAGTGCGATAGATAAGAATCGATATTAATAAAACAGACTATGAATAACGAAAGACGCCCGGGCAGTAGTGAATGTGTTTACTCTCAAGAAATAACACCGATGTCTACGATACATAATTACCAACTGGAAAGTGTTTCAACGGAGTCAAATCATTATGTAAGGTTAAGGCGCTACTGAATTAAATGAATGAGCTGAGTGCAGGTTTTCTTTCGCAAAATGACACTAGCATGTTCTCGACAGAGCGTAACCCTTACAAGGGAACATGGAAAGCGGTGTGTGTGGGACACAACATCACAAAACATAGAGGAACATCGTGAATGCATGCTACTTACAGTCACTCCCGTACATGTATTCTCGAAAGGCACAGCCAATTCAATTCCTCTCTTTCGTACCGCACTGTTGGTGATGTTACATCTTCTTAGCCAAAGAAGCACTCTTAGCTTGAACTTCCTTGAGTACTATAATTGCACTCGCATCACACAGGCCACTGTATGAGTTAAAAATACAAGGTAGAAGAACATCCAAGCACAAAATGAAAGGTCTTCTAAGATCCTATTTCTTTCGAAGATGATACAAGATCTTTGAAATATTAAGAGGTTAGGTTTTGCCGTGACCAACTCAGCTCTAAGAAATTGGCGTCATAGATTTATTCCCCCACTTCAAAAAATATTACTCAAAGGACTTCTCGAATAAAAAAATGGGGCACACTAGGAACGCTCAAACGAGCAATCATTTGGAGTCACGAGAATACAAGCGAAAAACACCAGAAAAAACAATGAGACTGTGTTTTCACAATCACTCCAAGGATGTGTCCAGTGGAGCACATTTCAGGCTGGCAAAGGAAAATTACACCAATAAGGAAATTCAACTGCGCCCCAGTTTTCCTTTCACTCACGTGAGTATAATGCCGAAATTCTCGAGGTATGTGCTGAGATGGAAAGAGTTTCGTCCTGCCTTGTTCAACGTGAAGTGTCCGATCCTGTAAAAAGACACTTCCGCGAATAGTAGGGTCGTCCGTTTGTTTTTCGAAGGAACGTCTGTCAAGCAGTGTTTTGTTAAGAAGTGCACCTTCTCAACGGATTAACGGTACCTACGACTTCCAATGTATTGTTAAATATAACAGTGACTGGTGCAGTTGCGAATCGTGGATGGGCAGAGACTGAAAGCGGACACGGGATGCAATCATATTATTACTTGGTGACGATAGGTTTAATCCCGGGAAAGAGTGATGTATTCGATTTCATTCCGGATATTTCTGGTTTCCTTGGGATCTCATTGGTACACCCCCTCCTTCTCCAAGTGCACACGACACCGATTCTAATTTCTCCTGTGGATGTTTATAAAGTACTCTAAATTCTGTCAGGTTATGGTCCATTAAAATGTGTCATAGTATCAACAGGACGACTACTCGTGCCCTCAAGAATTACTGCCTAATTTCGTGTGATGGGTGATTATGCCGTTAACCGACGCGGATCATCTTAGGGAGCGTGTATCTACTCAGGCAATGAATGACTAACCGGGATATATTCAAGAGGATGGAATAATTCTTCTTACCAGGAGAGAATACAGTAGGACTTGTTGCTGGTCGGAGCGAGGGATGGACCGAGAGACCAAGATTCGATCCAATATTTCTCAGGTACATGTCTTCGTGCTGCTGCGAGCCTTCGCCATGTCATCAAAGTGCAGAGTATTCTTGTGCAAGTGGTTAACTATTTCCCCTAGCGCCATCTTGTTGTTGAAGAACAGACAATAGTGGGTAGTGAAATTGCGTAAAAAATAAATATTGAATGATAAAAATTGTCAATAAAAAAGAGAACATTTCAATAAAATTACATTACCAATTTCTTGATGAAACATTTTTATATAGATGCCATTAAATTGGTTTTTGGATGGACACAAGAATCAATTGGACATTTTGTAACTACAAACAAAATCCAATCCAGCAACCTAGACTACATCAGGACCCTCTTCATCTCTGTGTACTTCTTCCCACCCTTCCAACATCCCTATCCTGTTCCTGCCCTTTCCTCGCTTGCCCAACATTCTCCCCTCTATTACCTTCTTCAACATTCCACTACCGCTCAATACGCCTTCCATCCATTTTTCCTGCCCCCATAGGATTTCTCTCAACAAACCCCTCTCCTCACCCACCATCTTCAGTACTTCATTTGTTTTCCTATCGGTCCATTTCACCTTTTCCATTCTTCTCCACACCCACATTTCAAAAGCCTCCAATGTATGTCCATCCTCCTGTTTCAGTGACCACGTTTCCGCGCCGTAATAGCTACGCTCCATATCAGAGTTTTTACGAGTCTTGTCTTAATATCCCTACTCAACGTCCCCGACATCAACTCTCTCCTATATGTAAAATATCTTACCATAAATTCTGAAGGGCCTCTTCCGGTCAGAAAAGTGAAAATGCAGATTGCTTTATTTTCAAATATTTCTTAATTCGAATCAATTTCGACATCTCTTACAAACCAATATTTTATTACAACACGAAATACGTATTGGTGAGCATAAACGTCATATATCATTTACAGTACTGATCAATAATTAGACTGGATGTTCATATGTATAATCGCCAGTGAATTCAGGCGGTCCCAGGTAATTCTCTTCGTAGTATGCCATCATATCTGCGAAATGCAACTGCTTCCGGTGTAGTTCATCTTTCAGGTTTATCAATTCTCTGGCGCGCGAATCCTCAATGGCCCTCACAATTCTTCTAGTGTAATGCATTTCCATCATTCCCTTCTCAATGAAATCTCATAGGAAGACATTTCGGCGGTCTAGTAAATCCAGCTTATTCAAGAGTTCATTGACATTTCTTGCCAATGCTCTCTTTTTCTCCTCCAATGCCTGTTCCCGGGCCCTCATGGCCATTTCATATGACCACTGGGCCCATTGGTGTTTCTTTTGAGTAAGGCTCATATCTTGCATGAGATTCTCTCTGATTGCAGCCAACTTCTGACTAACTCACCAATGCCATCAGCCCTAATCTCTTCCTTTGCGTGTTGAATAATTTCTTGGACATGTCTCAACTAAATAAGGAATAATACGATGCTTAAAATTGGTCCGTCATTCAAAAAATAATGTTATAATGTAGATAGCATTAAAAAAGTAATTTTTGAAGAGGTGACTATTTTTAAAACTCTTTACTATCCACTATAATGCTATTCTCATGATAATTGAATGTTGATCTTGGAAATAAATGGCATGAACTTCATGATGAATTGAATGTCAAATTCAAGCACAGAGAAGAAAAGTGTCTAGGAGAAAAAATGAGGGCAGTTTGAAAATAATGGCAATTTTCGGAGCTTTTGCAAATTGTATAGTCATTTAAATTTGAAATACTCTACGTACTTTAGTGGATTGGCCTCATCTTAGGTCTCGAGGTGCAGTAGTGGGAAAGTACTGATTATGGGTCGCTCCAGCCCTTGCTTGTTGCCAGTGAACTGGTAACTGTTCGGCACGGCATGGTTTTCGTCCAGTCTTATTTTTCCTTAAGCCCTCTCCACCTGTTCTTGAGTTTTCGGGGGAGACCCTCTTCGTATGCCGTCGCCAGCACCTCCTGACATACTCACGAAACCGTAAGCACCCGGCCCCCGAGGGAGAGCTCTGGTGGCAAAATACAGTCGCCCATCTTTAGAGGTGTCACTTACTGGGGGGTCCTTAGGATGGTCGGCAGAGGATGGCTCACGTCTTCGGATTAGTTTCGTCACCCAGTCAGGAATCTGGAAGGCACCTTCCTCCTTGGGTTCACTTTCTTCAACCGGCTGCTCTTCCCATTTGAAGCATGCATCGGTCGGTGGTGGAGGTAGCGCCTCGTGCGCATTTGGGGGATCACTGAGGTACCATTCCCTCAGAGTCCCTAGTGACATTTCCAGAAGTAAGCTGAGAAAGTGCATGTTTCGAATTCTCTTCCCCGGGAGTTACGGAGGTTTAATTTGATCAAAAACCAGATCCACGTCCCTGCTTGTCTGCGCTCTTTGGACAGCTTCTGGAGACACAATTTGGCGTTTGTCAAACAATAGAAATAAACATTCCCAACTCTTTCATCTTCGGAACACTGTTTTCCGTAGAGAACCCCATTTATATTACATGACGCCATAATAGCGATTGAACTTGTAACGTACTATATATCCTATCATGACACAAAGCAAACAAAAAAGTTAATTGTTCTCCACAACTTCACCACTGATTGCTTTTCGAGTATCGGTATCTACGCAAATATGCTCGGGCCCATTTTTTCGATAGCTCCTTGGTTGTTATTGCTTGAAATACCGTAAACACAAATAACTGTATGCATTAAAATAAATAAATAAAATATACGAGTATATTAATATACATTTTATTTTATGGAAAGAATGACGATGTCGCTTTATTCCCGAACACAATAAAATAAGGATCATCTTAGAAAATAATAGTACACGCTGTCGAAAATAGGGGTATGCGTAAGATGAAATTGCCACAAAACACTCTTCAAATCTGGAGTCCCTACGACCACCTAGCGTGAGCTCCTGAGCCAAGTTGGGATTAGGTGAATGTATACCAAGTCTATTGTACTGGTGAATTGTACGTCGGATATGCGCAGAATACTTATCCTTAAAAAGTTGTAGCCCAATCTAATCGGTAAGTAGTACCTGCCCTATATAATTCGAGTTATATAATTCGATCAATTGAAGTTTGATGTCATTATTTTGGTATTTGTCATTACAATTATTGAATTAATTTTTTGTAATTTGCTCCAATAAAATTTTGAATCGTCTAATGTTATATATATATATATATATATATATATATATATATATATATATATATATATATATATATATATATATATATATATATACACTTTTTTGGAAGACCCACAAACGTGTAATGTAAATTCACTGATAAGTCATAACAAACACAGAAACCAAAACACAAAAGAGGAAAAACTCACTGGTTCTCGAATTTTCGGTGGTCCAACCACCTTTCTCAAGAGGAATTAGGAACAGAACTCATTCTTCCGTTCTGTTCCTAATTCCTCTTGAGAAAGGTGGTTGGACCACCGAAAATTCGAGAACCAGTGAGTTTTTCCTCTTTTGTGTTTTGGTTTCTGTGTTTGTTATGACTTATCAGTGAATTTATATATATATATATATATAAAAAACCATAAACACAGTAATCAACCCGGAGGTCGGTTTAGTAGGTGATGGTAGAGCTCACCCATGTACCAAGCCCGACGGCGTGTGAATTCACACATCAGGGTAGGGGGGCCAGTTCCTTTCCCTGTGCCGGTTATGGTTTCCCAGAAGACCTGGTACCCGAAAAATCAACTAGCTTGGGTGGAGCTGCAGGTGCCCAAAGTGCCTTGCCCGGGAATCGAACCCGGGACCCTCCGGTCAGTAGTCCAACGCTCTACCCACTAGACCACCGCGACCCGCATATATATATATATATATATATATAATGATTACTTAGGGGATGATCAGTTTGGGTTCTGGAAAGGCAGAGGTACGCGTGATGCCATTGCAGTAATGAGATCACTAGTCGAGAGGAATATAGAATACAATCAGGACGTTTTTGCCTGTTTTGCAGATTTAGAAAAAGCGTTTGATAGAGTGAATTGGGAAAAATTAATGCGTGTATTGCAGAAAATAGGAATGGATTGGAGGGACAGGAGACTGATCCGCAACCTATACATGTCTCAGACTGCTCAGGTGCGAGTGGGGAACGGAGAGTCCGGATGGGCAGTGTTAGGAAGAGGTGTAAGGCAGGGTTGCCCATTGTCACCGGTTCTGTTCAACGTATATGTAGAGGAAATGATTAAAGAGGCATGGGAAGAACTGGAGGTAGGAATGAAAGTCGGAGGGGAATTCGTAAAATCGGTTAGGTTTGCTGATGACCAAGCATTAGTTGCTCAGTCAGTGTTTCTATATATTCCTTCCATCTCTCTTGGATTATTCCTGGTTCAACTATTATCTTACCCCACTTATCTTTCACTGTTAACACAGATCTTGCCTTCTTACTTCCCGATAATAACTTAACCTTGCTGTATAGAGCACCAATTTCACCCTTCTTCTGTAAACTTTCCATATCCTCGCATTGCGTTTTCCACCATTATATTTGTATATATATATATATATATATATATATATATATGAGATATGTATATGTATATGAGATATGTATATATATATATATATTCAAGGCAAATTAGAAAATATTAAGCGAGAGATGGAAAGAGGTAACATAGATGTTTTAGGCCTCTGCGAGGTGAGATGGAAGGATAGCGGGGATTACTGGAGTGACAATTATAGAGTAATATACAGCGGCGGGGACGAGAGCCAACGAGGGGTTGCCGTAATTTTAAATAAAGGGGTAGGAAGAAGCGTAGTCAACATAGAGCAAGCGACAGATAGAATTTTACTCGTAGAGATTAAAGCAGAGCCGACGAACTTGGTCATTATTCAGGTATACATGCCACCGAGCAACCACAAGGAGGAAGAAGTCGATAGGATGTATGATGAGTTAGAGGATATCATCGCGAGTGTTCCTGCAGGGAAACATTTGATAGTGATGGGGGATTGGAATGCGACGGTAGGCGAAGGAAGAGATGGTGGTGAGGTGGGGGATTATGGGTTAGGCACGAGGAATGAACGCGGGGAGAAAGCAATTGATTTCTGCAGGAGACAGGGGTTAGTCATCACTAACACATGGTTTAGACACCACAAAAGGCGTAGGTATACATGGAAAATGCCAGGTGACTCAGAAAGGTATCAGTTAGATTATATTATGGTTAGGCACAGGTTTAGGAACAGTGTGATAAATTCGCACAGTTTCCCAGGAGCGGATGCGGACTCTGACCACAATTTAGTTGTTATGAAATGTAATGTTCGTTTCAAGAAGGTAAGGCAAGGGCGGCGGGTTAGGAAATGGAATTTAGAAGCAGTAAATGGATTTACGAGGAAGGAGTATCAGCAGGCTGTAGAGAAAATGATGGATGACGGTAAAGAACTGAGTACTATCGAAGAAAAATGGGAATGTATCAAGAAAGGGATATTGGAAGCCGCTAAAGACACTATAGGAACCGTTAATGGGAAAAGGATAAGGAAACCATGGGTAACGGAGGAGATGATTGCAAAGATGGATGAGAGAAGAAGATGGAAAAATGTAAACACAGAGTTAGGCAAAATGAAGTACAAAGAGTTAAACAATAAATTGAGAAGGGCCACAAATAAAGCAAAAGAAGAATGGTGGAAAACGCAATGCGAGGATATGGAAAGTTTACAGAAGAAGGGTGAAATTGGTGCTCTATACAGCAAGGTTAAGTTATTATCGGGAAGTAAGAAGGCAAGATGTGTGCTAACAGTTAAAGATAAATGGGGTAAGATAATAGTTGAACCAGGAAAAATCCAAGAGAGATGGAAGGAATATATAGAAACACTGTATGGTAAAGAACTTAGGCCGACAAGGTTAGACATAGAAAAGGAACATGACGTAGAAGAAGATAGCTTAGGTCCAGGCATACTCGACGATGAAATAGAAAGGGCATTAAAGGAGATGAAAGCAAATAAGGCTGTGGGGGTGGACAATATTCCTGTAGAAATGTTGAAATGGTTAGGAAAAGGTGGGAAGAAGGCCATATATGGACTGATTCGTAGTATCTTTGAGGAAGGAATCTGGCCGGAAGATTTTGTGAGATCGGTGTTAGTTCCTATTCCAAAAAAGGCAAAGGCTTCGTCATGTGAGGATTACAGAACAATAAGTTTGATATCCCACGCAGCTAAAGTTATTCTCAGGATCATCAAAAAAAGGATAGAGAGTAAGGCAAATGATTACTTAGGGGATGATTAGTTTGGGTCCAGGAAAGGAAGAGGTACGCGTGATGCCATTGCAGTAATGAGATCACTAGTCGAGAGGAATATAGAATACAACCAAGACGTTTTTGACTGTTTTGTAGATTTCGAAAAAGCGTTTGATAGAGTGAATTGGGAAAAATTAATGCGTGTATTGCAGAAAATAGGAATGCATTGGAGGGACAGGAGACTGATCCGCAACCTATACATGTCTCAGACTGCTCAGGTGCGAGTGGGGAACGGAGAGTCCGGATGGGCAGTGTTAGGAAGAGGTGTAAGGCAGGGTTGCCCATTGTCACCGGTTCTGTTCAACGTATATGTAGAGGAAATGATTAAAGAGGCATGGGAAGAACTGGAGGTAGGAATGAAAGTCGGAGGGGAATTCGTAAAATCGGTTAGGTTTGCTGATGACCAAGCATTAGTTGCTCAGTCAGCCAAGGGGTTGCAAGCATTGTTGAGTGAATTGGAGGTTCAGTGCGATAAATATGGGATGAGAATAAATATTAATAAAACAAAGGTTATGCGATTTTCCAGAAAGAAAAAGGCTAAGCTAAATATTAAAATAGGGGGGGAAAAAATAGAGCAGGTAGAACAGTTTACATATCTCGGAAGTGTTTTGGACCAACACGGTCAAAGTGGTAGGGACGTAAGGAGAAGAATTGCGCTAGGCAAGGAGGCTTTCTCAAAGAGGAGGGAGTTGATGACGGGGACGTTGAGTAGGGATGTTAAGACAAGACTCGTAAAAACTCTGATATGGAGCGTAGCTATGTACGGCGCGGAAACGTGGTCGCTGAAGCAGGATGCTTCATATAGATTGTAGATACGTAGATTGGAGGCTTTTGAAATGTGGGTGTGGAGAAGAATGGAAAAGGTGAAATGGACCGAAAGGAAAACAAATGAGGAAGTACTAGAAATGGTGGGGGAGGAGAGGGGTTTGTTGAGAGAAATCCTATGGAGGCAGGAAAAATGGATGAAGGGCGTATTGAGCGGTAGTGGAATGTTGAAGAGGGTAATAGAGGGAAGAATGTTGGGCAAGCGAGGTAAGGGTAGGAACAGGATAGGGATGTTGGACGGGATGAAGGGAGGAAAGAAGTACACCGAGATGAAGAGGGACCTGATATAGATTAGTTTGCTAGTTCGGGAGTCACAAAATGTTTATTTGATAGTTGGGTCCATCCAAAAACCTACCTTAACCGGTAGATTACTTAAAAAAATATATATTCAAATGAGCAATGTTGATGGCATTTATTGGCCATGTACAATGTAATTTGTAGATTATTTTTCCGAGCATCCTAATAAAAAATTATCCTAATGAAGCAGAAATACTTCTGTGCCTAGTCACTAGTGACGCATTCCTTTGCTGAAAAGACGTATTTGCGAGTGATTATGTACCCTCGTAAAATTACTTCATAATGTACCAATATCTCCATCTTTCATCCGACATAGTTGAGATTTGTACAGACAATTATAATGTAGAAATGGCAAGGTAGTTTCTCGACCAGGACATAATTGTATTTGAATAGGACCTATAGTTAAAGCTGTGCAGTGTCTCATCTAACCTAGTTTTTGCGAGAGCAAGTTAATTAGCGCCTGGAGGATATGTCTTGTGCATTGCTGCTAAGTCGTTGCAATGCCGGCATTTCAGGGATTTATAAATTATGTTATTTTTTACTTGAGAAATGGAACATGCCTATTCCCATTAATCTGACATTTTGATAGTTTGAGTACAACCTTTTCTCTCTAGTTTGGGATATATGTCGCAAGAGGGCAATTTAAGGATAAGGAATAGTCAAGTAGCTGGATATTCTCCGGCTAGGGAATGGGGCATTATATGTCATTAGAGCTATTTCCTAAGAAGAGAAACGGAAAATAAGTGGAATACGTTCTCCAATGGAAATAAATCGGTGAAAAAGATATTAGGGCTTGTTGCTTTTTAATATTAGGGCTGCAAATCACTGGTTCATATTTGCTACAATTTTGAGCCTAACAACCCTGATAAGGGAGGAGGATGCTGTAGATACAACGGATAATAAATACGAGAGATGAGGGAAGATCGGAGAAAGATATTAATCCAAAGATCATATTTTTGGTAATTTGCGGGGTTTGAGGGAAAATAATATTCTTTATCAATATAGCATACAAATAAATCGCTTGTTGACAATAAGAAATTCTATCAAGATGTCAAAGAAATGAATGTCGGAGGGGAATTCGTAAAATCGGTTAGGTTTGCTGATGACCAAGCATTAGTTGCTCAGTCAGCCAAGGGGTTGCAAGCATTTCTGAGTGAATTGGAGGTTCAGTGCGATAGATATGGGGTGAGAATCAATATTAATAAAACAAAGGTAATGCGATTTTCCAGAAAGAAAAAGGCCAATTAGAGTTATAATGTCGTTAAGGTAAGAAAAATTAAGGAAATTAATTGTTAATAATTTTTAAGCATTCATTTTCCTAATAATCTATATTCACAGGGTTTTATATTCTTCATTCCCTTGTTTTTGATATCTCATCCGTGGCGCATTTTTTGATTGACTAGTTGTTCCGTTTATGCGTTACTATAAGAGTATTGATCTCTATAGTAAATTTCCATCAGAATCTTCTAAGGAGTCATTTGATTCTAAAGTTGCCACTGCAGCTGTTTTGATGCATTAGCGAAAGGCATGGGTATGGGCAATGAGGAAGAAGCACGTTCAATATGAGAGGGCATTGGGTAGATGGTGAAATCTAGAGCGCATGGCATGAGTTGAGGGATGATACTTGTCAAAAACTGAAAAAGTGCTGGGCAATGAAAGCACGATAACAGTGTCAAAAGGTTGTGTTTGAATGGAAGAAAGAAATCGTGTCCATGGCCACGTATTCAGGAGAATGGTGAGGGGGATGGTCTTTTCGTCACTGTGGTCTTTCCCAGGATGGGAAACATAGCAGTGCGACAAGTTGAATGGTGTAACTATGCCCAAAATGGAAAGTGAAAGAGGACGTTTAAACAGAGATGGAAATTGACAATGCAGTGTGTAGCGCAGCGCTTGGTCTCACTGAAAGATGACTTCCAATAGATAGTTCCTTTTTGTTTCTCCACTAGTGTCTTACAAATGGCATATATTTAACGTTATAAACTCTTACTCCTCCTTTGATTATTATTAGGTAATCTACCGGTTAAGGTAGGTTGTTGGATGGACACAACTATCTAATAAATATTTTGTAACTCCAAACAAAACTCAATCCAGCAACCTGCTCTGCATGAAATATATCTTCATCTCTGTGTACTTCCTTTCTCCCTTCATCCTGTCCAACATCCGTACCCTGTTCCTGCCTTTTCCTCGTTTGTCTAATATTCTCCCCTCTATTAATGTCTTCAACATCCCACTGCCGCTCAATACGCCTTTCACCTATAGCTATCCTCCATATCAGAGTTTTTACAACACTTTCCTTAACCTCCCTACTCAACGTCCCCGTCATCAACTCCATCCTCCTTGCCTAGCGCAATTCTTCTCCTTACGCCCCTACTACTTTGACGCTATTGGTCTAAAACACTTCCGAGATATGTAAACTGTTCTACCTGCTCCATTTTTTCCCCGCCTATTTTAATATTTAGCTTAGCCTTTTTCTTTCTGGAAAATCGCATAACCTTTGTTTTATTAATGTTGATTCTCATCCCATATTTATCGCACTGAACCTCCAATTCACTCAACAATGCTTGCAACCCCTTGGCTGACTGAGCAACTAATGCTTGGTCATCAGCAAACCTAACCGATTTTACGAATTGCCATCCGACTTTCATTCTTACCTCCAATTCTTCCCATGCCTCTTTAAATATTTCCTCCACATATACGTTGAACACCACCGGTGATTTTGGGCAACTCTGCCTTACACCTTTTCATAACACTCCCCATCCGGACTCTCCATTCCCCACTCTGCTGAGCTGAGCAGTCTGAGACATGTACTGGTTGCGGATCAGACTCCTGTCCCTCCAATGCATTCCTATTTTCAGCAATACACGCATTCATTTTTCCCAATTCACTCTATCAAACGCTTTTTCGAAATCTACGAAACAGGCAAATACGTCCTGATTGTATTCCATATTCCTCTCGATTAGTGATCTCATTAGTGCAATGGCATCACGTGTACCTCTCCTCTTCCTAAACCCAAACTGATCATCCCATGAGTAATCATTTGCCTTATTCTCTATCCTTTTGTTGATGATCCTGAGAATAACTTTAGCTGCGTGGGATATCAAACTTATTGTTCTGTAATCCTCACAAGACGTAGCCTTTGCCTTTTTTGAATAGGAACTAACACTGATCTCACAAAATCTTCCGGCCAGATTCCTTCCTCATAGATACTACGAATCAGTCCATAGATGGCCTTCTTCCCACCTTTTCCTAACCATTTCAACATTTCTACAGGAATGTTGTCCACCCCCACAGCCTTATTTGCTTTCATCTCCTTTAATGCCCTTTCTATTTCATTGTCGAGTATGCCTGGACCTAAGCTATCTTCTTCTACGTCATGTTCCTTTTCTATGTCTAACCTTGTCGGCCTAAGTTCTTTACCATACAGTGTTTCTACATATTCCTTCCATCTCTCTTGTATTTTTTCTGGTTTAACCAGATCTGATCTCATCTGATCTTACACCTCTTATCTTTAACTATTAGCACAGATCTTGCCTTCTTACTTCCTGATAATAACTTAACCTTGCTGTATAGTGCACCAATTTCACCCTTCCTCTGTAAACTTTCTATATCTTCGCATTGCATTTTCCACCATTCTTCTTTTGCTTTATTTGTGGCCCTTCTCAATTTATTGTTTAACTCTTTGTACTTTATTTTACCTGACTCTGTGCCTTTGCCTAACTCTTTGCCTAATGTGCTTACATTCTTCCATCTTCTTCTCTCATTCATCTTTGCAATCATCTCAACCGTTACCCATGGTTTCCTTATCCTTTTCCCGTTAGCCGTTCCTATGGTCTCTTTTGCTGCTTTCGAAATCACTGTCTTGATACATTTTCATATTTCTTTGATAGTACTCAGCTCCTGACCGCCATCCATCATTTTCTCTACAGCCTGCTGATACTCCTTCCTCGTTAATCCATTGAATGCTTCTACATTCCATTTCCTAACCCGCCGCCCTTGCCTTATCTTTTTGAAATGGACGTTACATTTTATAGCAACTAAACTGTGTGCTCCGCATCCGCTCCTGGGAAACTGTGCGAATTTATTACACTGTTCCTAAACCTCTGCCTAACCATAATATAATCTAACTGATACCCTTTTGAGTCACCTGGAATTTTTCATGTGGTGTCTAAACCATGGGTTGGTGATGACTAACCCCTGTCTCCTGCAGAATTCAATTGCTTTCTGCCCACGTTCATTCCTCGTGCCTAAACCGTAGCCCCCCACCTCATTACCATCTCTTCCTTCGCCTGCCGTCGCATTTAAATCCGCCAACACTATCAAATGTTTCCCTGCAGGACACACGCGATTATATGCTCTAACTCATCGCACATCCTATCGACTTCTTCCTCCTCGTGGTTACTCGGTGGCATATATGCCTGAACAATGATCAAGTTCATTGGTTCGGCGTTCTTCTCCTTTGATATAATCCTATTTAAAGTTCTCAGATTTTGGAAAAAAAATCGAAAAAAACTATTACTCTACTAGCACGTTTTGTCTTTGAATTTGTTTGTCTTGAAATTGTCTTTTGTCACCTAATCTACCTTGAGATTAACTTTTTATTTTTAGCGGCATCTAATGACATCTGTACTTTCATAAATAAAGGTGAAGGCTTTATGCACGTGTTTTAGTGAGAATTCAAGAGTGCCATCAAATACCCTGGGTTTTAAATGTTTGCTTGCGGCCATATCTTTTAAATTAAAGGGTTTTTATTGACTATTTATTTAAATGCTGTGCTTTGAGGCAGCCGATGGAAAAACTGACCGTTTATAAATGCGTTGAAAGCTTCTCAATTCTAAGGAAATGGTTTATTCACTCCCCCTTTAAGTTAGTGTTTACCCCTAGTGCAAGTGAATGTATGTATAAACTATTGTTAAAGGTAGAAATTTGCAGTTATCAAGTATATTGCTAAATTTTTCGAATTAATGCACCTGTTTTTGTCAACATCTTTCGCATATTTAAAATGAAAAAGTAACTTGGTAATTCCTTACGAACTTTATGAAAGTAACAGTTAAAACCACGAAAATATCAGGTCACCATATTGAAATTAGTATTTTAATGAAGATCGTGCGCAATTACCAAGTCACTCCTTTCATGTTAAATATGATGTGTAAATCCCATGAAGTTACGTCAGAAACAGCAAGTTATATCTTTCTCATTTTTCTTCTCAGCGCTGAAGGATTGTTTCCGCCTACCAGTTTATATGTTAACAGTGGAGTTTTATCTCAGTAGGTACATTTAAAAAATCAGAAATTTATATATTTTGGCACAGAGCGCCCAGTAATTTTGATCTACCCCACGTGTCTCCTTTTTGTTTTAGATTTTGCGATTCATCATTTCATTTCTTAAATTTACCTGTAACGTATTGCAAAAAATTAAAAAGGGCTGACTATTGAAATTCTCTGCTTAAATATCGATCTTATTTAACGTTTCTTCTTCTCTGATGGGAATAACTTAATAGTTGATTGATCATGAACCATATTATAGATTAATTTGATAATGAACCCCGAGGAAGTATTCAGCAGAGGAGAAGAAATGGACATTTCAAATCGATAGCAACGCAGAGAATCCCATAAACCCCTATTTCCTCATTCGCCAATGACCATAAGAAGTTAAAATAGTCAATAATATGCCAGTATAGTCAGGTTTTATGAAATGCAATCTTCCAAAACTAGTGAGAATTTGCATTGTTCCTTAAAACTATAGCATAATCCATATAGTAATCAACCCGAAGGTCGTTTTGGCAGGTGAGGGTAGAGTTCACCCGGTCCTAAGTCGGACGGTTATAAACCTAGTCTGTTCTAAGTGAGATGGTCACCATTTTGTTTCCCAAATTAACAGTTAACTTCCAAATTCAATTGAATTGTCATTTCCCCTAATTCCTTAGAAACGAAAGTGAGTAAACTGCTATAAAGTAAGTTGTGTTGCAGTGTGGATGAGCTCTTTGACGACGAAATAAAAATGTGAACATTCAGCATCAGGTTCTGTAATATTGGCTTTTATCCCCTTGTATATGTTTTATTCCTTATTTCATGTATTTTTTCCTTTTGCGTTTGCGTAAATAGTCCAACACTGACGAGATCTGTGTCTTTTGACCATTTTGAGTAATATATTATTATATTACAATGCAATTGATAAAAGTATACCCCCGCCTGGAAGTCACTGATGGCAGTAATGTCTGCCTTCTGGGAAAATCCTGAAATGGATTAGAAAGGAACAATGTTGATGGGAACTGAGATTGTGAGTTGTGGAACTGAGATTGTGATTTATTAATACAATATATTAATATATTATATATTAATTCTCATAAGTATCATTTAATTCAATAAAAACTAGTAGTATTTTTTATATTACGCGACTTAAACAACTAAAATATAATTATCTTGAATTCAATTTTTCGTCCGGCTTAGCTAGTTTAGTTTATTCAGTTTAGTTTAGTTTAATTCAAAGATTGTGTATGTTTGTTGGTAGTTTGTGGGTTTGCATGTGTGTGAAAGGGTTGGGGCGAAAGGGTTCGTGCATGAATGTTTACCATGTTTGGTTTGTGGGCTCTAAATTTGTGGCTTCTGCATGCGGTTTTTTCCCCTAATTTACGGGTGGTGCCCTAACACCCCCCGCCACACGCCCTTGCGGCGGCTTGCGGGGTATTGGGTAGATGTAGATGTTGTGTGTGTGTGTGTGCGCGCGCGCAGGCGATCAGCCTTTGATGCATCGTCGCAAGTTAATGGATTCTCTTCTTCGTTTTCAGGTATTTTTTTCATGTGCTGTTTGCATTCATCCTTGTGGGGCTGCTTAATGGTCTAGTCATCTTTCCTGTTCTCCTCTCTCTCATTGGACCATCTGCCGAGGTAGGCCAAACGATACCTTTTCCTTCATATCATTCGATTTCATCGTATTTTTTTCATAATTTTGAAGTTCTAAAAGCCAAGTCATAATTCATCGGAAAAAAGAATTTTAATTCTGCAATCAACTTCTTAATTGTAGTTGAAAAAATAATTACATAGGCCAACAGTGGTTTTGGTGCCGGAGCTTTTAATGATGATTTGATGAACAATTGGGGTGCTGAATCCAATTATGACACTAGTTTTTTTCCTATCAGCTATAGTTTTCAAGATATAGATATGTTGTCACTTACGTAAAAAAATCTTCTACATGATGATATGGGAATATTATATTGATGATAAGACCCACTAAATATAAAGACTTGATTTATTTCTAGGGCTGTTAAATCACCCACAAACACAACAGAATTTTACAATACAATTGAACACAGATACTAAAATTTTTTACTGTAATAAAACAAATTGAAAAGAAAAAAATACATTAAAACATCACTCAACACATCGGAAGCTTCTTTTGCGCGATTTTCTTGAGTGCACTTTGTTCAAACAGTCTCGTTTTAAGCACCAGCAGTAATCTGCCATCATATGGTTATCCCATCTTCCTTGGTAGCGAGCTTCCATTGTTTTTATATCCTGGTGAAATCTTTCACCTTGTTCTTCACTTGTGTCTCCTAAATTTCCAAGAAAATTGTCTAAGTGGCTGTGTAGGTAGTGAACTTTTGTGCTCATATTACATCCAAGTGATTTGAAGTTACTGAGCATAATGTTTACCAGCTCAATATAATTTTCACTTTTTTGATTTCCTAGAACATTTTTTATGACCTCAACAAATGACATCCAACTAATTTTTTCAATCTCATTCATTGACTCGACAAAAGCAGGATCCTTTGTAAGTTGTCTGATTTGTGGCCCCTCAAAAATACCAGCTTTAAGTTTTTCAATACTTATATGGGGCATCTTTAGTCTTAAGTAGCCGAAGCATGGTCCATCCTTGTCAAGAGCCTTTACAAATTGCTTCATTAGGCCTAGTTTAATATGTAGAGGCGGTAAGATGATTTTCTCTCTTTCAACTAAAGATTCAGCAATGATGTTTTCTTTTCACAACAACCAAGTTTTCTCTCTTAGGCCACTCCTTCTTAATCCAGTGGCTTTGTCTGTCCCTGCTATCCCAGAGGCACAAGAAACAAGGATATTTTGTGTGGCCACTTTGCTGCCCAAGAAGAAAGTTCACCATTTTTAAATCTACACAAATCACCCAGCGATGTTCCTGGTATTTTATCTTCTGTAAGACCAATGCTGTTGTATCGTATTCTTCTTTCATTTTAGTTGAATGAGCGATTGGTATTGCGCCAAACCTGTTACCATTGTGAAGAAGTACACATTTTAAACTACGCTTGGAGCTATCAATAAACAAACGCCAATCACTAGCATCATATTGTGATAGTAGTCCCATTTTTTCCAAAAGACCCTTAACGTCTAAACAAAATGTAAGATTGTCTTCTTGAGTAAAGAAGGGTAGCATATCCTTTTCCCTTGTGCGATAAAAACTTAATTTTGTACCGGGTTACAGTAAATTCTTTTCATGCAGTCTTGATGCTAGTACGAGGGTCATCCGGAAAGTAGTACCCGTTCGTGAAATAAAGACACAAAAGTAAATATTAACAAACATAAAAAATTTTATTTGAAAGAGGATACTTTAAACTACTTCTCAACATAATCTCCAAGCAAATTAAGGCATTTGTCATAACGTGTGACAAGTTTCTGTATTCCTGCTGCATAGTCCTTCGCCGCCAGCTCATTGAGATACAGGGTCACTCCTTCTTTAAGTTCTTCATCGCTGTCAAATCTTTTTCCTGCCAAAAAGTCTTTAAGCTTTGTAAAGAGATGAAAATCTGAAGGGGCCAAGTCCGGGCTATACGGTGGATGGTCGAAAGTTTCCCATTTGAATTGCTGCAAAAGTTTTTGTGTTATCCCAGCTGCATGAGGCCTGGCATTGTCATGAACGAGAATGACACCAGTAGACAATAGACCTCGCCGCCGATTTTGTATTGCCCGCCGTAATTTCTTTAATGTTTCACAATACGCATTGGCATTAATAGTGTCTCATAAAATCAATAAGCAATACACCTCGTTGATCCCAGAAAATGGTTGCCATGAGTTTCCTGGTGGACAGAACTGTCTTGAATTTTTTTGGTTTGTTTGGTGAATGAGCATGATGCCACTCCATTGACTGTCGTTTACTCTCAGGTGATGCATAACAAACCCATGTTTCGTCACCAGTAATTATGCGAGTCAAGAAAGAGTCTCCTTCATCAGAATAACGTCCCAAAAACGTCAGTGCTGCAGCCATACGCTTGGTTTTGTGCTCATCTGTAAGTATGCGAGGGACCCATCTTGCACAAATTTTTGCATAATGCAGATGGTGTTTAACAATTTCATGAACAATTGTTCGAGAAACATTGGGAAAATGCTCACAGATGTCATCAATTGTGACGCGCCGATCGTTCCTCACGAATTCGTCAACTGAGCTCACCAGTTGGTCTGTAATGACAGACGGTCTCCCCGAACGCTCATCGTCGTGTGTGTTCCCCCTCCCCATGTTGAAGTTGCGACACCACCGCCGAACAGACGACTCGTCCATTACATTGTCTCCATACACCTCCTTTAATTGGCGATGAATATCACATGGGCGAACGTTTCTTGCATTGAGGAATTTAATCACTGCCCTCACTTCACAACTGGCGGCGTTCTCAATTTTTTTAAACATTGTAAACAATCACAGAAACAACACAGGCAATGCTAGCGCCACGCAACTTGGCTCAGAGAAGGCAGACAAGCCACTGAAGCTATCTGACCTCGTCCAGCGGCTACTCGCGTCGTCAGCACTTCATGCGGCACGAACGGGTACTACTTTCCGGATGACCCTCGTAGATTATGTGCTCATATCGCAATGAAATAATATTAGAACTTAAGTTATTAAATTAAATAGGTGCACATATATACTTGTTTGTCTCCGGAATTTAAAATGTTCTTATTCGATTGATCGCATTCTTTTGTTTTATATAATACCGATATTTCCCGACGGCAGAATATACCTTCCTTTTAATTTCCCAAATATTTCAAGTCTCAATATTGGAAAATGTGAGAAGGCAGCGTTTAAATCATTTCGTTTTACTCTTGGATCCTTGATTTCGTATTTTAATTTGGATTTTATTATTTTGAATTATATTTCTGCACTTATGTTGGCACCCGTATCGTACCGATATCATTCGGATACGGAATGATAACACAGGCCAACAGTGGTTTTGGTGCCGGAGCTTTTAATGCTGATTTAAAGAAAAATTGGGGTGCTGAATCCAATTATGACACAATTTTTTTCATATCAGCTATAGTTTTCAAGATATAGATATGTTGTTACTTACGTAAAAAAATCTTCTACATGATGATATGAGAATTAATATTTATCTCATATATTAATAATTATCTCATTGGCCTACAATATAGAAATATACATAAAACTTATTGACATTTTATTGAAAATAAAAGGAACACCGGAGAGTGGTTATAAATTAGTATATTTATAGATTTATTTAACTTTGAAAATTATTTTCCGGAATATATCAAATATTAAAACAACTAATCGTAAGATGTGCCATATCTAAAAAAGTAGAGCTGTTAAATAAAAACGGATTTCATATTTGGATTCAGCTCTACAAATATAGTTAAAATCATCACAAAGATTCCCGGCACCAAAAAAAAAATTTTTTGTAGGCCTGTGTAATTAGATTGTTAGACGTTGTATCCTGGATTTTTTCGCACAAGTAGATATTTATTATTGTATTTTCGCCTGAATCTTGTGAGAAGAAATTAACAAGTACAGTCTGCCAAGTTTGAATGGGGCTTTATACGTGGGGCTTGTATTTGTACCCGGGACACCTTACGCCTAGAGGGTACTAACATAAACTACAGCTCAACTGTTACCTTAATTTTCACCTTTATGTTCATTATGAGAAGGTATCCATTTTTTTCATACCTCACGCCTTTAAGACTTCGGCTTTAGCAACATATCGATCAAAATTAATAGATTAGCCAGCCCTGGTGGCGGCGGGGTAACGCCTGTCAATTCTTTTTACGCAAATGTTGTCGAAGAGCTTTATGAATGGTTTTAGCTGATTGCTCCCAAAACTTCATCTTGAACATTCGACAAAATAAGAGTCCAGATATAGTAAAGTTGATCACGTTTTCATTTTCGTGTTAGGGAATAATATTTGTCTCTGTAGTATTCTGGGTGAAAATTGAGGTCTCGAGGCTTGAATACACGATGCACAAATCCCGAATCCTGCTGTTAAATTCCCACTCAATGCCCTTCCCATTCGGCCAGAATACCTTAAGTTTAGGCAGTAAGACTAATTTCAGAAATAATGAATCGAAGTAACTTCGAATCATCCTCACTTTTAATAAATATTAACATGATTTAACCTTCGATACAGTTTGTAATTAGAGAGTAAAATTTCCGTTTAATTTTATGGCAACTCTTTGACACGCACCGAATCCGAGGGTACACATTTTAACATTTGAAAATGATGGAGATCGCGGGGACTTTGCGGACTGCAGATCTTTATGAAGAATAAAATAAACTTGTTTTTACGCCTTTTAATATACCCGTGTCGGTTACGAAGCCCTTATATCATTTTACCCAGAGCAAAGATAATTAGAATGGTCTAAATGCATCCAAATTGTGGAGGTTTATTCAAGAGCATAAAATAGTACCAAGTTTGTTTGGTTATCTAGAAATAGGTATCCTCCCCGAGAGAAGTCTCGGTGAGGATGCCTATTTCTACCCAGAAGAGAATGAGTTTTAGTAGTTTGATTGAGCAAGACTTCGACTGTTCTTCGAGGTGATTTATACACTTTATAACAAAGAGAGACAAGTTGTCCCCAAATACACCAACTGGGACGAATCCTAAGCGGAATCCCCCCCCCCAAATTGGAGACATCACCATTCCGCACTCCTCCGAACGAAAACAACGAACTCTTGAGGGCCTCCTGCTTTGTAGCCTCTATCGATTCCACCGCTCTCTACAGACTACCCTCATAACAAGCATTTAATGACTTGGGTTTTAAGTTTTGACTCAAATAATAATATGTTTATAACTCTGCTGGTCTCTAAATAAATACGTAAGAGGAGATTTATTGCGAGTAGTGTCTGCGTAGGCGTACATTAGTACCAGGAGGGAATGAGTGCAGAGTACAGAGCTATACTCAATTATAACGAAGATGGATGAATCCTTGAAGTCGAGCAGCCGGCGAGGAAAATACTTTTGGATTCGCTTCACCCACGATGCACGCACAATTTCAAAATGATCACCGCCGAAATTAAGGGTCGCGCAGCGGTGTATTTACGTGGTCGCAGAGACACGGCCCAACGAGGTATATAGAGTCGAGATAACCGGACTGGGAGCACGGTCAGCAAACATGGCGGGGCTCCGCCTTCCGGAGGTGGGAGTGGGACTCCCACCTCTGGGGCCTCAACTCCTGCGCTTCCCTCGCGGCCCTTTGCCCCTCGCCACTCTCCAGGCTCGCGTGCTACTGCACTTCGAGCAATGGCCGGTCATTAAAAAAATAACGGGGGCACACGAAGCGAGCGAGATGGGTGGGGAGAGACGGGGGTGGGAAATAAAAGGGAACTGGGAGGAGAAAATTGCGGCTGACTGTGGTTGGAAGCTCATACACACCCGGGTCCGCTTCCTTTCTCCCCACCCCCACGTAAACAACCACCCCCATCCCACATAGATCCTGTGCGCATTTTATTAATTATTTTCCCCTTTTTTTAAAAAGTTTCTATCCTTTTTGAAATTTCTTCTTTGTTTCTTATATAATGGCATTTTTTCGCTCAAAATATTTCTCAAATATGTACAGATTTTTAGTAATTTTTCGAAAAGCACATAATCTATGTTTTGTTTACATATACTTCCATCCCATACCTATCACACTGGCTTTCACATGAGTTCTACAACTATTGCTATCATTGGCTTACTGGCAAACTGAAGCTTGATCATCAGAAAGCCTAAATGCTTTAATGAAATCCCATCTAATTTCCCGTCAACTTCCTCAATGTATTCCCATGCCTATTTCACCTTTTCCTACACGTATACGTTGAAGGGCGCAGGTAGTAATGAACACCCCTACCTTGCCCCTCTTCCTAACACTGCCTATCCCGACTATCCATCCGCCACTCTCACCTGAATATTCCGAGGTTGCAGATGTATCCTATTTCTTTAATTGACTCCTACTAATAATAAAGCCATAATGCCCACCTAATTCACTCTATCAAATACTTCATTTGAGTCTACGAAACAGGCATAAGCAACCTGACTATATTCCTTGTTCCTCTCTTTTGATGACCTCATTGCTGCTGTGGAATTACGCGTCTTCCCCTTCCAGAGCTCAAGCCGATCATGCCATAAATCTAATCTATCCCACTCTTCATCAGTTCACCCTCAACGAGACAACCCTTCCAGCCAGCTACGAGGTTTTTTCCGGACTGTGTTAATTTTTTCCCCCACCCCTTTCTCCTCATCTGCACCTTTTTACTCCCCCCTCATTGTCACCCACGTTCCACCTCCCCTCCCTCTTCCCCCATTTTCCACGACCCTCCCCTCACTTGCTTTTCAGCATACATAGTAGACAATGAGAAATGACTGTTACCAGAAGATGATGTAGTTACATTGAAACCGGTTGTATTAATAAAAAATTTATTCTGTGGAAAATTGCCAATTTTAATTAATTCAACTACTCATAACATGTCATTACATAGAGGTATTAGTGCAATACAGTGAAAATAAACCATTTTTATTAAACCTAATAAATTACTCAAATCACAAAATGCATAATAGTTTTAATTCAACTTTAACTTTTCAACAATGTGGAATTCAAATTGGCCAATTGTAAGTGATTAAAAATTTTATCGAAATGCCAAAGGCATGTATTGTCCGTTCACATGAAAAATGACCAAAATTGACAAACCCCAAACATAATTGATATGCCTTTTGAACAATTTACCTCCTCATGAAATGTCATGAGAAAGACGTTTCAGTGCAATAAAGTGGAAAAATACCACTTTTACAAAACCTATGAAATTACTCAAATCTGAAAACGCGTTTTAATTTTCATTCAATGCACATATTTTGGTTATTTTCGGTGTTTGGGGCATAACGACAACTTTTCAACGATGTGAAATCCAAATTGACCAATTGTAAGTGATTAAATATCATAAAAATGCCAAATGGCCCGGTCTCATGAAAAAGATCAAAAAATGAAAAACTTCAACAATAATTTATATTCCTTCTTAACAATAAATTACTCATGAAATGTCATTAAAAAGAGGTATTAGTGCAATGAAGTAGAAATTAACCACTTTAAAATTCTAAGAAATTACTCAAATCAAAATAAGCTTAATAATTTTCTTCCAAAACACATATTTTGGATATTTTGCACCATTTTAGGAATAATGAAAACTTCTCAACAATTTGGAATCCAAATATGCCAATTGTAAGTGATTAAAAATTTCATCAAAATGCCGACAGGGGGTCGTTGCTCGTTTTCATGAAAAATGTCCAAAATTGGAAAACCTCAAAATTGATTGATAAGCCTTGTGACTATTTAACTACTTAAGAAATAATACTAGAATGAGGTTTCAGTATAATAAAGTGAAAACAAACCACTTTTACAAACTTAAGAAATTACTCAAATTTTAATATCCATAATAATTTTCTTCCAATGCACATATTTTGGGTATTTTGTGGTTTTTGAGAAACAATGAAACGTTTTCAACAATGTGGAATCCAAATTGGGCTAAATTGGGTAAATGACTAAAAATTTCATGAAAAACGTGAAAAATAGATAAACCTCGTTTAATTTTTGATATGCCTTCTGTCCAATTTAACTACTATAAAAATCATTATAAAGAGGTTTCAGTGCAATAAAGTGAAAATAAACCACTTTTACAAAACCTAACAAATTATTCAAATCTGAAAATGCATTTTAATTTTCATTCAATGCACATATTTTGGTTATTTTGCGGTATTTGAGGAACAATGACAACTTTTCAACAATTGGAATCCAAATCAGCCCTTACCTACCACCATGTCAGGGAATAATGCTGCAGTCCTTTTCGGCCAGTCCATCGGTAAATAATAAAAGTTACAATACTTTTTCCCCAGAAGAGGGGATACAGGTACATTTACAGGTATGTTTCAATAAAAAAAATCTTACTTGCTTCACTTAAATGGCTCCTACAGTACCTTGGAAATGTTAATTAGGATGCATTTTTGGTCCAAAGTGAGCAAATATGGCACCAATCATGTAGATAGCTTACTTCCAATTCTTCTCCCAATTCTTGAACCAATATATGATAAAAGCATTCTTTTGATGTGCCCATAGCCTCTGCTATCTCTCCAACCTTAATTTGATGTTCGTCGAGTACCATTTGGCAAACTTTTGCGATATTATCGGAGGTTGTTGCAGCTTATGTCTGTATCGAGTCCTCAATATCAGCCAAACAGGTAAGGCCACTCTTAAATTCACCTGCCCAAAATTTCATGGTTGTGAATGATGCTGCAGAGTCCCTATAAACAGCATCCAACTCATATTTGAATTGCATAAGGATATTGACTTTAAAAAACAAATATTTAACGGCAGCTTAATACTCAATTTTTTCCATTTTCATAACAACCCTCACAACAACTCACTCAAATGAAGTTTTCTCGGGTCTTCCACCGGGTCAGGGGTTCCATGTTGGCCTGGCCAACATGGAACCCCTGACCCGGTGGAAGACCCGAGAAAACTTCATCCAGCAAATATGCCGGGAAAGCACCAGATCTTACTTAACTCACTCAAATGGTTGTCAAACAACAACTGAGAGTCCAAAATGGCTGAAATTTTGTCGAGTACCTTTCAATTCATACGAAAACATATTCCCTAACTTTGGTTGAAGAATGCTGCAATCTTCATGGGTCCAATTTTCTGGGATCTGAAAAGGATTCTGTTGATAGATTTTCTTCCCACTTTTCAAACAATTACTGGACCAACTACACAAAAAGAAATGCAAAAAAAGGTCAGGTTTGGCAAGGAAGAAAGTTATCTTTCATCATCACGCCCACACGTGTCATTGCCATGAAATTTTCAAACTACCCTCATACTATAAGAGGTATCCCTGCTAAAAATATTAAAACGACATGCATCACAGTTACAAAAGTAACTGTGATACATGTCTCATATTTATCCCACATATATCCCATATATCCCACACACATTTAACCATTTTCTTTTCGGTCTCAAAACTAAATCCATTAAGAACAAAAGTAACTTATAACATGCTCACATTTTATTCATCAATAATAATACAAAACTCACATGTATCTTCATGGACATATGCCTAGAGATTATATCCATTTTCTTGGTCCACATATAATAAACAATGTATAAAATTCAACAATAACATATTTTATTCTGTGATATTTTTTAAGGTAGACAAACATTCAATAAAAAGTAGAGTCAATACCCTCATTAATCACCATTAGAGAGTATTTTGTAGATTTGGTCAATAGTTGACAACTTTAGTGACAGCTTCCAAACATCTCCATTTTGTGGGGATATAAAATGGCTCGAAGACATGGGGAAATGGGGTATCAAATCCAGCAACTCGAGTGATTGGGGCCTCCAGGTACAAGAAACACTCTTCCTGTCAAATTACATAGAACAATCTTTGCTCAGTAAGAATTGGAAATGAATGAATGGGCAAAAAATAATGTGCAAAGTTCAGCATCCCATACCTGAATGAAAGCTGCAAGTTCCGCCCCAAATCCTCCAGTTAAAGGGGCTTCATGGGCAACTATCAAATGTCCCGTTTTCTTCACTGACTGCAAAAATACAAAATCACTTTTAATCTCACTAGATGCCAATCCCCATAAATCTAAATGTATGAAGCAGTGTGCTCATTCAGTTTCATTAATCTCCGAGGAGATTGACCACACAATAACACAATGAATTTCATATTCTGAGTTGAGAAAATTGAAGACCTCCCATGGTGTTTAAAAGTTTTAGTGCCGTAGACTAATGTATCAGCTTTTGCATCTTGGGCAAAGAGTGTGACAGGCTGACACATCGGTTCAACGTAAACAAAAAAATGCCGAGACCATAAACTTCAAGTTTACGGTCTTGGCATTTTTTTGTTTGGATTGATTCACAACCGTAGCTACATTCCTTGTATATTTACATCGGTTCAAACATAAGCTATTGTTTAAATTGCTATAATTTATTAATTTTTCATTGTATCTTATGTTTTGTTTCTCTAATCAAAAACAACACATCTCTGCTTTTTTGAATAAACAAGGAACGTACCTACGGTCATGTATCAATGTAAACAAAAAAATCCCGAGACCGTAAACTTGATTGGCACTAAGTGATAGGGGGGGAAAAAAGGACGAAGAAAAATAACAAATAACGGGAGAAATAGAGAACACACACCAGGTTAGTCACTTGGGTGTGTTTGAGAAACAGTGACCCACGTATACCTCAATCACACACAAAAGCCAAAATAAATATAAAAATAATAAAACAAACTTACAACCACTCAATCACTAGGGTGTGCTAGGAAATAACAGTCACTCTCTTGAATCACATTCACACACACACTTAGGATTTACAAGGATCCCTCCTGTGTCAGTGACCCGTCAATCGACCTGTCAATCAAACAAATAAATGTAAATTGTAAGAGGATGTAGCGAAACAGAAACGACTTACGTAAACGCACAGTCACTCAATCACTCGGGTTTGTTAGACCTTTGTGAGTTTCACACACTCACTCGGTCAGGGTTTACAAGGATCCCTCCCATGCCATTGACCCATCAATCACACAGATTAATATAAAATTATAACACGGAGGTACACACGCTCTCACTTACTCACTCAATCACTCAGGTGTGCTCGAAAAGAAGGACCTTTGGGACTCACAAATACTCACACATTCAGGGTTTACCAGGATTCCTCCAATGCCAGGGACCTGCCAATCACACAGAAATAACAAAACGAAAAATAAGGGACTTCCATAAACACGCAATCACTCAGGTGTATCAGACCTTTGTGAGTCACACACACTCACTCATTCAGGGTTTACAAGGCTTCCTCCTATGTCAGGGACCCGTCAATCACACAAACAAAAATTAAGGAACTAAAATCGGGGGTAGGCATGTGCCTAGAGAAAACCTGACACCAGGTGTTTTGCCTGCAAAGCAGGCCTCTTCAGAGAAGAATGAGAATTCCGTCGGGGAGGTTTGAAAGAATGGCTCATTGGGAGGGAGAGGGGGTGATGGGGAAGCCTCGTGATTGGATAACAGAGAGGGAGAATAGATGGTCCAATGGGTATTGGGGGTTCAGTGGAGGTGGGGGAGGAAGAGTACAGCGAAGTATAACAGTGAATAAGGAAGAGGGGAAGTTTTGGCGGTTGGTTTGCCAACCAAGGAGGGGGGGGGGAGAAAGGGGGTTTCGAAATATACAAAGAAACACTTAGTCATCCCACACACTCCACCAGACATGACCAAGGCATTAACCTACAAAGTCATCATCAGGTGATGAGGACCCTGCCAGCTGAAACCCCGGCCGCACCAGATACAATGTATATAGAACAACTAAGTATTTCTTTTCCGATATGAATCGCTTCTCGAAAGTGATGACTGAAAACATTCTATTCAAGGGGGGTGGAAGAAGTTTGGAGGAGGTGGAGAAGGGAGGAAAAATGGTGTGAGTCAACTGTGTTAGCGCAGAGAAAATAGGCAAGATGCAATGGGCCCTTGGTCGCTGTTCATGGTGTCTGTACTGTTCTTTCTGATGTGGATGCATTCGTAATAGTCTAGCATATAGTCTGGGACATGTTTAAGTAGTTTTATGTCATTATGATGCAACAATTTCAGAGTGTAAAAATCATTCGCCTGGACCGGGATTCGAACCCGGATCCCTCGATGTCCGGCCGAGTGCTTTAGCCAGTTAGCAAGCATGCAGTTGAATCAGGTGTAATTTCAAGCAAACACATTTTTATTTTTGTGTTCATGTTGGTTTCTTGAAATGGCAACTACAAAGACTTTGATAAATATAATATATGAAGAATTAGTGAAATACTTGTTGTCGCTAAGTGATGACGACTACTCTATTGAACATGGTAAGAACGAGCATCTGAGTGATGGTATGAATTTGGATTCAGATGGCTCCGGCATTGTTATGCATAGGCAAAAGCTGGCCGGGAGTTATAGACAAAAGAGATGAAGATGGCATAAGTAGTATTATGACAGATGCTAACCCACACCGTCCATAAAGCCATACAATAATTACATGGAAGGGATAGATGCATCTGACATTATGGTGTATTCTTACTTGGATGAAAGGCCCACTCTTAAAGGTTTGTAAGAAGGTTGTGTTCACTGTATTTCCTCATATGGTGCTCAATTCTTTCATCATATATCAAAGAAAGAGTCCAATGACAATAACAAGGCATCAATACACTTCAGGCATTATTGAGCCTCTTCAGATGGACACCTCTTGGGGAGATGGAGTGAGACGTATCTGCTTGTATATCAAATGCCAAACTGGAGCAACTTCCAGGTAAGAAGGAAGACAATTTTGTTGTTTGTAACACATGGCCAGAAGAGGAAAAGGTCCCAATCAGTATGCATGATTTGTAAAAAAGGGTGTGAATAGCATTTGTTTGGTTAGCCATAGATTCTAACAAACAGTCCAAACAGTAACAACTGGTCCAACAAAACCTGTAGGAAGAGACTTTTCTACAAAATGTGACCATACAGAGGCAGATAGAAAGTTATGCAACTCAAAAGTTATTCTTTATTTTTATAATTTTTTCCAAACGTCTTTTTGGTTAATTTATGTAAAAAGAATAAATTCATAACAAAATGTTGTAAAAAATGTGTTACTATTGTTTCTTAAAATCAAATTTCTACCGCTAAAAAAATATTGGTCATGTTGAGTAGACTAAAACAATTACAATTATTTTGTAAGACAATTTAAAATGCGTTCATATACAAGGCATATTAATAAAGTAAGGGCCGTTTGCTTATATTTAAATATTGGCACTTTAGAACACAGTTTTACTCCTGCAGCGCCGTCTACTGATTCATTGAGAAGCTATAGCAGCATTTGTTTTCATTGATCCCGCCAGCTGAGAAGTGCGTTCTGTCATACGATTCTTGTATGCAAATGGATTGTTGGCTGCTGAAATTCATCGGGAATTATGCCTAGTTTATAAACCTACAGTTATGAGTGAAGGAAAGATTACACAGTGGTGCATTAATTTAAAAATGGACGAACAAATGTCCATGACGAAGAGCAAAGTGGTAGGCCCAATATTCTGACTGATGAAATTGTTTTGCAAGTGGAACAAAAACTGCGATGTGATCGTCGATTGACAATTAATGGTCTCGCTGAACAATTTCCTCAACTTGGATGCACTACTGTCTACAATATTGTTACAGAAAACCTCGGATACCACAAATTGTGTGCAAGGCGGGTACCGAAAATGCTCACCGACCACCACAAAGAGCAAAGAATGTCCAGTGGACGAGAGTTTTTGGGCCGTTACTAACAAGATGGAGATGATGAGGCCTGGCACTTAGCGACCACTTCCTCTTCTTGCACTTAAAACAGTGGCTCGGTGGACAATGTTTCGAAACCGAAGGGGAACTCAAGAACAGTGTTGTCATTTATTTCAACTCTCAGGCAGCGAGCTTCCATGCAGAGGGCTTAAAAGACGCTGGTGCAGCAGTACGAAAAATGCATAGAAGTGAACGGCGATTATGTAGAGAAGTGAAGTAGGTTTTTAGCTAACTAAAAGTGCCAATAAAATGTATTTCATATGACTATATTTTTTCCTGAGACCAAATGGCCCTTACTTCAAGGGCATGCCTTGTTTACCTAATATAGTTAAGAGGGCATACCTAATTTAGTTCAATGAAATAGTTAATTAAATTTAATTATAAAATAGTATTTAATTTATTATTTAATAGTAATAATTAAGTAATTTTCATTCAATTAAAAAAACTTCACATGGATATCTTTAAAAATGACTTTAAAATATTTTTTTTTCTCAGATGATTAAATTACCCTCTGCACTTTTTGCTAGTACTGCTGCCAGGATGCAGCACTAACAGGGTTAAATACACACTCTGGCTTGGGATCCATGCATCTACATGAATTAGGGTTTGGTTTCCAAAGATGTAAGGAGTTATGTAAAAGGGCCACTCCTCTTGAAATCATTAAATGGATGAGGATAGACCATTTTATATTTTCCTCCAAATCAGCAGAGAAGTAGCTCCAAATTTGAACACTTGAAAATAAATTCCTACATATTTTATTACTGCTGTTGACTGTGGAAGCTTTAGTAATTTATTCATTTGAATTTCAATATTTTCACAGGGCCAAGGAATGTGCTGGGGCACAAGTTCTAGTGGTACTCAAATTAAGATTATGATCTCATGTAAAAGAGACACATTGCACACATTTTCAACAACTTTCTTTAACGCAATCATCATTCTTTGATGTGCGAGGACAGCCAGAGTGTGGTCTCCATCACCCCAAAATCTTTTGAACTGCCCAAAAACTTTAGTATGGCATGATGATTTTCACAAAATATACATGTATATGTATTTCAGGATTATTTCCACATTTTCTATGGAATTTCATGCTCACATTGCTCAGAGCTAGCACATACAATAGAAATCACTTAGCATGAAATATTGGTTACAACAAAATAATTCATTCTGGCTCCTAGAGTTTTTATGTATCCATCCAGTTGAGCCAATATGGATTAAATGAAGAGTTATCACAGACACAATTTTTACCCCTCATGAAATAATCAGTAACCACAGATGATAAGTGAGGATAGGGCTACTATGAAATTAATCCATACAAAATTCTTTGGATAGCACAAAGTGAAGTGTTGACTGGATTTACAAATTCACTTGTTTTTTAATGCATGGCAGGTTCTTTTGTTTAGTTTTCAATAGTAGGCAAGAACCGACCTTAAAGCCCTAATCGAGATTTCCCATTTTTATTGAACTGATGGCAATAATAACCTCCCAACTTCAGACCTTCCCACCCCAGCAGTCACCCTATTCTATGCATCTCTAAACCCTTAGAAGAATGTAAATCCTTCTCCTCCCGCTTGGAAAGGGTGATTTGGGTGTAGGGCAGAGGCACCACCCACAATCAAGCTTCTTCCACTGCAATAAACATATCCTAGAAACTTCCTATGCTTTCAAACAAAACAGGACATGCTTGAGATGTTTGCTATCATTTGCTCCAAGGTTTACCGAAACTCCTCGCACCCGTCGGCGAAAGTTTTTTAATGTGAAACACTCATTTGATTCCTAAACATCAGAATGAGGTTCATGAATGTAAAAAGAACCTGTAAGAATAACACTCTCTTGTGGTACCACTTTTATTTGTGAGATTACCAATTTCTATTTTTTTAAATTACAGCTCATCTAAAAATGGCTGATAAACTGCATGAGCAAAATGCAATTCTGCTGAAAGCGAAAAGTCAATTAAAATTTACATCAAGAGAAAGTTTTGAAAACTGAATTCAAACTTGTCAACAGTTATTTAAAAGATTCTGAAAATTTACAACTGCACCCAAGGCAAGCAACAGAAGCTTTCCGAAGACGTATTGCATAAGCATCTGGTATCAATGGACAAGAATACTGATAATTCTGGTCCTGTTTCAATGGCAAAGGTAAATTTAGCTTCAGAGTTGGGGGAGGGGTTTGAGGCTCCACGAATGGGATAGTAATTATTGTTGTCTGAAAAAAAATTGCACTTTTCCACAGATTTATTTGTAATGTACAATGCATTTCAGTTCATCGAACCATCTTCAGGTACAAGACACGTTGGTTCAATGAGCTGAAATGCATTGTACATTACAAATAAATTTGTGGAAAAGTGCAAATTTTGTTTTTCTCATAATGACGACCTTTCACTACATCTCTTACTGCGAAGGCTTCTGCGGTGATGAGATGCAATCTGTATGTTTTTTGGGTTCCCCCCGCGTTGAGTTGTGTCTATTGACGACGGTTTTGCCAGCAGTCCCGCTGGCATCTTCTGACCTGAAGATGCCAGCGGGACTGCTGGCGAAACCGTCGTCAATAGACACAACTCAACGCGGGGGGAACCCAAAAAACGTACAGATTGCACTTTCACTACATCTCGCCCGAATCTGTTGCATATTGTAATTATCATATTTCCCAGCCCATAAGATGCACTTTTTTGCTCCAAAAGTGCTCTAAAACCAGCATGCATCAAATGGGCAGAGGGTATATGGGTATAACTTTGACCTACAAGCATAAGCCAGTTTGCTCCAAAATATTCACTATTGAGTATTTTTTCTTTCATCGGGCATAGAAAGTCATTGTCTTTAGCACAAATTTCTATGATTTCACTGTTTTGAGTCAGTGGTAAGGTACAGAGGTTTCATATTCCAATGAAAGTACTTCCTTAAAAATTCCCAAATAAATTGTATATGTTACCATGTAGCGTGTTTAGTTTAATCTCATATGGTCTACATGTCTTCTCATTTAGTCATCTCATCAAGTCTTCTCATCTACAGAGAAACTTTATATGCATTAGGCTAATGGGATGTCACCCCTCTGCTAATACATACGTAAATTGTCTCTCTCTCTCCAATATTCTCAGGGTCTACAGATATTCAACCTTAATTCGAATGCGAGTATTGTAAAGTCATAGAAAATGGTCGTTTTTCATTCAAATTTCCATTATATCAAAATAATAAACAGAAACAAAGCATTACATAAAAAGTAAAAATGATATCATTGGATTTTAAGAGAGAAAATTGTCATAGAGTATTGCATTAAAACTTGAATTCATGAATTACGAACAAGGAAACAAGGTAGCTAAAAGGGACTTCGGCTCAGTGATGATGAATTTCTGGGATTCTACAATGAATAAAGATTGATATGTGTAGCTTATAATTTTTTAATATAACAATTCCATTTCATTTTTATTAGGAGTTAACATCAAAATATTTTAATCTTTTCTGTCTAGTTCAAGTATTTTTTGTAAATTCTAACCTGAAAAATCACAGTATGTCTTATGGAAATACCTGTGTTTCTGGTAAGTCAGGCAATGATTCCAGCTAAGGGAAATTTAAACCATATCACAAACTCTTTTGAGCTTAACACACAGTTGAATGTTTTCTATATTGACTTCTCAAAAGCATTTGACTCCATTAATCACTCTCTTCTGGTCCATAAACTCAAACATCGGTACAACATACACAGCATTTTCCTTTCTTTGATCCGCAGCTTTCTCAGCTCTCGCAAAAGGCATGTTCCTATTGATGGCTTTTCTTCCACTCTTCTTTCTGTGCCGTCCGGGGTACCACAGAGCAGTGTCCATGGTCCTCTCCTTTTTCACTTTACTTAGATGACATTATTGACAATGTTGTCCACCTTGGATGTAATATTTTGCTTTATGCAGATGATTGCAAAATTTTCAAACAGATTGATTGCACATCTGATGCCATTTCCCTACAATCTGCCCTTAATTCCATCACTGCTTGGTGCTCCGATTGGCAGTTATGCATTAATCCCTCCAAATCAGCTATTATGACCTTCTCTTTAAAGTGCTTTCGCATTCAAACACTCTTTCGAACAGCCCTATCCAATCTGTCAGTTCTTACTGCGATTTAGGTGTAAATTTTTTATGCGAAGGTCACCGTTCGCAAGCACATTCAAAGGATTGTTGGGAGAGCGATGGAAATAGTCGGCCTACTTTACCGCCACACTGACGTTCATGATCCCTTAGGACGGTGTTTTTGGGTTGTGTCCTCCCAATTTTAGAATTGTTCCCTGTTCACCAATCTGGTCAACCGCCTCCCCAACTATTTCAGAGTTACTCAACAGACCTCTTAATTTCTTTATTGCCATTTCCCGTTATTGCATCCATTCCCTCAAAAATACAACCCGGGACTTTACTCTCTCATCCCTTGGTATTTCCCCTCTCCACCGCCATCGATTGCTATGTGATATGAAATTCTTACACAGCATCTGAAACGGAACTCTCCGTACCAACGACATTCTTCCTCTATTCTCCATTCGTGTTCCCCCTCGGCCAACACCTAACTTGAGTCTGTTGCAGATTCCAAATTTCTATCTCTCGGTCTCTCAACGTTCCCTATTCCATCGACTTCACGTTACAGTTAATTCTCTGAGCATCCAGTATCCTTTCCTGGACCTCTCTTCCTTCCTCAACGCTTTCAACTCCTTCCTTAAATGCCAGATAGTCACTTAGCTCTCTCTCTGGTTGCATATGTGCTCTCCTGCCATCTTATATCTGTCCTTGACATTATTTGTTAACTTTTCATTATTGTTTACGGCTTTTACTCTTTCTTTTTCTTAGTGTGTATTATATGTCAGCCAATTTAAAAGCCTCACTGACTGAAAAGAACTGACAGTCCTGGGGTAGGTGGAGATAATCAAAAGGAGACATTAAAGAATGTGTGGAAAATCAATACAAATTAACATAGCCTAACTTAGCATAATATCATTATTAAATTAATTCATAGTTTTCATGGGGTGAGGTTCTTAAGGGTTTGCCATGGAACACCAACTGAAAGGCATTCATGCAATTCTTACTCCACCAAAGTACTTGATGTTTTCAAGAGACATGAGGGGACATGGAATTCCATGTGGCCTGGAACTCATTTGAACACACACAATAATTATTAAATTTACTTCTTTTTAAGGTGGTTCTGTGGACCAAATTTAAATCATAGGTTTACATCCCTAATCTCAGATGTCACTCCAACATCTCCACAAACTATAAATCTCACCTCGCTGATTGTGTTTTTGTCAAATGGCAGGATTGACACCAAGTCAATGACTTCACAGCTTATATTATGTTGTTCCTGAGCAAGTGCTGCAACTTCCAACAGAACATGGACCTGTGTGCCCCAGCCAATTAAGGTAACATGATTACCTGCAACATGTACACACATAAAGTAGAAATTAGAAAAAGTAAGGTCTTTATTAATATTCTTCCAATATTGCTAGTATAGCTATTTATATTGGTTTGAATTTGAGATGGATTTTGTGCTGCCTGGGAAACATTTTTAGTTCACTGCAATGCCAAAGAAAGTATGTAAAATGTTTGCTTAAAGAAGTCAATGTAACTTTTTTAACACATTTTATGAAGAAAATAGTTATATTTAATAAAATGTATGGCAAGTTGACAAAGAGGAAACACTGGATAAAAAGACCGGAAGAACCTCAACTGAAGGGAGAAAAGCAGTTCATAGTAAATGAATGATAGAAATATAGGCACACAGGAAAGCAGATAAATGCCTCTTGTACTTTACATAGTGCTAGTTGGTTTGTTTCCATATAATAATAATAATAATAAAATAGATGAGATTTACTGCAAAATTAACACTTTTACTGCATGCAAAACTGATAGTGAGGTAATTACATGGTTCGTCCGGAAATAATTGTACTGATTTTTTCCCGCCGCTCCAGGCGCGCCCAGCACCGCTCTGACGGGCTGCGATTGGAGGGGGGTATGTTGGCAAGCGACGCTGAAAAAGGCAGTCGTCTCTGAGCTGTGGTGTAGTGAGGAGCTCTGTTAACGCGAACCTCCACGCTCGACCCACGTCACAGAACGCGATGCCGAAGTTTTTGGAGCAGCGTTATTCCATCAAATTTGCGGTAAAGCTTGGGAAATCGTCTACCGAAACTGTCGGTATGATTAACCAGGCTTACGGGGAGTCAGCCATGTCCAGAAACATGATCTTTCGGTGGCACAAGATGTTCGTGGAGGGCAGAGAAGAGGTCGACGACGAACCACGGCCTGGACGCCCATCAACGACACTCACCGACGAAAATGTGCGAAAAGTTCGCAATGCACTGAACTCTGATCGTCGTCTTAGTGTTCGGATGATAGCAGAGCAGTGTAATGTGCCAAAAACAATAGTGCACGAGATTATTAGGGACCAATTACAGATGCGAAAAATTTGTGCAAAGTCGGTGCCGAAAGTGCTCAGTGATGATCAAAGACTCAATCGTTTGGAAATCGCGACACAACTTGCGGATCACTGCAAAAGTGATCCACATTTTTTAGAGAACGTTTCTGTTCCCGAAGATAAAGAGGGGTTTGAAAGGAACGCGATACGGGACTTTGGACGCCGTCAGAGAGGCCGTGACGACGTGTCTTCGAGAGGTTCCCGATGATGCCTTCGCGGGAGCGTTCCAGGAATGGGAACGCCGCTAGAACAAGTGTATCGACTCACAAGGGTCCTATTTTGAGGAATATTAGCTTAAGATATGTAAAAGTGTAATAATATTTTTTTTCCTGAGCTCAGTACACTTATTTTCCGGACGAACCCTGTAATACATAAACTTCTCCCTAATGATAGCATGCCAAAATAACGTAAGGAGATAACATTCTCAAGCCTTTCAAATAAGTGCTGAATTATATTTCATCTTTGCTTTACCCATAGGGAGTCAAATTTCTCCCTGCAATCCACCCCACTTTCCACTCCTCTTACCATAAAAATAACCCTCAGCATCATTTGATGGAAATAAAAATATGGGAAATGGGAAGAATTCTACCTTTTTCTGAAATCATTTGATTGCGACTTATATCCAAGAGTTGACTGTACAATCTTTATGGCCATTGCATTGGAGAATAGAGCCCTGATTCCTTAAAGCCCAGTACAAAATAAAGACCTTTCAGGGCTAGAGAATTGGCAGAATAGTGGAAGGTGATATCACCCACAGTAACTCGCCACAGGTGCTTAGAGTACGAAACACAGGTTTGAACAAAACACATTATGCCAGGGTTTCATATGATTTTGTCTGTTATTATTATGGTGAGATTAAGTTGAATGCATGATCGTGTGGAATAAGTTATTGTGCAGCAAATTGATGCAGTGTGCATTGCATTCTGGGATAGGTCAATCTAGGGCTTGAGAAAAAGATGGATCACAATTTTTTATCCCATTCAAGTAGAGAAAAAGACCTTCTAACATTCAAGCCGGTATGATATACAATGAGATGCAAAACCTTTCCTGGATCTAATTCACTCTTCAACATCTCATTTATCTATTGCAACTGCCTAACACTCATATTTATATTCACCAGGTTTTCTTATTCCTAATAAGCCCAAGTTATACTGAGGAGGCAATTGATTACTAGGGTTCCAAGAAAATATTGTAGAAGACTCTGGCTAGGAATGCAGTATAACATGCTCTGAAATCTGTTCTTTGAGGAAAGAAGATGAATTTAGATAAAACATGTTTGAAATTGGATCATGAAGAGGGACAATAAGCCTGAGAGAGAACAACAAAGAGAAACCATTAGGGTCAATGTCATCTTATTTATCATGGTTAGCATTTGGGTTTCAGCATCATCATCTGGTGGAGACTGATTTAGTAGCCGCTGACATTGTTAGGACTAAATGCATAGTTAATAAACCTTTTTAATTGGAAAATAAAGAATGGCAGCTTTTACTTCATTTTATTATCAACAAATTCCACTAGCATTTATTACCTGACACCATTGCATTTAATCATCATCAAACTTAGGAAAAACAAAATAGCTGAAGCTGTTAAGTTTTGTTTCATGGTCGTAGGTATGTTCTATACATTTACATTCCATCATGGCCTCCATGCCATCTGAGTGTAACAAATATTTCCTGCCTATGACAAATCTCTATAAAATTTCCTTGAAGACAAATCCTACGAAACTGCAAAAAGCTCAGGGTCCTCCCAAAATTCATCTACTCTTCCACCTTTGGAAAAAATCAATTTTCCCGATACAACACCAAAATAAAAATAAAGTTTACGGCCTTGGTTATTTCGTTTTTCCTCTGTTTCACGGTCCTAGGTATGTTCTATATATTTACTTCATCAGACTTACCTACAAGGATTACTGGAAAATATTTTTGTCACTATTATGGCATGATACAGGTTTAAGCATGAGCCAACTGTCACATTCTAAAATGTTTACAGTAGCCATGGAAATGCATTCGGCATTGATTACACTAGCAAACAAAAATTCAACTGCCTCTGCCTCTAAAGCAACTCAATTCAACTGCCAAGAGCACGTTCAGGGGAGTAATCAGTGATATGCAACGTTTTTCAAACACTAATTTCTGTTACTCTATAAGTGAATAAAGTGCAGTGACAGCTACTTTCAGCTTTTACCTAAAAAATTACAAACACAGGTCACCTTCTTCTGCAATGACACCACACTCACTAATGTGCTACACACGAATCTACATACTCACAAGTCTAAACTGGAAAATTGACCATTCAATCTTACCTTTTCTTAACACATCTGCTGTCCCAAGTGGTAATGTATAATCCTTTACAGGAACATCTTCCTTTGCTGCACGGTAGAGTGTTTTCGGCTCAAAGAATATACATGGATCTTTATCCCTAATACAGGACAAGAGTAAACCTTTGGCTTTTATGGGTCCACGAGGAACAACAATCTTCAAGCCTGGGGTATGAGCAAAGTATGCTTCTGGACTCTGTGAATGGTACAGAGCACCATGGCCAACAGCACCACATGGTGCCCGAACAGTAAGGGCACCACAATTGAACAAGCCACCACTACGATAACGATACTTTGCAGCTTCGTTGATCAACTACCATGTAAAATGAAGGGATTGGAAAGATTATATTAGAACTAGATTGTAATTTTCAAAAAGAAAATTATTTAACAAGATATAGATGAAATGGAAAATATTAAAATTTTCAACCCTGGGTACTTGAACATGATGTTATACCATAAACTTCCACCAGTCAATCTCCAAATAACCATAAACACAGTAATCAACCCAAAGGTTGGTTTGCTCCAACGAGTACAAATCTAAAAAAATCACATCTATTAAGACGTCCATGATTTGCTTAGAATTAAATTAGTCGCTTATGGTTTATGAGGACACTTATTTCATTTGTGGCAAATGAAATTTTTGCCTTTACTTCATCAAGCAAATTAAAAAGGATAAAACTATTTAATTTTTCAAGGAAACTTTTCTTCCATTCCTTAAGTCTCTTATGGCCTTAGTAATGCATGTGTATTTTAGAGGAGAGGATATGGGAATGGAGTAAGGGAGATTTGAGGGGTTAAAGGGGCAAGTGTTAGAAGGGATGGTTATTCCTTAGTGAGCAAGGTTCAAGTGGTAGTTCAATAAGTGGTAGTAGCAGTTTTTATGGGAGGCGAATGACATATGGGGTCATTTGCACCATTAGGGATGGACAGGAAAGGATGAAGGGTGGAGAGAAACCCAATGTCGGCATTAGCCTACTCTTAACAAAAGGTACCAAGCTTAAAGTTCCATCCAACGGACATTGTACACACTCAAAGTGCTCTACACAAAGCACCTCAAGTAGGGATTGGGATACCACTGAAAAATATCTCCTGCCTCTGGGATTCGAACCTGAGTCCTCTGGGTGGGAAGCCAGTATGTTAGCTACCTCACGATCCTGATCCCACATGATATAAGCCCAGGTCAGAGCATGCCTCTAGAAGACAAATACAAGACACTACAAGGTTTTTAGCCGTAGTCATATATTTGAAGGATGAGCAAGATACTTATTGAGAAGTTAAAATTGAAAGGATAATAGTAGAGGAATGGGATTAAAGAGAATTGGTGAATTCTTAAGGGTGGGAAGGAGCAGTGAAGATAGAACAGGTTTTACATTGGGGTAGATTGCAAGTCAGTGTCGACTATAGTGGATAGCAAAGATAATAGATATGGGTTTAGTGGTTTTTAGGATGTCAGATAGATTGATGGGTGGCCCAAAATGAGCAGAGGGTTATTTAGTTAATAGATTTGCTGTTGCATGGTGATTGATTACAGTGAGGAAACAGTCTCCGAGGAGAAATTTGAGGTACCGAATGCCCGAGAAATAAATGTTGTAGATGGAGGGCATGACAGTCTCCAGGACTGTCTGACCATTATTTCTGGCAATTACATTAATCTTGAACAGTCTAGATGAACCAAAAAGATTTATTTCCAAAAAGGAGTAGTATTGAGTCTAGCTAGCTAGATTTTGTAAATTGTCAAGTACCCCAGATGTGAGGTCAGAATATCTCAAAATGAAGGGAGAATATAGATTCCTTATCGGGATACTACTTCCCATTGAATCCCATTGCCTGAAGGTAATCTTCATTACTAAAAGAGAAGGAATTGTGGGTAAGGAGTAAATGTGCCTTGTGAATTTTTACTGGAAATACTGTGTGTTCAGTACCACTGATTTAGATGGCATACTCTTACCTATACTACTACTACGACAATCTTTTGGGAGACAGCTTGGAGAGGAAGGTAAGTGAAGGAGAAAGGTACAAGGAAGCAACACACTCCCACCACAGAACACATCCATGAGCATACAAAAGGACAGCACAATATGATGGAAGATGGCAACTTGCAACAAAAATATGGCAAAACCCTCATCTAGAAATTGAAAGGTCCGAGGTATAAGTACATGGATGTAATTCTCAGTGAGATCTAGATCATGCATCAAAGTTTAGTGGATGACAACTGCACGGAAATATTTAGTTGTAAGTACGTAAGCAATTAACATTTCTGATTTTAGATAAAGGTAGGTGAGGATAACGCTCACCCAAAAATAAGCCAAAAAGCAATTGAAATTCACACATTTAGAGCGATAATGGGTGCCAGTTCATTTCCCTCTACCACCATTCAGTTTTCCACAGAAAGTTTTAGTGACTCAAAAATCACACAGTTTGTGTTTCAGGTTGGCTACATAGAGATACGACTCAGAATTGAATCCAAGACCATCCAGTCAGCAGCTGAATGCTATTACCCACCATTCATTCAAAATACAGCAATTGATTACAGCTAGAAAGAGAACAGATTATTATCCTCTGGGGAACACTTGAATATACTTCAAAAAAACTAATTGGAATTCTTCTTTTCCACAAACATGGTTTCAATGTGTTGTATCATCTGCAATGCTTACCTGTCAATAAACAAATATGCGTGGAAGGAGGAAAAAAGTTGGAGGAACTAGGCAAGGCTGCATCCAACATATTACATTCACTGCTTAATAAAGATCATTTACAATAATTGTTTACAGTTGATGATTAGGATTTACATGCATATCCTCCACACCATCCACTTGCATAAGCAGAAGAATCAATATAAATATTGACTTCAGGTTACTGCAGGAGCATACCCTTTTCTTCAACAGTGCTTTATCCTTGGATGCATATTTTGCCAGTCCCATTCATACATTATTTCATGCCTGTTCTACTGTTCCAGATGACTTGGGATATTCATTGAATGATTTCGATTTATGGAGCAACAAACAGATGAAATTGTTTGAATTTAAATAGTTAAAAAAATCATTGTTTGTGGGGGACAAGGTGGAGAAACTAGTGTTCCAAAAAAAGAAAACATTGTGAAACAGAGAGGGAAAACTGAACAGTGTAACAGCAAGAAGACAGTGAGACACTGAAGGATGCAGAAGGGGTATGGTGGTTGCAAGTAGGCAACTGAAGAAATATTTTCCAGAAAGGTGGGACAAAAGTTGCTAGTGTATAGAGTTACTCGAAACACTGGCATGCTTTTTAAATGTGGCAAATGTTTTTCTGTGCAAAAGTAGCGACCACTAGTTTTACCTTTTCATTCCCTCCTGCATTGGCAACTTTTAAAGTGTGCATGATCTGACAATCGACATATGAATTCATCTTAATTCATAATTACTCATTTTAGAAAATCAACTCCACAATTTAACCTATTTGATTGACCCTTTCCACCCTCCTACCCTCTCTTTCCTATCCTGTGAATAAGAAAACCTCTTATCAGGGTTTTTTCTGATTCAATCGACTGCAGCAAATTTTGGATTCGGGGACAATTTGACCAGTTTTTTCATTAATTCTGCAACAGAGAAATCCCACAATGTTTTGCCAAATAATGTTTCATTTCCGCGAATGCATTCTTGACGAATTACACTGTGCCTATGATAATTAATAAAATAATTTGCAACATTAACAGCAGAAACTTATGTTTCTAACTTAATCTATATATCCTCTTCGTATTGATCATTCGCTTATGACAACAAGGTTATATTAGAAACACATCAGTAGGTACCTGGATTAAAGGCTAGGGTGTTCATGGAAAATGTAAGAGGGCAATCAACAGCACATTTAAGAATCTACAGTACCTCATCACTAATGAGCCAATAGATGGATGAAGGAACGTTGCGGGTAGTAAACGGTGTGCATGTAATATTGAGCAATAGTATTTTCCCTTGGGCAAAAGGTCTCTATTCACAAAGCCAAAAAGATCCAATCATAACATCACCTGATCAAATCCAGGAAATATATAATCCGCGAACTGCATTTCTGCGATTGCTGTGGCTCCTGTTGCTGCCACTCCAATCCCGAAGCCCGCAATTCCCTGTTCGCACAAGGGTGTATTAAAAACGCGGTCACTTCCGTACTTCTCCTGTAAGCCGACACTGCAACGAAAAACTCCTCCGAACGCGACATCCTCCCCGAATAGAACTAGTAATAAAAGCATAATTGGTTAATGAAATAGGTGACATAAATTAGTATATCAATAAATAAATATACTGTGGTCATTCTTACCAGCTGTAGGGTCAGTGCGTAATGCTATGTCCATAGCATCATTTATGGACTGGAAAAGATTTAATGTTTTTGTCTCGCCTAAAATTAGATTGAATATTATATTTTTTAAATTATAACTAACAATGTACACCAGAGAAAACCTAAATGTAAGAAATAACAGCGACCATATGTGCTGCGGAATATTGTCAAAATTAAAATTCACCATCAGAAGAAGAGGGTTTATCCGGTATAAACGTAAAATGAGAGGAATTTCGAGCACATGTATTCAGATTAACTAGATGGCTTTTCTTTCCCAATAGGCTGTACTGTGATGTTCGTGTTCTCAATTTAAGACTAATTTGAGCAATACTTTTAAAACATACGGCCATATTCACGATTTAGCAACTTTCGTTAGTCATTTTTCACAAAATTTGGTGGGGCTGTATGTAGCACTGTGATTGGTATTTCCAAAATACGGATACGTGCCAATGTAAAATTAAATGAACCTCCGTAATTCATTTGATTTCCTTTTTCATTGCTATTGAAGGACGTTGGTTCCATCAACCGTCTACGTACATAATCCGAAATTCGGGTATCTCAATTCCTCCCTTTCCGCAGAATACGTTTTACTTGTTTTATCCTTATTTCATTGGTCCCTGAGTTTCATATACAGCCAGCATTAAAAACTAACTGACCTAGGGTTCGACATACATTATCATTTTTCAGTTCTCATATGCGTTGGTTTTGCAATGCTGATTTTATTTTAATTAAATCATAGTATTTATGTGAAATTGAAATGGTCATTTTAGTGCTTTACCAATCTCTCATTATGACCAACAAAGGAGTATTTCCTATGAAATCTAAATAAAACGTCTACCATTCTCATTCCAGTCAATTTCTTTATTTTTCCTCATCAACACCACTGTAGGTCTCCTATTCTGAATGATTGATGGCCCCAAAGAACATTCCTTGTAGCCCTCTTGGAGGACGGACTAGGATACCTGTGGGATCGATATCCTATATTGGTCTCCAGAATGGCCCATACTGATCCTTAGGATACATATCCTTTGAAATTGGAGATATCCTGGGAATTCCACAAGATTTTTCAGGTAGTCTGGAAGTATCTGAAATTCCCAGGATCCAAATTCCTGAGGATTCCACAATCCCGAGGGCATTAGCTAATTGATAAGTACTCTTATTAATCACTTGCCTAAACACAATTTGCAAAACGTTATGAAAAATACTATGACAAGAGCTGAATTGACCATTATGGATGGGATATCAAAAATTTTCCATCAAAATAAAATGAATGAGACCTCAAATGACTGTTTTGAAAGAATGCATGGTAAGAAACAAGGTTATGCAATACCGCTATGTCACTTCAATTGTTTGTGGGTAAATGTGAATAAGATGGATCCAAGGATAATGCAGGTGTCATGGTCAAAGATGCAAATTTACCTCATTTCCTATACACCAATGATGCAACATTGTTGGCCAAGAGCTCAAAACATTAACAGGAAGCCCTAGATAGCTTAAGTAATTCAACAGAGAAAAAAATTGGGTGTCATATGCATTAAAAATAAAAGGAGTCATTTTTCTTAAGAAGAATGGAAAGATTGATTGGAAAATGCTGGAAGAAATGATGAGGCGCATGAATGTCATTATATGGCTTGTAAGTATTGCATGTGTATAAATAGTTACTTCTTTCTACTTTATTTTATGGAACTGAAACATTTGTATGCTTATTTTATTGTGGGAAACATAATTACAACAGTGGCAATAAAAAAACACTTTTTATCTCATACTCACAATATCCACTGTAACAGCAGTCTGTCTATCTTATTTACTGAATTGTTGGGAGTCAATAGTTCTTCATCTCTGGCACAATCGAAAATCTACCTTGATCATTGTAAAGCTGTTAATAACAGATTGACTATTTTGTCCAACATATTGTCTCCCATCCAAGAAAACTATTATTTGACAACTACAATAAAACATTTGAGTAATTTAATTGATTATAAATTTAAAATTCATTTCCATCAATGGTCAAATGATCCCTAATTTATCTCTTTATGTAACCAATTTTCACTAACTGTACTTGCTTGTGCTTGTACACTATTTTGTATGTAACAATAGGTAAGTGAACAGTGAAACTTATCCATGGTCAATGGTTTTTACTTAATAAAATCTTTAAGTTGTTTCTCTGTCATTAACTTGCAGAGAAATTCACCTGCATATCAAAGAGGGGTAGCCCAAGGAAAGTGCAGCTCAACTAAGTACTATCTTAGAAAGGGCGCCATAAATTTAAATTTCCCACACAAAAATTGCCAAAGGTTCATTGATTAATATTCTGCGGTCACTTTGTACTCCCTAATAAAGACTAATTTAGACCATTTTGGTCCATATAATTTCAAAGCATCATAAAAAATGGTCAGCAAATTTCATGTTTCATTCAAGTGTCAATGTATAGTGTTTATGTGAAAGCATAAATGCTCATCACAGAAATAATTAAATTCTTGAAACATGCATACTTTTAGAAAGAAATTTCTGGAGAAACAAATACTGGCACAAATGACCAAAACACTTGTACTTAGACACCAAAGAAAACCAAGAACAAACTTGCATAAAAAAATTATTCCTTGAGAGGTTTCAGGCACTGCTCATAGTTCATGTGACAGCAATATGGGGGAAAAAGTACGACATTTTGTGAAGAAAGAATTTGAATTTTACACAATGAAATAAACAGAAGACAGTAGAAAAGGTAAATTTCTTTCACACACCAGTGCATGGATGACTAACACTAGCCCAACATTTTAGGGATTAAAAGGATTCATGATGGGGAGAAGAGGATTGAAACTTTGCATCAAAGTATCAGAAGAGGTATTAAGATATCCACAAAAACCCAAGCAACATAATAAATGGACAGCCCCTTATTAGGTGTATTTCAATTTAACATTAATGAATCAAAAATAATCATCACAAATTACTTTACAAGTTTAGGTCATGATAAATGAATGTTGCAGCACTAAGTTTCTTCCACTAGAATTACTGGAGATTTCTATTAATTACTTGTGCATTTTCTTTTAAACATTAGATTTGCCAGTTCTTTCCACCAAAATTAATAATACACATCACAATCCTCATTTGCAAGCACTTTTTCTACTATGAGCATTATAATTTAAAATATTACTAATATGTGTCTGAATATCACTCATGTATTTTTCAGATAAATCAAGAACTGTTGGACTCTAGGATTCCATTACAAATTATCAAGGTTCTTTTATTTATTCACATAGTACTCTGCAAGCCACCACTACTGGGTGGCAGGGAGTGATTTCACACCAGACTACTTTTGACACAAGATACTTTTCCCTCCTATTGTGGTCGGACTACGTTTTTCTGAGTATTGATCCCTTACTACTTGTGGGAAAAATGGTATCTTAAATCTATCTGTTCTACAAATTAATTCTATAATTTTATTTACATCATGCTCAGAACAGAACAGGCTTCCAGCAGTCTAAACCAAAAAAATACATGTGACTAAATGCTCCAGCTATCAACCTTTTAAATCAATCCTTCAAAAACAATTACTCGCAGCTCCACCCATGCATTCTAACGATTTCCATATTCTGTATATTGAGATTTAACTGCATTTCCAATGATGAATAAATATTTTCACAAAAAATATGCCAAATAGGGTGAGAACTAGCAGTGGTAAATGTACATTCCTAATCTCTAGGTAGGAAGGACTAACTGATTGTAAATTTTTAGAGTCTGAAGGAAGTAATCCAGAGAAAGAATCCTAGTATCAACATTAGCCTATCTTAAGGAAAGGAGCCAATGGGCCCATAATTAAAGTCTATCCAAAGGTTAGGAGGTTAGGTTAGGAGCCAGATGAAAAACAGTCCACGCAGCATCTGTTCCTCAGTGAGGCAGCTGCAAAGGCATCTGACCCCAGTGGGGTGGCCATTGAGTGACGGGTGTCACGTTAAAAACACTATTGAGGAAGGCAATGGGAAACCACCGGAATTATCATTCCCAGGACCAAATAATGGACACAAGAGGGAAATGTCCATGAGAGGAAATGGAACCTAGAAGCATTAAATGGATTAACAAGGAAGGAGTATCAGCAGGCTGTAGAGAAAATCATGGATGACGGTAAAGAACTGAGTACTATCGAAGAAAAATGGGAATGTATCAAGAAAGGGATATTGGAAGCCGCTAAACACTGCTATAGGAACCGTTAACGGGAAAAGGATCAGGAAACCATGGGTAATGGATGAGATGATTGCAAAGATGGATGAGAGAAGAAGATGGAAGAACGTAAGCACAGAGTTAGGCAAAATGAAGTGCAAAGAGGTAAACAATAAATGGAGAAGGGCCGCAAATAAAGCAAAAGAAGAATGGTGGAAAACTCAATGTGAGGATATGGAAAGTTTACAGAGGAAGGGTGAAATTGATGCTCTATACAGCAAGGTTAAGTTATTATCGGGAAGTAAGAAGGGAAAATCTGTGCTAACAGTTAGAGATAAGTGGGGTAACATAATACTTGGCACAGAAAAGATCCAAGAGAGATGGAAGGAATATTTAGAAATGTCTGGTAGACAACTTAGGCCGACAAGGTTAGACATAGAAAAGGAACATGACGTAGAAGAAGATAGCTTAGGTCCAGGCATACTTGACGATGAAATAGAAAGGGCATTAAGCAAATAAGGCCGTGGGGGTAGACAACATTCCTGCGGAACTACTGAAATGTTTCAGAAAATGTCGGAAGAAGACTCTATATGGACTGATACGTAGTATCTATGAGGAAGGAATCTGGTTAGAAGACTTTGTGAGATCAGTGTTAGTTCCTATTCCCAAAAAGGTAAGGCTACATTATGTGAGGACTACAGAACAATAAATTTGATTTCCCACGCAGCTAAAGTTGTTCTCAGTATCCTCAACAAAAGGAATAAGAGTAGGGCAAAAGATTACTTAAGAGATGATCAAGTAAGATCTGGTGCTTTCCTGGCATATTTGCTTCATGAAAGATTCTCGGGTATTCCACCAGGTCAGGGGATCCATGTTGGCCGACGTTTCGATGCATGAGTCGGGCATTGAAACGTTGGCCAACCAGGAAGCCCTGACCCGGTGGAAGACCCAAGAATCCTTCATGTATGGGATGATCAGTTTGGGTTTATGAAGGGGAGAAGTATGCATGATGCTATTGTACTAATGATGTCACTAATGGAGAGGAATATAGGATTCAATCAGGACGTATTTGCCTGTTTAGTAATTTTGAAAAATGCTTGACAGAGTGAATTGGGAAAAATTAATGCGTGTATTGCAGAGAATAGGAATGCATTGGAGGGACAGGAGACTGATCCGCAACCTGTACATGTCTCAGACTGCTCAGGTGCGAGTGGGGAACGGAGAGTCCGGATGGGCAGTGTTAGGAAGAGGTGTATGGCAGAGTTGCCCATTGTCACAGGTGGTATTCAACATTTATGTGGAGGAAATGATTAAGGAGGCATGGGGAGAACTGGAGGTAGGAATGAAAGTCGGAGGGGAATTCGTAAAATCGGTTAGGTTTGCTGATGACCAAGCTTTAGTTTGTCAGTCAGTCAAGGGGTTGCAAGCATTGCTGAGTGAATTGGAGGTTCACTGCCATAGATATGGAATGAGAATCAAATTAATAAAACAAAGGTTATGCAATTTTCCAGAAAGAAAGAGGCTAAGCTAAACATTAAAATAAGAAGGCAAAAACTAGAGCAGGTAGCACAGTTTATGTATCCTGAAAGTATGTTGGACCAACATGGCCATAGTAGGGATGTAAGGAGAAGAATTACGCTGGGCTTTCACAAGCCGGCCCCAGTGGCGGCGGGGTAACGTCCTCGTCTACCAACTGAGAGGTCACGGGTTCGATTCCCGTCTGGGTGGATTTTTCTCCATCCAGGGCTTGGCTGTATGTAATTGTCTTCAATGTAATGTGTGTAATGTAAGGGTTAGGTGGAACAAGGGACTATTAAGTCTCAACCTCGACCAATTAAGTCGAAAATAAATAAATAAATAAATAAAGAGGGGGTTAATGACAGGGACGTTGAGTAACGATGTCAAGAAAAGACTCGTAAAATCTTTGATATGGAGCATAGCTATGTACAGTGCGGAAACGTGGTCACTGGAGCAGGAGGATAGACGTAGATTGGAGGCTTTTGAAATGTGAGTGTGGAGAAGAATGGAGAAGGTGAAATGGACTGAAAAGAAAACAAATGAGGAAGTACTAGGTATGGGGGGCAAGGAGAGGGGTTTGTTGGGAGAAATCCTATGGCGGCAGGAAAAATGGATGAAAGGTGTATTGAGGGGAAGTGGGATGTTGATGACAGTAATAGAGGGGAGAATGTTAGGCAAACTAGGAAAGGGCAGGAACAGGATAGCGATATTAGATGGGATGAAGGGAGGAAGGAAGTACACAGAGCTGAAGAGAGACCTGATTGCTGTAGAGTAGGTTGCTGGATTGTGTTTTGTTCGGAGTCACAAAATATTTATTTGGTAGTTGTGTCCATTCAAAAACCTACCTTAACAGTAGATTAACTCATAATAATCCAAAGGATGAGATACTCTAGAGTTAGAAGGGCTAGCCAGATGGCACCCTACGTAGGGATTGGAATACAACTGAAAAACCATTCCACCTCCAGGATTCAAACTAGAGCCCTCGGGGAGGGAAGCATTAGCCACTGCACCATCATGATCCCCTAAAGGTCATGAGTGTGATGACTTTTTCATTGTGACACTTCTTGATCAGGACAGCCGCAAGTTACCCATCTCATGAGGATGAGTCCTGGGACTATGTCTGCAACCTCTTCACCTGATTGTGGATGCCACGGTCCCACACGGCACCACCAATGCCGCCTCCTGCTCATACACCTAGCATCCTGAATCATCTCCTTCCTGGGAGAAACCATTGCCTAATAAAATAACAACTGCCGATTGAGCTCAGCAGACTCAGTTGGGATTCGGCTGCTCGGTTAAGGCATGCCAACAAATTGCATCCTTAGGATGCCACAGAGAAAACATTATAGCCATTCACCCTTCCACGAAGAGGGATTTGATTGCTCCAGCACAAGTTAGAGCATTCACTCAAGACCAAATATACATAATACCAGCATCAAGTTCTAAAGATTCAGCTGAAGGTGTGTCAACGACATCCAGCTGTGACATCAAGCTACCAACAAAAGAGATGTTTCAGGCGTGATATGGTGGAATATCATGATTAATTAAAATTGGCAATTTTCCACAAAAATAAAATTTTTATTAATACGACTGGTTTTAGTGTAACTACATCATCTTCTGATAACAGTCATTTCTCGTTGTCTACTATATGTGCTAAAAAGCATGACTGTTACCAGAAGATGATGTAGTTACATTGAAACCAGTCATATTAATAAAAATTTTATTTTTGTGGAAAATTGCCAATTTTAATTAATCATGATATTCCACCATATCACGCCTGAAACGTCTCTTTTTATTCGTAATGCTAGCATGGCAATCCAGGCAAAGTTATTTCTCAAATCGTCTATTCAGTGCCGAATAGCGTCCTTAAACATTTACTTTAATAGCAAGTGCATCGAATACGGAGTAACCCCTAAGTACATCTCCATTAAGGCCAGTTCTTCATCTACAGCAGCTCAACACGTGGCCTCCATTGCGGAAAAAGTGTGGATTTAGACGGAGTTAAAAACGTGGTATAGAAAGCAGGATTCCTTGTATTACTATTTGTACCACCTCCATGCAGAACTCAGCCATAAACTCCATCCTGCCGAATTTTGTGTCTTCGATGATCGAGTGAGGTCCCTCGCAGTGACTATTGCTGATAAAAAACGTGCAGTGATTAACAATAAGCTTTTGCGGCTCACCAGTGTTAACCAAGATTCTTCCGTCAGTGATCCATCTCCCCAGCATCAATAATTTGATCACCAATTTGCCAGCAGAGTCGTAAATTTATCCAAGTGTGAAATTCCCCCTGATTCCATTTCACTCCTAAATAAAGGACTGAAATTTGCTCCGGCCGTCCCCATATCATCCAAAGGTTACAAGAACTACTTGGCAACGGACTGTGAAGTTGCTCTGTCTAATCAACCCCGTGGTATAAAGCATTTGGTCGCCAACACCATACCAACAGATATGAAGATCTCCTCTTCCTACCCTTCCCGAACATCTTCTGTAGGTGAGATTTTAAAGTCACTCCGAGAGTTGAAGGAAGAAAACCAACTCGTACTCAGTAAAGCTGATAAGGGAAACTGCACTGTCATCCTAGATAAGGACGATTACACTAGTAAGTGCCTTAACTTCATATCCACCAACGCCTTTGATGTACTCCCGAAGGACCCCACTCCCAATTATCAGAAGCGTGTTAAAGAAGCCATCGCTTCCTGTGTTCACTTATTCAATGATAATGAATAATTTTTCTTGACAACTATGAGCCTTTTACCCCCGAGACTTAGTGGTTTACCTAAACTCCATAAAAAAGATGTACCCATTAGACCAATCGTGTCAAGTGTCAGTGCTCCAGTGTAAAACTAGCTATGAAATTAAACTCGATTTATCGACAACTCTCTGGCTTCAAACCCAGATTCTCAATAGAAAACTCCATTTCCTTAACTGAACGTCTTCTGCCCTTCACGGTAACACCCAACGCTAAGCTGGTATCGTTTGATGTGACCAATCTCTTCCCTTCCATTCCCACGCATGATACCTTAATTTACGCTCGCAGTATACTAATCAACGTCAATGTGGACCAACACCTCGTTCAAGAATTATGTTCACTTCTCAAAATTTGCATAGACCAAATTATTTTTTATTCTGCGGCAACTACTATAGACCAAAGGACGGGCTGGCGATGGGGTCACCTATTTCCCCACTCCCTGCCGAAATTTTCATGGACAATTTGGAGGACAAGATCCTAAGTGAAAATAAATTCAACCACAATATTTTATATTGGTATAGATATGTGGATGACATCTTATGCTGTTGGACAGGCAGTGATAGACAGCTAGACATTTTCTTAAAATTCATCAACTTCTTTCATCCATCCATAATTTTCACCATGGAAGGTGGGTGGGGAGCTAATTAAGACAGCTAGCTTGGCAGATAATTAAGCAGTAGTGAATCAAATAGACATGAAATTGCAGTTATTGCTGATTACGCTCAAGGACCAGTGTGAAGTTTAGAATGAAGAAACATAAAAAGTAATATGGTTCCCAAGAAGCAAGAAATAATGTTAGACATTACAGAGAGAGAAAAACACTGGGATGACCATTCACCCATTGGTGGGGGTGGGATTGGTGCAATAAGTCTTTAAGGAATTTTAAGAGTGGTGAACAGGAGAGGTATATTGTTTCATTGACCACCTCAAATCTGTCAGACTGAAGGGATTGCCAAATTTCCAACTCCTGCAAGCATACAACCTGCGTCCTTTCATTTCTGTGTAAAGAATGTCCACCATGAAGTTACTGGTATGATTCTTTTCCAAGAGGTGTTTGGAAAATTGGGATTTGTTGTCTTTCTTTGTGAAGCTTGATCGGTGCTCTAATCCTAATATTAAATACCCTTCCTGTCTGTCCAATGTAGATGGCATTGCAGTCCATGCAATTGAGTGTATAAACCCTGCTTTTCGACAATTTTATCTTTGAATGAACCCATTATGTTTTTTAAAGCGCTTGTTGTAAAATGCTGTCTTGATTTTGTTTTTGGAGAGTATTTTTTGAATCCTGAGTGAAATGTGGCCAATAAATGGAATTCTTCACCAACGGTGCTCGTCAAGTTTAGATGTGTGGCATATAGCTTTCTGAGCTATCTGTGTTTGTTTTCTGCTGTACATGTTGTCAATAATTATTTCCCTGTACCCATTGTTGACTGCAATTTGTTTTATAATACAGAGTTCCCCTTGTTTGCTGTGTGGTGACATTGGGATATTGCATACCCTGTGTAACATGGCATGAAAGGTTGCACGTTTCTGTGAATGGTGATGCTTGGATGTGGAGTCGGTTATTTGGTCGGAGTAACACTTTTTTCTGAATATGGAAAGGTTGTACCTTTGATAAATTATTTTCAGAGTCAAATCCAGGAAATTCAAGGCACCATCTGATTCCAACACCCTTGTGAATTGTACACATACATCTAAAGAATTTAACAAAGCCAGAATATTGTCCAATTGTCTTGAGGATCCAGCCCAAACACAGAAGATGTCGTCAACATATTGGAACCAAGATAACATATTTTTTTGTAGGGGATGGTTTTAGCAAATAACTGTCTTTCCCAATTGTTCATATAAATGTCTGCTGGGATGGGAAAGAGGGGTGACCCCATGGCCAGGTCTTCTGATTGTCTACAATGTTTACCGATAACAGATAGCCCAGAAAGCTTCTTTTTAAGAATGGTGAATGGATACATTGTGTCCTTCAATTGATCATTTAATGAACATAAACTCCCACAAATTTGAGCCAGAAACCAAGGATTAAATGCCCTCCCCCTCCCCTAGCCCACTAATAGGTTGCTGCACCTGCACCCAACTCACCCCCTCTCCCTCACTCCCCCTACCTTCCTTCCCTCTTGGAGCCAGGCTATATAAGCTGAAAAATTTTTCTATTGGGTAGTGGATGGCCCTTTTAGGACCACACACACTATACTCACACTTGGGCAACTGAGTCATTCTCAGCCGTAGCTCTGGTGGGGGGAGGCTAACTGAGTACCTCCTTCTCACTTGCCAGAGGCGATCGTGCTGTGTCCTCATAGGTCGTCTCGTCTGGTTACCTCTGGAAGGGAGCTAGTCTCCCCTTGCACTCCATTGGGACCCGGGCGGGTCCACTTCTTAGGGCGCTAGGGCGGGAAGATACCGAGGCTCGGACCTGCTGTGCCCACTTGCGGATCGGCAGGGGTGTCCTCGGTGTTCCCCATCAACCCCCCCCCCCTTAGGTCAGACTCAGATAGCCCAAACACACTCACTCTTAACATTATACTCACACACAAACGCTACCAATAAGATGTCTCTTCTTGTTCAGATGGCTATGCTGTTATAGCCTGCCGTTATAGCCGCCGTATTCCCCTTAGGCAGGGGAATCCTTACCATGGATCCCCAAGCCTCCAATCCAGATCCTGCCCCTACAGTAACGAAAGACATGCCCACTGATTCCACGGAGAAGTCCTCTGAAAAAGCCTCCAATCCAGATCCTGCCCCTACAGTAACGAAAGATATGCCCACTGATTCCACGGAGAAGTCCTCTGAAAACACCACTGGTTCATCAAATCTAAAATTGCTGATGAACCTCATACCGAAACCACAGCCATTTGCCAAAAAAACTATCATAACATTGGATGAATGGCAACTTAACGACCCACGAATTCAATCCTTTTTAGCAATAATTAAGGGAGCAAAGGTAACTACTTCGACAGAACCTTCGTCCTATGAATTAAGACCTGAACGCGTACCTCTAAACCCTTCCCGTTACTCCAGTTCGCCAGCCCAATCGTCAAAAAGCGCTGTGAATAACACTCCTCCAATTACCACTCAAGGCCTTAACCCGTCTGCTACCTACCTAACCCAAACTTCTACAAACAAGCGCTCTGTTCCTGCTGAGGAGCCCTACCAAACTGTCTCTACCAAACGAAAGGCCAAAAACCAACCAGCCCAACAGACCTCTCCAATTCCTGCAACTAACCGCTTTACTTGCCTCTCCCCTACCCTCATGGATGACCAAAGTAATGAAACCCCTGGCCAAGATGCAGATGTTGAAGCTCAGCCCACTCCACCTCATAAAACCCGTATCCCTCCTATTTTTCTCCGCGACATCACCGACTGGCAAATTAAATACAATGAAATCTGGCAAGTCTGCACGGTCCCTCCTGTGGCCAACCTCATCCGTAATGAGATTAGAGTTCAATGCCAAACCATTGCCGACTTTAGAGCTGTCACAAAAAGGCTCACCTCCAAAAACTACGCCTATTACACGTACCAACTCCAAGCCGATAAAAAGCCTCATTTTGTTCTACGAGGAATACCTGCAAACACACCTAAAGAAGCCATAGAAGAAGCTCTGGCGGACATCGGTTTTCCTGCGGAGAATATCTCTCAGCTGCGCTCCACCAGGCCAAACAATTATCAGAGAGCAGAAAGGGAAGCAATCCGGAGTGCCAACCCTGATCCGGAGCTCCCACGTATTGATCCCCACCCACTACCGCTCTACCAAGTGCGACTCCAGGACTCCTCCCGTTCTAAAGACTTTTTAGAACTAAAATCTGTACTTCACCTCAAGACCTCCGTAGAACCGTACAGACCTCCACCTGGACCCCCACAGTGTCTGAGTTGCCAACGCTATGGACACACCTACAAAACGTGCGGCCTCCCTCCTCGGTGCGTTAAATGCGCTGGCAACCACCATTACAGAGAATGCCAGAAACCCAAAATCTCTCCAGCCAAATGCGTCAACTGTGGTGGACCACACACCGCAAACTATCGAGGATGTATTGTTCACCGTGAACTTCTCCTCAAATTACGCAACAAAAGAGAAGCCTTGCAGCTACAGCCCACTAACAAACCCCCGCAACAACCGGACTTAAATATTAATTCGCAATCGTTTCCCCCTCTCCAAAACCCTTGGCACAACCATCAAACCGAAACCGTTGAGACCCCTCAGTCATCGTTCAACCTTCCCCCAGCCTCCGATCAACACCATCCGCCAGCCTCCGAGCAACATCTTCTGCCAATAAACGACCAATCATCAACCACAAATATAAGAACTGCTCTATTGAGCATAATCACGAAGCTTCTCTCTCCTTCCGACAATAAAACCCTTATTAGCATCATCACCAATGACCTTATACCAGCCCTTCTGCAGCTCACTAATGGCGCCTAATTCACAAATAACCACCCATGTGCTTAAAGTTCTACAATGGAACATAAACGGCATTAATAATAAAAAACATGAGCTAAACCTCCTAATAACCAATCATAATCCAGACATCATCCTCCTTCAAGAAACCAGACTCAAGAACAACCGAACTTTCAACTGTCCAAATTACCGTGTAATCAGAAAAGATAGGGCAAATGGTGCTGGAGGAGGGGTTATGGTCCTATCCAAAACTAGCCTGCTCTCCACGGAACTACAACCCCCATCCACCCAAAAACTGGAACTTGCTGGAATAGCAATAAAAGGAGCTACTGGGACCCTACATATCTGGTCAGCCTACTTCCCACCTTCAACCCCAAAGTCAGACTCTCCCGACTTATCAGCACTCTCATCCCTACTGCACCAAAAGCTTACAATAGGTGGTGACTTGAATGCCAAGCATGCTGCCTGGGGTTGCAAAACCACCACGACACGAGGGCGTGCCCTTCGTAAGCTTCTATTCACCAAAAATCTTGCTATTCACTCACCACCTTTCCCCACCCACTTTCATCACCACCCCCATTCCTCCGATATCCTGGATGTAGTTCTTTCATCCGCAAATATATCATTTCAAATCATTAACCTTGACAACACTGCCTCTGACCACTGCCCCATATTTTACTGTGGTCCTACCCTTTCCTACCTACAACCAGAACCCATAAGAAGAATTAACTGGAAACATTTTAAAGAAAACTGCTTGGCCATCAATCTCGTTGCTCCTATCACTAATACTCCAGACAACATAGAAAAAGCATCTCAAGATTTCACAAGTACCCTAACCAACGTCATCCATCGTTCCTGCTACCCTCCTTCTACAGTCTCCATCGCAGGTCCCACGCTACCTCAGAATATTCTGCTAATAATTTCGCTCAGAAAAAAGGCCAGAACCCTATGGCAACGCACTCATCTCTGCCAAGATAAAAACCGCTTCTGTGCACTCCAAAACCTGGTAACATCCCAAATTAGAACACATAGAGAAAAAACTTGGCATGACAAAATAAGCTCACTCTCACATGAGGACCACTCGGTATGGATCCTAGCCCGCAGCTTACGCAGGAGAAAGCTACCCACCCCGCCAATACTACATAATGGGAGAGCACTATACGATGACAGCGACAAAGCAAATGCCTTTGCCGACTCCCTTGAATGCATTTTTAAAAATGATAAAATGTCATTGTTGGACTCAGAAGCCTCGAACAGCGTTTCTAACCTTTCCCTTTGTCCCCTTCCCCCATTCCCGGAAATCACACCTCAAGAACTTTTTTCTATAATCTCCCACTCCAAAACCAAGTCATCACCCGGCCCCGATCAAATCTCCTAAAATCACCTCAAAAAGCTTCCTAAATCTTTCATCCAACACCTACTTTCCATCCTTAATGCCTGCCTTACCCAATCGTACTTCCCAAAGGCGTGGAAAACGGCCAAAATTATCCTCTTTCCAAAACCTGATAAAAACCCTTCTGATATCCTTAACTACAGACCCATTAGCCTGCTCCCCTGCATGGGAAAACTCCTAGAAAAATGTATTTTAAACAGGCTGCAAGAAGAAATCTCGGCCTTAGACCTGATCAGACCTGAGCAAACTGGTTTCCGTCGTCACCATTCCACGACCCAGCAAATTACAAGATTGGTTGAACAGATCACTTTCGGCTTCAACATTCACAAGCACACCCAAGTAGCCTTCCTTGATCTCCAAAGAGCCCTTGACAAGGTCTGGCACGCTGGCCTGATACATAAACTGCTCAAAAATGATATATCAATGTATCTAACTAAGATCATCCACTCTTTTCTTACTAACCGCACGTTCTTTGTAGCTGTTAACAATGCCAGATCAACTACCCGATCCATCACAGCAGGCGTCCCTCAAGGAGCCATTCTATCACCCGTTCTTTTTAACTTTTTCATTAACGATCTCCCCTCACACCCAAAAACTGAAAGCTACCTCTATGTGGATGACACCGCTATAGCATCAACTTCCTTCGACCCAAATCATGCTGCAGAAAATATCCAAGAACACTTAGACAGCATAGAAAACTGGATGAGCGAGTGGAAACTTACCTTAAACCCAACAAAATGCATCAACGTCAATTACGCCAGAAAATGGAAGAAACCTAACAACACCCCCATTTACTACGGCAAGGAAAAGATCCCCCAGGCATCATCTGCCAAATTTCTTGGTGTACAACTGGACCAGAAACTCACTTGGCAAGCACACACCCAATATGCACTTAACAAGGCCAACGCGGCCTTTTTCTCGATCTATCCCCTCATAAAGCGCACGAGTCCCCTCCATCTTCTTACTAAGGTACTTCTGTTCAAATCCATGATACGACCTATCTTAACCTACGGTTATCCAGCCTGGGGATCAGTAGCTGCAAAAAACCTGAACAAACTGACACGCTTTCAAAATAAAATCTTGCGAACTCTTACTAACGCCCCTTGGTTCGTCCGAAACTCAGACATTCTCAAGGACCTCAAAATACCAAACCTACCAACCTATCTAAGAGACCTAGCCCTGTCATTTCAGCAAGCAATAGGAAATACTGGTAACCCTCTCATTGAACCTTTATGGGACTATTCTGATAATCCCCATTTTAAATACAAACATGCAAAAACAAGTCTAAATGAATCCTAATAATCACCAAATAGTATACTCGTTAGCTTAATTTCGCCCTTAAGCCACTTGTATCACACAACCGTTTATCAGCATAGCTGGGTATCGGTGTAAAATGCACCAAACGGCGCAGTGCTTAAGCATCAGTCAGTCATGTATGTCACCTAATAGGTCGTGGTAGTCCAGGGGGTAGAGTGTTGGACTACTGACCGGAGGGTCCCGGGTTCAATTCCCGGGCAAGGCACTCTGGGCGCCTGCAGCTCCACCCAAGCTATGTGATTTTTTGGGTACCAGATCATTCTGAGGAACCATAACCAGCACAGAGAAAGGAGCTGGCCCCCCTACCCTGATGTATAAATTTCACATGCCGTCAGGCTTAGTACTGGGTGAACTCTACCATCACCTACCGAGCCAACCTTCAGGTTGAATGCCGTTTTATTTTATGGTCACCTAATGATGGTGTGCTGCATCGAAGAAATGGTAAGTATTAAATCTTTATTGTGGAAATGCAAAGTTTCTTTTTCTCCCCTCATCATTAAGGAATTCCACAAGTTGAACCTGAACCTGTTATGTTTAGACAATGTCCTTTGACATCCATGATGATGTGTGTGTGTGTGAAAATGGTTAAGAATTATTCCAAATTCTCTATTAGGAAGAATATCTATTATAACGACCGTGGAAAGGGTTAATACAGTGCTGCCAACCTCAAACTTAAATACACATTATCAATTGAAGCTCTAAAACATATCACAATTTGCTACATCCAAGCATTTCATTTCTTTCTTCCTCTACAGCCTTAAATTAGATAAGCCTTAAATTTCCATTGAAATGATGAAACCAATCACTAGGTTTCACCTTCAGTTTGGTAACCTGTATGGGAAAAGATTAGGTTGCCTGCAATGGTAGGGTCTAATGCAGTCTATTAGCATATCGGATACACTAAATGAAACCTTCATTTTTGTTTTGGTTGTGTACACTTTGTGACGTACACCTCTGTAGATGTGCCTTGGGAATAATGACTAACAATCAGCTGTACATCACAATCAACTGGTTAATCAACAAGTTTCAATAAGTATACAGAAAACCAGATTTTGACCATCAGAACAGATTACAATCAGGTAAACTGCTTCCTTTTATAAAAATAAAAATGCAGATTATTAGCGTCATAAACACAAGAAATCCTGATTTTAAACCAGTCACTTATACTTTACTGAATTACAAGTTAGAATAGTCAGTCCCCTAAAAGGCGGGAAGGTTAAGATAAGAAGGTACAGAATAAGAGACAAAGAATACAAATGAGCAATTGAAGTTTATCCAGTAACCATTAAGGAAATATTGCTAAGTCAAAACTGGAAGAAGGCAATTTTGTATGGTTGGAATTTTCTTTTACCTATGCACAGACATCATTTTGCTCCATGTGGGCTAGAAAGGATTGTAAGTGAAAGTAATCATAATTTTTTGGGGTATTCCATGGCCTGCGGTCCTTCACCATTCCCTTCAAAAGTATTCGGCATCCACTCTTTGTCATGTTAAGACATCACAAGTTTTACAACTCGTTACAGTTAAAAATACCTCGCAGTATGTGTTAGATGATACTTGCAATGCCTACACTCCCGCTAATGTATATCGACGATATTACCTATCATGTTATATTTTTGATATAAATCTCTCTTACGTGAGTGGTGACATTTCTGGGGGATATTCGACGGAGGAATGACAATTCTATTTGCGGATAAAGGAATAGGAAGTAGACGACCAAGAATCTATCAACACTAAAGAATATCCTTCAAATCACTTCAATTTCTGGATTATGAAGTTAGAACAAATGAAAACACTTATCATCAATACTATTTTCTACATTCATATTAAGCTCAATGCACACTTAATTCAAGTTCATTTACATGGTCTAGAACCAGTTGCTACCTGCGAAGCCCTAAATTATAACCGCTCACTGTTATTACCATCTGTCAAAGTATTAGTATAATTATAGCCAGTTTTTCTAATTGAAAATTGAAGGTCTTGATCATGAGTAAGTACAACAATGATTGTGTTTGCCACCACACCTTAGTCCTTAGAGAATAAAATTCTTTTTGGGCAAATTTAAATACAGAAATAAATGTAATTGTCACTACTGATTCGTCGACGGTTCCAACATAAATAATTACGAACATGTGTTTATAATAACGTTAAATTTATTTACAAACTATATAATCTTCCACTTCGACCAAAAATGAATTCACTCTGCTTGATTTTGCACATTTCAAACACGCCTACCTACCAAGATAAGATATAGAATTTCCATGCTAAAACACTTCACAGCAATCAAAAGAGTTTATATTACTGAAGACTTGAAGTTTCTGTCGGCATAATCTGATGGAAGCGAACGCTCCGATTTAGCAGGAAACCCGGGATCACCGGGAAAAACTGCAGGACGGGTTGATATTACTCTCCACCCGCCTCGCCTTGTCCAATCCTGAAAGAGAACGATAAAGATATAAAAATCCTCCAAATTATGAGTGAGAATAAAAAATAAAATTTAAACATACATTTGTATTGTACTTGAAGTAGTAGGTCACAGAATAAACTGCAAAAATACTCATTAGGATTTTTCCAGTCCACCATCGGGCCATCATTGCCCGTTTTTCTCCCTGCAAAAAATATGCTTCGGCATAAATAACCTTTGAAAATGCCTTCTTGGTTCCTTAAGCAAAGTGCAAAACTTACTAATGCCGGGGCTAATGCGCCGAAAATCTTATCCAAAGGAAAACGGTAAGCTCTTCTAATTGGATTAAACAATTCTGGATGTTGTTCTGCCTGATAAAGGGGCTCCCGAGCAGTTAACTCTTGATCCTTAAGCCACTGTTTCCTCCATGCCCGTTCCTCATCGGTCATTCCCATTAATCTTTCCCTTTCTCGGGCCATTCGACCTTCTATTGGGAATGGCTTCACTCCTCCCGTTTGTGAAGCCATTTCTAATATTATCAAATACTTAACTACTAAAAGTCACTTCAGCCAACCAACCTCCTCAGCCTCAACACCTGAAATGAGAAAAAATCGAGTCTTTTTACGAACTCTCGCCGTCATCACGATACTTTCGATTCATTGTTTGATCGACTTTGCATCGACTATCGAATTTTGTGTTATGGTGGCTATTGGTCATTGAATTTAATCCCGGATTAGGGCTTACACACAAAATAGCCGAATAATGGCTTCTGGAGCGATAAAAAAGGTATTTGGCATCACATATGGTTATGGATAATGGTTCAATGAATAAAATTCCATAACTAAGGAATGACAATTTGTTTTGTAGACCACGAAGTTAACTCTGCTCCCGGTGGCCAAAAATCCCCACTACTCATTAGGAGCTCTTTACAACAAAACTCTCAGAGTCCTGCAAAAAATGCCAGAAACTGCTGCATACAGAAAGTACACTGAGCAGATTGTTGAAGAAAGAGCTCAACATGTTCAAAGTGTAAGTTGAAAATGTCTTGAATATTGAGTTTTACAATAGAGATTCAGGTGTGATGTGATGGAATCGTTCCATGATTATGGCAACAGAGAAAACACTTGCAATTTTCCCACTAGATTCTATAATACGCATTAGATTAGTCTTGAGAATTGTGTAGTACACCAAAACCAGTCGGTATTAAAGAATCTAGAAAGTGGACATTTGTTTCTTTCTGTTTCTGTCATCATTGAGTTTTAGTTCAGCAATGGAACTTTTAAGTCTCGAGTCTTGTCGCGTAGCGGAGGTCTTAAGAATACAACTAATCGCCTTTGGGTGGATTGAACAGTTCTCGACTGAGGTTTCTAACTTGGAAAGATAAAATATAACTCTCCTTTTCCCAGACTCCAAAGACACCCACTGCTGCGAAATTCTTGAGACTTGCGGACCATTGTAGGACGATAATACTATCATAAACTAGTCTGTTTGAGCGTATTTTATATTTTACTGGCAGGAACCAAATGTGGCCAAGTTGGAGGAGAAGATAAACTGTGGTCAAATAGAAGAAGTAATAATTCAAGCAGAAAACGAACTTAATCTTGCTCGTAGAATGCTAGCCTGGAAGCCTTGGGAGCCATTATGCCAAGAACCTCCTGCAAATCAATGGAAATGGCCTATTGGAAAAGTTTAATTCAGTAAATTAAATTTCGTAACTTTTTTAGGTTATAACATATTGTAGTTATCTGTTAAGAGTTATATGCATAAATATGAAAAGCATTTTAGTATTATTTATTGATATGGTAACCTTTCAAGGAGTTCAGGATGAGGAGATCAGATTGAGACCTTTCAGGAGGAGTTCAGATTGTATAAGTGCTACTTCACATGCCGTTTCTTGTTTATAAATAGTCAATATGATTGTCTCAGTTTTTTCTAGTGTTAAATATTTTGTAAGTTGATGAGATCGATGAAACTTGTAAACGTAACCTCTTTACTTGGACCTTCCAAAAAAATAGTATGTATGATTCATGGAATTTTCTTTAATACCAAATGTTCATCTCACTCACCTTAGTCTCAATCTTCTGATGAAGTTCCATTCAACACATGTATGATCTAGCTTCTTCTAGTAGTCTTCGGTTGATATTTAATTGGAATTTTTGCTGGAAAAATTGAGCAATACCCTGCTACCCTTGCCTAGTGACAAAATAGGCATTGCACCTCAAAAGTAGGTCCTGATCGATTCATATTGTTGAACCATGCACATTAGGTGGAACTTGTATCTTTCAAATCAGTTATAATAAAATTCGAGTGTGATTATACCTGACCACACCACTAGGTGCCACAAAAGAGCTGTATTTAAAACTAAAAAATGAATATACTTTGATTATAACAAGTTTTAATGGTCGTCATACTTAAAATAGTTGGGAATGGTGGCCATCAATGAATTACTAAAAGTTAGAGTATCTTCATAGTGGGAGCAGTTGGGGAAATATCAACATTACAGTCTTGATAAGGCACTCTGCTGTGACCCACACATACCTCATGATAAAATAAACTGCAACCTGAACCTGGTTGTGATGTGAATGACTTTCCCTGGATGGTCTTTTAATAATTGCTAAGACTTTTTGCAAGTCCATAAGGAAAATCTAGAACCTGTTCTTCTGCATCACCTTAGTGCATGTGTCATACAGTGCACATATAGAGGTCCAAATGTAGGTATATTTTGCAGCCAAAATATTTTTTCAGGATTTGTCATGCCCATGAGATAAGCCCAGTGGGACTAAAAACACCAATGTGGTAATTTCCCATTGCATGTGCATTCTGTAGCATTGGCCTTCAGGAGCAGTTTCTAAGAGGCAGGAATGCATTGCTTTGACCTTCATTGGAAGCAATTGGCATTCATTAGAAGAGGATTTCCATTTCAGGACCTCCTCTGTCACAATAAGTTGAATGTCAAGGTTTTCTCTTCATATCCAAGACCAAAACTAGCATTATCCAGATTCTCTAGTACTTTTAAAGAGGACAATACTACATAGGTTAATGCGTTTTCAATGAAACCTCTCTTAGCGACCATTCCTGTTAATGGCCATTTTTGTGGACGTTTGCAAATAATCTGTTCAACATAAAAAGTGTTCCTCTATTCAGTGACTGAAAATGGTAAATTTTAAATTGGAGTTTTTTCCAACTTATGGAATTCACTCGGCCTGTGAAGAGGAATATCCCATGCAAATATCTCTTCATTTTAGCAGCATAGTCCTCTAAAAATGACTGCATCCCTTAATTTTTAGTATTCAAAGATAATAAACACGGAAATCCTCCAGGATAATGGATCCTCACGACAATGTATGTGCCTCTTCACATAGGATATTTATGGCATGATTCTCCCCATCTAAGTGTGCACATGATTTTGTTAAGCATAGACCACCCATCTATTTCCCATCCTTTACATTACATTTCTTTCAAGGTGACTGCACAAGAAAAATCAAGGGGTTACCTTGGGGCAGAATTAATCGGATTGTGATGAAATGGTTCAAGTTACCAATGACCAAGGTAGTAAGTAGTGTGCAGAAAACAAAAGTCTACAGGATTACATATGCTAAGTATTGACTTTTTGTCAACATGTGAAAACAGTAGATGCTCATTCAATAATTTTTAAAGGAGGACTTTGATTTTGTAAACCTAAGATGTTCATCATTTGCCGTACATTTTGCCTACTTAGTGAATTCATAAAAATAGATTAAGACATCAGTTGAAGAGAATGAAATTGCTTGTAAGTGTATATGCTGGGCACCTGAGATTAAAGGGCAACATATGGTTTATGGCCTAATAATCATTTAAAGAGAATTATAGCAGCTCGCATAGGTAATTATTAGTTGAAATTCATTATCAGACTTCATTTACTCTGTATTATACTCGTACATTACATGCATTTACCCTCTTCTCTTTGGTTCTCATTCAAGCATTTTCCTGAACTCCTCGTGTTATATGCTGGGGAAAGTGTGAATTTATAATAAACTTCAAAATACTTCTCTGGTAACCTCTCAAAATTTAGTACCTTTCATGTTTCAAGTATTCAGGAAAAATTTGAAAATTCTACAGTTTAAAAATTTATTGTAATTTACTCATCATAGATCTTTCGTTGTGAACATTGTGCACTGGTACATAAAAATTAATAAGAATTCAGGAACACAAAACTCATTCTAGTACTTTGGCATATTGATTAACCTTTAAGAAAAATAATAAGCGAATTATTACAGATAAACTGATTCCATTTATTGACTACAAATATTACAATTACTGTCAGTATGTGGGCATGCACTGCTGTAGATGCAATGTCCGATATTTAAAACAATACTTGAGATGAAATGACCATGGCTTAGGTGCCCCTTCTCACGACCTTATTTCAACTGACCACCTATGACACCCATTTTTCTATATTAGGGACTTTTTTAAGGGTTGTAATACAAAGACAGTGGTAGAGCAAATGGCATGTAGAATCTACAGCACACCAAAGGCAACCCATTGGAAAATTTTGTTTTTAGAAATATTGATAAGTTTAAGTACATGGAATGAATGAATTAATGATTTCTATGTACTTAAACAATTTTAGTATATCCTTCTGCTCAAAGGGCTTATGTTTCTCATCCTATGTCTTCACAACAATTCCACTACCTGGTAAGTAACCTGTCTTCCCGAATAAAAATGAGTTTGGTGTGTTTATCAGCTATGGTAACTTGATCAAGTGGGGGGTAAAGTTAATTACAATAAGCTGCTGCAGCTAGTGTGCAAGGGCTTGCTTCCAATGCCGAGATTCAAATTGGGGTAGATTGTGATCCTCTCGCCAAGATTAAGGTGTTGCCAAGAATTAGTTTCTTTTCAACCTTACAAAATCTACACCCTGAATCACCTATGAGTACATATCCCCAAACATATAACCTAGTAAAAGTCCAATACTTAATTGGGGTCTTGGCAAAACACTTTATTCCTCTTGAGGGTCATTGGGATTACAAACTTGGGTTAGAGGAGCATTCACGTGAAAAACTATAATTGCATGGTATAATTTCCATTCCAGGAAATTTTTTCTCTGGGGAATCCATCACACCTTAGCTTATGGTTGCCACCTGTCACTGTAAAAAGTCTCAAACAATCTTTTTTTCAATTCTACATAGAAGAAATCATTAAGATGGAGTTTAATAAGAGGAAAAATAAACCAGACATATGATTGTTAAAGTTGCCAGGAAGTTTGATGGCATGACATAATCACACTCATCATAATGATTCCTATTTATTGTTCCCCTCACGAGTTGGAATTACGCAGAATAAACCTGACAAATTCCCCACTGTCTCTTAACCCCCTCCTATGACATTTACCTTCAAGTGGGGTGTCAACTTGCCAACCAGTATTATGTACAATAATTCTAAATGTCACAAAAGCATAGGGAACAAGGGAAGCCAGGTCAAATTCCTTCCCACCTGAAACAGGAAAACAAAATAAACATACACACCTGGATTTATTTCACAAACACATTTTCATATTTAAAATGCAATAACTTACAGCCCCCTTTACAAATATGAAGGCAGTTTTCCTCCATTTAATGTTTTATAAAAATTAAAATATACAGTACAAATGAATACAAACATTTTTTAGATAAATCATTGGCTTCCATGCTTGTGCGCAATATTACAAATTTGGCAGTAGTTCTTGATTTACAAAATATACAAATTAATACTATGTATATAACCCATGAAAATGAGTGCAATCAACCATGATATGTGATTGTACATTTCAAATTACATGAATGTCAGACAGCAACTTCATTTTAAAAAATTACAAAATAGTTTAAAATCACAGTACTTTGAAATGACAAGTACATAGTTCTTGGGACATGAAAATGCCCATGACAATTATAAATGTCAAATGATAAATGACAGTATCTTTCTTACATAGGCGAAAGAATGAGCAAAACTAGACCAAATCCAAAATCTGGCCCAATTGTAAAAAATAAATCACATCTAAATGACAAACACAATAAGCAGGTACATCACAACTATTTTAAACGTGAATAATGCAGCATACAATATTCCTGAATACAAGTCTCAGGTTGAAGTTACGCCTTTCCTAGCGACTAGTAAATTGAGGACAGGATGTTTCTTAATGTAATCCACAGCCTTCTTGTGGGTGACCATTGTGAAGTCATAGCCATTGCACTAAAATACAAATTGACAGTAAAAGTCCAATTGATCACGCTTCAACAAAGCAAGAAATGAAACCATACCTGCAAAATTTTGTCATGCATCCTGAGACCAGACTTTGCAGCAGGACTGCCATCATGGACCTCTGTTACATATATCCCCTAAAAGAAATAATTAATGCTGCTTGAGAAATATCACTCTAGTACAAAGAATCCAAACACCAACCTTGGTTTACCTCTGTATCACCACTGGAAGCAATTAAGCACCATCATCACCTCTAACAAACTATTAACCACACTAACAACTTCATTTTTCTAGATATACAGAGACTGGAAAGAACCTTGGGGAAAAAATGTTAAGATTTGTCAGCACAGGTAACAGTAAAAAACAAAATAGTTGAGTCACTATGACATGTACCAATGGCAAGGTTGAACCAATCTTCAGGCTGATGACCAAGGTAGGTACACATTCTTTGGGAGATATGTACCTCCACAGCAGGTTGTTGAAATAATTCCCAGAAGAGCAAGTGTGCAAAGGAGGTCTTTGGATCCCAAAATCATTTCATATCAAACTTTTATTGATTCTCTAACTAACAAAAATACTTCAGCTTAGCAGGGCAATGACATGCAAAAAATACTTTAAAATATTCATCTTCTGGTTGGACATGAAACATTGAAGGACCAATTTCCATGGCATTTCCATAGTTTCCATATAAAAATTTTCATCTTCCATAATTTATACAACATAAAAGCTCATGAAATAATAACAATGTTGCCTTTTATAAAATTGATTACATTGCACCAATAACAAATTTCTTTGTCATCAAAGTCTTCTAAAAATAGATTAGTTCCTTTAGATTATGAGAAAAATGTACTCACACAGAGAAAAATAGTCAAAGCACTCTGGGTCGAAGCAAAGGACGCCCTCTATGGAATAATCAAAGATAACTATGAAAGAGATACCAGAAGACTTTGAAAAAAGTATAATGATTGCAAAACCGAAAACAGATAAATGTGAAGGACACAACATTGAGCCTGGTGACACAAGCATCAAAAATCCTTATTAGGATAATTAGCTGAAGGATACCTTACAGAAAACCCATTCAAATTCAGGAAAAACCAAGAAGTAAGAGTGGCAATTTTCAGCTTGAGAGTTGTGGCCAAAAAAAAGAGACACGTAAAGAAGCCACTATATGCAGCATTCGTGGACTTGGAGAAGGCCTTCGACAACATCGAATGAAACAAGATGTTCAAGATACTGGAAGCGCTTGGACGGGATTACAACGACAAAAGAATTATCCATAACCTCTATGAGAATCAGTTTACAACAATGCAAACAAAAAATAGAAACCAAAATAAACAAAGGAATAGGACAAGGACGCAGCCTCTCGCCAGCAATATTCAACACATACCTGGAAGAAGCAATAAAAGAAATTGGGTATAAAAGGGCTCAAGGTAAATGGAGAGGAAATCAACATGCTCCGGTTTGCAGATGACATTGCAGTAATGGCGGAAACACAAGAGGACCTGCAAGCAAATCTTGAGTGCTATGGATTAAGCGCTGGGGGAGTATAATATGAACATCAACAAGAAGAAAACTAAAATCCTAGTGTGCGGAAGAGAGAAGCTGAATGCAGATAATACGATTCGAGGGGTGAAACTAGAACAAGTGGAATCTTTAATCTACCTGGGCAGCAGCATAACATGGGATGGAAGAAGAAGCAATTACTATTTTCAAAGGACTAAAGGCTGGAAATAAGGAAACAATTCACAAGACTTTCGTGTGGAGCATGGAGCTCTATGGCTTCGAGACTTGGAATTTTGGAAAAGGGCACCAGTGAAGAACAGAAGCATTTGAAATATGGTGCTGGAGGAGAATGCTGAAGATTAAATGGAGAGACAAAGTTCGGAAGGGAGAAATATATGGAAGAGCAGAGAAGCATAGGACCATATGGAGAACTCTACGTCAAAGAAGAAATAGATGGATTGGACACACATTGAGGCACAATGGTTTAGTTAGAAACATAATAGAAGGGAAGATTCCACGAGGAAGACCAAGAGACATGAACATAGGACAAATTAAGGACGTAAAACAGATGAGGTATCGAGGATTGAGGAATTGACATTGAATAGAGTAGAATGGAAGGCTGCAGTAAACTAATCCTAGGATTGAAATGCTGATGATGGTGAGAGAAAAAGTAATACAAGCCAAAAATTGCGACGGAAGCAAACATGTTTCGAGTGAAGCACCATTCTGAAAACTTGACTTTGGGCATGAACGTCAATGACTTTTTACTTTGAATGCAGAAATATGAAAACTTTTGAATTGAATTTATAAAAAAAAGCACATTTCAATCAACTCAAACAGCAAAAACTTTACTAGAAATATATTCAGTTTGAAGATTATGATGCCTCACATATTCTGCATGGGTTTTGGCTTTGAACACAGCCAGCAAGTAATTCAAACACCCGACTGGGTAATATGGGAGGGATACAAGTTTCATTACAGCACTTCAATCACAATTTTATTTGCTATTAAATAAACAAAAATACATTTCACCATTATCATACCTAAAGAACACAACCTCATTATTTCAGACAGTGTTAACACAAATATAACTTTTTTTAAAAAGGAAAAAGAGTACATTAATGAATTTTTTATCTGCTCCAAGTTTGTTTACTTTTATTGTAGTCTGTCATTCGCAGCTTGATTTAAATAACTGAAAGTGGGTGGTTACCATTCTACAGATGTGATTATGAAATACACAGATGAGTTTTTATTTGGTGAAAATAATGAATCATCACAAGAAATCATGGATGTATTCAATATTTCACTCTGCTTATAAAAATTATGAATATGTACACCTATAAAGTATATGAATCATAATTCATGGAAAATTATCCACTAATACAAATAACTATTTACAAAAAATGAAACTACATATAAGCAAAAGACTGATCAAAAGCCAATACCATGTCTCACCATACAAGTGAAAATAGCAGATGGAGAAGGATGAGCAGTATTAGGCAGAGAGGTAAGACAGAGTTCACTATCATGTGTGCTTTTCAACATATACACTGATGAATAGTTAAGTTACATGGAGGGTAGAAATGAAAGGATAAGATCCTTAGGTGATCAAATTTACACTAGCCAGTCATTCAAATTTTTACAACCATTACTCAGTGCATTACAAAATCAATGTGAAAGGTATGAGATAGGAATCAAGCTTGAGAAAATTAAGGTACTAGAATAATGCAACAATTTCAGAGAGTAAAAATCATTCTAAAGCTGAATGGCATGTCCTTGAACATGAAGAATCTATCTAGGAGGTGTTTTAGATGAAGATGGGCACCGTAGTAAGGACATGCTAAGCAAGCTGGTAAGAAATGCTGAGCAAGATGGAAAAATATATTAAGACTGTTGGTAGAAATTCAAAGGCAGGGTAAATAGATGCTGGAGATACTGAGAGGTTACAAGATGATGAAGAGGAAAGAATGCTGGGAAAGTGATGTCGAGGGAGGAAGAGGACAAGCATTTTGGTTGGAATTAAGGGAGGTAGAAAGCATACAGAGGTACAGTGATTTAATGTGAAATAGGATTAACTGGGATTGCGTTAGGTGTGGTGAATTTATCTTAGTACATAAGAAATTGCCCAAAGTACATATTTCTATCCTGCAATTGAATATCTTGAAATGGTGTCACCCACCACCAAAAAAGTGTTGCTATTAGTGAACAGACTTTATGTTATGCACTTGACCAAGTACCAAAGATTGATCCAGGCCACAGGAAAAACTCCTTGTAGGGTCACAAACCGCTCAGAAGGTCATTGCACAAATCCAAGTGGGGGATTAATAACATTACTGCTTCAACGGATAAAAGTCTAATTAAATGGTTTTTCATCCCAACAACTCTCGTGGTAGTTTGCCATGAAATGATCAACTCACCTGGTCAAAGGATGCAGTTTACCTTTTGAGTGTAAGGCACGGGGATTGCAACTTGGATGGGTCAGGGGTTATATTCACATTAGAAATTAGTTGACTCGTAGCAAATTTTCCCCTTAGAATTCCAGTTTTTTAAGCATAATTCCTAGTTCGGATTCCCAAAAACCTGGCTTCTTTCGATTTCCCAGTTTTGCAATTAAAAGATCTCCCGCAGTTTCTTGAAAATTGCAAGATACTACCTTGAACAAAAAGTTCCCGGAATAACCACCGTGTGGCGCTCCCATCGTTCCGATTTGAGTTCTGTTTTTTTTTGTTAAATTGGTACATCTGTTGTTGATATTCCCTTTAAATCTTAGTGTCATAACTTGACATTTGCAAAAGTTACGTAGCCAAGAGTACATCTATCTCTGTGTGTGTTGGTGATTTTTTACAATTGCAGAAATGGATTTAAATTTGCAACAACGAACTTGTATTAAATTTTGCGTAAAAAACGGATTTAGTGGCGCACGGACGTTGGAAATGTTGGAAAAGTGTTTCGGCAACGATTCTCTAAAAAAAACGGTCGTTTACCAGTGGCACGAGCGGTTCAGAAGTGGTCGTGAGTCAATCGAAGATGATGAACGCAGCGGCAGACCATCGACATCGAAAGTCGGTGAAAAAATTGATAAAGTAAAAGAAATGTTGGTCAATAACCGCAAATTAACCATCAGAGAAATAGCGGAGGACTTGAACATTGCCTATGGATCCGCCCAAGACATTGTGGTTAATGATTTGGGTTTCCGTCGTGTAGCAGCAAAGTTGGTGCCAAAAGACCTCAATTTCATGCAAAAAAAGAGACCGTGTTGACGTCGCAAAAGACATGATTTGCGAGGCTGAATCCGATCCCACATTCATCAAAAGGATCATTACTGGAGACGAGACGTGGGTTTATGAGTACGACACGCAATCCAGACATCAGGCAAGTGAATGGCGTTCACCAAATGAGCCGAGACCAAAAAAACCACGTCGTTTTCAGTCAAAAAAGAAGGCAATGCTGACGGTTTTCATGGATTACAACGGTGCAGTGCATCATGAATTTTTGCCAGAAGGCCAGACAGTAAACAAAGAGTATTATTTGGGCGTTATGAGAAGTTTGCGTGAAGCAATTCGCCGAAAGAGACCAAAAATTCGCCGAAAGAGACCAGAGACCGTCGCACAGTGCTATCATTATTTGTAATTTTTTGACGAAAAATGCAACAAATACCATCCAACAGCCACCGAATTCACCTGATTTGGCTCCCTGTGACTTCTTTCTGTTCAATCGAGTTAAAAAACCATTACGGAGAACGCGTTTTAGCAGCCGAGAGGAAGTAATGGAAAAATCGCAGGAAGCACTGATGGACATACCGAAAACCGAATATAAAAAATGTTTCGAGGATTGGATCAAGCGCTGGCATAAGTGTGTTGCAGTCGATGGGGATTACTTTGAAGGGGACAATATAGATTTAGATGAATAAACTTGTATTTTTAATTTTCTGAATAAATTCCGGGAACTTTTTGATCAAGGTAGTATATAAGGGCTGTTCAATGAAGAATGATCCTAAATTTTTTCCACATAATTTACTGTGAATAACTTGTTATATTGTTACCTTAATGTCCATGTGGTACAAGCTTCATTGCTTTAATTCCAGTATCAGTGGCAACCATTGCAGGCTGAAACATGTTCAGTCTGCCGATGGCCAAAATGGGAGGTAACACAGAACACTACATTTAAATTTTTCTTCCACACTAATGATCAGCTGAGGTCAATGCATCGTTACAAGAGACTAACGCTAAGTCTGCCCTTCCTTGTAGCACAGATAAAAGATAGTTTTAAATGTTTCAGGGAATGTACGGCAACAATCAATTTCAAACGAAGAGATACAGTCAGAAGATGGTCAAATAATTTCAGGAAAAATATTGAAAATTTCATTGGGTACAACCCACACATTGGTAGCAAACATTGTATATAAGATGTGTTTGCATACAGTGGGTTCAGCACACCTCAACATCAAATAGCTCTTATCCCAGGAAAATCTATTGATGTGTGTTGCTCATCATCCCTTCAGTCTAGACCTAAGCTCCACGTGACCTTTTCCCAAATGACAAGAAACACCTTTGTGAAAGACATTTTTCACCATCAGAAGCAGGCGGAGGCAAATTGAACATACTGGACTAACAAATGCTTTGAGAGAAACACTGCCTCTTCATTTCAAGGAGACCTAATACATTTAAGGTAAGCACTTAAATGGTATTATTTTTTAATAATTTTAACTCTTTTAACAGTTTACCCAGAGCTTTAAGAAGGGTGATGTGATGAAATGGAAAGGCATTAAGAACAGGCAAGCAACAGAAGAGATTAACCACATCCAAAGACAATCTCATCCTACTTGAAGGCTCTGCTGAGAACACATCACGGACAAAGTGCTTCATGGCCAATTGTGTTGTCCACCATTTTTCTCCTCTCTTCACTCGTGAACAACACTCATATTAATGATACATAGGGTGCCAGTAGAGGGATTGATAATAAATCACCATAATCAACCCAAAGGTCAGTTGGATGGCTGATGGAAGAGCTCACCCAGTACCAAGCTCAATACTGCATGTGAAATTCATCATGTGCAAACATCAGGGTATCATAGCGGGCCAGTTCCTTTTTATATGTTGGCTAAGGTTTTTCAGGAAGGCCTGATACCCAAAAATATGGATCAAACATGGGGTCTCTTGTCAGTAGCCCAGCACTCTACTCACTGGACCATCACACCCCTGATTTTTCATGCACTTGCTTTTAAGCAGAAAATGAGGTCTCCTCAAGAATTTGGTTTTAAGCAAATGAAGGTCCAATGGATTGTATCTATAAATAAAACCATAGCATGTGGCACTGGAGAATGGAGTGGGGTGTGTGAAGTTCACTTCCTTGAAAAAGCTCCTCAAAGGTCAACTATTGACAATTAACGTTGTATTTTGGTCTCACATGGATTAGATGACCTGACCATCTGGATTATGTGGTTCATACAAGAACTGAAAGAAAGTACATGGATATGTCACATAAGTTGATTCTTGAGGGTTTCTGAGGTTGCTACTTCTGGCGGCCATTGAGACTGGACTCGGGGACTAGACCCTTCCATGTCCACTTTTCTTCATTTCCCCATGTAATTAAGTGCCGCAAGTTGGGTTCATTCATACAGCTCTGGTTCTCAAAAGAGTTTGTTCTCCATAGAAAGCCCTTGATACGGTGTGGTCCCTGGCCAGTCTTCATTTTAACAATCTAAATGAAAGCATATATCAGATCAACTGCTAGTTGAAGGAGTTTAACTAAGATGATGATCATTGAATGATGACTGCCAATCATGTTTTCCAATTGGGAAGTTGGTGAAATCACGCTACAATGTTTAACCACCAACCATTGTCTAATTTGACCATTGTTTGCATTCCATCAATGGACAACTACAGCATTTGCTTTCAAATCATGTTGATGGCTAACTGTACATCCTTTAAAACCACCAATTCACAACTTAAATATTTGAGGTCAGTTACTTATTAGATTACTTTTATAGCCAGATTAATCAATTGAGGATTGCTGGAAATAGGCTTAACGGTTTTGTAGTCTAGTCATTCCTGAAACTTATCAATGGCCAGGGACCACGCCCCTCTAAAAGGGTTCTCCATATGGTCAAACTCACTTCCCATTCATGAATGATCTTCCATATCACAGAATTAGTGTATTGCAAGTCTTAATGGTACTCAAAAACTGTAAATGGCATGCAGTCCAAAATAAGGCTCAAAATAGTAATCAATATTGGGTTTTGGAAGAATATTAACTTTTCTAAAAATAATATAAAGATTGATTCCGAAATACTTTATGATTTTTCTCCAAAACTTGAATGAAATAACTTTAACTCACATTATCAGTATATCCTTGAGGACTTTTTCGATAATCTTGATCAATTCCACCACCTATTTTAAATCCACATTTAAGAACTTCTCTACCCTCCGAATCAAGGCCAGGTTCCTTTTGTAATGTGATTGGAATCTATAATACAAAGAGAAATTTCATCATTGGAATACAGCGTCCAAGTTCAACAGGAAAATTTTATTATGCTCAACACTCCTGGCAGTTATGATCAATGTTTTCAAAACGTTTACGTGTATATCTAGCTGCACATTGGTCTTGATGGGATTCAACTAGAACCTGGAAATTAAAAACTCAACGCTTCTAGACACCAAGATAAATGCACACGAACAACAAGATTTAAACATTGAGGCAGAAAGAAAGCGACTACATCGGTCAAACTTATATTTCACTCATAGCATCTTAATGACTATAAGATCCCCATTTTCTATTATCTATTTGATCAGGTTGAGGTGTTCTGTTATTCTTATGCATATAATAACTCCATAACTGCTCCACTTGGAAGATATACCAGACAACTCAACATTACATTTTGAAAAGAATAAGCGCCCTGCCGTATTCACAAACTCAAGAAATACCCTTGGGTCTGTTATTAAATCTAACTTTAAATTTATACTTCACCAAAGAATGGCCTCAGAACTTTGAAAATGACACTTGGACAAATAAAGCGCTACTTGAGAGTGTGATTCCACTTAACTGCATACTGAAAAAACAGACCTGTGGTGTAACTTCATTAAGTGGCGAACATTTAATGAAGAAACCGTTCACTCGTGGGGGTATGACGCTGAGATTTGGCTGGTTATCACGCTTTACGAGATTGTGTTACGCCACCGTTCAAAGTACAGCCAATACTATTAGGGAAGGCAATCTTCTGCCGAATAAGTTAATCAATGAAAATTTCATACTCGTTGAGGATGAATTTTACTGGAACATCCTTCATTCTTAAACTGTAATGGTAATGATTCAGAGAGACACGCTCATATATGTTGACTGAACACACATGGGTGGTACCGTCAACACCCCATATTTCAAATATTCGATTAGAAGGCAAAATTATTTCAACTTACGCTAAGGCATTCCATGGCTGTACCCGCCTGGTGCTGAAATGCCATCTTGGCGCACATGACATGTCACAATTTCTTAAACTTTCGGGGTGAACAAATACTATTACGAAGGACGTATGATTCCTTCTTCAAATACACTTAAAGTAATCGATAGGTTTCGTCATGTCGCCACATATTCGGTTGAAGGATTTACTATTTTAAACCACAGAGAATTATTCATAACTTGAATAGTAGTTTTAAATAAAATAAATAATTTTGCGAGAACTTTTGCGGCAGCATTTATTATTTATGAAAACCATTCATATTTTGATGCCACTGTCCTCGAGTCGAACGGTGTCGATCGTGTCGTTCCTACCATCGCACTGCATCGTTCATCGACTGTTTCGGTTATGCTGAAAATAAATGGAGGAAATGAAGAATCGTGAATGTTATACGGTTGCGAATTTAGGAGATCGGTGATTAATTTTGGCTGAGAAGATATCATTTCAGTGGCAATCGGTAATTCGTTACATATAGATCTCAGTTCAGTATTTAACAGCTATTTTCATTGAACTTTTAGAAAATTAGTCAATGTATAAATATGTCGCGTTGCGTTTCATTGCCACTTGTTCAAGTTGTAACAGAAATTTTATTCTTTTCGTAGTGAAAATAATCAAACGTTTTCGTGACAACTAACCTGTAATTTAAGGGAGGCAGAAACTAACAATTAGGCGTTAAGTTTTGGCTGTGAACCTAACTATATTTAAAATTTCTTTTATCCTTTGTTCAAAATCATTCTAAAATTGCAGGGTGTAGGGTACTTTTGATTTATTTTTCTCCCAGCAAAATTTTCCAAGTTTGAACTTGCAACGGTTTGTTCATAGCTTGTGTTGCTTAGTTCTCTATACGCTCTTGCATGAGGTACTGACTATGCAAGTTGAAACTGAATGTCTATTTTCGCAATCACGTATTTTATTTAACTACAATATTTTGTATACCGAAAGAAAATCGTCTTGATGTTAAAAATATGCATATAGTTCTTCTATTCGGTTAGGAATGGAGGAGGGAAGTGTACGTGTGGCCTCTGCTGCAGACCTGAGAGTTACCACTGCAGACAGTCCAACAATAAGAAGCACAATGAGCACACCTAAATCTCCATCCGAATCTTCAGATGATTGTGCACCACCAGAGTGTAAATGTGCCATTTGTTTGGGACGCCTGAGAAATAAGTCACTCGTCGACTCCTGCTTTCACGAATTCTGTTTCGAATGTCTCGTCGAGTGGTCAAAGGTAAAAACAAACCCCTTCAAATACATTTACAATTGGTTTCTGATTGTCTTACCCTTATTTTTAGCACGGCTCGCACCTAAGGTGATCACTACTAAGCATTTGTGGTTATATGGCTACGGCATTTAATGTAAAATAATACAATTGTCGCCTTCATGTTTGTTTAAATATTTTGTATGGCTCTTAACTCGGCGTCTCACTTAATAGCATTATTGATGGAAATGGACTTTGAAAAAAGTCATATAATTACATATGTAATGTATGGCTACCATGTGCCAGAGACTGAATTTTGGGACTGGCACTATTTTAAGCCATATTGGTGTGGTTCACTATTTTTTTCGTATTCCATGTTAAAATATTGATATTACTCTACATTTAAAGGTTTTATGAATTAATTTATGCCCGACGTTTTTAGTGATGGATGATATTGGTGTTACACTTTTAGGTAAAGCCAGAATGCCCCCTTTGTAAAGCTAAATTTGAGTATATTATTCATAATGTGAAATCAAATGATGACTATGAGAAATATCACTGTCAAAATAATCAACAAGAGGGTGATGCCCAGATTCCTTGGATGGAAGAGCCCACCAGAAGTTTCCGTTACAGGTTAGTGTTTTATTTTTGGAAGAGGTAAATGTTTGCTTTTCTACTATCTTTTAGTTAAGAATGTTAAAGCGTGTACATTATTAATTGTGAAAAAACGCTATGGCGTAATGTGCCATCCCTAAATAATTGTTTGATCATGCTTGGCCATTGACTTATTAATATTCGTGTAGAAAATAATATTTCATAAAAGTGATATCGCTACAAAAAAAGCTGATGACAACTATGCTGCTGCAAAATGAAATGATTTTTCGAATGTATGTAACTTTTGCGTGTACATCATGTTTGACTAACACCTTTGGTGATTACCCCTACCTACTTGCACTAAACCCATTGGTGACCTTCACATTGTAGTCGGCCAAGCATTTCTTCTTATCACCATAGTGTAGTTGTGGTTTATGTTGTTGTTATATTAGTTTGTTTGTAATTCATTGGGGACTAGTGTGTTCAAATAAATAATGTGAGCAGTAGAGATTTGTCATTTTGATGATTATTGCCCCATATGCTAATATATGGATTTGGAATAATATCCATTTGTTGAGATCAATTTATTTCTAGATTTGCTATATTAGAACCTTATTAATCAACCCACAGATTATTGGTCAAGTCCCAGTAAGTTAAATAATATCATGATGTCTTAAATTCATTGTTATTCCATGACAGCACTGTTAGAAAACATTGATTTGATATATTTGTTATCATTTTTGTGCTGGGATTACTTTTGTTCATTTAATTTTGTGTCCATCATGATTAAGGATTGGAATTTGTACAATGCCTTCAAGCTGTTCATCTAAGTTTCCACTTCATGTTTCTCCAAGTGCAACTTTCTCTTATTATCCATATAGGACAACCATGACACCACAACTTCAAGAAAGATTGGCAGTTCAGCACATTGTGGCTATTAGGGAAAGAAGTTCCTCAAGTTTTGAAAGGACAAGATCAAGATTGTCCCAAAGAAGCACACAAAATATTCCAGATTTTCGTACCCGTGTTTATAGGGATAATCTTTGGGTGCAGCCCCTTAGTGATTTCACCAACAGATTTCGAGTGTGCACTCCTTTATTCTACAGGTATGAATGATTTTAATAATTTATGAAGAATGCCAAATGCAGTATGGGCTCTCAGGCTCCCGAGAATGTTTTTACTGGCATTTTTCATTACTGCTGTATTTTTTTATTTAAGTAACAGGGCAATTTTCACAAAAAAATTAAGCAATTATGCTTGGGGTTAAGTAACCTCAAAAAGCAATGATGCTGGGTTAGGCACTTAATCAATGATATTATCATCCCATTTATTTGATCTATTTAAATAAATTAAGTGAATTGACCAGGTATTTATTAAATAAATAAATGTTTTCTTTTGTAAATTGAAGTGGTAAAATGTAATATTTGGTCAACTCTGTTCTCAGGCATGCTTAAATTATTCCTTTAACAGGAGGGATACTTATGCGTATAATTTACTTATCTTGCTGAAATTTAAGGTATTTTCTATGTGATAGTATGATATAGTTAATGGCAAAGGAATTCTGCTAGATTTTATTGAAGAAAGCAGCACATGTGAATTAAGTTGGCCAAAGCAATAGCTGTTGACATATGAATAACAGTGTGAGAGTGCTCGTCTTCATTCTCATCATTTGAGTAGAAATTAAGCAATTAACTATCAACAATTTCATGATATAATGATTCAAACTAATATGTACTACACTGATATAATGTTAAGGGTATTCCTTGATACTAGTGCTAGATGACTATTTTATTGAAATTCTAAAGATGGGTACTGATGTCACTTTCTTTCATTGAATTCTATCCAACCCAAAGTGTGTAAAAATTAAGAAGACAAATGAAGTATATAAAATTATTAGGAATAGTGAAGTAATTATTACAATTGGATAATTGTAAAAAAATAATAATTTTAAATATTTGGGTATCTGGGGACTCTCCTGGACCTTAGAGATTTCAACTGATTTTTCAGCAGGCTCCTCTTTAGAATCCCAATGTAACATTATCACTGCTGAAACAATGAAATTTCTCTTCTTCAGTTATTAATTGTAAACCCTGATCACCTGCATCAACATAGCCAGTCTTCATTAGACTGCTAGCGTTCCTGATGCTCTTCACTTCCTCTTCATATAATAACTTTTCCCCACATTTGCAATAATGGAATGTTTATCCTCAAGCCTCCCACGCTACAAGGCCGGATACCATCTGGACTTGTGAGGGCTTACTTTAATAGTAAAATGCATCCTTTCATTTAATTTTAGGGAAAATCCAGCACAGGTGTACCGCTTGGTGAGATGGCTACAGCGTGAATTGCAAGTGTTGCTGCCTGAAAATTGCCCTCATAGAACCTTTGTCATGCAGACCATCGTTAATAATCTTTTCATACATCCTATTAGATCGCAGTTTTTTGCCACTCAACTGCAGCCCTACTTGGGTATAAACACAAGGCATTTCATTCATGAATTTGCTGAATATTCCCGTTCCCCATTTGACATGAGAGGCCATGACAGGGCAGCCACATACTTGCCACATGGTCCTGCTGCAATCGAAGAAGTAGTTTTAAACTCTCCCACAAACTCTGATTATTCTGAAGAGAATATAAATGACCTGCTCAACTCTTCAAGCAGTGACGTAGAGATAATTGAAAGTGGTGTACCTTCCCCTGCACCAGTGGCTGGTCCATCTGGTGTTGCGAGATCACGTGCACTAAACCACACCCTAAAAAATTTTTTCAATCCCATATTACCACTAAGCAATGAAGAGACCCACGAGATCATCAGCTCTTCCTCATCAGATGAATGCGAGGTGGTCGGTACCTTCAAGCCACCGACGCCTGAAGTCATTGATATTTTGTCTGAAGATGACGAAATCCAGCCATCCATTGATCAAAGTGCCCGCTCTACAATTGAGGCCGTGGATCTAAGGACCCCAAATGCCTCCGGTGAAAGGCTCGTCAGCTGCCCTGATGAGGCAACAGCAACCCCATGCCGTGAGAGAACCCCAGACGTGACCAGTCCCAGTTTGCTCGAGGCAAGCACGGAACGCCCTCGGATCAGAATAAAAATTGAAGCCGGCAGGATTAAGCACAAGGCCAAGAAGAGGAGGCGACACAAAGATTCAAGTAGCTCTTGGGGGAGCAGCTCCGAGTCATCCGAGAGGGGCAGCAGCCGGCGAAATGTGTCGACTCACGAGAGGTGGAACTGGAGTGACAGCGGGAGCGACTACAAGCCAGGAGGGGAGCGACGCATCCCGAGCGTGGTCATTCCACAGCCTAGTTTCAAGGTGGAGTCGAGCTCACCGAGGGTCGTGGGGTGTGAGAATGAGGATAATGGCAGTGGCAGGGAGGACGGGGGGGAGCACTGGGAGAGGTGCAAAAAACGGAAAAAGAGCAAGCATTCCAGGAAGCACAAGAGGGGCCACGATGATGCCGAAGGTGAGGATTGGGGCGAGGGGACGAGTGGCAGTGGGACCAGCCGCCGATGCAAGGTGTGCAAGCACAGGCACTGTCACTGCAACAACAGTGTGTTGAACAAGTGGTACAAGAGCATCAGGAATCATCACCGGGAGACAACGACAGAGGAGTGGGAATCTGCCTCGGGTTCTTCACGCTCAAAGAGCAAAGGGAAGAGACACTCAAAATTTAAGTATAGTGACAGCAAGTATTCAGACTCCAGTGGGTGATGAGCCCTCACTATTGCATTACGTTGTTGTGGCTGTTGAGCATTTTAATGAAGTCTTTTTGAAAATGTGATGCATTTAAGAAAAACTTAACGTCCTCAGATTTGTAAATACTGAAAACAATTTTTGTTCCTTTTGGTTTTATGATAATAATCGATATTAATAAAAATAGAACTTGTATACAAAAATTATATATATGTAAACAATAAAATTTTGGAATTATCTTAATTCAATTTTTTACAAATATTTATTTACCTTTAACTGTACATTCAAGAAAGAAGTATTTATGCAAAATGTATCCCTTCCAGGTTAAAACCGTGCAACAACCTGCCAAAATAAAATTAAATGATTTATTAATTTTAGTGAGATGATTTGAATGTAAAATTAAATAACTATGTCATCCACCGGCATTAAAATTAAATTATCAGCAATTATGGTTAAACATTAAATAAGCTCATACAATCCCAGAAACTTCGAAGAATTTTATGGCTGGGTTATGTTTTGTCTCTTAGTGGTTGCGGAAGTCTCAATTTATTTATTAGAACTTTTAGTATTTGATGCAATCGGCTACCATGTGCTTCACTGTTAGTGGAGTATGACATTCATTGCATCATGGATGTATTTTCCCTCCAGATCCATGTTGATCGCTGGCATCATGACAAATGCCTGGATGAGCAGAATGGTTATAATGTCCTCCAAATGAATGCCCCACTGATGAAGGCCAGGAGAAATTTTCTGTTTTACCTAAGAGTTCATTTTCTGAAAGTCTACAGCATCTCAGAGCATGCAATTTACAGTCTGACAGCATGTGGAAAATTAATATTTTCCCTGATGACACTTTCAGCAAGGCAATCAACTCTCATTCCCTCACATAAATGACCAGATACCCATGTCTTCTTTCACTTCTTGCCTTGTGTGTAAACATCATAATCTACATGAATTGCTTAACCCCATTATGCTAATTGAATTAAACCACTGGTTTAGATTGGTCGATTATGTAAAAGGGTAAATGTAGACTTAAGTGACACATTGGTTATAGTTTGTAGAAAAAGTATCAGGAAAATTTTGGAAAAATGGATTAAATCCAGATACTACTACTATGCCTCAAAATTCTTGTAAGTACATCCGGAAGGTCCTTGAGGGTATGTGTGGCAGTTTATTCGGTGGCACTTATGGTTCCATAGTGGTGTCCTTCAAGGAAGGATTTCACTTTTGAGAATAAGAAATAGCTGGTGCCAAGTCATGACTGTAAGGGGGTTGGGGAATTGTTGTGATGCCGTTTCAGAAGGTCTTCGCAATCAGATGCTTAACTCTGCTTTTGGTCATCCAGCAAGACCTTCGGGACGAGTTTAGTGCAGATCTTTCGCATTGCCAAATTTTCAGTGATAATGGTCTACACTACAATCTTATCAAAGCCAAAAAGGTCCAGAAAATGCTGTCACCTATACTTATAATACAAACCTTGTACAAAAGAATAAGTTGCCACATGATAAAATAACCAGTTAAAAACAGTACATGAAGCACAAATTTCATTGGCTGATGACTACGAAATATGAGGCAGAATGATGGGCCCATTTGGATAACATATCACAATTAACGGTTGGAGGGTCTCACCTGTTTTCCGATGAGTATAGTGGAAAGGTACAAGTTATACATGTGTTATATCAAATATAAGATGCCAGAATGAACCGATTTTATATGGGCACTATTGAACAGTAATTTAATGGTGATTACTCCCATTCAAAATTAGCATGTACATCAGGCTATGAAAATTATAAAAATAGAAATTCACTATGACGTTGCGTTTGAAAATTAGGTAGTCTTCTACCACCCCTCACTCTAAACCAGTTATTTCAAGCAATGGGCAATTGATTGCCATCATAATTTTATAGATTGCAATTGAAGTTAATTTTGTGTTTTGAGGAGCAAATTGACTTGACAAGTTGCATGCCTAGTATTTTACAGCATACAAGGCCTCTATTTCAGATATCAAATACCAATTATTATTATTACTGCTGTGGGTAGGTTTTGGATGGACACAAGCTGCCAAACGTTACAGCGACAATTCCCTTGTCTTCCCCAAAAAAACCTCACATCAAATCAACACAAGCTCCTCGTTATCTCCGTACACACCCTTCCCCTACCTTCATTCTCTCCAACATCCCTATCCTAATCCTACTCCTTCCTTGCTTACCTAGCATTCTCCCCTCCAATATTCTGCTTTTTGATTTCTCCAAATAACCATGCCAAGCACTCACTCATTTTTTTCCCTTTCAGTACACTTTACCTTTTCCACATCTACATTTCAATCTACTCTTACCATCTGGCTTCCCATGATCATGTTTCTGCACTGCGCAAAACCATGCTCCATATCAAAGTTTTCACCTATTTTTTCATCCAATAATAATTATGTTTCAAAGTATACAAAAATGATCAGATGAGGTGAAATCAATTAACTCATCACTGGGAAGGGGCCCCAGTATTAGCCCTTATGAGGTTAAAATTTTAACTCTGACACCAATCAGGAAAAAGGGGTTTTACCTGCTGTGCTTGTTTTTTGGCAGCATTTTTATATGATAATAATCCATACCTGACAGCAGCAAATGATAACGTAAGTCTTTAGGGATTTCATTCTATCCATGTAAAAAAATTTTGATTCCCTTCTATCTTTTGTACCATTCTGTCCATGGGAAAAAAAACTTAAGTGCCAGTGCACAAATGATAGGTACTAGTATCTAAACACCTAGGGCAAAAATCCTACATATTTCTTGGAACTAATACTAACTTGATATCTTTAATGAGCACCATGATTGGCGTGGTTCCCCTCATGATACACACGTCCAAAACGAGGAGAATTCTGCCAGTGAAGGCAATTACAAGGAGGGAATTGACGGTGACAGTATCAGCAAGAGTAAAAATATTTGTAATGGTTGTAAAGTGTAAAATTGCATGGCTCAAAAACTTGGTTTTTGTGCAAAAGAAACGTGTTAATTAGGTCTGATATGCCAATTGTATATTGGTGATACAAAGAGATAATGTAAGCAAGGGAGAAAATTTGTTAAAGAGGGAGGAAAATTAAATGCATTCTAGAGAGCAGTGAAGGTGGCGAAACACCGGGAGGCACTGAAGAAAGGCACAAGTTCAGATCAAACCACAACCAATTCCAGAGGTGCAAAATATTAACAACTCCAAGGAGAATGTTTTCAATTAAGGAATACAACTGCAACCAGCACATAGACCTGATTTCCTTTTAACTATCTAAACATTCTTATATTCAAAAACATGAATTTAACAAATCATGCACCAGTCACTTCCGTTGTCCAAATGTATCATCTCCTAGCACATCTCGAACTTTTATTTTCCAGAAGAATAGAGTATGTGTTCATTTCAGCAGAATTCCCCCAATGCAACTTTGTGAAATGTCAAAGAAAACGCTGCAGACTGAAAGGGAGAAAAGTGTGTGAAACCAGGGAATTTCATGACAGATACTTTCTTGTAGCGGCACTTCATGGAGCCAGTGAAAGCATGTGTTGTTTTGTCAATACACATTTTGGTACCTTGTTCAATATTACCATGAGGATTTTGCAGGGCATGAAAGAGTTTATATATTTTAGAAAACATCATGAAAAGAATTTAAAATTGGAATGTTAATGCAGCAGCACACTGGGACGTTGCATTACTAGGAAGCTGTACATTGGCATATCAGCTTGAACATAGTTATATTCTGAAGCAGGAAAGCCTTATCTTTAATATTAATCAATAATTAATTAAGGAATCACTCTTCAATTTCAATTCCCTCTAAGTGATTCTTTACAAAGTACAGGGTGAGGCAGCATAACTTCCTTTTTTCAATTTAAATTGAATTGAAAAAAAAAGGAAGTTATGTAATGGGAAGAGTCAACCCCAGCCGTACTCTTATAAATGGGCAAAGGATGGGTGAGGGAAATTAGAGAAGATGTAATGAATAAAAAATAAAAACTGAAAATAATATATAGTAATAAAAGACACTAAAAATAATTGAATTAAATAGATCACGCAAACAGTTAGAACCAAAGTGTGTCAGGTTCTAACCGTTTGCATGATCTATTTAATTCAATTTTTTTAGTATCTTTTATTATATTATTTTCAGTTATTATTTTTTATTGATTATGTCTTCTCTAATTTCCCTCACCCATCCTTAGCCCATTTATAAGAGTACGGCTGGGGTTGACTCTTCCCATTATATTCATACGGCCATAGTTACCGTTCGCTTTATACAAAGGAAGTTATGTTGCCGCACCTTGTATTACTACATTCCTTATTAATTTTCAATTGAAAATCAATCAATCAATCAGAACACAAGATGAATGATTGAAATCAGAACACAGGAACAATGATTTAATATGCTGCCAAAATCAGGACATTGGAAATATTTTATTTAATTATAATATTCAAATGTGAGCATTACTGAAAGCTGCCCTTAATAAGAACAATAGAATTCTAATTGATAAACTAAGGTGGATTTGAACCAATGATATTTTTTAAATACAACTGTGTTCAACACCAAAAGAGGCAGAAGGCAAATGATGTCTTCCAATTGATCAATTCCAAGTACTGAAAGAAAATCTTGCTAAAGTTAGTGCTTAGATGAAATGTTTATAAGGCTTTTATTACCTATATCATTTGAAGAAATATCCATGATTGAATGGGTTGTGCAATTAAAACTGAGAAATATGGCTGAAAAAGGTCTTGTGTTGGTACAACTGTGATTGAATTGAACAAGGGAATTGCAGCTTTTTGGAACCTAAAAAATGTTGTTCAATTCTACTAATTGCTGATGCATTAATTTATTAATTATGTATTGTTATTGATGGCAATCAGGTTATGTCACAGTGGTCTATATAAAGTACACTAACATGCATGAGCAATTAAGCTCTTTCACATGGCAGTTGAAGAAAAGAAGCAGCTATATAGAAATAAGCTGTTTCAGATGTACCTTTTTAATGAATTCCTAAAACATAGATAACAAACTGCAGATATCTATACACATGTAAAGACTACCTAGACTGAATATTTGTCTTAGTTACTTAATGAAATGCTAGTAACCTGTATCATCAATCCACATATTGTTACTATTGCTAGTCTAACTAGTTGTTTTAAGTGTTACAATAGCTAAAGAGTCTTACTTCAACCTTATAAACAAAAAATGTCATACATTGGATCAAAATAATTTTATAATTAATCAGTTTAAACTAGCCTGCTGTAAAATTTCAGATTCTCACCTCACTCCCAGTTAAACTAAATCTTTCTCTAATTCCTGCCTCTGCACAAGAAGGCATTAGAGTATGCCCATAAAAAATACCTTTTATTTAACACCTATAATACAATTTACACGGCCAAATAGCACATTATTAATTCATGCACAAATCTGTTTGTATTTACTGTCAAAGGGCTGCATTGGAGTTAAGCACACAAGCAAAGATTGCAATGGCAACTTGCTTTGGTGAAAGTAGAACCTGGATAAGATTTCCAGGAGTAATTGTTGACATCATCTCAGTATGTGAAAATAGAGAGCACTAATAAGGAGCTAATGGTAGCCCAATGGTATTGATTGAATTCCTTTAAACCTTTTTCAAAAATAAAAGCACTTATTTGCATTCAGATAAGAATTACTCAGGTAAGTTTCAATAGTGGAAGCTATGAGTTCCTGCCCATGCAAAAACTACTATGACCAAATTGATTAGGCTCATTTCACAATACTGAGAACTATAATCCTTGATCATTAATGCATGCATCTCTTTATCTGGGTCAATTAATTAGCAAAGTGCATCCTTGCTTTACTTTAAAATTCTGCAATATGAAATTATGTTCCTTTTAATTCATTTGATAAAAAGATTTTTTAATGATTTTATATCTATTTTAGAGGTGGTATCATATAATTATACGAGCAACACCCACATTGAATTGCACCCCCTTCTCATCTGTGGTTTTAATTATACTCCACCTGTTATGGCAATTCCTTTAGGGGCTTCAGCCACTTCACTGATCAGCTTCAATGCTGACTAAAAGATATTTTATAATGTGGCTCTAAGATATGTTTAGTAACTTCTGACTGTACAATGAATGTTGCCAATTTGTAGTGTTAAGTCCAAAAAATATACTAGGATGATCATGATGACTTGCCAGCCTTTAACTGTAGTCCCAAATTTCAAGAAACTGTGGAAGATGCTGCAACGGTAACTTTTAATGGAGTCATCCACTAACATGCATTTCAATGCAACAATTTTAGAGCGTAAATATCATTCACCTTGACTGGGATCCCAAGTCAATTAGCAAGTATCCTTAATATTGGCTACCAGACACAAGACTAAAACAAATATGAATGAAATGAACTCCACTGCTTCAAGCTTTACATCATGAAAGTTTTGATTATTCATATCAAAAACATAGATACAGGAGTACCTTCTACAATTCCCAAAATCATAACTTAGGATGGAAGAATTTTGACCAGCATCAAGTAAAGGGTGGCTCAAGCTATGAAGGTGCACAGGAACAAGACTACTACGTTCAAAGAACCTGAGGTTACAAATAAGGAAGTAGCAGAAACCTCACCACCTGTTTTAGAGAACATGCCGCTTTTTACAGACTAGGGAACTTTCACAAATCCTCCGTTGCCCAACATATGTTCGCTGAAAGATATAACATCACAATTGACGACATAAAACTACTTAAACATGCCCCAAACTACACGCTAGACTATTACGAATGCATCCACATCAGAAAGAACAGTACAGACACCATGAACAGCGACCAAGGGCCCATTGCATCTTGCCTATTTTCTTTGTGCTAACGCAGTTGACTCACACCATTTTTCCCCCCTTCTCCATCTCCTCCAAGCTTCTTCCGCCCCCCTCGAATAGAATGTTTTGAGGAGTCACTTGGTGGAAGCAATTCATGTCGAAAAAGAAATACTTAGTTTTTCTACATACATTTTATTAAGCACGGCCGGGGTTTCGGCTGGCAGGGTCATCATCACCTGATGATGACTTTGTAGGTTGATGCCTTGGTAATGTTTGGTGGAGTGTGTGGGATGACTGAGTGTTCCTTTTTCAAAAACCCCCTCCTATTGGATAACCAGCCGCCAAAACTTCCCCTCTCCCTTATCCACTGTTATACTTTGCTGTACTCTTCCTCCCTACCCCCTCTCTGTTGTCCAATCACGAGACCCCCCATCACCCCCTCTCCTTCCCAATGATCCATTCTTTCAAACCTCCCCAACGGAATTCTCATTCTTCTCTGAAGAGGCCTGCTTTGCTGGTGAAACACCGGGTGCCTGGTTTTCTCTAGGCACTTACCTACCCCGATTCTTATCTCCTTATTTTTTGTTTTGTTATTTCTGTGTGATTGGCGGGTCCCTGGCATAAGAGGAATCCTTGCAAACCCTGAACGAGTGAGTACTTGTGAGTCCCAAAGGTCCTTGTTTTCGAACACACCTGAGTGATTGAGTGAGTAAGTGAGAGCGTGTGTACCTCCGTGTTATAATTTTACATTAATCTGAGTGATTGATGGGTCAATGGCATGGGAGGGATCCTTGTAAACCCTGACCGAGTGAGTGTGTGAAACTCACAAAGGTCTAACAAACCCAAGTGATTGATTGACTGTGCGTTTACGTAAGTCGTTTCTGTTTCGCTACATCCATTTTGTAATTTTGCATTCATTTGTGAGATTGACGGGTCACTGATGTAGGAGGGATCCTTGTAAATCCTGAGTGTGTGTGTGAATGTGATTCAAGAGAGTGACTGTTATTTCCTAGCACACCCTAGTGATCGAGTGGTTGTAAGTTTGTTTTATTTTTTATTATTTATTTTGCCTTTTGTGTGTGACTGAGGTATACGTGGGTCACTGTTTCTCAAACACACCCAAGTGACTAACCTAGTGTGTGTTCTCTATTTCTCCCCTTACTTGTTACCTTGTTTTATTTTCCCCCTTACCACTTAGTACCAATCAGGTTTACGGTCTCGGCTATCTTGTTTTCATTTATTCATGACCGTAGCTATGTTCATTGTATATTTACAAGGAAGTAGCTCATCGAAAAGTTTGCATGAGCATGTCACTCTATCGATCAGAAAGACAGAACAGTGGAGCAGCAAAAAATATAATAAGCTTTTATAACATGTTGCTGAAGATAAAGTGAGGAATTAATAGAAGAGCAGAATAGGAACGGACCATATGGAGACAACTCTACGAAAAAAAAAGAATTTGATGGATGGTCACAACTTGAGGCATAACGGACTAGTTAGAATCATAATAAAAGGGAAGATCCTCCAAGGAAGACCAAGAGGGAAATACATGGGACAAATTAAGAGAGACAAAACAGTGAAGCTTTCAGGGGGTGTGGGAATTGATATTGAATAGAGAAGAATGGAGGGCTGTAGGAGGCCAGTCTTCAGGCTAAAATACCAATAATGACGACCAAAATTCCACCTTCAGCCTTTGTAGCAGAAGATGCCACAACATAAACAAAAGTGTTATACCAATGAACAACCATGGAAAAGTACTATTGTATGTCTGCTTTAATATGAATGAATAAAAAAACCTGTCAAGCTGACAAACAACTTTTAATTTCTGAACCAGATTTGTATTCACACTTAAGTCATTTTCAAGGTGACCAGAGCTGTGATTGCAGAGCAAATATATAGGTGAGGAGGGCAGAAGAGGAGTTAGGTGGAGGGAAACCACTCATTATACTCCAGAGAGTAGCAAAATGGCTGAATGTGATTAGTGAAAAAGAAAATAAAAGTTTTTTGTGAACAGTCCATACTTTCTAGTAGCCTACACTCCTGCCAAAAATCCCATTCTCTATCGAAAAAAGCCCCACCACCCTTCCCCACTTAATGAAACATTCTATCACTGCCGACTTCGTTATCCTACCACCCCCCAATATATTTCCTCCACATACCCTTCCACTTTCTTCTCTTTCCGCTACAATATCTTGAAAATTCACCATACAACTTCCAATGGTAGTCAAAAATTTGTCTGCCACACCACTTAACTTTTCTTCCAAAGGCCAGGAATCTACAATGTGTTTCTAAACTATAGTCAAGGTATTGCACCTATACAGCATGGTTGTCTTATCCCTCATCACATTAAAATTAAAATATAATACCCTATTTAAAATATATTGAACTCATTCAACATGTGCACTTGCAAAAATTACCCCGACGAATTGATGTAAATTTATCCATACTTCTTTCCCGGATGCAATGTGCATCTTTATTATGATTCACTAATAGATTTGCAAAAAGAAGTGTAAACATTTTGAAAGGAAAGAAAGGTGGAAAAAAAGAAAGTATGATACTTTGGTAGAGCTATCAATTATTCGGGATTCACGAGGGTAGGCTGTAAACTAATGCACACAATGCTTGTAGACCATAGACAAAATGACCTTGAGAAGCACTCCGGGTGGCACGTGGAAGTAACATTCCCCCTCAACACGCATCCGCAGGTTTGAGGTCGTTCCATTCATCCAGTGTGTATTTTGAGAAGCGGAAGCATGGAGACGTGCTCTAGTGCTATGACAACGCGAGTTAAACAGCGTGACTTAAAAAGTGACTCCCACTGAGATTCATCGTCGTTTAAAGGCTGTTTATGTTAACGATGCTGTTAAGAGATCTTCTGTAAATCGATGGGGAGTAACATTTCGTGGTTGTGAGCCTGGAAAAGCCATAATTGTTGATGAAACACACAGCAGACGTCCAATCATTGCCACAGATGAGAAACATTGCAAATTCGTCAAGTATATGATTCAAAATTACCGGCGAATCACTCAAAAGCATATTGCAAACCATATTGGAATATCCAAGGAACGTGTCCACTTCATTATTGAACAATTGGAATACCGTAAAATCTGTGCACGATGGGTACCACACCATCTCACAGATAACAACAGCGTTGATTGGAATGCTGTGACCAACCTTCCTTATTCCCCGGTCTTGCGTCTTGCGATTTTTATTTTTTTCCTCAACTCAAGAGACACCTCAAGGGTAATCATTACACCTCAAATGATGCGGTAAAGGCAGCTGTCGATAACAGCAACACGCTGTTTGACTCGCGTTGACATAACAGCACTTGAACATGTCTATATACTTGTGCTTCTCAAAATACACTGGATGAATGTGACGACCCGCAAACCTGCGCATGCGTGTCAAGGAGGAATGTTACTTCCACGTGCCACCACGAGTGCTTCTCAAGGTCATTTTGTTTGTGGTCTGTGTGTGCATTAGTTTTCAGCCTACCTTCGTAACACTGCTTCACAATCTCAGAGGGTGTTCAATACCGCCATTAACCGAGGACTGCATGTGAATGAAAGGATTTATCATGTTTTTCATGGATTCATGCAAGCTAACCATGTTTGATTGGCATTATAGACACTTCAAATTCTTTATTGAGTGGCAGTTAAAACCTCCATTCAAGGTCATTTTCAATTTTTTTAAATGACATTAATTAAGGACCTCATTTTTAGAAAAGGATTTGAGTTAAAAATGTCACCATTTGGTCTTACTCATCATCTCAACTGTCCAGTCAACCCTTGACAATTCCACTCATTGAACTGAGTCACCCAGATCCGCAATTGTTGGAGACATCTTGAAGGGAATGAGATCTAGCAGGTGAGAAATATTCCACATAAGCTACGCAATAGCTCTCCAGGAAGCTTCATGGCGCTAGGATTCCATTTCGTTTATTGGAATGGATACAAGAAAAATTGATGTTACATTAATTGCTCTTGAGTTTACAGTTACTTCAGATTTTCAAAAACTCATTTGCAGTCACTATCAAATCTGGAACACTGTAGAAACTCTGAGTCACAAAACTAGACTAATCTATAGGATGAAAGATTCTTCAGGGGCAATTGAAGCATGCTCTAATGATAAACAGAAATCTGATTTCAATTTTATTAGGACACCACTCATGTTATGGACTCCCAGATCCACCATTTTCCCCCATTTACATGACGAATGCCCCAGCATTTTCCCAGAGTATTTGGAATCTAACAAGGTGCGTTCTTGTGGTTCATTCCTCATCACCCCGTGATCCACTCATTTCACTAAAGTTGGACTGACTATTAATTTAAACCTTCCCCAGGGACTTCATGGTCAATGGACTGCAATCAACACAAATCCATGTCACAACTAACAAAACATTGTTCTCACTGGGAATTCCTGAATTATACTACTTACTTACATATCAAGTCCCTGGCTTTTTCAACAAATTCATTTCTCTGTTCCCCTCCCCTCAAAATAATTTTAAATAAATGAAATAAAAGAAGTTGAAGTAATCCATGACTCTCTCAATTTCCTGATACTCCAGAAAAAATGGCAAATCTGGTTATGGATACCATAACCATCACTGAACATGAACCAAAGCAATCAGGGTAGGCTCTCAATCCCAGGATTTTAAGTCCATCCTTTTTCCCAAAGAACACGTCATCGTTCTCCCAATATTCTCAATATTTCACCCAAAAAAACAAGACTAATCTGGTAAAGTACATGAATATCATACTATACTTAGATGATACTTGCTGTTTATCAATAAATAAACATGCCTTCTGATTTGTTCAAGTCCTGTGATGACAAAAATAAATCATTACAAACTGAGAAAATAAGGAGTATCTAGAGTGACTTCAAATTGCACATCATATTCTATTTACTTTAGGAAATTAAACCCTTTTGACCAATTTTCCTCTTGAGTTTTCAAGGGAAAATGTACTAGCTCAGTAAGATGATGATTCATTCTCATGTTTCATACTCATGTTTTTAACATGGCATAGCCTTTGTCTATCAAAAACATATGGTAAAATAACAAAAACATGGTAAGATAATAACAATAAAAATGAAGGACAGAATCGAGAGGAACTTTCCATCACACAACAAACATGGCTCACATTATAATGGTTTCTTAGTAGTATCATTTCAACGCTAAAGGTAGCATATCTCCCCATGATTGGCGAATTCATCATTTTGCTATCTTGGGCAATGAACTATACTTTCCCCAGACTACATTGTCCGGAAGAAATACCTGCTAGAATATTAAAGGAATTAGCCGAAGACATTGCCCCGTTTTTGGAAATTGTTTTCCTAAAATCAATAGAAGATGGCCCAGTTCCTCGCGACTGGAAGCTAGCCCATATAACTCCCATTTATAAAGTCAGGGATAGGGATAAACCAACCAATTACCGACCCATTTCTTTGACATCGATCTCTTCTAAAATATTAGAACACATTAATGTCAGTAACATGATGAGGTTTCTTGATAGTAGGAAAATACTAAGCCACAACCAGCCTGGATTTAGGAAGAGCAGATCTTGTGAAACACAATTAGGTCTTTTCATTCACGATATACTTAGATCGGGAGAAAAAAATACAAGTCGACGCAGTATTCCTAGATTTCAAAAAAGCCTTCAATAAAGTCCCACACCAAAAGTTTTTACACAAACTTAGATACTATGGAATCAATGAGAAAATTATTAATGAGATTAGAGACTTCTTGTCAAACCACAAACAAATAGTAGTCATCGATGGGTTGTGCTCAAAGGAAAGAGATGTAACGTTGGGCGTCCCCCAGGGAAGTGTAATAGGGCCTCTTCTATTCTTAATATACATTAATGACTTAAGCGCACACGTTAGTAGTAATCTCAGGTTATTTGCTGATGACACAGTGGTATAGAGGGAAATGAGCCAACTAGATTGCGAGCTATTCTCTAGAGACTTAGACACAATCTCGGATTGGTGCATGAAATGGGGATTAATGCTTAATATAGACAAATGCACAGTTTTGAAATTTTGGAACAAAGGAAGTGGCGAACAGGACATAAACTACGAACTAAAGGGTTCAGTACTAACTACGGTCAAACAAGTAAAATATTTGGGGGTAGTTTTAACACCACGCCTTTCATGGGGAGCACATATCAGGACAATATGCGGATCCGCTTTAAAGAAACTGGGCTTCATTAAACGGGTGGTGGGAGAAATGTAATGAGAAAGTTAAAGAGAGGTGTTATTTTGCTCTAGTTAGACCACATTTGGAATATGCCACAAGTATTTGGGATCCTTGGGAGAAACAGAAAAAATCTGCCAAATTCATTAAAAATATTTATAATAAGAACACAAATGTAACAGGTCTCTTACGGGATTTAGGCTGGGAGCCCCTTGAAATACAAAGAGAACTTAGACTTTTAGAGAGATTCAGAACCAGCAAGTTTAACGATGACACAAAAGGAATAATAATGGCCCCACACTACTTAGGTAGATCAGACCACAAAGATAAAATAAGGGAGATAGATTCCAATACAGATAGATTCAAATACCCATTCTTCCCCAGAACAATCAGAAATCATAATAGTAAGAATCCAAAGTCCATTTAGAAATATTAAAAACATTTAAGTTACACATCGGAACAAAATTTAAAATTCAAAGATTGTGCATGTGTATGTTTGTTGGTAGTTTGAGGGTTTGCATGTGCGTGAAAGGGTTAGGGCGAAAGGGTTTGTGCATGAAAGTTTATCATGTTTGGTCTGTTGGCTATAAATTTGTGGCTTCTGCATGCGGTTTTATTTTTTTCCCTAATTTACGGGTGGTGCCCTAACACCCTCCCGCCACACGCCCTTGCGGCGGCTTGCAGGGTATTGAGTAGATGACTTAAAAATACTTCTCACATGATAGAATATCTGGTAATTTAACACCTTTATTAAGGAAGCAAGATGATAGGCATAAATTGGAGGTTTTTGAGAAATGTGTGTGGAAAGAATGGAAAGGAAAATAAACTAGGAAGCATCAGGTGTGGTGAGAGGGGAGGGAGAGAGTGTTGTTGGGAGAAATCCAAAGGAGGCATGAAAAGTAAATACATAGCTTTTTGATTGACAATGGGATGTTGAAGGCTGTGATACAGGGGAGAACATTAGGCAAGTGAGGAACGGGGTATGAAAAATATAGGCATGTTGTACAGAATGAAGGGAAGAAGAAAACATGCGGAATTGAAGAACAGTTGATTATAGTGAAGGATGTCAGGTCGTGTTTTATTCGGAGAGGCAAAAACATTTATCAGAGGTCAGTTTTTGTCAATCCAAAACACATCTTAAATGGTAGAATAATTAAAATGAAGGGGAGAATAACAGAGAACTTACCAACCCCAACTGATGTGAAATTTTTATATCTAATAACACAAGGAATGAAAATTGTTCACTAAAAACAGATTAAAGGTGTAGTGTGCCTAATGGTTTAGAATAACCTCAAGATGGAGAGCATAATGATGTGTATCAGTTGTAATTCAACTCTCATGATATTCCAATTGTTAACTGTATACCTTCAAGTTTTAGTATGAATCTAAGACAGGAAACACACAAGTTACATCACCAATTAACAGGAAAATGTCTCAATAGAGATGCATCTTTACATTGAATTATCAACCTGGAAATATACACGCAACTCGAATATTACTGTAATTTAGATTGTAAACAATGTAACAAATAAAATCTATTGCATGACAATACAACATGCATTCTTAAGATTGAGTTAAAAACTGTAGTCTTCGGGTGAACCATGGTAAGAGAGTCACCAATGGAGGTAACCAAATAATTGACAAAGTATTTTCACAGTACACCCATACTTTAACTATATACTCACTTCATTATATCATCAATATCCAGATGTCGTGCTCGCTTAGTCTCAAACCCTTCCTTGACAAGAATGGAATCAACAAGGAATTTGATATCAAAATTCTTGGGTATCACCTGTGAAGTACATGAAGAGTGCATTGAATTCTCTCATTCTTTAATCTCACACAATTACCTTTATGGGAAAACAGGCAATTCAAATTACTTAATTTAGACAACAAAGACAATCAACATTAGTGGCAAGGAATGGATTTAGGTTTAATGGGGTTCTAATCTATGTATTTCACTATTGTTATCTGACTACTCTTTTTTTACAACATTATACAAATGTCTAGCATGTGTTTCCGGGGCCCATTTAAAGCAGGAGTAGTTTTAAATGCAGTAGTATGACAAACCTTTTTAAATATCAATTTTACATTTTATGCTTTTATTAATATTAGACTGGTATTTACATACTTTCCATTGTTTCAGGCTCAACTTTGTGGAAGTTCATGTTCATTAAATGAAGAACACAATGTATATATCCACTGTTCTTTATTCTCGTACAATTAGTTTCAACGCTAAGGTGTCATCATCAGGTAAGCTACCTGATGATGACGCCTAAGCATTGAAACTAGTTGTATGATAATAAAGAACAGTGGATATATACATTGTGTTCTTCATTTAATGGTATTCATGTATTTGAAAGGAATAAGCTTGGTGAATTAGAGATATTCAGAAATATTCAGTGTTGTTTTTTATGGTTTTCCTAATATACAAGGGTAGTGGGAAAGGTTCTCAGGATCACCACCAGATGTCAGTGCTAGCACAACATTTTTCCCACTTGGTAATAGGTAATCGTTTATGAGTAATCATGTAAGGCTGCAGTGCTCTGGGAAGAGATCTGTGGTGCGGAAGCCTCTCTGTTGTTGTTCCCATGTAGTGATTTGTAAAGAAGGAAAAAACTGAGAGCCGATCAGTGATTAAAAAACTCATAAAGAAAGGCATGAAGGCAAAGGAAATTTATGCCGACTTTCAGAACACTACGTGGGACTCTGCTCCTTCATATTCAATGGCTGCCGAGTGGTCAAACGAGTTAAAGTTTGGTCAGGACAGCTTAGATGATGATCTGTGTAGTGGTAGGCAAAAATGTGCAACTACCTCAGAAATTATTTCAAAAGTACATAAAATGGTCATAGACAATTGCCGACTGAAAGTGCGAGAAATCACTTAAGCTGTAGGGAGGTCATCTGAACAGGCATATTGCATTTTAACAGCAGAATTGGGTTAAGAGAAAATTATCTGCTACACTCTTGACGGAGGATCACAAATGCATCAAAATGGAAATTTTCAAACAATGTCTGACCTGTTTTATAGCAACCAACAAGAATTTCTGCACTGGTTTGTGACCACCAATGCAACTTGGGTCCACTACTATTCCCCAGAAGCAAAACAGCAGTTAAAGCATGAGGAATGTGTTGACTCATCACTAACAAAGAAAGCAAAGGCTATACGGTTGGCTGGAAAGATGATGACTTCAGTTTTCTAGGGTGCGAAAGGGATTCTGCTGATAGATTATCTTCTCACTGGTCAAACAATTACTGGACAATACTAGGCTAAACTCTTGGACCCACTACAACAAAAGATCAAGAGGTCAGGCTTGGCGAGGAAGAAAGTTGTCTTTCATTAAGACAATGCACGTCCACACACATGTTAAAAAGGGGCGTTTCAGGCGTGATATGATGGAATATCATGATTAATAAAAATTGGCAATTTTCCACAAAATAAAATTTTAATACGACTGGTTTCAATGTAACTACATCATCTTCTGGTGACAGTCATAACTCAGTGTCTAGTATATTTGCTGAAAAGCTAGTAAGGGGGTGGGGGGTTGGTGTGTAGTGGAAAATGGAGGATAGAGGGAGGGGAGGTGGAAGGATGTGTGAGTGACGAGGTGCGGGGGAGAAGAAAGGGGTGGGGAACACAAAAATGTCTGGAGAAAACCTCGTGGCTGGATGGAGTGGGTGTCTCGTTGTTCCCTCAGAGTGGTGCTGGTGCTAGGGCCGTGGAGAAAGGGGATGAGATCTGGGTTTGCCCCAGTCGTTGAATAATTGGTAATATTTCCAGCTGTTCCATGGACTTCGCAAGGACTTGGACCTCATCTACGAAGTCCAATTTTTATCTTCATCCTCCCCCTCCTCTCCATCACCTTCACTCGATGCACTTGTGACCAGTGATCCCTTGTCTTTACTATTGGAATTTCCCCCCATCCCCCTGTGCAACCGCTGACCACGTTTTCCCGAAGATGGCGGGAAGCCTTGTGTTCCCCCAACGCCTTCCTTCGATGTGAGAAGGCTCAATGCAGCGGGACAACTACCACCCTACAACCCCCCCCACCCTCTCGTGACGTCGCAAGTGTATCCATACTCCACCCCTACCTAAACCCTCGCTAGGGCTTTCCCACCTTGGAACCATAATAGACAGTGATCCCAAATCTTTACCCCTTTTCACACTTCTTTGTGCTTCGATACTTTGTGCCCAGTCAACGACCGGGGCAAACCCAGATCTCATCCCATTTCTTTACAGCCCTAGGACAATGTCACCGCTCCGAGGGATCAACGAGGCACCCACTCCATCCAACCACGAGGATTTCTCCGGACTTGTTTGTGTTCCCCACCCCTTTCTCCTTCCCCGCACCTCGTCACTCACGCGTCCTTCCACCTCCCCTCCCCAAAATTTTATTTTGTGGAAAATTGCCATTTTTATCACACACATGTTGTTGCCATCTCAAAAAATATGCGAACTAAGATAGGAATTGTTGCCTCAACTGCCTATTCAACTGATTTGGCTCCATCAGATTTCCATCTCTTCCCCAAGCTCAAAATTTTCCTCAGCGGGCAGAGATTCTTTTCAAACAAAGAACAGCCAAAGTAGACAGGTATTTTACTGGCCTGAAGGAATCTTAATTTCAAGATGGGATAGGAAGACATTGGAGCATGGTTGGACCACATTAGTGTACAGGGAGACTACATTGAAAAATAAAAGAGTTTCACTGAGGTAAATTGTTTATTTCTCTTTTAATCTGAGAAATTTTCAATTTACCCTAATATGTGATATTAATTTCTGAAGATCATTACTCATGCCAGATATTTTATTACAAAAATGCACATGGGAAGGAAGGTCATCATTTTGTCAATACAGGAATGCAATTAGATGAGTATCCATTTTAATGTTTAATTAAAAGTTCTTTTGTCACATGTACAAATAATTACTTATGTATTTCTCACATACTACAGGTAAGTTAAATCATTTCTGAGGAATGTGCACAAACACTGATGGTTCTCAAACATTTATTGACAAGCATTGATTCACAACATTCCAGAAAATTCCTAATTTTCCAATTTATTTCCGGGTTCTAGCTCTCCGTGACACCAGTTTATACAAATTCTGATTTGGATGACTTCCATCACTTTTCCTTAATCATAGCACCTCACACATATTTCCCATAGCATCATTTTACAATTCCCATATTAATATTCCAAATGTTGAGGTTTAGCTCTCTTCACATTGTCCAAACAGGAAGACTTTTCAAACTTCATAGGAATGCAAACCCTCTAAGAAAATCATATTCATAAGGCTATGCAAAACACTAGGTGCTCTCAACATATGAATTGCAGCAATAAAAAATAAACTAGTGTAATTGTTCTCAAGCAATTGGGGCAACTTTCTCAAATACTAATTCATATTTTACAACTCCTACTGTAATACTGAAATTAATATATAATAAAATGAACACCTATTCCTCAATAACTGAGCTCCAGTCTTTTAAAATTGGCATTACTGAAAATTTCAAATCATATTAGCACATAATTACGTGAAAAAAACCCTCGTTTTTCTTTCGAAGTCTAATAAGAAAGAATAATTAACTTGTTTAGTGAGTTCCTAGCATACCAAAGCATATCAAACAAGGGAAAACTCAAAAATGATTGAATTTTAGGCTACCAAAACACTTAATGTACCAACTTCAAATGGATCTATTAACATTAATTCTTCATCTACTCAACAGCTCGAAAGCCGCCGCAAGGACGTGTGGCGGGGGGCTACTTACTTAATAACCTACTTACCAGTGGAGTGTAATTCACTCATAATTTCTAAAAATAATAATTGCTCATCAAAAGGGTCACACAACTCAAAAGTTGACATAAATGTATAGTATCACGGTATTACAATACATGTATGTAATGTATATCGATTGCAGAGTCTTAAAATTAATGCCAATTAACAATGTTTCAATTACGGGTGTAACTCATTATTTTGTCTACTTAATTATAATGTGGAAAGAAATGACTAACCTTATTTGTAAGTGAGCAATGGACTCGATAGTTCCGTTCCAGCATCATCATTACTGCTGTTTGTTTGAAAATAGCAGACAAAGTTTTATTTTTCCTCACAAAAATCGTCCGAGTCAGGCCGTCCCATTCCCTAAAGTCTATTGGTGGTGGCGGATTGCGTGGCTCTAGACGAACAACAGAGGACTCCACCTTGGGAGGAGGTCTGAAATTGTTCTTTCCAACCTTTTCAAAAAGAAAAAACAATGAGAAATATACAATACAAACATAATACTATCACAATCACTTGTACCAGCAATGTCTAGCTTGAATCAGGAATGTTAACACCACAATTTATCAAAATCGAAAAACAAGGTTATAGCAATTCAAGGCTGACACGTCATTTCACTTAGGACCTAACTGCATTGGTAATTAATATGAATGATTAATGATGAATTTCACTAGAATGAATTCGTGGTGCGACCAATGACCCCCTGCCACACACCTTGTTGGTGGCTTGGAGGGTATTTATGTAGATGAATGTGAAATATGGTATTACTGAGATATATACATAAAAAATTAATTAAAATTGGCAATTTTCCACAAAAATAAATTTTATTAATACGACCGGTTTCAATGTAACTACATCATCTAGATGATGTAGTTACATTGAAACCGGTCGTATTAATAAAATTTATTTTTGTGGAAAATTGCCAATTTTAATTATTCATGATATTCCACCATGTCACGTCTGAAACGTCTCTTTTAAGACATAAGAAAATTTAAAATAAAACACGGAAAAGGTTACATTACCTTCATGAGTATGTCCACGCGGGCAAGCAATTGGGTGTTTACGGAGAGTCTGCAGTACAATTTATCGCCTGGCTTTGCTACGAGTCTCTGAGCGAATTCTCTTTGAAACATAAGCACTGCACATTTAAAAAATGGTCGATGTAGCAAAAGACGAAACACTAATGGAGATGATATCTGATATGGTATATTTGCTACACAAACATCGAAAAAGGGTAGTTCTGTTTTCAGTACATCCCCAACCATCACCTGTAACTTTGGCTGCAAGTGAGTGCCTTGAACCCTCTTCAACAGTTCGGCTACCAACCTGAAAAGCGGTACGTAGCATGAATGAACATTCAGTTTCACACAACATGATTACAGTCATAGAATTCAAGCAAATTACTTCAAATCTCTATGGACCTAAATGTACTACTACTCCACTTGGAACTTATGTTTCCAAGCTTTGCTTCCAACTAATGATTGCTGTAATAATCCCATTTTCTAGGGCTAACGAAAACTGTTTCTAATATTACCTGGTATCCACTTCGCATGCAATAACCTTTTTTGCTACTTCTAATAATTTCACAGTCAAGTTTCCTGTACCAGGACCGATTTCCAATACAACATCAGTTGATCTAATTGCAGCCTTGTCCACCATCCCCTGAATAACCAGGGGATTTTTCAATATATGCTGTCCAAACTGCTTATTAAATAATATTCCTTGCTTTGCAATCTCATTGTGGAGTCTTGCTGTCTTCTCGATTTTAACTTTTGGCATTGCCAATCCTGATTGAAACAACAAACAACAATATCATGAATTAATCATGCCCCTCTAACGTAAGCAACACATGTGCATGAGAAACTCGTTCGTCATCTGAAGCAATATAGTAATTTTATTCTTGTACACGAGGTCCATCACTGGCAGCACAGGAGCTTTTAAAGCGCCAAAACCAAATTTGAAATATTGATAAAATCACAAGGATATTTTTTGTATTATCGCAGTCAAAAAATACTGGCATCATCAAATCTGACAGCCACTGATCCCTATAAAATTTATTAATCTTCGACATTCGACAGAAATCCACTACCTTATTTAGATACTAGATTTTTTTATTATTCAACATTGTGATATAGTGAAATTATCAAAATCACTCTTTCATGTAATACTTAAAATACTATTTTTCATGTTCAAAATATAAAGAAGTACGTGAATAAAATGTTGAATGGAGTGTTTTCGGATGAAATAGAATGACTAAGTTAATTTTTTCGATGATGAGAAGTGAAAAATGTCATGGGTGTGTTCTTTATCTATATAGCATGAGATTATTTTAAACAAAAAAAGGGGCTAAACACCTCTTCACATATTGATATACAGAATACCAACATTTACAAAGATGCAAAGATGATTCACTCCAATAAATTTTGTATAAATATTTTAGTAGCTATTATATTTTATATTTATTTTACTGTGTTGACCTCTAACATAGGATAATTTTGCCAAAGACACCACCAGTAAGCTGCCGCATAGATTCCTGTGTCATAATGACCGATATTTAATTCATGAAAACAATCAATTTTAAATTATAAAGATAATCTTGACCTGCATGTGAATGGAACTTATCTATCGTATCCAGAATACCTGTGTATATTATAGAATATTACTAATTCACAATGAGTTCAACTATGAAGTTTATTCTCATTATGCATATTAAATGTAACCATGAAGTCACAATACTCTTAATTTTAGTGCACCATTTCATTACAATGGATGTATCAAAAATGCATAGAAATTATAAATGGTGGTGTGGTAAAAGGAACTTTGACAACCAAGCTGTGGAATTTTCAGATGCATTAGGTCTTAGTGGGCCTTTTGCATGAAGTTTACTTTTTGTGCCAAGAATTCCAGTTATTGTACGAGTTGTAGGGTGTATGCTACAGTTCTGGATTTGCAAATTTCATTACTATTCCAGACCTTATATTTTTATTTTTACAGACTATACTTTCAGAAACGATTTATTTATTGATTTATATTCACCAAAGGCCGGTTCAGCAAGGTTCCATCATAAAACAAAAAAAAAAGTACAGCAATTTGTTAGCATGCATCACATGAAGAAGGGTTATTTACATCATATGGGGATACATAACAGACAATATTTTAGACTTTTCTTTACACAATGCACAAAATTCATCCACAGAGTTTAATAAGCAAGTATGCTTTAAGATTTCGCTTGAAAGTATTTGAAGGAGATGCTTTCAAATCTGGAGGAAGCAAGTTAAAAAACTTGGCCCTCTGGTGGTATGGTCCCTCGCTACTCAAATTAGAAAATCTTGCCTCAATTTGTACATCAATTTTAGTAGATGTATCATGATGATGGATATTTAGGCTTTATTCATAATATGCATGCTATTCTTAACAAATCAGATCAGATTGTATACGTAGAGATCAGTCAGTGGCATTATTTGCAGCTCATGAAAATGAGGCCTGCAGGAGCATCTGAAAGGTAAGTTTAAGATAGCTCTTGTGACTGTTTCTGCACTTTAAAAATCTTTTGGCTATGGCTTGAGCCACTCCAGAATATAATGCCATATAATAATTGAGATTGAACATTTGAATGATCAAGACATTCTAGGATATTTGGGCTAGTACTAAAAAAGCATATACCTCAGCTGGAACGGAGTTTTTATTTAGTTTAAGTAAGAAGTTTAGGTATCAATTTGTCGATATATAAGGACCGTTTTAGGGATGATTCAATCTGAACACCTGAGAAATTAATTCTGTCAGCAAAATTTTACGTCCTCATCATAGGAGTTTACCTGACAGTGATGGATTCTTGCAAAAATGTATGCATACTGTTTTTTTTTGTACATTTATTCTCAGTAAGTTATTTTAAAAGCAATTTTGAAGGCATGCTACTGCGGAGTTTGCTCTATATTGTAGTTAAGGTGTGGTTTTGATGTTTATTAGAATGGTGATTCAGAAAAGAAAATACTTTATTCTTCCACATATATTTTATTATGCACGACTTAGGTTTCGACTTATGAATCATCATTAGGTAACTTCAGGTAACATCAGTAACAAAGTAACGTCAGGGAACACTTTCTCAGTTGAAACCTAGGTCTTGCATAATAAAATGTAAGCGGAAGAACGAAGTATTTTCTTTTCTTTTCTGATATGAATTGCTTCCACAAAGTGACGCCCCAACTATTCATTTCAGAATGGTAATTGATTGAAGTGAATGATGATTGATTGGATATTTAACACTTCAATTCATAGATTACTGCCATTATTGCTTACCATTGCCGACCTTGGTGGCGGCAGGATAACCTTCTTGCCTGGTAACCACAGAGGTCGTGTCTTTGATTCCCACGTAAGTAGATTTTCCTCCACTTCCTGGGCTCAGGTATTCATAATTGTCTTCAATATAAAATGGGTTCAGGTTAGGTGGAAGAAGGGGCTATATAGTCTCAATTTTACCTAAATAAATTAAATACCCCTGAAATAATGTTTTCTTAAGTAATCCTGTTGTATGTTTGTGACTAAATGCTACACTATTAGGAAGCTACTCAATCAACGATGCATCAGAGTAAATCAAATCACTTGTTTATCATTTTGAAAAAACTACTTATGTATTGAAAATTTTTTGGATTTCAAACAAATTGCCTTCTTTATAGGTATAACATTTATTTTCCCACACTTTTCCAGGTTTAATACATATTTTATAGACTATTACAAATTCTTTTAAATCATAATATCAAATTCTGTACTTTTTTGCTGAAGGGGAGATTTTAATAACATTTCTGAAGAATAAAAGCATACTTAGTTCAGTGTACTATTTCAGCAAACAGATAAATAGGCATATATTTTTTATACCAACCTAGCCAGCAGAGGGGTTCATCGGTACTTATTTAACATTTAAAAATATATTTAACATTTTAAAATATATTTAGCATACCAATGATATTGATGAGGGACTATTTGAAATAAAATGGATTGAATAAGTATTATCATCAGTTGTCTTTATTTATTAACTACAAGACATTCATTGTCCTTGAATACTCATAGGTTAAAAAGAGGTATTTATGATTTGTTCTGATAGGACTCTTTTCTCATAGAAAATAATATAATATGCAGGACAAATATACTTACATTATTTACTTTAAACTTTCTTACAAATCAGCCTTCTACAAAATTTGTACACTTTTTACAGTTTTCATTTAACTTAACTGACATATTTGCCATGCAGCACATAAATAGTGGCTTTCACCCATAATATATTTTACAAAATACACAAACTGGCACAATGTCATTTAGTATAAATACAATGAGTTTCATGAAAAAAATGAACCACATAAATATTTAATGCACAGAGAGTATGAGTTGTGTGACAAACAAATGAACAAAAAAAAGAGTGATGAGCAAATGGAAATCGATGAAAATAATCACCCCCTCCCCTTCCTGATGTTTAAAAAGCTTGGTCAATTTATTCTCGTAGGGTTAATAAAAAAATTGACGAGAGTTCCTGAGGTCAAACGGAAACGTTCCATCAGTTGACACTCTAGTGCATTGGTTCTGTAAACCTTAGGAGGGTCAACTAAATTCTGGATGTGTTGTTTCTTTTAAGGCATAGGTACATTAAAGGCAGTAAGAAAAACAGAGGCACACCCGAACATGAATGTGGGAGGCCAAACAGGTACTTTCAGTTGTAGGGTTTTCACTCGTGATTCATGACTTCTCTTCACCAAGGCAGTTTCTTGATCGCCTGCCGTCATCCCTGAAGTTCATCAAAGAAGTTAATCACCACAGTTGACTATGTGTTGTAAGAGTAAATGCACAATATTTAAGCAGAATACTGTCTTCATTTGGATGCTCACTGAAATGAGGCACATGGGACCAACACACTTTCATATTTGGAGAGTATACCGTCGCAACATCAACACCATACTGTGACTCCCCACACATTCTTGAATACTGATCTAGTTTTGATACTGCGGAGAAAAGTGGCCATTGAAAAGTTATCCTGAAATAACCCAACAATTGAGGGATTGGTAACATAGCACCATAAACGTAAGAACTTGATGTCTTGGCATGGGACCCTGTTTAAAAAGAGAAAAAAAAGAGATACAATTCAGTGATAGTCATCTTTTATATTGGTTTAGCTCATTTAAGGCACCAATGTTTACAATATATGTACATAAATTTGGAAAAAAATAATAGCGACAATCACTAAATAATGTATGCTCCCGTCTGATACATACCACTAGGAGTATTTTCCAGAACCTGCATCAGAGGATGAATCTGTACCAGATGTATGATCACGATACCGTCTTACCCTCATTGGTTCTCTCTCTACACTACCTGCGAGGGAAAAAATGGTAAAATTAGGAATGGAGGAAACATTAGAAATGAAAAGAGAAAATGACATTTAAAGACTTGAAACTAACACAATCGTCTTTACATTTACTTGAAAATCAAATATTCCATGAAAGATGCTAAATTTGTCAGTAAATTATGTAAGGAAATGAATAACATCAAGACTTTAGAACAGTGAACTACCGATACCTTTCACCCACTGCCAACTGCACAGCAGCCAGACATTTCTGACAAATTGGAAGAGCAAATACAGACCACATACATATGTATTCACGCTAGCCCATGTAGTTGTGCGCAAAGAAGACCAAAAATAATTTTATAACATTTGTCCAAAAATTAATTTGAAAATCGCCTTGACATTGAAATTAATTGCACTAATTTAGAGACCACAACCTGCTGTAAATAATTATGCTTGGGAGACAAAAACAATTGAAAAGTATTGCCAGGCAAATACTACATGTATTTTGAACTTTTATCGAAGCCAAAAATATTCACAGCCTAGGGGGCTTTGCTCCTTGGCCCTATATTATCCTATGCTTCATGAAGGAGCCTCACATAACGGCCAAACTCAAGTCATCATTAGCTCACCTGATACCAAGCGTTACATAAAATATCAATCAAGCATAAAATAACCTAGCGGTATGAACATGGAATGGTACCTACTTGATAGGGGTCCATGAACCTCCAGTTTCACCTTGGCTGTGGCTGTAACTTTAGTTGTAGTGACATGTGGTACTGAAGATGAAGATGATGTTGTGGTACACTGACCCGGTGGGGGTGTGTGTGTTGCACCAGAAGTTTCACTTGATGAAGAGACTGATGATGAGCAGTCAGAATGCTGCTGATTTCCCTGTAACAAGAGACAAATTACATAGCATTTAATTAAACCAACAATTCCATTAAATTCCTGGTTTTATGTACATTTTAATTTACATATGATATAAAAAACAAACAGATGTATAATTCCAATTTGATGGAAAGGCAGAGGCAAATTGTGATTACTGATGACCTGCACCAATGTGCTTTGATATGTGATGCATCCACTTTGCACTGCCATCTTCATGAGTCTCTAAGCAGAGACCAATGAGTCTAGAATTGAAGAGGCTAACTAGTGTGTTACGTTTGCCTTCATTGGCTGGTGGTCACTTGGAAGTGCAACAGTTACATCACTCAAAGACACTCAAGGGCCATCAGTGAATGAGCACCAATTTTACGATTGCATACACCATTCCCCAATCCTTAGGTTGCCCGTGACTGCCTATAGGCTTAGGGAAACGATACACAAGGGTATTAAAAGCGATTTGCTTCATGCAGATGAGGAATTTTGAAACAATGAGTTGTTTTCTTGGCCACTTTGATGTTTGGTGAGGGAAAATTTTCTCAAATTATGAACATCAAAGCTAAAGCCAAAAAATCTTTACCCCGATAACTCCCCTATATCCTTCTTAACATGCTGTTAAGTATTTGCCCCTTTGAACTTCCCAAACAACTTTTTCCTCCTGTGTTAGGTACTCCTAATGAATCATGGAATGCGTACAAGCACTGTTTACCATTGCTTTCTTAAATATTCTATTACAATTAAAGAATGCATTATTTTTTCCATTGTCCACACTAAAGAAACCCCAGTTTCTAAGGGATCTTTTTCATTTACTATAGAAGTCAACACATATTATTATGCATTATCAGATATATTAGGGATGTCAAAAATTATGGATTTTAGTGAGTTCAGTGAGCTAATTATTTTTGCTTGCATTAATACCTCAGCTTATCAATTGGCAAATAATTCAAAACAAGACATTACCAGATGAAAAATTATTAAAATGCACTATCCAGAATTATTCTCTTTCTTTAGACCATGGTCAGTTAGAGAGCAGAGCACTGGGCTACTAAATGGAGGAACCAGGTTTGATTCCTGGGCACCTTTGGGCACCCTCAGGACTTCATTATATGATTTTTTAGGTGCCAAATCTTTCTTATGGGATATAATAGGTGGCACAAGGAAATGCAGGCCGATGGGCTTACTACCATAAAGCCAAAAATCCGTGACCCAAATCCATTGACCTGCGAGTTCAATTATGGGTATCTAGTTCCAAAAAGTCAAACAAGTTCTTTTCAAACCTTGCAGTTTTCCATCTAATGGTTTAAATAAACTTTTACAAAAATACCACAGATAAAATTATTTCGCACAACCCAAGTTCCAATGATTAAATATGTTCTTCAGGTGCAGTAAACAGGAAACAGAAAAACGACTTCTTAATTGTATCTTAGTAAAGAGGATTGTCCCCTCAATGCCCCAACTCATTGAGAAATATAACATTAAGAAATACGGAAGTCGTTTCCCTGACTGAATGTGCATAGATTATGCATAAGCGTTGAAACTTGGGGTGAGTGAAACTTAAATATAAGCGTTGAAACTTGGAGTGAAATCATTTCACTTTGTGTTTAATTGAATCACTGTACTTAAACAGTTCCAATCGCGTGCAAAATCATTCCGAAGATATCGAGGCCATCGGTGTTGAAGATTCGCTCGTGAAATTAACGCACCTTATTCTGTGGATTTGAGGGTGACGACGGCCTCGTGGTGGACGTGTGCGAGGCCGGATGGTGATAAGAGGTCGTGGTCGTCGTCTCGAGCACCAACTCCGGCTGCACCAATATGGTTTGCTGTGGTCCGTCGCCCGAAATGGTGGCGCCTAGCCCCTGGTTGCTGGCCGCCGAATTCCACGACGCCTCCTCCGTGATGGTGGTGAGGGAGGGCTCCCTGCGGTGGAGCGGGATGGGCGGCGGGGCCCGGCGACCGCCGTGGCACGAGATGTGACCGCCGGACGACGACCCGCCGCCCCCCCACGAGCGATCCTGCTCCCTCTGGCTCCCCCGGCGGTGCCTGGGGAGGGGCGAGGGCTCCGGCGACGGCGTCGACATACGCTCCGGGTTGTCGTGAGGGACGACCTGCGAGAAGCAATCCGTCTCGTGAAGCGCGAATGAAACGGGAATCTCCTAACACATTACCATGAGCATTAAAATGCTCCAAAGAGACACGTGCTGTAGCAAGTCGTTTCACTCGTTCATTTTCACACAAAATCCATAATTTTTTAAAAGTTTATTTATTTTTTGGTCTTGGTCCGAAAACAGCACTTTTTGGCCTTTAAATCGAATATGACGAACGAACCAATAACAACAACATTAACAACCCAGCCCTAGGTGGAAAAAATCCCACCCTGACGAGAATTGAACCCGCGACCCTTGGATTGGCAGACGAGGACGTTACGCCGCCGCCACCGAGGCCGGCAAGCTTCTAAAATTCTAGCTGAGCTTAGCAAGCTTCTAAAATTTACCAAGTTTCTAAAAGTATAGCTGTGGCTGCTGCGGTCGCGACAAATGGCCGCTTGGGCCGAGTCCCGCAGTTGTCATGACTCATATTCTTTATTGTGACCATCATAGAAATCTTGGGAATGCATAATAATTGAGGTGGTTTCCCGTTGCCTTCCGTAATAGTGTTCTTAACCTGACACCATCACCCAATGGCCACCCCACTGGGGTCAGACGGCTTTGCAGCCGCCGCACTGAGGAACAGACGCTGCGTGGACTACCTTTCGTCTGGCTCCTAACCTTCGACCTATCTGGCATGGGAGCAGTTATTATTAATCCCGCCAGCACAGCTCTAGGGGTCATCGGAACGAACAAGCCCTTCCACCACGACAAGGTTGTAGTCCATGGGAGGGAGATTGAATATATGCCTTTAAAATTAAGTTTGGCTCATTCGTTATTTTTTCAATCCTTGGAAGGTTGCTTTTAATTTCCAAGATCCACAAAAAATATAAATTTCGAAATTACGTTAGGTTGTCAATGAAAATGTACTGTATTATATTAAATTTATTGACTGCACTATCAGACAATTTAGAACGGGACGAGCGCATCAGGCTGTGGATGTCGGGAAAGGAAAAAATTCACGGCACAATCAGGGATCCATTTCTCGAAGCCAAAGGTTGTCTTTACGTGTCCTTGTGATTTGCACAAGCGTCGTCTGCTGATGGTAATAAATGGTGGGGCACATGAGCAAATTTGAAAGGTTGTTCTATTGTATTTTAAGACTGCTTTCAGGGGACTTTTAAATCGACTCGTGGCTTTGAGAAACGGACCCCAGGATGAAGAGGAACGACCGGCCACACAATGACACATTTGGATCCGTTACCAAAGAGACTTCTAAGGAGATGGGATGAGTACTGAAGGATTTGAAATCTAAATAACTTTTAATAAATAGAATATCATTGGGAAATGGGGTGGGGCTGTGACTAGCTTCCCACTCCGAAGGCGTGGGTTCGAATCCCAGGAGTGGCATGAATTTTCAGTGGTATCCCGATTCCTACTCGGGTTGTTCATTTGGAGAGAGCACCTTAAGTTACAGTACGCCGCCCGTCGGCTGGGACGTTAAATTGTCTGAACTCTTGGCGCCTTTCGCTAATAGAGAAGACTGATTCCGACGCCAGGTCTTCTCTGTTCACACATTCTTCCCTCATTCCCTGTCAATTCTACCTCTACAAAATCACCCACCTATTTCCCTGATGGCGCAAAGGACCTTGGCAGTCGGTCGGTCGCCTTCCCTACTGCTACAAAACTGTAATCACGACCCAGTTCCCTTCCCAACATATTTCAGTGGGCCAACCGCTGACAAATCCTCCATTCCTCTCCCTACCACAAAACATGGTAAATAAGCGCGCATTTCACACTTACTTCACTTTATGATGCTGTATCAACATCTAACGAAGGTTTTATTAGTGGAAAATTAAATATATTTCAATTACAGGTACATGCAACTTGTTTGACTTGTTGACTTGACAAAATACCGCTCGTTTCTTCTTAATTTGCTAGATTGGATAAGTGCATCCAAGTGCACTATACCCTGTTGAAGATCAGATTTATAAACAAGGATTAGATACTACAGACCTTACTTAATCAGGAAAGAAGCGGACCTACAGCTTCTTTAAGTTTCACTCCCCTGGAAATGGAATTTTTTCCAATTTCTTCCCCTCTTAGAATCCGAATTACGTGACCACTTGACAGATAAAATTTCGCAATTAAAAACGCTTAATTTACAATAATTTCCCGTCCACCTGGCTAGTGGTTTGATAGGGGAGAACAACAAAAAATTAATTTTCTTGAAGTTGAAAAATCCAGTCAAAGATTGACGTGGTTCTCGGGATTGATTTTCGTTTTACGTAATGAACTAAATCACACTGTTATACTATTCACCACGTTTTTTATTTTCTTAGCGGAACTTGGGAAAAGCTACTATGCAGTACGTTCGGGTCATTGATTGGGGAGATGTGCTTTAGAAAAACACAGTGTGTCCATGGTAAATCTCCCAAACACTCCATTAAGCCATACAAAAATAAATAAGGAAATTATAAAAATTTTGATTTTTACAAATGTACGAATTAATGTACAAGTAACATTCAAGAATTTAAGTGATCCTATTCTGCAAAATACTTACTTGGGTTTCTAAATACTAATTTAAGATTTATTCTGGTAAAGCTGGTGAATCCAATCTAGTTTCAAATCCAACCGCGGTCAAGTTATGAAATTAGGCTGCAAATTTTCAAGAGGAATAATAACACAGGCCTACAAAAAAAATTTTTTTTGGTGCCGGGAATCTTTTTGATGATTTTAACTATATTTGTAGAGCTGAATCCAAATATGAAATCCGTTTTTATTTAACAGACCTACTTTTTTAGATATGGCACATCTTACGATTAGTTGTTTTAATATTTGATATATTCCGGAAAATAATTTTCAAAGTTAAATAAATCTATAAATATACTAATTTATAACCACTCTCCGGTGTTCCTTTTATTTTCAATAAAATGTCAATAAGTTTTATGTATATTTCTATATTGTAGGCCAATGAGATAATTATTAATATATGAGATAAATATTAATTCTCATATCATCATGTAGAAGATTTTTTTACGTAAGTAACAACATATCTATATCTTGAAAACTATAGCTGATATGAAAAAAATTGTGTCATAATTGGATTCAGCACCCCAATTGTTCTTTAAATCAGCATTAAAAGCTCCGGCACCAAAACCACTGTTGGCCTGTGTTATCATTCCGTATCCGAATGATATCGGTACGATACGGGTGCCAACATAAGTGCAGAAATATAATTCAAAATAATAAAATCCAAATTAAAATACGAAATCAAGGATCCAAGAGTAAAACGAAATGATTTAAACGCTGCCTTCTCACATTTTCCAATATTGAGACTTGAAATATTTGGGAAATTAAAAGGAAGGTATATTCTGCCGTCGGGAAATATCGGTATTATATAAAACAAAAGAATGCGATCAATCGAATAAGAACATTTTAAATTCCGGAGACAAACAAGTATATATGTGCACCTATTTAATTTAATAACTTAAGTTCTAATATTATTTTCATTGCGATATGAGCACATAATCTACGAGGGTCATCCGGAAAGTAGTACCCGTTCGTGCCGCATGAAGTGCTGACGACGCGAGTAGCCGCTGGACGAGGTCAGATAGCTTCAGTGGCTTGTCTGCCTTCTCTGAGCCAAGTTGCGTGGCGCTAGCATTGCCTGTGTTGTTTCTGTGATTGTTTACAATGTTTAAAAAAATTGAGAACGCCGCCAGTTGTGAAGTGAGGGCAGTGATTAAATTCCTCAATGCAAGAAACGTTCGCCCATGTGATATTCATCGCCAATTAAAGGAGGTGTATGGAGACAATGTAATGGACGAGTCGTCTGTTCGGCGGTGGTGTCGCAACTTCAACATGGGGAGGGGGAACACACACGACGATGAGCGTTCGGGGAGACCGTCTGTCATTACAGACCAACTGGTGAGCTCAGTTGACGAATTCGTGAGGAACGATCGGCGCGTCACAATTGATGACATCTGTGAGCATTTTCCCAATGTTTCTCGAACAATTGTTCATGAAATTGTTAAACACCATCTGCATTATGCAAAAATTTGTGCAAGATGGGTCCCTCGCATGCTTACAGATGAGCACAAAACCAAGCGTATGGCTGCAGCACTGACGTTTTTGGGACGTTATTCTGATGAAGGAGACTCTTTCTTGACTCGCATAATTACTGGTGACGAAACATGGGTTTGTTATGCATCACCTGAGAGTAAACGACAGTCAATGGAGTGGCATCATGCTCATTCACCAAACAAACCAAAAAAATTCAAGACAGTTCTGTCCACCAGGAAACTCATGGCAACCATTTTCTGGGATCAACGAGGTGTATTGCTTATTGATTTTATGAGACACTATTAATGCCAATGCGTATTGTGAAACATTAAAGAAATTACGGCGGGCAATACAAAATCGGCGGCGAGGTCTATTGTCTACTGGTGTCATTCTCGTTCATGACAATGCCAGGCCTCATGCAGCTGGGATAACACAAAAACTTTTGCAGCAATTCAAATGGGAAACTTTCGACCATCCACCGTATAGCCCGGACTTGGCCCCTTCAGATTTTCATCTCTTTACAAAGCTTAAAGACTTTTTGGCAGGAAAAAGATTTGACAGCGATGAAGAACTTAAAGAAGGAGTGACCCTGTATCTCAATGAGCTGGCGGCGAAGGACTATGCAGCAGGAATACAGAAACTTGTCACACGTTATGACAAATGCCTTAATTTGCTTGGAGATTATGTTGAGAAGTAGTTTAAAGTATCCTCTTTCAAATAAAATTTTTTATGTTTGTTAATATTTACTTTTGTGTCTTTATTTCACGAACGGGTACTACTTTCCGGATGACCCTCGTACTAGCATCAAGACTGCATGAAAAGAATTTACTGTAACCCGGTACAAAATTAAGTTTTTATCGCACAAGGGAAAAGGATATGCTACCCTTCTTTACTCAAGAAGACAATCTTACATTTTGTTTAGACGTTAAGGGTCTTTTGGAAAAAATGGGACTACTATCACAATATGATGCTAGTGATTGGCGTTTGTTTATTGATAGCTCCAAGCGTAGTTTAAAATGTGTACTTCTTCACAATGGTAACAGGTTTGGCGCAATACCAATCGCTCATTCAACTAAAATGAAAGAAGAATACGATACAACAGCATTGGTCTTACAGAAGATAAAATACCAGGAACATCGCTGGGTGATTTGTGTAGATTTAAAAATGGTGAACTTTCTTCTTGGGCAGCAAAGTGGCCACACAAAATATCCTTGTTTCTTGTGCCTCTGGGATAGCAGGGACAGACAAAGCCACTGGATTAAGAAGGAGTGGCCTAAGAGAGAAAACTTGGTTGTTGTGAAAAGAAAACATCATTGCTGAATCTTTAGTTGAAAGAGAGAAAATCATCTTACCGCCTCTACATATTAAACTAGGCCTAATGAAGCAATTTGTAAAGGCTCTTGACAAGGATGGACCATGCTTCGGCTACTTAAGACTAAAGATGCCCCATATAAGTATTGAAAAACTTAAAGCTGGTATTTTTGAGGGGCCACAAATCAGACAACTTACAAAGGATCCTGCTTCTGTCGAGTCAATGAATGAGATTGAAAAAATTAGTTGGATGTCATTTGTTGAGGTCATAAAACATTTTCTAGGAAATCACAAAAGTGAAAATTATATTGAGCTGGTAAACATTATGCTCAGTAACTTCAAATCACTTGGATGTAATATGAGCACAAAAGTTCACTACCTACACAGCCACTTAGACAATTTTCTTGGAAATTTAGGAGACACAAGTGAAGAACAAGGTGAAAGATTTCACCAGGATATAAAAACAATGGAAGCTCGCTACCAAGGAAGATGGGATAACCATATGATGGCAGATTACTGCTGGTGCTTAAAACGAGACTGTTTGAACAAAGTGCACTCAAGAAAATCGCGCAAAAGAAGCTTCCGATG
>CM073773.1:4333212-4387736 GCA_037158775.1 Hetaerina titia | reverse complement strand
TCAAGTCTTTATATTTAGTGGGTCTTATCATCAATATAATATTCCCATATCATCATGTAGAAGATTTTTTTACGTAAGTGACAACATATCTATATCTTGAAAACTATAGCTGATAGGAAAAAAACTAGTGTCATAATTGGATTCAGCACCCCAATTGTTCATCAAATCATCATTAAAAGCTCCGGCACCAAAACCACTGTTGGCCTGTGTAATTATTTTTTCAACTACAATTAAGAAGTTGATTGCAGAATTAAAATTCTTTTTTCCGATGCATTATGACTTGGCTTTTAGAACTTCAAAATTATGAAAAAAATACGATGAAATCGAATGATATGAAGGAAAAGGTATCGTTTGGCCTACCTCGGCAGATGGTCCAATGAGAGAGAGGAGAACAGGAAAGATGACTAGACCATTAAGCAGCCCCACAAGGATGAATGCAAACAGCACATGAAAAAAATACCTGAAAACGAAGAAGAGAATCCATTAACTTGCGACGATGCATCAAAGGCTGATCGCCTGCGCGCGCGCACACACACACACACAACATCTACATCTACCCAATACCCCGCAAGCCGCCGCAAGGGCGTGTGGCGGGGGGTGTTAGGGCACCACCCGTAAATTAGGGGAAAAAACCGCATGCAGAAGCCACAAATTTAGAGCCCACAAACCAAACATGGTAAACATTCATGCACGAACCCTTTCGCCCCAACCCTTTCACACACATGCAAACCCACAAACTACCAACAAACATACACAATCTTTGAATTAAACTAAACTAAACTGAATAAACTAAACTAGCTAAGCCGGACGAAAAATTGAATTCAAGATAATTATATTTTAGTTGTTTAAGTCGCGTAATATAAAAAATACTACTAGTTTTTATTGAATTAAATGATACTTATGAGAATTAATATATAATATATTAATATATTGTATTAATAAATCACAATCTCAGTTCCACAACTCACAATCTCAGTTCCCATCAACATTGTTCCTTTCTAATCCATTTCAGGATTTTCCCAGAAGGCAGACATTACTGCCATCAGTGACTTCCAGGCGGGGGTATACTTTTATCAATTGCATTGTAATATAATAATATATTACTCAAAATGGTCAAAAGACACAGATCTCGTCAGTGTTGGACTATTTACGCAAACGCAAAAGGAAAAAATACATGAAATAAGGAATAAAACATATACAAGGGGATAAAAGCCAATATTACAGAACCTGATGCTGAATGTTCACATTTTTATTTCGTCGTCAAAGAGCTCATCCACACTGCAACACAACTTACTTTATAGCAGTTTACTCACTTTCGTTTCTAAGGAATTAGGGGAAATGACAATTCAATTGAATTTGGAAGTTAACTGTTAATTTGGGAAACAAAATGGTGACCATCTCACTTAGAACAGACTAGGTTTATAACCGTCCGACTTAGGACCGGGTGAACTCTACCCTCACCTGCCAAAACGACCTTCGGGTTGATTACTGCATTTATGGTTTTATGTAACAGATATATAACCACGGAGTAAATAGGTTGCTGGTCATTCTGATCTGCTGATCTAGTTAAACATTCCACTGGCTGGCTGGGTGACAGATACGTTCAGATGCAAGTGCTGAGATTATATCACATTATTTATTCTTAGAAGCACTCGTATCCACATATTCAAGCCAAGATTTCGTTGGATTGGTGAGGGAAGCGCGCATTATTCCATGGCCCGCCTGTGGTTTCCCAGAGGCGTGCCCGGGAATCGAACCTGGACGCTCGACCAGTAGTCCAGCACTCTACCCGCTGGACAAACCCACCGTGGTGGCAAAGTCGGTATTTTCCATTCCAAAAGAATGGTACCCACGCACAGGGACTCCTCTCCCTGGCCTGCTCTTCCAAATGGTCCTGCATTTTTTCACGTGCCTCTCTCCTCTTCCTCGTCCGCAATCGTCACCTCCTTGAGCAAATCACCTTGCCTCATACCTCGTGTGAAAGTCTTCTATTCAGCACTCATTGCCTCCAACATTCCATCCATCCTGCTACCATACATTTGGCATTGCAACTCATTAAAGAGAAATATAAGTCGAGCCAATTAAAATGGACCGCGCAGTTTGGTTGGCCGAAAGGAGCAAACACAGCACGCGGGGCATTTAAAGACGCGGTGACGCAGGAAGGGTAATGCGTGCCTCATTCCGCTGACCCCTCACGGCCCGCCTCCCGCACTTCCGTGGGGGACGGCCACCACGGAAAAAACGCACGCGCGTTAGGTGGTGGTGCTATATCGTATTCTCCAAAGAGGACCCCTGGTGTATCCGCCATCAGGGAAACAAAGAACTGGAGGATGGGGACAGGCGAGGAGGGAGGGAGCAGGTGGCTGACGAGTCTGCTGGATCCGGGGGAATGGGGGTGGTCCGATGGTAACCGAACGCCATCAGGCACCACCAGAGGAGAGAATAGAAGCGGCGACATGTTGCTGATGGGTCGGCCAATGAGTGTGTCGTGTGACGACGAAATGTAACGCACATTTGCCGTAAAAATCGTAAACTCCACCGGCAAGCGCCCCAAAACACGCGGCCCGCCGGCACTTGTTGCATGCCTTTCCTCTCGGAACGAGCCTCAAGGACCGAGGTTCCGCATCTAGCGGCATACGTACATGACGATATTTGTCTTCAAGATACATCAGCCAGACAACATTTGCCCACCTCAACTATTTACTATTTTCTATAAGAACGCAATGAATTTCGTCTTCCATAGAATTAAGATCATCCAACTTGCAGGAGAACAGACAGTCACGACATGATTATATATTCACAGTCCTCGCGGCGTCAAGAGAGTGAGTTACGTACAGTAGACTTATCATAACAACCAAAAGGACAGCCATTTACTTCTAGCGACTAATTTATGCCACCGAAGAAATCATTAGACCAGCCGGTGCAAATTAGAGATGCGCAAAAACAATTGCTGAACTGAAAGACCTTCTCAATACAATTCGTTGTCTCGGGCGTGACTTCGTGGAATCGACTTAACATAATGAAAAGAGAAACTTTATAATTCCACATAGATTTATTAGACGGACGACCTAGGTTTCGAAGTGGCACGTCATCATCAGACCTGATGATGATGTGCCACGTCGAAACCTAGGTCGTCCGTCTAATAAATCTATGTGGAATTACGAAGTTTCTCTTTTCATTATAGACCTTCTTAATGCTGGCATTCCCCGTAAAACAATTTGCAATCAAATCACGAAGGGGAATTTTAAACAATGGCGGTGTATGAAGGAGAACATCTGGTATTTTACATGCACGATTTACAAAGCGTGCATTTCCCATTCCATTACACACCGGAAGGAATAACTGGGCGAGAGTTACAAATGCTTAGTGATTTTTTGCCACCGCGGATGGGAAGAATTGCTCGGCCCATTACGCAGTTCCCAAGGTGGCCAATGATGGGAGAGAAAGCATCTTTTAAATCGTCACGGAATAAATATAAAACAAAGAGTTCGTGCATCGGAGAGGAGACCACCCAGAAGACATCCTGCACCCCGTGTTGCACTTGCAACTGGCGCATCGCGAAACCCCAAATGGCAGGAAGAAATCACGACCAAGGACGACCACGAGACTTGAAAAATATCGATAGACCTTAAGTATGACGTAATGTCGCTTATAATAAGAAAATATTTGTCACTGAACCGCCAAAAGCTATTCTCATATGGTTCATCACATAACGATATCCACATCTTAATTACCATCATTAGCAATGATCTCAGGGTTTACGGATATGTTTGGGATGAATCTTGGGAGTTGCTACTGCACATGGTGGCTGTCTTTTAGGACTAAATTTCTTCACTTCTAAATAGCGGCTCTTAATCTGCCAACCTCACTATAATTATACGCAAGAACGCATGATATCAACCTCGTAACTATTTTTCGCTATACTCCGCGCACAGTTTTAATGCAATTGCGACCACGTGTGCGACTTACACATGGATATGAAATCCCTTACCTTCAAATTGCAAAACGCCGTTACTTCCGTGATACTCAAAATCACATCCCGCCTTGACAGTAAAATAAAAGTCATCTCGCGGCTCTGAATTCCGGTGGGGGATCCACTATGCGGGAGAGTAGCTGCAGAACAAGTCGAAAAATCCAATTCACCATCGGCCGACAGTCCCCCATCCCACCCAATCGCCCGCCCCTCCTCTCCCCGCCCTCGCAACCATGTCGGGACGCCGAATGACCTCGAACGCGAGACCACCCAGGGAGCTCTCAGAGAGCAGAGAGAGAGAGACCTTTGGCCTACATGCGGCCCGAAGGCACGATTACGGCTTCCATTCCTACCTCGAGAGCACGTTGCCGGTGTCAAGGGTCATCGCCCCACCAATCCCAATGCCGTGTCGCGCAGTGGGACACCGAACTGGAAATAAAACTGGCCAATATTGACAAAAGAAGTCACGTGAGCGACTTACTGTCATATCGTAGGCACTTCCAGGTGCATCCCGAGAGCCCAACTGCGATTATTTTTCATGCAAAGCACGAATATAGGGCCGTGGAGCGCTCGGTTGCGGGGCGTGAGGGAACTAGGGGTCGATTCCTATTGACTCCACCGGGCATTCGCCAGCTTCATCCAGGCAGTGTCATTTTCCCGGTGCTGCCGGATATTCCAGAGAAACCAAAAGCGGCATATGGGAAGGAGTTTTCCCCATCACCATGAATGAGTGAATTTCAACATTCGGCAGTGCGGGGCCAATCAAGAAGGATGCCAAACGGGGGACATTTCCGTGGGCGTGGATTCGAGGGAGTTTCGGGGATGGAGATGACTGCGCCCAACCAATCTCACACATGCGCTCATGTTTGAGCAAATAAATAAGTTCATGTTTTGAGGATTAGGCGAATTACCTTCGTCGTCTACAAGAACAGAAGTTTCTCGCAACTACCAATCTTTTATGTATGATACACGAGATTGCAACTCATTTCCTGACTGCGCTTGCCTGGAAATTTAATCACCCCCTGCCACACACCTCCCGAATGGTTTGCAGGGTATCGTGTACATGTGGATGCAAGAGATGCGGGCGTTGGATAAAATAGCCCAATCCTCGGCCCCGAAAAATATTGGTTTTGCACCTCATTTCTTTTCCTGCAGCACCTTTTCGGCCATCGGAGATGGACTACAGCCAACGAGCCCTGATATTCATTCCTGCTTGGTGCAATCGTCCTCTTTAAGCGCAGGAATGGAAAAAAAGCATTCCCCATTATTTCACCTTCTGCCCTATGTCCGGCCAGCATATCATACGACCTAAATTTCCGAATACATTTACTTTTCTCTTCGTCGGCATCACCCTTAAGAGGGAAATCTGAGCAGGAGGCACGATGGTCTCCGAATTGAAAGGCCCGAGTGAATGCGGTCTATCGATAACAACTGTAAGCACTTCACTACTTGAACGTCAGCGGTGAAGAATCTCTTCACTAAAATTCAGTTTTTTTCGATTTACAAATCCTTTGTGAACACTCTTGAACATGGTAGATAAAAAATTCAAATTCGCACACTGTATTCATATAACAAGTGCGTACGCCATTCATTGTTATTGCCTGACCCACACAGCACGTTCCAAACGTAAGGCTCGTACAAGTAAACTGACTCGAAGCCTCGACATCCGAAATGTGACGAAGGTCCCCCCGAATTCCGCAGTGGAGGAAGAGGTCCCTCATAACAGAACCTAAACCTCTAAAACGCCGTCAAATATTCACGGAGGAATCACCATGAGACTGACCCCTTGTTCGCCAGATGGGAATTATTCCGAGCGGTTTGAAAAGGCGAACCACGACGGCGAAACAGCAGCACGACGTTCTCCGCTTGCCCTGGGAGCGTAAAACCAAACAAATAGAAGACGCACGACGCGCGCGCGCGCTGCTCAGGGAGGAAGGGAAGAGAGAAGGATACAGGTACGCCGCACCTGGACGGCATGATTTCGAATCAATTTGGCTGCGCACAGAGGCCCGCCCGGCGTGGAAGTACGTTCAGGAGGGGGTGAGACCCTGGGCAGAAGAAAGCACAAAGGCCATTAGCTTAAGCATGCCATCAAATTCTGCGACCCGCACCAAGGTGGTCTCCCGAGAAAATTCACGACGGCGAAGAGGTGGGAGGGGAGGGGGAGAGGGGGAATGGATGGAAAACAGGAGAGAAGGTGAGCGCCGTGCACGATCTGGCAACGCCGCAAGGACTCGTGGGTGGTCTCCTTTTCCATCTCCGACCCCGACCTCCTCCTCCTCTCTCCCCTCGCCTACCCTTCCCTCGCGGTCGAGTTATTTTTTTCCCTCCACCCATTCCATCTCCCCCCTCCCTATCACACCCAACCAATCAAGGGGGAGTTATCATATGCCAAATACTGCCCTCCCCGCCCCCACACCCTCTCCCCCGGAATCCAGAAAAGCCATTCATTGCTCTCCCTGGCCGTCCGCCCCAAATCCTCCCCCTCCACTCACTTTACTCATTAGGAGGGGGCGGGGAGGGGGAGACGTCGTCTCATGACCATTCAAACGACTCGGAGCTCGTTGATGCTCGCTCCTCGCCCCCTCCTTCTCGACGACGCGGAAAGGAGCAACGTCCAGCTAGTAGTGCATCGCCTCTCATACCCGACCTCCCCACACCCACCACTTCACCAAACAACCACCTTGGCTCTAGTAAACGCCCCCTCCTCTTTTGTCCCTCCCCCTCTACTCGCGGTGCTCTGCGTACACCTCCCCAGCCACCCCCCCCTCTCAGGCCCTCGCAATGCAGGTAATGGTCCACGCACGAATCATGAATGCCTTCTCAACTCCGCGGCTAATTTTCCGACGCGTGCGCCTGGGTCGATTGAGAGGGGGGTCCGTGGGCACCCCGGCGTTCACGAGCGCCACAGGGTCCTTTAAATCAAGGGGATAAGGGGGGGGGGGGGTAGATTTTCTAGTCGTTGTTGCACGCCATAGAGCGGATCGGCACTTGCACGCGACCTAGTTCGAACGACCTGACGAAGAGTCCAAACATAAATACCGCGGAGAAACCTGACTCGATGGTCACTTTTTTCACAAAATCGCATTTCAGCCGACGAATAATATCTACACTCATTAATCTTAGTGGAAATAATTCTATTTTCATACACAACTGCAAATATCCTAATCGAATGACGCTGCTCCGAGGTCGCGTTGTGGCTACATTTTACGCTGGCTTGTTTGGGCGTTAATTTTCAAAAATTAATGTTGTAATTTCAAATACAATCTGCAACAAATGAATTTGTATAAGCGTTTGAAAAATGGGCATACAGGGACATCATTTCAAAACTTCGTCCTTAAAATTTTCCCACCGTAACAAAAAAAACGGAAAATATAACTCACCATTCTTTCAACGATGTTTTTCAATTGATGAGCGAAATAAGAAAATTATGCCCCAGGTTTTTTTTAAATTAGAATTTCAGTAGAATAACTCTTGTTTTATTCACGCAAATAATATAAAAAGTTGGCATTCCTTGTTGCTTTGAGCCTCGTTTGTGATAAGTATTCAATGCTCAGAAACAGGAATCTATCGGCGAAACGTTTCCCTGGCAAAATGCTGATGAAAAATATTTTCGCTACAGTTATAGATTACACAAGGTAATGCACGCGGAGTCTTCCACAATCCTGCTCGTCGTGGGGAAAAAAGCTAACAACCAATGTTTTATTCTTCACACCGTGACGGCGAGGAACAAACCAGACTCTTAACCGAGAGATAGTCTCAAAAAACAGCCCAGTCGCGATGAAAAGCGCGAGAAAAGCCTCGATCAAAGACTTTCAGGAGGTCGAAAACAACGGAAATGTGTCGCATTCTTTGTCACAATGCCGAATATGCGAAATGCGTTCTTTTCAGCATACACGAATCTATGCATGCGGGAAATCGAATTCAAAACAACAAACCAAGCGAACAACAGACGTCGAAGGCGTAACTGATTGGGGAAAATGGCGAACAAGCCGAAGCTGCATGTGAACTTTGCAATTCTTTCGACTTATTTGAGTCTAAAGACTTAAACCAATAGAAGAAAAATCAAAGAGTGGTGAAGCTAAAATATCTGGAATGATCTCATAAACCGCAGGGAAGATAATTCATACAAGCCGAAAACCGTAATGTGTTCTAAGAATGCTTATTTACATGAATAATGAACCTCCCAAGATAACTTGGGACGTCATATATTTCGTACACCCTTCGTTAAAAATTCAAACAGGTAAAAAAAGTAATCTATGCTTCGTGGCGAAACAGTTATTCATCTCTCGCTCGCTTTGGGGCACGCTGCCTCGTTTTCAGGAGCCCCTTCCGTCTGATTCCCTACATCAATCTCAAGAGGGCAGCCTTAAGACAAAGTGCAATCGACGACGCCAACCTCGACCGAAATAATTCTTATTCCGCTTTACTTCGAGGGCCTGGTCAGCATTTGGTTGGTGGCCGATGAAAGTGAGACGGAGAGTAATGCATCGGGTTATTAATCCTTCGTCCGAGAAAGTCATCACGAAAATCCTCCGAACTCTTTCAAGAACTTCACGACAATAATTAGAACTCAATTCAACCGGGAGCAGAGTGACACGACAGGAACTCATCAATAAGACGCATGACAGATGTGTAAATAAATAGTATGCACATCTATCTGGGGTTAATGAAAACCTAACCAATGAATCAAAAAGAAATAAGAATATATATTTCACTTCGGCTAGACGGAATACCTGTATACTGAAGACCATAGATTTTTCATTGCAACCCTTAAAAATTAATAACACATCATCCCTAAACGTTCACAGGTAATTATTACCTCTGGATCTGCTAATACGAACAAGAGGATGAGTTGCACCATGAGGGGGAGGAAGGAACATCATAAATGCCAATTCATTTCAACGGGAATGGTGGAAAACAATTCAATGACGAGGAAACGAAAACTTAAATTTCAGAAAAGAACCCTCGAAAAAGAATGTTTTCCCTTAGAAGTATCAATGAACTTGAGAAGAAACCGCCGTCTCACTATCAGCCTTTAGTCCATCTGCTCCTAGGTGGCGAGATCATCGACAGCCACGAGTAGACTGCAGGGTCCAGGAATGCGACATGAAGACGCAGCCTAATTCAACGTAAATTAAAGCCTCAATCGGCACCGAGCGTGTGATTCGAGTTAAAACGGTGGAATTCAGAGTGAGTCAAGGATCCATTAGCGTGGAATTCCGTCTGAGGTAGACGCAAACGCAAATTAAGTTCCCATTAGCGTCGGATGACGGAGGAGCGCGGAAACTAACGGGACTCTCCGCTGCTCTCTACCTCCACAAGGGTTCATTTTTCCTCCCATCTCGGCGTCAAGGGTCGCATCCCCCTCGGGACTGAATCATTCCGACGAGAAGCACGGTCGTCCAGATGAACGAAGGAGCAAGGATCAAGCAGGCCGCTTCGTCCCTAAGGCGGTGAACACCTAGCGCGGCAATGTCAACTGCCCTGAAGGGGCAAGGGTATCCCCAAATCGGAGTCCCAAAAAACGCCCGTGAACTTTTCAATCGTTTTCAAATCAGAAAATTCGATCAGCAGAGAAACGAACGATCCTCTGGGTGAAAAAAAGTTCCACTTTTCTTATGGCACAAGAGAAAGTTCAGTAAATAAATGCGCTGGATCTGTTTGCGACTGGTAAGAGAGTAGGCGTGAGGAATCAGGAGCCCCTTGAGTCATGAAGACGAAAGACCAAGACACTTTTGGATAGTTATAATGGAAAAGCCTAGTTTGCTCTTGAAACCGAGGAATTATTACGGCACCAAATTGCATCATGTAGATCCGACCGGCGGGATGAAATAAATAGAGAGATGAGATGAAACACCACCAAGTCAGATTCAAGTGTTTGCTCCTACTTCACACGATACACGCGTTCATAAAAAATCGAACCCAAGCGCTCTTTTATTCATTTAAGAATCAGAATCCATTGATTTAGTCGAACACATCAATTACTGCAAAACATCGGATGGGCATGCAGGCGTGTACTTGTGCGTGTAATTGCGTACAAAATCAAAGATATATTCATACTTACGAGGGGTATTCTTAAAGTAAGTACCGTTTGCTTATATTTAAATATTGGCGCTTCAGAACACAGTTTTGCTCCTGCAGCGCCATCTACTGATTCATTGAGAAGCTATAGCAGCATTTGTTTTGTTTCAGAAGTCGTTTGCTTGTCCGTGCATGCAAACAACAATGTCCGCGACAATCGTTGATCCCGCCAGCTGTGAAGTGCGTTCTATCATACGATTCTTGTATGCAAAAGGATTGTCGGCTGCTGAAATTCATCGGGAATTATGCCTAGTTTATATACATACAGTTATGAGTGAAGGAAAGGTTAGACAATGGTGCTGTGATTTTAAAAATGGACGAACAAATGTCCACGACGAAGAGCGAAATGGTAGGCCTAGTATTCTGACCGATGAAATTGTTTCGCAAGTGGAACAAAAACTGCGATGTGATCGTCGATTGACAATTAATGGCCTGGCTGAACAATTTCCTCAACTTGGACGCACTACTGTCTACAATATTGTTACGGAAAACCTCGGATACCACACATTGCGTGCAAGGTGGGTGCCGAAAATGCTCACCGACCACCACAAAGAGCAAAGAATGTCCAGTGGACGAGAGTTTTTGGGTCGTTGGGAACTCTTTAAACCACCCACCGTACAGTCCTGACCTTACACCCAGCGACTACTTCCTCTTCTTGCACTTGAAACAGTGGTTCGGTGGACAACGTTTCGAAACCGAAGAGGAACTCAAGAATGGCGTTGTCGATTGGTTCAACCCTCAGGCGGCGAATTTCTATGCAGAGGGGTTAAAGAAGCTGGTGCAGCGGTACGAAAAATGCTTAGAAGTGAACGGCGATTATGTAGATAAGTGAAGTAGGCTTGTAGCTAACTAAAAGTGCCAATAAAACGTGTTTCATATGAGTATATTTTTTCCTGTGACCAAACGGGCCTTACTTTATGAACACGCCTCGTACACATATATAAGTTCATGTTTATGCATTCACGGCTAATGCCCTAACACCCCCTTCCACACGCTTACACGGCGCCTTGCTGGGAATATTGTAGATTTATGCATGGAATGGCGTGTCTCTTAAAACAATTGTCCATCAACAAACTAGAAAAAAATCAAAGCCAAACTAGCGAACGGGGTTTCTTCAGTAAAGAAAACAAGAGAGCTAAAGCTTTGAAGAAGCAGTGACTTGATTCCATGCGCCCATTTTAGGTTAAAGATTTCATGCAATTAATGCCTGACGTCATTTCCACTATCGGCGCTTGGCACAAGTAATGTCCGATATTCTGTTTCCACACACGGCCTCGGACGGACGCTCGGCAGGTAGGTGTAATTTTCGATGAGCAAAGGATCGATATAAATACTCGTCGGAGACGATACCGGTTCCTTTCACCGAATTTTCTCGATCGGTCCAATAACTGTCGCCTTGCTAACGTGAAAATAACACCCCCACCTCAGTACAAAACCAATAAATTCTATTTGGAAAGAGGCTGGGCTCCGTCGCGGTAACCTATTCGACAGGGAGTCCGGGAAGGAGTGGATGAGTCGGAACAATTAACACCACCTCACACCACGTCCCGACGCATATCACAATGGGTTTTCCCCGATCGGACTGAGAAACTAAAATGTAGGGAAAGTGGACGAAGAGTGGGAGCTGGAATTACAAAGAAAGACGGAAGAGTTGGGTGGGGTGGGGGAAGAGTGGGATGATGGTGAGGCAGAAGGGAGAGCGTTGCGTAAGCGTGAATGACACTTGTCCTCCTAAAACCCAGCTCCAATGGGTGTGGTTCCTGCGGTTGAAGGCTAATGAATTTAAGTCCACTTCTTACCGCGAACATTAAGTGATGTGAGGACCGGGAGATCACAAACGCCCCAATGCTCACAATTTCAATCCCTGAAACGTGCTCCCTCCAATCCCCGCGTACCTTAGTGCACCCGATGAGCCGTTTGGCTCGGCTTCCTGCGGCGGGTGACATGCGGAGTTGCAGCCCAAGGAGAGTGGCGTGGGGAGGGGGCTACCTCCAGGCTAATTGAGGCTAATTATTTCCCTTCCTCCTCTCTTTGCATCACAAAGGAAGCCGCCCACCCGAATCTGGACCACTGCGGGAGACGGGATCTCTCTCTTCGGACACCCGCTGCCCCCACACTCACCCTCCACCCCCGTTTTCCGCAGTCGAGGCGAATCGCGCACGGAAGGGAGTGGGGAGGTCGCGGGTGGATGGGCAAGCTTCTCTTTTTTTTTAAAACGCGGGGGTGTCTGCTTGTGGGGCAGAGAGGGGGGGGGTCCCATGCGGGGAGCAAGCAGGTTTCCCCTGCTCTCTCTCGAATCCCCTAAGCCCACAACACGCAGCAGTCGCGTGGCCAGCAATATCAAATAATCGTAGAGACACAACTATATTCTAATCGGAATCCTGAGGTTTTTCAAGCCTTCATTTAAAAAAAATTTTCCAGGTGATTTTTTCAGAAATTTACAAATACAGGGTTCGTCCGGAAAATAAGTGTATTGAGCTCAGGAAAAAAAATTATTACACTTTAAATATAAATAATATGGCGCACCTAACACGAGTACTACTTCTACGAGTGATTTTACGGGGATAATTGCAATATTACATATCCAAGTATGTTGATAAAAGTTACAAGAGGATAATAACAACGAGGGAATCGATTCTCGATATTTGAACTATTGCAAGTAGATCCCCGTTCGTCGGGTGGGAATGCATTGTTTTAAAGCATTCCAAGGACTGCCATTTCTAAGCATTTAAAATACAAACATACCGCGTTCAAACTATATTTATTAATTGGTATACGTTAAGCAGTCATTTTGACCCGAATATTGGAATGATATTTGCCCCGGACATTTGAATGCAGCGAGCGAACTAGGTACGCTCATTTGAACGATCTTCTTTATTTTTTTATTAATAACTTAAAACGATTGAGATATAATAAATAGAGAATATTATTCCTCCTCGAGCTATCGTCGTTTTCAAACTGAAATGCATGGTGAATATTACCAAATCACACACACACACACACACCTCTACCTTAAATTACAGGAATGAATTATTTCCTTCGCAGTTGGAATAATACGTATTTCAACCCTCAAGTTATCAATAAGACGCTTAGTCATTGACATCGTCGAGTTCACTCGGGGCGTAAGCATTTGCTAGTAAGTTCTGGCGCCCATAAAAATAACACAGCGTGCGTGAAGCCGAAGGGCGTTACACACACACACGCAGGTAGGTGCATAAGGTGCATATTTCAAGGTGCTTTGGTGCCTTCAGCATTGTAATGCACAGATTGAATGAATTGAACGGCCAGAAAACTGCATCTCTTCCTGTAAGTCTTGATTTTTGCTCCTCTACGTTGAGTGCATTCACGTGTGGACGCCCCCGAAATCGCTTCTTACCAAATGAAGTCGTTTAAATTCAATTCCGATTGGGACCGGCCGCAACGACATCGAAAAAACAAGGGAGTAGAGAAAAAAGAAAGAACTGGAAACGGCAAAAGAAAAAGCAGGGCGATTGGAATGAAAGAACACTCACCTCCATTCCTGCCCACGAAGGCTTGCTCGAAAGGGTTGCTCTTCCGAAAATAAATACCTCACTTTAATGGACGGGATTTAAAACGCTTGGTGGGGCGAGAGGGAGAGCAAGGTGGGGCGGGATCTAGAGTCAATTCAGTTGATTTGGTGATTTGGAGAAAAGTAAATGCCCAAAAAGCAGGGCTCCATACGTGGGGCGAGGGCTCGACCACAAGCGAATGCACGGCCTCCCCAATCCCCCCCGCCACCACCACATTGCGGCACGGCCAAGATTATGAGAGAATGATGATGAACGTCCGCATAATTTTTCTCAAATCAACCTCGCGAGGTATTCCGCGGGGAAATAGAATCTTGACACCCGTTCGTTCATTCGAGTTCCGCAAATCCGTTCCGGTAGGACTCCTCCACCTTAGGGTCAAGTCGCTCGCCCCTAACTTATTGTATGAACGGGTCTAACAAAAGGGGGCCTTCTTTTGTCAGTGATTCGGCCACAATAGGCCCAAGTAATAAATTATCACGCAGCATTAATTAAGGTTAACAATAAAAAAAGAATTACAGACTAGAACATTATGCAAGTGAAATCTGACCGTAGTTTTCGCCATTTGGGGCCACAAGGATTATAATACAACAATTTAAGAGTGTAAAAATCGTTCACCTTGACCGGAATTCGAACCTCGATGTACGGCCGAATGCTTTAACCAATTAACTACCGAGGCGTCCTCTTAAACTGCACAATTTAGGAACCTTTAAAGGGGACAAGATGCTGTGACTAAATATCGTGCCTACAATGTCACAGGCATTAGTAGTCGTGCGCGACGCGCCAAAGTCCACGAGGTTAAAGCAAACTTAGTGTTTAACACTTAGGTTAACGTTTACACTCTGAAATTGTCGCATTGAAATTCATATTAACGGTCGAGTCCGTTAAAAGTTAATGTTGCGGCATTTCCCGCAGTTTCTTGGAATTTTCCAAAAGGATTATATTTTTCCTCCCTGGCCATACCACCAAGACACTTAAAAGACTTACTTAGAGCAATTAAATTACGAATGTTATCAAAATAATCTACAGTCTACCCATCATGCTCGGATCTTGATGAATTATATGGAATTGTCGTTTGAATATTTTGAACTCGTTTTTCTCGACTACCAATAATTCTCTTCCTTCACTAAATCAAAAACACCTGCCCTCAGGATTCCCGTAAAACTCCTCAGAAACTCATCCCAACACTCACCTTTCCACCTATTGGGGCCAGCCCACGCCACCGCAACCCACTCGACGATTGGTTTTACGTATAAAGGAAAGTATGGTGTATTGAAAGCACACAAAAACAACGCCAGGGTATTGACAGGGGGGGGGGGTACCCTCGTTCTCCAAGTCGCCGGCGGCTGCCCGGGAGGATCTGGTGCCGGGATAAAATAGCTGGGCTTGGGCCGAGTTTAATGCGTCCAAAAGCCTCACCTCGAGTGAAACTCGGCCCCCCGTGCCAGCCGAACGTTCCTGAGGCCACCCTTCAAACTCCATTCGCTCCCAAATTCCATTCTTCTAAACACCGACATGACTCGCCTCAATTCCGGGAGAAAAGAGTAGGTAGGGAGTAGGTTGGGAGCCACTACAAAACGTTCAGCTTCAGGCCGATTACCGTGGTGGTCCCTCCTATCCCGTTCCATTACTCTTCCAACTCCTCCCTCCGCCGCCGAGTTTTATTTTCGGGCCGTCGCGAACGCAGGACGCCAATATATGAAGAGTCACAGGGTTTCAACGGAAATCAAAGGGTCAGATGGATCCTATCTCTCCACTGCGATTCAGAATTGACGAATCGATTATGCTCGTCGCAATTGTTTAAAACAAAACATGCGAAAGTGGAGTATCGGGTCATCGTTTTTTTTCGAAGAGAGACCTTCGTCTGGAATGGAGAAAACTGCGACAAAGTGGCAAAGTCTCTCATTTTCCTGAATCTCGAAAAAAAGCACAGCAGTGAATAGATATGCGAAAAAATGTGAAAGTGATGAATGCGCGCTTTCATCGCACTTTTGGCAAGCACGAATTCGACTCCGGGGAATATAACAATTATTCCGCAAAATGGCGAGGTTATGGAATCCGATCCGAGACCATTAGTTCTTTAAGCGCTTTTCATTTCCGACGCACGAAAAAAATATTCGCCGACGAAAAACAAAAGCATCTATCGGGGAATTGGGGAAGAATGAACGATGGGGCGGACGATGATTGGCCGAATGACGTTCCCCGGAGAGCAGACAGAAGACTCGGCGGGTGCGGGGAGGATTTCGCCAGAGGGAGAGCACGTAGATGGAACCATCCGAACATGATACTTCTGCAGATCGCAGTTCACAAATATCGACGATGATTATAGCCCATTGTCGGGAGGGAGGACGGGGAGAGCATTTGGCGCAAACACACCCGATAATTTAAAAGATGCCCGTGCAAAAAAATAAGCGTGCTCTCTCACCATGAGGCCTTCTCATAAGTTTCACGCAGGGACCTATCGCTTGATAAACCAACCAGGACTCCATTAGCCCACGTCGCACGTCACCCGTAAACACATAAAACCTCAAAAGGGGGAGGACTACCAATAGTAATTGTTTCAAATCGAATGGAGTCGCCATTTCCGCCAGGTCAATTACGTTTCTTAATTCTCCTCCGTTCTATCCATTAGGCGGGAATGGCGAGGCGGAGATATTTTTTCATTTTGGCCAGGCCACTCAAGTTAATACCATACCGAAAATCCGATCTCCACAGCGGAAATCATTAAATACATAGGTGAAATTTACAATTTCAAGAATGCCTACAGTTTATGAAAAGTTGTGGGATCTGTGTCCAAAAATCATCTTTTCAGACGTCCCGTCGGTCGAATCTCAGGCACACACTGTACTTACTTCCTCTCCAGATCCGGCTGTGCATAGGAAAGAACTGAAAGCCTGTTCACACCATGGTTCTGCTCGTAAACCAGAGGTCGCAGGGGACAGGGGAGCCACCCCATTACTATGGTCTGTAAGGCATAACACTGATTCGGAGAGGGGGAGCCGCAGCCACACTAATCGACGAAAAGACAAAGAGGCCCGCATTCACTAGAATATAGAAATGGTCTGGGTGGTCTCCTCACTTGCACAACAATCGGGAAATTACAGAGGCCGCGACGTAGCTACAGTAAAATTGTCGGGGACCGACTATCTTACCGTGGGGCCTCCACGGCGATCAAACCGATTCTTTGATTGGACTTAGATATCCGCTGGCCACGATTCTGCGTCTAAGCATCTTCCGTAATATTCCCAATTATTCCCAAGGAACACGACTACTTTTATTGTCCAAATTCCGGCGGAGAAGTGGTGTATATTGGGAATTCTAGCAGTGCAATACTCCGATACGAAGATGGGGATCTACAATACTCGCTAAGTGTGCAACACGAGTTCATGCCCAGGCACATCACTGAAGGATGACTGACATAAGCAGTCATTCGGTGTTTCCAATGAAAAAATATTTGTTCCGCTACTATATCGACGCTCCCGAGGCGCCATCACCTCCTCATTTGTTTCCATTCATCATTAACTGCTTGCACGTTATCACCCCGGGAAGCACCTTGATGACGACCGACTTCGAATCGCCAGACAACACTGACGCACGACTCACACCCTATCGGAGAATTTATTACCATCTATATGTGTGTATGAAATATAGTTTATGAATATGTTTATATATATATTTGCTCGATTCCGCTTCTCCACCTCTCCTGTGTTCGTCCTTTATATATGTTACTATCCCTTTTCCTTATATCTATTTCCATGTGAATGAATATTTGTTCGCCATATGGCGGGATTTTGCGTTTGAATATATATACACAGGTCAGCAGTTAGTCCTAGCGAATCTTTTGATGAATACGGAGCTCACTTCCGTCGAAATTATCAAGAAACAACGTGTGAGTGTTCCTTTTATGTGTTCTTATATTGTTTGTTGCTGTCAAAGTTTTTACCCAACACTTCCATGTTACTTCGACGAAATCATCCATATATATATAAAAAAAACCATAAACACAGTAATCAACCCGAAGGTCGGTTTAGTAGGTGATGGTAGAGCTCACCCGTGTACCAAGCCCAACGGCGTGTGAATATTCACACATCAGGGTAGGGGGGCCAGTTCCATTCCCTGTGCCGGTTATGGTTTCCCAGGAAGATCTGGTACCCGAAAAATCAACTAGCTTGGGTGGAGCTGCAGGTGCCCAAAGTGCCTTGCCCGGGAATCGAACCCGGGACCCTCCGGTCCAACGCTCTACCCGCTAGACCACCGCGACCCGCCCATATATATATTATTATTAGGTAATCTACCGGTTAAGGTAGGTTTTTGGATGGACACAACTATCAAATAAACATTTTGTGACTCCCCACCTAGCAAACTAATCTATATCAGGTCCCTCTTCATCTCGGTGTACTTCTTTCCTCCCTTCATCCCGTCCAACATCCCTATCCTGTTCCTACCCTTACCTCGCTTGCCCAACATTCTCCCCTCTATTACCCTCTTCAACATTCCACTACCGCTCAATACGCCTTTCATCCATTTTTCCTGCCTCCATAGGATTTCTCTCAAAAAACCCCTCTCCTCACCCACCATTTCCAGTACTTCCTCATTCATATATATATATATAGGGTAACATTCTTGAAAAAGCCACGAACGTGCACAATAAAATTCACTAAATAGTCATAGCAAACACAGAAACTAAAACATATAAAAGAGGGACTCACTAGTTCTCGAATTTTCGGTGGTGCAACCACCTTTCTCAAGAGGAATTAGGAACAGAACTGAGGCAGAGGAGGGCCCGAAAGCAGTGGTAGGAAGGAGAAGGGGGAAAAAGAGGGGAAAAGAGGGGAAAAGAAAGGAAAAGGGGGGAAACAAGGGGGGGAAAGCATTCGAGGTGATGCGTTTGGAGGGGTAGTGTATGGCGCGGGAATTTTAAAAAAAGGTGGGGATGATATGGAAGTTGTTGGGGGCGGAGGGGGATGAAATTATATGCATAGAGGGGCAATTAATGTCTAATATTAATACCTGGGCGATTCCAGGAATCCAAGAGCCGGATGAAAGCTAGCTCTAATGTTTTGAGTTTCAGTGGAGGGTCTGAGTGTGGGAGGGATGCTAAGACGGATACTTTAAAACATTGGTCAAAGGCAGTGTTGTGTTCGGAGGCATGTTTGGGGATTGGGAGCATACCAATAAGGGAGGAATTGTTGCATGAGGCTCGATGATAAAACCACCCTCTTTCAATTTGCACCACGTTTCTTCCTGGCCTAGAATCTCTGCGTACTATCCTAAAGGACCTCTATCCTATCCTCAAAAACCACAATTCCACCACCAACCTTTTCCCCAAATGCCCCTCTGTCACTTTCAAACGCCCCGCCAATCTATCAGATCTACTAAAATCTACCAATCCCCTTCTTAAATCCTCGCCCCGTTCCAAAATCACTCCCAGACCCTGCAATAAACCTAGATGCAAAACATGTCCTATTTTCCTAACCAGAATCCCATCCCTCTCCCACCCGCTCTTTAACTCTCTCCCACCAATTCCCTACTCCTCGTGTACCTCCAGCAATGTTGTCTACCTACTCAACTGCCAACTTTGCCCTGCCTTTTACATTGGACAGTGTACCACACCCCTTAATATTAGAATCAATAATCATCGAGCCTCATGCAACAATTCCTCCCTTATTGGTATGCTCCCAATCCCCAAACATGCCTCCGAACACAACACTGCCTTTGACCAATGTTTTAAAGTATCCGTCTTAGCATCCCTCCCACACTCAGACCCTCCACTGAAACTCAAAACATTAGAGCTAGCTTTCATCCGGCTCTTGGATTCCTGGAATCGCCCAGGTATTAATATTAGACATTAATTGCCCCTCTATGCATATAATTTCATCCCCCGCCGCCCCCAACAACTTCCATATCATCCCAACCTTTTTTTAAAATTCCCGCGCCATACACTACCCCTCCAAACGCATCACCTCGAATGCCTTCCCCCCCTTGTTTCCCCCCTTTTCCTTTCTTTTCCCCTCTTTTTCCCCCTTCTCCTTCCTACCACTGCTTTCGGGCCCTCCTCTGCCTCAGTTCTGTTCCTAATTCCTCTTGAGAAAGGTGGTTGCACCACCGAAAATTCGAGAACTAGTAAGACCCTCTTTTATATGTTTTAGTTTCTGTGTTTGCTATGACTATTTAGTGAATTATATATATATATATATATATATATATATATGTTTCTATGTATGTAGATATACACACACACATATATATATACATGTATATATGTATATATATATATATATATATATATATATATATATATATATAAACCGATGTAGTTTAGGTTGCTGGATTGGGTTTTGTTTGGAGTTAGAAAATATTTATTTGATAGTGGTGTCCATCCAAAAACCTACCTTAACCGGTAGATTACCTAATAATAATATATATAAACCATAAACACAGTAATCAACCCGAAGGTCGGTTTAGTAGGTGATGGTAGAGCTCCCCCGTGTACCAAGCCCGACGGCGTGTGAATATTCACACATCAGGGTAGGGGGGCGGGTTCCTTTCCCTGTGCCGGTTATGGTTTTCCAGGAAGATCTGGTACCCGAAAAATCAACTAGCTTGGGTGGAGCTGCAGGTGCCCTGTGCCTTGCCCGGGAATCGAACCCTCTGGTCAGCAGTCCAACGCTCTACCCGCTAGACCACCGCGACCCGCATGAATATACTATATATATATATATATATAATGTAATAATAATAATATATATATATATATATATATATATATATATATATATATATATATATATATATATGCGGGTCGCGGTGGTCTAGCGGGTAGAGCGTTGGACTACTGACCGGAGGGTCCCGGGTTCGATTCCCGGGCAAGGCACTGTGGGCACCTGCAGTTCCACCCAAGCTAGTTGATTTTTCGGGTACCAGATTTTCCTGGGAAACCATAACCGGCACAGGGAAAGGAACTGGCCCCCCTACCCTGATGTGTGAATATTCACACGCCGTTGGGCTTGGTACACGGGTGAGCTCTACCATCACCTACTAAACCGACCTTCGGGTTGATTACTGTGTTTATGGTTATATATATATATATATATATATATATATATATATATATATATATATATATATATAATGTGGGTGTGGAGAAGAATGGAGAAGGTGAAATGAACCGAAAGGAAAACAAATGAGGAAGTACTAGAAATGGTGGGGGAGGAGAGGGGTTTGTTGAGAGAAATCCTATGGAGGAAGGAAAAATGGATGAAAGGCGTATTGAGCGATAGTGGAATGTTGAAGAGGGTAATAGAGGGGAGAATGTTGGGCAAGCGAGGTAAGGGTAGGAACAGGATAGGGATGTTGGACGGGATGAAGGGAGGAAAGAAGTACACCGAGATGAAGAGGGACCTGATATAGATTAGCTTGCTAGGTGGGGAGTCACAAAATGTTTATTTGATAGTTGTGTCCATCTAAAAACCTACCTTAACCGGTAGATTACCTAATAAAAAAATATATATATTCAAACACGAAATCCCGCCATACGGCGAACAAATATTCATTAACATAGAAATAGAGATAGAAAAATGGGAAAGGAACACACATAAAGGACCAACACAAGAGAGGTGGGGAAGGCGGATGTGAGCAGATCACAAATTTAAAAATATTTTCCTCGACCGGGACTTGAACACCGGAACTCTCCACTTGCCGGGCGGATGCTCTAACCACTTGAGCTATCGAGAAAATGTACTTTACACTGCGATCTTATAAAGCGCCAAAGTGCCCCGATTCACTAGCCAAGAGATGGCGTTAGGGAGCCGTTACACCCACCAAAGGAGTGTTTGAATGTGTATTTGGCCAATGTGGCTCGTCTCTTCTTCTGGCTATGCGTGCCATGAAACGCACCGTTCCTATCCTTTATGATGTTGTATGCTCGCTAACCTACTGTCCATTCTTCTTCTTGTGTTTGTCTACTTCTCCTTTTGTCTATATTTGAATTTCATCTTTCTTCTCTCCACTCCTGACATCTTTCCCTTCGCAACGACGCGCTGCTACCTACGTGTAATGCATGATGAGAGCCAGGGATCACAATTTCCCTCCGACGCGCCTCCTCCTGAACGGGAGGGTCCCGCATTCAAGGGAAGGAGTGTTGTTTCTCTCTTTCATTAAATCGAGGGAATAACACTCGCGGAAGCAACAATTTCCAAAGGTTTCCACTTACGGATTGGCACCACGTTCTCCTCATGGCAGCGGCAAAGGTCACACGGGAATGAGCACCTGAACGTGCTTAATGTGGCTTGCTATCACCCTAAATTTGAAAATGAAAATACTCCATCCGCCTCCCTCATTTACCGTCTTCGGGAAACAAACGCACACACATTATCAATAAAAATGGGAAACCTTTCGAGTGAACACACGTTTTTATTTCTAACATGACTAGAGGAAATGGCACCCGAGTATTCATTTGCTTTAACAACATAAACAATCACCATATTGGAATGAAATCATGAGTCAAACGGATTAAGGTGGACTTCAAAAATAAAAAGCTCGCCATTTTGAAACCCTTTGGGATGCTCCATTTAACTTATTGAGGGGAAATTTAAAATAAATACAGTTCAAGGCGTCACAGACCATCCGGGTGCAGACGTGTCGATGAAGAGGCTAATGTATGGAAAACTGGGAGGTTTGAGATCTTAAACTTCAGGTTTTTGTACATGATTTCAGAAAATAAATTTTGATAAAGTCGATCCACAGCAGATTGACATAAAAAATACGCGGAATAATTACTGGTTTAGGAAAATGTGCATTAACATTAATATTATATAACAGATTAATTTGTAAATACATTGATAATCCAACTGTTAAATAAACTTTTACGACGTAATTTATCATTTCCCAAAGTCACTCGTTTCCTGAGGCACTTATGGGCTCCGGATTTGAAACTAACACTTAAGAAAAAGCACAGCTATCACCACAACACCAACGACTGGACTATCAAGCTTTCGAGCATCACGGGAAGCGAAATTAAATAATATATTCACCAACTCACAAACATTGTTCTTCTCTTGCTAATCCTAAAAAATGACTGAATTCTTAAAATTCATTGGCACAGGAATGCCACAAGAATTCCATGATTTAAACGGATTGGCAAAACACCCAGCCTAGCAAAAAAATCGCAAGTCGACGGGCACAGAACGATCATTTGGAAAAGGTGTCTCCCTCTCACTGTATTAAACCCCCCCTTCCCAACCCTAACCGCCATCCCTCCTTAACCTTGCCGTCGCCCCCCTCGGATACCATTACCTCCGGCTCGCCTAATACCCACCCCGCTCCAACCCACGGCCCATCAACCACGTCACTACCCTCCTCCCTTCCCTTTCCGCCACGCGATCTGGGTGGTCATCCCGCCTCAACCCCCTCCCCTCCCCAGCCCCACGCACACGCCTCCCTCCCTCTCTCAAGAGAAGTCAAAACCTCTCAAGGCTGACCGGCGGGCTCCCCCCCCCCCCCGCCGCAACACCCACCCCGACCTCCACGTATCCCGTGCTACATAGCGCTTATCCGAATACTGGAGGGCCCCTTGTTTTATGACGCCAGGAAAGACCCGAAAAAGGGTCGTCTCACTTGGTTAATGAACCGGTCCCCATTGGCGCCGGGAAGCGGGAATGGTTCCCCCTCCCCTGACGGAGGGGAGGAAAGCGTGCCCGGAACGGGAGGGAACAAACACCGAGCGAAGAGATCTTCCCACCGGGTTTTTTATTCTCTAGAGATTTCACAAACCCCCCCCCCCCCGGTCCCTCAGGCGCCGTTCTCCGGAACACTTCCGGGGTGAGCTCCCACCTGTTGTGGACACCCCCTCTTCAAAGAAAACCCCTGGAGACCATCGTCATGCCGAACACGGGGAGGTGGGGGGTTTGCGAGGGTGTGGGAGAGAAAAGGGGTTCTCAAGCACCCCACCCGGGCCCCGAGTGAACCGGACTATTTCCGAGCGCGGAGTCAAATCCGCGACATTTTTGCAATTTGATATCGATGGACTTAAAAACGGAAGGCATTATGAAAATAAATTCAGTTGGTTTCTCCACGACTCCGGCAGTACTAAATGGCTTAACCCCTTACCTACAACCAATGCCATTGAGCAACAGCAATTTCTGTATTTCTTTAAATCCACGCAAATTAAATGTTTACCGAAAGATTTTATAGTTACATTGCATACTTCATATAGTAGGCAATAAGGTTAATTTCATGATAATAGTAGTAGTTTTTAAGGGAGGCGAACGAGAGCTGAGGTCATTTGCGCCATTAGGGATGGGTGAGAAAGAAGCAAGGGAAGGGAGAAATCCGGCGTCGTCGGCATTAGCCTACTCTTAACGAAGGGCGTCCAGGGGTCCGCCGTTTAACGTCCCATCCGAAGGATGTTGTACTTACTCAATGTACTCTCCACCAGGCACCTCAATTAAGGATCGGGATTTCACTGAAAAATACCTGCAGTGTTCAGTATAAGAATCACAGTGGGAAGCCTGCATGCTAGCTACCGCACCATCCTTTATCCCCATTTTAATTTTACATCGGTGACCCTCGCCGACTTTCTTTTCCGCATGGAAAAGTTTAAAACAAATGAAATATTTACGCGGATTCAGGAGAATCATATTAACTTTTAGCGAAAATAAAATTTGAAAACAGATTCCTTCCATTATTCCTATATAATATCGTGTCTTGACTCACGCGAGTCACGTGTCATTTACTTCAGCGCATTTAAAAAGGGTTGAAAGAGAATCTAGCATTTTGTAAGCCAGAATTGAATATCAATCTAGACAACCAAGGAAAGGAATGAAGGAGAGGAATGAAGGAGGGGAATGGCCCCGCCCCCGTGGAACTTTTTTCGCTTCAATGGCACCCAAATCAAACACGAAAGTATTTATACGACCGAAACAAATTTTGGACCCCTGCTGTGCCCTGAGCACCAATCATCCTCGCAAGGGTGCTTTACAATCCCAGCATTACCTCGTTTACTTCCAAATTTGTACATGATTGTCTAGAATCTTCGCAAATTTTCTTAGCGTAATAAAATTATTTTTATTCATAAATGAAACTCCTTCTCCCCCCCTTGGAGATCCGCCATTGAATTTAAAAAACAATGACTCACTGGCAGCATGAGCCTAAATATTCGCACCCGATGAAAAACTACAAATAGCAGCTCCATGGGGCAAAGGAAAAACAATCAGTTTTGCATCATACTTTTTGCTTTTTAAATTTTATCATGTTTTGCAATTCAACGCAGAGTGTACACCTGGTATTCAGTTGATGATTTGAGTCGAACTAGCGAAATGTACCAGTTATAACACTCGGAATCGAGAATTGACGCAGTTTGGAGTGGCCGTTATGCTATTCGGGCAATGAACTATTTTGAAAGGGAAAGGAATCATGGGAATGTTGCGGTGGAATCTGCTCGATGACGGAGAAACGGATGAGAATGACTCGATTTCTCGCCGATAAAACATCACTATTTTTACATTTGCTTCAGGGGGAGAGAGGAGTCAGAGAAAACGAGAAGCGCTTTCACCTGTGGCAGGGTACTTGCGTGTTTCACGGTGAGACCATGCATAAAAAATCCTTGAAAGAAAAAAGAAGCACCGCGTAGGACCGACGTGCCTTGGCTCGTGCCTCGAGCCCGCACCTGCATTCACGCGGACGACTGGCGATTGGACGCGCTTAAAATGCCCATTCCAAAATACGGACGGTACCTATGTGCCAGCCAGCATCGGATACGATGGCCCCGTCCGCAAATGACCTGGCGCCCTCCGTGGGAAGGGAATGGGACATCTAGTGACCCTCCAGGCCGACCATGACCCAGGTGGTGAGGCATTCAGGATTACTAATTTAGGCGTGGTAGTGAAATAGGAATTCGCCTTATGCCCCGGTTACTTCTGGGTTCGAACGCCACTGGAAATTCTCACTCAAACCGCGTAACATGTTAGTACGGGAGCTGGTGGTATACTGTGAACCTGATATTTACACTTGTATGACTTGCTCACGTTTAACTAGGATACCCAGCAGAGTACAAAAGAGGCAAGTCTTACAAGTTACCCCAGTTGTCTTTCCCCCTGGGGGGGGGGATGACAAATTTGCAAATCGGACATATTTTTTTCGTATTAAACCTAGCCAAACGATCAATTGGGATGGGATCAATAACAGAACAAATAAAAGGAACACTCACAAGTTATTTCTTGACGATTTCGACGGAATTGTGCTCCGTCTTCCTCGAAAGATTAGTTAGGACTGACTGATATACATGTATATATATATTTCCAAAGAAGACGGAGTTCGAGTCCGTCGAAATTATCAAGATATTATTGTGAGTGTTCTTTTTATGTGTTCTCGTGCTGTGTGTTACTGTCTAAGTTTTTTATTCAACACTTCCGTGTTACTTCGAAGAAATCATCAATATATATATATATAACTTTTAGACGGCACAATAGAACACAGAATAAAACAGATAACTACCAAATAATTTTATATATATATATATATATATATATATATATATATATATATATATATATTAGAAACTCTATATAAGATATATCTATATATATACATGAGAATATATATCTTTTATAGGGTTATATTACTATTAGGTAATCTACCGGTTAAGGTAGCTTTTGGATGGACACAACTATCAAATAAACATTTTGTAACTCCAAAAAAACCCAATCATGTGAATATTTACACATCAGGGTGGGGGGTGTTCCTTTCCCTGTGGTTTTTGGTTTCCCAGGAGGATCTGGTACCCGAAAAATCAACTAACTTGGGTGGAGCTGCAAGTGCCCAGAGTGCCTTGCCTGGGAATCGAACCCGGAACCCTCCGGTCCGTAGTCCAATGCTCTACCCCCTGGACTACCGCGACCCAATATAGTATAGGTATTTATATGTATACATAATGTAAATGGAATTAGCACTAGTAGACAGAGACAAAAACATATAAAAATAGAGAAACTCACTAGGTATCGAATTTTCGGTCGTCTAACCACCTTTATCAAGAGGGCGGACGGAACTCAGGCAAAAAATACGGCCCGGAAGCACTGGAAGGAAGGAGAAGGTGGGGAAATGTGTGCGAGGGGAAAAGTTTGGAGGGGAAGAGTTAAGGCGGGGCATTTTTAAAAGGGTGGGTATGATATGGAAGGTGTTGGGGCGGAGGGGGGATGAAATGATGTGTGGAAAGGGGTAATTAATGCTCGATATTAAAACCATAATTCCACCGCCAACCTTTTTCCCAAATATCCCTCTGTTACTTTCAAACACCCCGCCAATTTATCAGATCTTCTCAAATCAACCAATCCACTCCTTAAATCCTCGCCCCGTCGCAAAACCACTCCCAGGCCCTGCAATAAAGCTAGATGCAAAGCATGTCCTATTTTCCAAACCAGAATCCCTTCCCTCTTCCACCCGCTCTTTAACTCTCTCCCACCAATTCCCTACTCCTCCTGTACCTCCAGCAATGTTGTATACCCACTCAAGTGCCAACTTTGCCTTGCCTTTTATATTGTACGGTGTACCACACCCCTTAATATTAGAATTAATAACCATCGAGCCTCCTGTAACAATTCCTCTCTGATTGGTATGCTCCCAATCCCCAAGCATGCCTCCGAACACAACACTCCCTTTGACCAATGCTATAAAGTATCCATCCAAGCATCTCTCCCACCCTCAGACCCTCCACTGAAAATCAGAACACTAGAGCAAGCTTTCATCTGGCTCCTGGGTTCCTGGAATCGCCCAGTCATTAATATTAGACACTAATTGCCCCGAACTTCACATATTTTAAATCCCCCTCCGGCCCCAACACCTTCCATATCATCCCCACCTTTTTTAAAAATCCCGCGCTTAACGCTACCCCTCCAAAACCCTCACCTCGCATACCTTTCTCCGTCCAGTGCTTCCGGGCCCTCCTTTTTGCCTCAGTTAGTCCGTCCTTCTCTTAAGAAAGGTGGTTAGACCACCGAAAATTCTATACCTAGAGAGTTGCTCTTTTTTTATGTGTTTTTGTCTCTGTCTACTTGTTCTAATCCCATTTACATTATTATTCACGTCCGTGGTACTTTCACAAAAGTGGACGCCTCTTCTGGTGTCCCTAGAGCGGGGGGCGGTGAGGAGGGACCCACCTGCCCGAGGGCTTAATCGCCGTGGTAATTCGTGGGCATAGGGGTGGGGGAAACGCCGGTGGTCCTTGTAGAGACGGCCGGCCAGTCCTCGGGATATAATCTTTATGAGGGATGGGAAGTCGTCAGATTTAATTCGCTCCAAATCTTGAAACTATGTTCACCTACTTATATATTATCAAACGGCGGTGGGGAGGGGAAGAGGAGAAAATGGGGGCCATGCGTTCATTTGGAAATTTGAATATGCGTTGAGGGAGGGACAACAATCAACTCCCGAACGTTTGGTCGGATACATTAACGGATGTTTGTCAAGGGACGCGGGGCTATTAATCCTGTATACGGTTAAAGAATGACTCCTAGGACGGTAGGTTATGAAGGAATTAATCTTGATTTCCACGCTTATGGATTAATGAACTTCCCCGTAGTCTCGGGGAAAAATGTTGGCATTCCCGAACCTAAATTATGAGAGTGAATTCTTGAAGTAAGATTTTGTTGCTACAATTTTGAACCATTCGTAATCAATCTGGTTTATCTGTTAGCTCACTATTACCGCACTCAGGTAGTAAAATAATCAAGTAATTTCCGTTTCAAGCAAGCCTATAAATCTATTCATACATACCAAATTGTTTATGCTCGAACCATTTTGGAAATAGTGTGTCAACGCAAATCTTTTTCGGGGATTTCAAGGTCAGTAATTTCGAAATATTTTGGCATTTCATTGACTCCCATGAATTTTCTATTTTACCATAGTGGTTAGTTAGATGGACAGAGACGGACTATTCCGCTTCGACCTACTAATATACTACGTCATCGTGACATGCGACGCTCGACCTGCGTTGCAATTCCTAAAATCGAAAAACTGAACAGGAAACTCGAATGTTTCCCACGGACAATCGCAAATTTGATCATTCTCATAAAGCTTTGGGTTCGAAGAGGGAAAGGTGGGGTTGCCACAATTTTGAGCTCCTTTTTTCAGGAGGGAAGGGTCAGCAAAATCGAACGACTTTGGGAGAGAGGGACGTGGGTTAAAAAAAGCAGGGGACGACTTTTCGGACCGAACGAATTCAATGATTTAAATCCCAACTGGCTGGGAACGAATTAAAATACGACGACAAGAGTCGCACATTGAAAATCACACTGATCCACGAATGAGAATTTTACCGCCGCATCCCCGTAACCTAATGAGATCGAAAGCACCTAGCCGAGGCGGCGGAGAGAGAGGCACCCCACGCGCACGAGCCTTGCGCATCGTCGCTCCAAAACGGGCGGATATTATGGGAGACACTGGAGAAAACAGAGGAATTCCCGCTCCGGATAGCAAAAAAAGAAGTAGTAATGACACGCACGGCGAGTGCGCCCGGCGGACATGGAGGCGATGAAACGGCCGCGTGAGTTGCGGTCTCGGGATATAATAAATGACGCTCGGCATTCCGCGCCGGGAATGACAAGCGAGGAACGATCGGCGCCTGGGCACAAACGACCGCGTCATCAGGAGTTGTCGCGGTGGGAGGAGTATGGGGAGATCCGAAGGGATCCTCCTCACCCTTTCCCTCCCCCACCCACGATCCCTCTTTTTATAACGAAGCAATTCGCAACCCACGTGAGGCATCGGGTTCCCGTTGTCTGTCCACTGCGGCTACGAGCCGAATCGCCCCGCCTCGAGACGGATAGAGAGGACCTCCCACCGCGGCCATTCGTATTACGTGACGGACGTCGCACCCCGCTTTATAAAACCGCAGGGCCACCCACGAGAGCGTCGAAAGGGGTGATGGGAGCATGGGGGAGGGGTGGATATTCGCACCTTCCGAAGCGCGAACGTGGCCACCACCTCCTCGCACCCACGAAGCGAAGAGGCAACCTTCGAGGGACTTTGTCGACAGAGTGGAAATTCTCTCGGGTCTCTCAGCTTTCTTCGGGTTGACGACCACATTAGATTTCGCCGCGTGCTCAGCGCGGTTCTCCCACCTAAGGAACACAGCCAGGGTTGACAAGGAACTTCGCAAAATCATTTTAATCGCGGTTTTAACCCGGACCGAATGATTACATAATGATTTGGTCCGGTTTAATGCATTTCGTCTTTATTTAATTTAATTGTCAACTTCATACTAATTTTCGATTTAAGGATCATGAGGCCAAATTATCACTAGAAACGTATTCACGGGAGAATGTAACTTGATTTCACTAAAATACTTCTTCCTGCAGAGCCTCCACTCATAGAATCGGCCTGGGAAAAATGAGGCACTACATGGAAACCTTAGTTTCAAAGGAGTGTTACACTGAGCGGAATATAAGCATAGAAAATTGGAGAATGAATCCTGTAACATAGAATACGTAGTACTCGAGACGATTAATAAATTACTTTCCTGGAGAAGGAAATTTGAGTTTTCGGAAACGTACGTTGGAGCGAGCGAGATTAACTTATGAAACATTGAGGAAAAGAGGGAGAAATAACAATTGAACACAGAATTCGACTGATCCGTAATAAGTATAAATAATTGAAGAGATGCCCGAAGGAAGAAGAAGATCTGGAACTTAACACATTAATTATCACCGATGAAAGATTTTAAATCTGTACTGAGAAAAGGAAATTAATAACTAACAGAGAACAATGTATTACCACAGGAAAATGAGAGGGAATGGGGAAAAGAAATATTCCAGTTATATACCAATTACACTAGCAATATCATTTTTCTTATTTGGGGTGTGCGTATGAGCACTCACGACACAATTATGGTCTATGTGTGGCCTTTATTCAACCGCTGGTATGTATAACCTCACTTTCCTAACGGCGCACACTTGCAAATGAATTAATTATTTCCTGCGAAGTTTCCTTCTCTAGAATAAGGTGTTTGCATTTATTAACGATAGGCCAAGATTTAGTGATGCGAATAAATGCTAAACCAGGAATATTTCATTCATAAAGTTTCCTAATCCGATCACTGTTTGCAAAACAATGAAAAATGCACATGTATTTTTTAGCATAGCAGTAGGAGTGAAAAATTCACCAATCCACGAAAAACTATTCAATATGATTAAACACCACGTGATTGTAATCGAAATGACACAGGAGGAAGAGTTACATTTAGACAGCCGAATAATGCTAGGCTGGTTTCTCTAGAGAATCGGGGTGGTGCGGTGGCTATACTGACTTCCCACCGAGAGGGCCCGGGTTCGAATCCCGGAGACGGCAGATATTTTTCAGTGGAATACTGATCCCTACTCGAGGTGATTTGTGGAGAGCACCTTGACTGCTGCCTACCGTCCGTCGGATGGGACGTTCAACTGCGGACCCCTTGGCTCCCTTCGTTAAGAGACGGTTGATGGCCGACGCCTGGTTTCCCTCCACCTTTCCTCCTTTCCCGGCCATCCCCAAATTGACTTCAGGTGTCGGTCGCCTCCCCTTAAAAACTAAAACCCACTGGTTTTCTCAAAATATAAAGATCGCTTCGCAATATGGGGGGGAGGGCGTGCGTAGGTTAACAAATCGATCAAACAAATCGGAATCAATAAAAGATGAAGTAAGAACGGGGAGAGCGACGGAAAGGAAGGGCATGTAGCTCATATTTTGTAAAAAATTAACGAAATGGTGTAGGGGTTTAAAAATAATGCTACCCAAAAATTGAAATTGAAACAAGAAATTGCCCGATTCTAATCGGGCGGGCCAAATTATTACTATTATTAAAAATTAATACCTAAGATTCACTAGAGTGGCTGCGGTCACAGTCAAAACGTCTTCACTTTCTGTCACGGAGTAAGCGTCCGACGTCAAAGTAGGGACGAACACAAAAAACTGTCCTGCTTACGAATCTTACTCGAACCGAGGATTCTTCCGAGGGTGGGGGGGGGGGGTGTCGAGTGATATCTCTGCTCCGGGGGGAGGGAGGATCGAAGCAAGCGAACCAGTCCCCACCCGCGCGCGATCCACAGCGGCCCCTCGCGTCTTGTAGCCAAAGGGGACTCCTGAATGAACGATTGATGCCCTTTGAAAACACGCACTTCCGTCGGTTTAAGAGCGATCAAAGGATTGAAAAAATGCCTTAAAAAATAAAAACAACTCAGGCACGACTAGACCGTCCGGGTCGGTCGCTGCGGAGCCCAGCGACGACCGCGCCGCTTGAGGAGGGATGCTGCCGGAGACGGACGAGAGGTCATTAAACGATCTCGGAGCGCTCACATGCAAATGATACTCCGCTGCTGAGGAATATCACCATTCGGGATGAAAATATATGATATGCAAATTCCATCAAGTTGCACCGGAGACAAATTTCATCCGGGATGAATTCGGAGAGGGCGCCGCCCCGGTTCCTCGCTCTCTTGGCGCCCTCCCCTCCCCCCTCTCTCCCGGGAGCGGGAAATTGCATCCGCGATATAAACAAGTTCCAAAGCGATATGCAGTCCCTCGATTCGGGTTGACTGTTGCTGTGCAACGAACGATTCGAATAATTTCTCGACCGTTACGCGGATAAAAATCACATGTGTTCGGACTCGCAAATGCAAATTCAATGCCCTACTATCCGACTAGCCAATCGACTCGAAATGACCAAACACACGTGGATATAATAGTTCATTACGCATTCCGGCCACCGCGGAAAAAATAGGTATTTCATTTCCAAATGACCGCTCTTTGCTAATAAGGAATATTTTTATTCCTACGAAAGTGGAGCGTAATCACTGTTATCAAGGGACGCAACCGGAAGGTAAATTAGTAAGACCTAGGAGGAAGGGAGTATTCTTGAAGGGGAGATATTCGCCCCTTGTCAAAACTGAGCAGGTGGATGCAGCTGATCGAACTCGGTGGTGGCTCTTTTTATTACGGCGATTGAATTCAGTTAACGCCGCAGCACTGGGAGAAGAAAGCACGGAGGGCTTCTGAATAATTTTGTTGGAGCGAGGCGCAGCTTGGGAGCCAACATCGACTTGATTGGTGCCGTGGGGCTGAACACATCTTTTGCCAACTATTGTGGGACTCCGCTCCAGCCTAAGACAAACTTAGGTATATCATTCTGTTGCCATGAGCAAGTACTCCTCGATGTGGAATGGACGACGAAATGGGACGTTCTGGCAGCCATCGGAAGAGCTAAAACCAAATAATATTTCGAAGAAATCCGATCTTATTTTCCCAATTTCGAGCCATTTTAAGATTCTGTCCGAGAGAGACATGCAGAAGATGAAAATAATAATTTAGAGTCTGATTTGGTTTGGGTGAATTCGGTCGCGAGCGTTAACATTTGAACGGCTTACACATCTGTCAAAGTAGACCTATCCATTGTGCCACCGAAAAAGTACTTGATACTCTTCATCAGTATATTCAAGTCTCATAAGTCATATTCAAAATTCAAGCAAAGAAAAAGTACGCGTAATTCACGTACAAAGGCTACGTCTATGTCTTCCTCTGCAAGTCATCGTGGAGGCATTTGGCAAGGGGTGTTAGATCACCATTCTTTAGAGTAATCATCGATTTGGGTCGAAAATTATGTTTCCTAAGATTGTGGTGTCGAATTGCGCGAGGCATAAGTAATTCCTAAGTTTTCGAACTGTTTTTCTGAAATCGATTTCCCACCACTCTTCACAGAAGTAGTCTCGCATTCCAATGCTATGCGACTGTTCCCACTCCTTGCCAGCGTTTAGTTAGACAGTTTAGTATTTTTTCAAAAGTCGAACTCGAGCCTACCAAATACAATTCGATGCTTTCTGTTCGAACAAGACGATTTTCCACGGAATCGACCAATTTCATCGAGGGAAAACTAAATCCCTGGATTGTGCTTCAAGAGATGATGCACCTTGTCACACGACAACCATTAAGGCCATCGCGGGCAAAATGTTAATTTTATGCAGCAGAGAAGAGTATGAATTTACACCAACCTAAATAAAATTAATCGTCCTCGAACCGAATATAACACACAGACATCACCGAAAAAAATAGGCAGCTTACGTTGCCACACAAGCGCGCTCGAATGGACATAGTGGGAATTTGTACTCACTTAACGATGAAATCGAACTCCGAGAAGGCAAGGAGGGATATCCCGAGGAGAGTGGTGATGGCTCCATGGGCAACCGGCGCCAGGACGCCCTCCAGGGCCAGCTGCGCTCTCCTATCCTTCCCCCCCACGCTCGTGACAAATCCCTGGAAATAAAAATTGTCAAAAGGTTATCAAACGCATTTACCTAAGCCAGCGAAACCTCCACTTCCATTTTCCGATTTAAGGTCGTTTGGAATAGTCACTCCTTCCTTAGCCGAGGATCATAATGAATTTATTTGAAAACGTATCCGGATCTTGTACTGAATTACTACTTCTCTAAGTAACAAAACCTTGCCATAAAATCCTCCTAAACAATAAACATGTACAACATAAATGGAGGATTCAGTCCTATCTACAATATATCCAAACCCTCTCCTTCCATGAGAGTCCAACAGAGATCCTACAAGCTTTCATATGCACCAAAACATTAATTCTGATTTGCTGTAGAAGCGGCGTAATTACAGTTCTGGATTCAAAATACCATGGCTTAAACAAAAATTATGCGTCACATAGTTCCAATGAAAGAATACGCCCTGGTAACAATGAAAACTGATTTATATTTAAAGATGTGATTGTGATTTTTACAAAACACAACTATCAAATAAACATTTTGTAACTCCAAACAAAACCCAATCCAGCAACCTACTCAACTATCAGGTCTCTCTTCATCTCTGTGTACTTCCCTCCTCCCTTCATCCCGTCCAACATCCCTATCCTGTAGCTGCCCTTTGCTCGTTTGCCCTACATTCTCCCCTCTATTATCGTCTTCAACATCACAATGAAGCTCAATACGCCTTTCATCCATTTTTCCTGCCTCCATAGGATTTCTTCCAGCAAACCCCTCTCCTCACCCACCATTTCTAGTACTTCCTCATTTATTTTCCTTTCGGTCCATTTCACCTTCTCCATTCTTCTCCACACCCACATTTCGAAAGGGTCCAATCCACGTATATCCTCCTGCTTCAGTGACCACGTTTCCGCGCCGTACATAGTAGCTACGCTCCATATCAGAGTTTTGACGAGTCTTTTCTTAACCTCCCTACTTAACGTCCCCGTTATCAACTCCCTTCTCCTTGTGAAAGCCTCCTTGCCTAGAGCAATTCTTCCCCTTACGTCCCTAATTGTTTGACCGTGTTGGTCCGAAACACTTCCGTGATACCTAAACTGTTCCACCTGCTCTATTTTTTCTCCTCCTATTTTAATGTTTACCTTAGCCTTTTTCTTTCTGGAAAATCGCATAACCTTCGTTTTATTAATATTGATTCTCTCTCATCCCATATCCATCGCATTGAACCTCCAATTCACTCAGCAATGCCTGCGACCCCTTGGCTGAATGAGTAATTAATGCTTAGTCATCATCAAATCTAACTGATTTTACGAATTCTCCGCCGATGTTCACTCCTACCTTCAATTCTTCACATGCCTCGTAAATCATTTACTCCACATATGGACGTTGAACAGCACCGGTGATAGTGGGCAACCCTGACTTACACCTCTTCCTAACACTGCCCATCCGGACTCTCCGTTCCCCACTCGCACTTGAGCAGTCTCAGACATCCCTATTTTCTACAATATACGCATCAGTTTTTCCCAATTCATCTACCAAATGCTTTTTCGAAATCTACGAAACAGAGAAATACGTCCTGATTGTATTCTTTATTCCTCTCGATTAGTCATCTGATTACTGCAATGGCATCACGCATACCTCTCCTCTTCCTGAACCCAAACTGATCCTCCGTTAAGTATTCATTTGCCCTATTCCCTATCCTTTGTTGTTAAGCCTGAGAACACCTTCAGCAGCATGGGATATCAAACTTATTGTTCTGTAGTCCTCACATGGTGTAGCCTTTACCTTTTTTGGAATAGGAACTAACACTGAACTCACAAAATCTTCCGGCCAGATTATTTCCTCATAGATACTACGAATCAGTCCATATACAGTCTCCTTCCCACATTTCCCTAAACATTTCAATTGTTCCACAGGAATGTGATTTATGTAAAATTCCAAGAAACTGTGCAACACAACAATTTGTGATATCTCTGTAGATCAATCGACACATTATTCAATAATCAATTTAATATTGAAATAGTACTGCTATTCGAGAAAATACGACAACGTTCGTGCAATACCATTGAGAACGTGACAAATTTTCTCGATGAATTCCAACTGTCACTCTTAATTTTTCGTCACCAAAGGAAAACATTTTGTTTAGCATGTTTCAATCAGCCCCACCATCGATACGGAAACGCCATTACCCTCCTAACCCCCCCCCCTTTCTCCCAAGAGCCTTGTAATTTCTAAGCAAGGATGCCACTCACCAGCGAAACCTGAAGAAATATCCTCGCGGAGAGTCCGACTCCGATGACCAGGAGCACGGCCGGGATGGCGCTCAGCCGGACCCCAAGGGTGGCCGCAACCCCCATCATCTGGATGAGGGTAGCGGCCGATGCAGACGCCACCAGCAGTGCCCCCCACGCGTCCAGTAGCAGGAGCGCGGCGGCGGCCCACGCGGCGGCGATGGCGGCCCCGAGCGCCGCCGCCAGCGCTCCGCGGAGCCCCAGGTACTGCTGCCAGAAGAGAAACGGTATGCCCGCGGGGAAGTTGGGTAGTCCCCTCGCCTCGAAGCGACCGCACAGCTCTCGGACGGCGCGGAGGAGCTCCGTGAGCCGCGTCGTGGACGGGTCCGCGCCCCCGAAGCTCCAGAAGATCCCCTCGCCGCCGCCCCCCGCGTCGCCGTCCTCCATCATGGCCGCATCCCCCCGGCCGTCCGCCACGCTCACGTAGAACGGCATCTGGGCGTAGACGAGCGGCGCGGACTTGGGGATCTTGAGTTCGTAGTCGGATGGGGAGTGGAGCCAGTGGCGGGGCTCAGGGCGCAGGTTGGCCTGCGACGAGCCGTAGGCCAGGGCGTCGTTGGACGCCCAGGCGCTGAGGTAGTTGTAGAAGGCCTTGGGGTTGATGATGCCGTCCGAGTCGACCAGGCGGCCCGTCGTGACGAGGGAGCGGTCAACGGGGTTGTCCACCCGGCCCGTCTGCACGAGCAGCTTGTACGCGAGGATGCCTTCGTCGGAGGCGTTGCTGAACCACCGATCCTTCGCTATCCTGCCGTCGGCCCAGTCGCGGTCGAAAGAACTTTGGATACCTGGAAACGGAAGTTGAATTCGTTTGGAACATGCGAACGCGAATTACTTGCGACGAGGCAGTTAAGAGAGCTTAGGTTTCACTTTGAATGTTGCTATTGGTGTACACGGGTATACCTCGCGATTACAACGGTCCACGAGGCGGTAGTACAACTTCATGGACCAGGTGTTGCTGTGCTACAGCGATACCAGAGCCGTTCTCAGTCAACTATATCGTCAAATTAATGCCCTTTTAAGATAAAATGGGACAGAAAGAACTGTGGTTTAGAATAACATTTAAGAACGAATCATGCAAGACAGAGAAACAACGGCAGTGTTCAATGAACTTAAACAAGAAATTACAGTTTCCTCTGGGAAATGAATGGGCCGCAGTGATGACTTGGGTTTACAATAAAGTTCGACAAGGAATCACACTTGGACTCTATATCTTTTGGGAAATGCATTGGACGAAAATAGGGTATCACGTGACCGTCGGGTACACACTCACCGAGAAGCCATTCCCTGAACATGGACAGCCAGAATTGGGACACTCCACCGTCGTCGTTTTTAACTATGTAAGGTACTCGCACGTAGGCATCGTGATATTCATATAACAGTCGCTGATTGGTGGGATACTCGAAATCTCCTCTGGTGACAGCATACATGCCATAGAAGCCAAAGTTGGACGCCTGGAAGGAAGAGACCCGTTCAAATTTTGGGACGAAATTCGAAATCTTGGTTTTGGAGGGCACCGTGGGAAATTTTAGCTTTGGGAAAATATGTCAGAACGAAGAGAATAATTTGCAGAGAACGGAATTCACCTGAGCTTTCAGGAATGCATGTTCTGCAGTTCCGACCGGAACCAGCTCCGTCAGAGCCAACCCGTCTCCCAGACGTGTTTGCGCCGCCCAAGCACCAGCGGCGACGGCCAACGCGAGAACCACCATCACCGACACCTGGGAACGGGAATGAAGAGAGAGAAATAAATCAAGCGTATGGCAGTCATTATAATAATAGTTGACATCTGCAGAGCACCACCCAAAAAACGGCCAATCAATCCGATGAGACTCCATTCAACGGAGTTGCCTGGTAACATTGATCCTAATCATAATCTCCGTAAAATGATATTTTACAAACGCCACTGCACGGTTCAATTTATCTACTCATTGAACGACTTTATTACGCAAAATGTTGATGATTTTTTAAAAACTTGATGTTTTTATCAAATAATTCAGTGGCATTGATATTGATATTGTATTAGTATATAATGACTCATTTATCTGAAGTTCTATGGAAATTACCTCTGTGAATAAACGCAGAACCTTATTCCATCGTTCGTGAGAAGCCTGGCTACTGAATTAATTACCAATTACAACCATTATTTTGACTGTACCAGAATAGCTTAAAAATTAGAAGTTTAATATGAGGCTAGCATGAATCTCTTCCTTACTGATTACTGCAAATTTCTGGATTTTTCATAGTAAGTACAAGTCCATTAGCATCAATGCAATTTAAATTGATATGTTAATAATGCAACAGGTGTGGCGCCATAATGCTATGCAGGGCATCTAGTTTACTCTCATCCCAATGCATTGGATCTACCATAAATTGATGGCATTGTAAAATACATTAAAGCACTTGGAAATGATACGTTCCAGTTTTCCAATCACACCCAATCACGTCCCCTTCCTAGAAAAGGAGGGCTCTTAAGCCAGCTGAAACACCTCCTGTTACATCTTCCAAGGCAACGAGTGTAATTTTGAGATCCATTACTCGAAGAAGAAAGTGTACATCTACCGGCTTTTTCGATCTATCACATTTTTGTGACAATGAAGATTTTCGGAAATACACTAGCTCCGTATATCAAAGTACATTCTCCCATCAAATCCTTATATTATATTTTAAAACACTGAAATGTATGAAATAACATACTCTTTCCTAAAAAGTTTGGTTTTTAGAACAGGTTTTGTTAGAATTAGATATTATTTATAATTCGGGAATGCAATACAAAAGAAGTCATTTAGAGGCATCTATCGAAACATTAAAGAAGACTGGTGTTATATTTTAACGGCCAACACAACCGTCGGCAACCAGAACGCCAGAAAGATGTAGATGCTCTAAGGGGCAATTGTTATGGAGAAGATGTCATGCCGGAAGAAAGAGAGAAGGAACTTAAACTTATACGAAGCATCAACATCCAATTCGCAGAATCAACAACCATAAATGTGTATAAATATAATCTGACATTACCGTCTGCTTTTAGCGAAATTCCACGTGCATAAACCAATGTCAGCCCTTAAGAACTTGAAAGAAGAAATGATGAAAAAATCGAAACGTGAGCAGTTAGGTAAGGCGTATAGTCTTCGCCAAATATACCAGCATATACCAAATATAAACATACCAAATCCTCATGAATTAAAATCCACGGAAGTATGTAAAAGTGAGACGACGCCTTGCTCATTTCACGCAGTCCACCAGGGATTCAAACGGAAATGGGTTTTTGACCGAAGTGTGCCGGAGGGGCAGAGTGAGCATCGGGTGAAATTCCACATACCTTGGCGGACGGCTTCATGAGGGAGGGTGCGTAGTGGTCGGCGGCAATCTGCGAGAGAGAGCAGCCGGCGATGGCTGACAGGGTGCACCGGGGACAGCAGTGAAGGGAGTTGACGCCGGATGGCCCGTGGAGGGTGCCCGCACTCTCCGACCTCCAGAAGGGGCCCCGGAGGCCCCGCCTCCGTCGCCCGAACTCTCCCCCCGTCGCGTCGTCCGCCGCGGTGCCCGCCTCGAGGTCCCCCCCATGACCGCTCCCCTTTGCCCTCGTCAGCAGGTCACGCGTGGACGACGACGAGGGCAGCGACTCGATCGAGCCCGTCTGACTCGGACCCTGGGGGAAAAAGGATCCCGCGTGAGAGAACGTGGGGGGAAAACAACGCCTCGACAAAGATGCAGCAGCCTCCGGGGAGGTGAGGAGCGGTGACGACGGATTCCTCGTACACTTATGTACCCTAGGTGGTCTTGGAAAATGTTTAATTTTACGGGATAATATGGACGAAAACCAAATATTTCCATACTCAAAAGATCTTTCATGCATTCCATTACTTAGTCCAATTTACAAATCGCACATCGGCTTAATTCTTAATCTAATTTCAAATCTCCCAATGGTTTCCGAAAAAATTAAAACTTTTTCCAATAAAAACATAGAATTTTGGTTAACTACCCACGCTCATTTTTGGTCAAAGCTGCAAAGTTGTGCCATGAAACTGAACTAAGTAATGTACTCGTATTTATATCACCAATTCTGAACATTTGATTTTTTCGTGAATCATATTTTTTGTTGTTGGTAGGTTTTGATGATAGGTTGGATTACCTTCGACGCTCTTTAAAGCGTAAAGGAATCTGCTACCTTACACTTTGATACGTATTAATATGAGCAGCACATACGCATCTCTTAACCCAAAGCAAGCCAGGGTCGGTCCGAAATTCGATCAGACAACAAAGTTATCATACATTCTTACAACTTAAAGAAAATATTTGGCATCGGCTACCATTGTAAAAGTGTGACTTGAACACACATTTTGAAATACTAAAAGAATGGATGGCTAAGGGGAGGATTGAATTCTCATTCTGGATGTTAATGGCATTGAAAATGAAATTTTCTTCTTCTGAGTGTGGCTACCATTCGATTTCCCGAGGCTTAGCCGACGGTTTATCACCAGAATTTAAATCTGGGGTCCTCAAGAAATAATTTAAAGTGTCTAGGGACGATCCCAAAATTTTTCTGGAGTTAAAGAGGGAGGGGAAAGAGATGAACCTTTTTCTCATTTCCTTCGTTCCTTTGGATACATTTAAAAAGAATTCGAAGGAGAAAAATGACCGAGTATTACCAACAACACAAATATTTAAGAGTGTAAGATGGTAAATTTGGTTACGTGAATTCCCTTTCAAAATACCCACTTAATCGAGATTCTCGCTCTAAGACGATTTTGATGTTTCAGGAGCATTGTTTTTTTCCATTACAACAACAACTAATAAAGAGTAGAAAAGATGGCAATAGACCACCAGAATTCAAGAACAGCAAGAAATGATCCTTTATTACTGAATTATTAAATTAGATTATTTAAGGGACAGACAGACACGGTAGAAGTAAACTTTTTTCTTCTCCATCGGATTAAAAAATCCTTTTGAGGCAGGGTTGGTATTTGTGGCTGGTAATTAGGAAGTGCAGGCACTTTCAGTTAATTTTTATTTATTTAATTATTTATTTATTTTTATCACTACATGCAATCGGTTGACTTGGAATATTCCTAAATGTATGCGCCGCCCATAGAATACATTACCTTGTTTTTTTTGTTTTGTTTCACTCGGCAATATTCCCAAAATATGGCGCCTCCACTGCTACAAGAGGCCAATCAACAGTGAGGACCGCTACCCCCACCCCCCATTAATGTTGAAGTATACGAGCCTCGTATACTGGCCTCTGCCAAGCGTCAAAAAATCTCAATATACGTCAAGTTCGCTTTCGGGCTACAGAATAACATCATCATCACCTGATGATATCACCTTGTAATGAAATCTTGTCAGGTAAATAATGGATTTTTATGTGAATACTTAGAGAAATATTTTACCTCCTAGGAATCATGAAAGGAGCCAGAAATAGTTTCTATAAAGCGCTCGAGTTTTGACGTCCGAAGGTATACGAGACTCTTCCGCTCGTAGAAGACAAATTAAAAAAAAACAAGATGTTCAGGAAAGGGGGGGGGGAAGCACTGCTGGTCTCTTCTGGTAACTGGTACATTTGAGCTGCATATTACATTTCTTTGGAGAGAACAATAATATCACCACGGTCAGTTAACGGGACGCCGATGATTATTGCGCCGGCGGCGGCGGCACAGGCTGGTAATTGTTAGGTTAATGCCTCGGAGGGCGAAAACCCAGAGGGGGACAGAACTCCCCCGAGTCATACACTGACGACGCATAATGACAGCTGGGAAACAAATGCCGGGGGATAAACGACGTTGGAGGAAAGGGCGCCCGGAGTGGCTCCTACCTGAGCGATCCCGGCTGGGTACTCCGTCTCCGGTGCCAGCACCGTCACCGTCTGCAGCCTGTCCGGGGGCAGGGCCCGCGTGATGGTCATCACCTGGCGCTTGGGCGTCGGGGAGGGCTGGTGGTGGGGCCTCGCGGGGTCTATCGTGGGCGCGGGGGGCGGCAAGGGCACCACACGGCACTGCGGCACCGCGGCCATCGGGGTCACGCTCTGCGTGGGCTTTGGTCTCTCCCTGCCGCACGGGCAGGGGTCGTGGGGGTGGGGGGGCGCAGTGAAGCACCACCACGAGGAGGAGGGGGGCGACGGGGAATGGGAGGCGGGTGGCGGAGGCGCGACGCCGTGGCGGTGCAGAACGGGGGTGCGGTGGTAGGGGTGCGAGTAGCCGCCCGGGGAAGGGATGAAGCAGCACAGGATGTCGGCGCGGCCCGACCTCCGGCGCCGGAGGTCAAGGCTGACGATGGCCGGGAACACGAGGAGCGTCGCCGCCAGGTTGAAGAGCACGAGGATGGCGGCCTGTGGTGGGGGTGGGAGGAAAAGGTGGTTTGTAATTGAACTCGTTACATCATACCAGAGTTATCAGACCTTGTTTAATTGAAGCCAATTTATTTTTCGGAATACTCTCGCTCCTTGGTTGAAATTCCTTCGCGGGCCACCGATGCCCGCTGAAGCAAACGTTTGACGGCCAAACGTAACTCAGGATACAAAAGAAAAATAAGATAACACACTTTCTCCCAGAGATATTTATTTGATTACCTGAAGTGAGAACACTCTCAAGGCGGGAATTGGGATGATTGCGGCGGCAAAAAACGCACAGGTGGTGCTGAGTGACGTCAGCAGGATACTTACACCCGTCCTTTTTAACACTGTGCCAGTTTGACCCTGGAATGGAGCAAAGAAATAATTAGCGGATGCCGTGGCTCAAGCTGGTGGCATTCCCCAACACATAAATTGAAACAAAAACCATCCCCGACTGCTGACGATATACAAGCACATCCCCTAGGAAATCCAACGGAAGAGCAGACCAACCGCGCAGTGATGCCCCACACAGAAACATATCTACATCTACATAATACCTCGCAAGCCGTCATAAGAGCGTGTGGTGGGGGGTGTTAGGTCACCACCCGTAAAATAGAGCAATTCCATTTAAGATCATCATTTTCCCGCGAATGATGAGGAATGGTTCCGAAGGAAAGCAGAGGACATTTTGCTTTCAATTTTAAGTCGCTTAATACATATGCTGTTGTTATTTTGACTAGAGCTTAATTTTGTGTTCTCGCCATTACTATAAGTTCGTTAAAGATGAAAGAGAAGTAATTTAGACCTGTATATCAGCGTGCATGTAGCAGTAGCTGACATTGCATCCATTAATTGAAATATTTCACGTATTTATTGAAAATTAACAATTGGGAAAACTGAACCTATGCGTCGTAAGCCTGTGGTGAAATCACCCCGACACGTACCCATGAGTAGCCAGTGGGGTATAGTGTTCAAGCATGTTGAAGTAAATTATGCGAGTTCCTATAAGGGTGACGGGGCGCAGATCCATGCGCTACATGTTCGACGCAAGTTGATTGGTGAAAATTCAACCGGCGGCTGGTGCCGGCGGCGGGTGTCCGGGGCGTGCTGTGCATGGCTTACCTCGGGGGAAAGATCACTTCTGCCGGCCAGTTGGTCCCCGTAGGCGTGAGTGATGAGGAACACGTCATCGACTCCTAAACCCAGAGCAAGGAAAGGAACAATCTGAAAAGAGGAAAAATAAATGAGACCCAAGGTCGCTCATATTAACCACTCTCCGAACTACAGAATGTCGATGAGTACAACAAGTCGGATAGGGAGGGGAGGAGTGTGGTCTCCTACCTAACAGCCAGGGATTATCCATGGATTGACTCTCCTTCAAACGAAATAATGTGTATTTAAGGGAATAATATAACGAAATATAAATAATATAAAATAAACAATAAAATATTCATTTTATAATTTTAATCAATAAATTATTTTATAATAATAATATAAAATAAACTATGAACATATTTATGCAAAACTTTAGTGAAAGCTTCACGGACGTGAATATTAATATATATAAAGTTAGCATTAGTGGACAAAGACAATAGACACACAAAAAAGAGATATATATATATATTATTTAAGGTATTCTACCGGTTAAGGTAGGTTTATGGATTGACACAACTATCAAATAAACATTTTGTAACTCCAACAAAACCCAATCCAGCAACCTAATGTACATCAGGTCCCTCTTCATCTCGGTGTATTTCTTTCCTCCCTTCATCCCGTCCAACATCCCTATCCCGTTCCTGCCCTTTCCTCGCTTGCCCAACATTCTCCCCTCTATTACCTTCTTCAACATTCCACTCCCACTCAATACCCCTAAAATCCATATTTCCTGCCTCCTTAGGATTTATCTCAACACACCCCTCTCCTCACCCACCATCTCCAGTACTTCCTCATTTGCACGTAATCGATATCACTTCCTCATTTGTTTTCCTTTCGGTCCATTTCACCTTCTCCATTCTTCTCCACACCCACATTTCAAAAGCCTCCAGCCTACGTCTATCCTCTTGCTTCAGTGACCACGTTTCCGCGCCGTACATAGCTACGCCCCATATCAAAGTTTTTACGAGTCTTTTCTTAAACTCCCTGGTCAACGTCCCCGTCATCAACTACCCCCTCCTTGAGAAAGCCTCCTTGCCTAGCGCAATCCTTCTCCTTACATCCCTACAACTTTGACCGTGTTGGTCCAAAACACTTTCAAGATTCGTACACTGTTCTACCTGCTCTATTTTTCCCTCTTATTTTAATGTTTAGCTTAGCCTTTTTCTTTCTGGAAAGTCGCATAACCTTTGTTTTATTAACATTGATTCTCATCCCATATCTATTGCACTGAATTTCCAATTCACTTATACCTTGAAGAGCACGGTGATAATGAGCAACCCTGCCTTACACCTCCTCCTAACATTGTCCTTCCAGGCTCTCCGTTCCCCACTCGCACCTGAGCAGTCTGAGACATGCACAGGTTGCGGATTAGTCTCCTGCCCCTCCAATCTATTTCTATCTTCTACAATATCCTCGGTGTTTTTTCCCAATTCACTCTATCAAACGCTTTTTCGGCCTTCTTTGGTTTCATCTCCCTAAATGCCCTTTCTATTTCATTGTCGAGTATTCCTGGACCTAAGCTATCTTCTTCTACGTCATGTTCCTTTTCTATGTCTAACCTTGTCGGCCTAAGTTCTTTACCAAACAGTGTTTCTATATATTCCTTCCATCTCTCTTGGATCTGTTCTGTGTCAACTATTATCTTACCCCATTTATCTTCAACTGTTAACACAGATCTTGCCTTCTTACTTCCCGATAATAACTTGACCTTGCTAATCCTCGCATTGCGCTTTCCACAATGTTTGTTTCGCTTTATTTGTGGCCCTTCTCAATGTATTGTTTAACTCTTTGTACTTCATTTTGCCTAACTCTGAGTTTACATTCTTCCATCTTCTTCTCTCATCCATCTTTGCAATCATCTCATCCGTGACCCATGGTTTCCTTATCCTTTTCCCGTTAACGGTTCCTATGGTGTATTTTGCGGCTTTCGTTATCACTTGCTTGATACATTCCCATTTTTTTTCGATAGTACTCAGTTCTTTACCGTCATCCATCATTTTCTCAACAGTGTGCTGATACTCCTTCCTCGTTAATCCATTTAATGCTTCTAAATTCCATTTCCTAACCCGCCGTCCTAGCCTTATCTTTTTGAAACGAACGTTACATTTCATTACAACTAAATTGTGGTCAGAGTCCGCATCCGCTCCTGGGAAACTGTGCGAATTTATCACACTGTTCCTAAACCCTTGCCTAACAAGAATATAATCTATCTGATACCTTTCCGAGTCACCTGGCATTTTCCATGCATGCCTACACCTTTTGTGGTTTCTAAACCATGTGTTGGTGATGAGTAAACTCTGTCTCTACATACATGTATATATGTATATGCATACCCATGGTGAGAGCGAGTCATTCAATGGTAAGGGCTAACGTCCCCTCCACCTCCATCAACGAACCATACGTTTTAATGCCAACCATCGAACCAACGCGTTGGTTCGACCGTTGCAACGGTCCAATGGCCCGAAACTATACTTGAATTTATCCAGGGGTTGTGAATCAATGCATAACTGTGAAAACGACATACATATATATATATATATATATGTATATATATATATATATATATATATATATATATATCCATTTGGATTTAACCGAGACAGGCCAGTGATAGATGGATAGATAAAGGGCTTTTTCATTTGGGCGACAAGCATCGCAAGAGAATGAGTGATCAAGTAAACATTTTTATCATGAATGCATATGCTTACTCACCATAAATTCAACATCTCGATGAAGCCAAACGATGGATTGAAAGCGTGCGAGAAGAAGAAAGTCCATTTGTGAGAAAACAAACGAAGGAGGTCATCGACCGTATTACGTGTGGAATTAAAAGACTACGTGATACTATGTACTAGTCTCTAGTATACTATAATATCTACTAGTATGCCCCTGTCCTTCATACCTGGGTGGTGGCAGCATTGAATGAAATACCGAGCAGGGCACAGAATCCCAGCCCCGCGGCAACAGTAGCGCCCACCAACAAGACCCCGGCTAATCCCACGCCACACTGCGATCGGACGGGATCGTTGAGGCGCAGTAGAGATAAACCCGCATATACCAGCTGAAAAGTGGATACAAAAAGTCAAAAACATTTTTAGGAGTTACTCAGCCGCGTACAACCTCCAAAAAAAACTAGCAAAACCGCCAAAGGAACATTACATCAAAATCACCATACTCACCATAGCAACATATCCAATTGCTATTCTTGTGATGCTGACTTCCGAAAAACGACTCAGGATATTATCGAGAGTGGCTGTAGAGAAGGCTAGGAGGTCATAGGGAGAAGTTGAGTTATCTTTTTGGGACATCAGCCGCTTAACCTCCTGAAATATAAATGTCTTTGTTAGGGCAGGATAATTATCAGTTCGTTCACTTCTGCAATAAATCCTGCCAGAGCATGCAATCAATAGAAAACTTAGCCCCGTGTCCTAATTGTATTTTTTATTGAATGTTTTTACCAAGTTCGCGTTCGTCTAACCACATTTGTCAATGGGAATTCCCCGACGTCACACAACTTGAAAAAATATCAAGAAATTGGCGTCGATAGTCTTGACGGATTGGAAGAAGATTTTACTGTGGTGATATCTTTGGCAGAAAATCGCGTGTTTAAACGTTATTTTTATCAACTTTCGAAAGGACTCACGCGGAAAACACTAAGAAAAAATTATAACATTAAATAAATACGGAAAAATTGTTTTCTTTATCTCAATGATTGTTTGATTAGAAACAAAATTGTCACGTGAAAACACAACGGTATATGACAGTTCACAACAACAACAAGGTTAAGAACAAATCATAAATGGCTTGGTAATTTTAAAGGAAAATGACCGATTCAGACATTTATGTCCAAGCAAAATACTTCTGTTTTTATTGTACAATGAAAACATCAGAAATTTTAATAACGTTCAAAATATAAAATCAAAGCATACCTCTCTTTCTTTTATTTGAATTGATAACTAATATGGCGGCCTCATAAAAACGTCGAATGTGAATAATAAATTAAGCGAAGGAGCGAGATGACTCTGGCCAACACAAATATAGCTGGAGACATAAAAGGACACGCAAACGTAATCCGAAATTCTCGGTGCCCTTTCAAACGTTTTCAACTTTATTTGGGTTGACCAACGCCATAGCTCTCTATCTATCTTTATATATATACATATATGGGTCGCGATAGTCCAGGGAGTAGAGCGTTGGGGAGCGGGTTAGATTCCCAGGTGAGGCACTCTGGGCACCTTAACTCCACCAAAGCTATTTGATTTTTCGGCCACCAGATCTTCCTGGGGAACCATAACCGGCACAGGGAAAGAAACTGGCCCCCTAACCTGATGTGTGAATTTCGCATTCCGTCGTCGGGCTTAGTACTGGGTGAACTATACCATCACCTACCAATCCTACTTTCGGGTTGATTACTGTGTTTATGGTAGAAATATCTTTGAAATGGAAATCTCTCCGATATATATATATATATATATATATATATATATATATATATATATATATATATATATATATATATATATATATATATATATATCGGAGAGATATCGAACCATAGCCGGTCGCGGTGGTCTAGCGGGTAGAGCGTTGGACTGCTGATCAGAGGGTCCCGGGTTCGATTCCCGGGCAAGGCACTTTGGGCACCTGCAGCTCCACCCAAGCTAGTTGATTTTTCGGGTACCAGATCTTCCTGGGAAACCATAACCGGCACAGGGAAAGGAACTGGCCCCCCTACCCTGATGTGTGAATATTCACACGCCGTCGGGCTTGGTACACGGGTGAGCTCTACCATTACCTACTAAACCGACCTTCGGGTTGATTACTGTGTTTATGGTTTATATATATATATATATATATATATATATATATATATATATATATATCGGAGAGAACAAACACGGTTGCCCCGAAAAGCTCCTACAGGATAAAATCTACCGCTCCACCCGACCACACACACCACAGAATGACAACCCCACATCTGACGCTGGACTCAAACTTTGCACAACCTATTTCCCCGGATCCCACAGACTGAAAACCCTTCTCAAAGAACTTTATCCTATATTACATGACAATGACGCGACCACATCCTTACTGCCCCAATGCCCCTCTGTCTCTTACAGACGACCAGCTATTCTCAGAAACCTTCTGAGATCTACCAACCCTTTGACACCCCGCCCTGACAAATTTCCACATATTTCCCCTACCTGCAATCGCCCCCGATGTAAAACATGTCTGCTGATCAGATCTGCTCCCCTCTCCCCACATCCCCTCATTGTCCCTTCACCCCGTTCCCACGCTAATTGCCTCTCAAAAAATATTATCTATCTTTTGTCGTGCAAACAATGCACTTCATTCTACATAGGCGAATGCATTACCCCCTTATCCATCCGAATGAACAATCACCGCTACTCATGTAATTCTGCTTCACTCTCTTCTCTTCCTATCCCTTTACACGCAAGTTCACCAACCTATCATTTGACGAATGCTTTTCCCTAACAGTTCTAGAATCCCTACCCGATTCAGCCACCAACATAGAGGTGAGAACTCGCGAATCCGCATACATCCTATATTTCCGATCCTTTAAAATTCCCACCCTTAACCGCCATCTTTAATTTCTTTCCCAACAGTCCCTAAACCTTCCGCCCCCCCTCCCCTCCCCAGGCTCTCTTCCCTCAAAACCTCTCAGTCTGACCTGAAGAAGGCCTCGGAGTAGGCCGAAAGCTTAAATCACCTACAGTGTGAGTGTCCTTTTACGTGTTATCTGTTTTATTCTGTGTTCTATTGTGCCGTCCAAAAGTTATATTGCTCTCGTGAGTACTTCCGCATCATCGATATATATATATATATATATATATATATATATATATATATATATATATATATATATATAGTCACTTTCTTGAAAAAGCCACGAACGTGCACAATAAAATTCACTAAATAGTCATAGCAAACACAGAAACTAAAACATATAAAAGAGGGACTCACTAAATCTCGAATTTTCGGTGGTGCAACCACCTTTCTCAAGAGGAATTTCTGTTCCTAATTTCTCTTGAGAAAGGTGGTTGCACCACCGAAAATTCGAGAACTAGTGAGTCCCTCTTTTCTATGTTTTAGTTTCTGTGTTTGCTATGACTATTTAGTGTTATATATATATATATATATACCTCCCCCCGCCGACCTCTCGCGGGGTTTTCCCCGAGAAGTACCCGCATTCTAGAGTCTCTATGCCCGCCGCCCCCATGCCGCCAGACGATGAGACGGACTCCGTTAGCCACGTGGTTAATCTTTCGTCCAAACCCCTTAACCCAGATCAAACTTCTCTTTTAAACAAGGGCCTCTCTTTCACCCCCACCCCCAAAGTAAACCACGTAAGAATTCTCGCTGACGTACTGCGTTTTTGCCGGAATCTCCGGTGGAAGGCTTTTTGGGAGTCGCAACCGGCACCCCAGCAAATCTCCAGACCCCTTCACAACGCCTTACAGAAATTCAAGCCGGCTTCAGCCCAAGAACCCAGTCCCCTCCCCTCAAATCATCCAATTGAAATTTTTATAAACCTTCTCTTGTCCAGAATCGCCAACCCGTCTTTCCTCAAGTCCCTTAATCCTCGATCTAACCTGTCCCCTACCGAATCCTCAGAGCTAAATAACTTAATGAAAAATCCCAACATCATCATTACTTCCGCAGATAAAGGGTCAACGGTTGTGGTCTTAAACAGATCAGACTACATTAGGGAAGCTGAAACACAACTCTCTGACACCTCTTCCTACCAGCAAATCCCCGAAGATCCAAATCCCGCACTTCAGGAGGACCTAATTGAATTTCTTAGTGCCAATGGGCCGAATGAGGGTCTATCTCCTTCAGACTTAGCTCTCCTCTCCCCTCCCCACCCACGCACTCCTCATTTCTATATCCTTCCGAAGATTCACAAGCCGGGTAATCCTGGTCGACCGATTTTATCCTCCCATCACTCCCCAACAGAAAGAATCTCGGCATTTGTAGACCACTATCTCCAGCCGATTGTCCAGGCCCTACCATCATTCACTAAAGATTCCTACCATTTTCTGGATAGATTAAATTCTATCTCCCTCCCTCCAGATGCCGAGATCATTATGGCCACTATAGATGCCACGTCCCTGTACACATCCATTCCCCACTCAGAAGGTCTCTCCGCCCTCCAACACTACCTCTCCCAACGCCCTGAGCCAAACATCCCCAGCACAGATTTTCTCCTCAGCCTTTCCGAGTTCATTCGTACCCGCAATTCCTTCTCCTTTAATGATAATTTCTACCTACAAATCAAGGGTTGTGCCATGGGTAGCAGGTTCAGCCAGTCCTATGCAAACCTCTTTCTTGGTCTCGCGGAGAATAAATTCCTGTCACAACAACCCCTGAAACCGCTATTGTGGCTCAGATATATTGACGATATTTTGCTTCTCTGGCCACATGGTCCTGATTCCCTGAAAACTTTCATTTCCAACCTTAATGCTTCGTCCTCTATCTCCTTCACGTCTACAGTTTCCTCCTCCCAAATCACCTTCCTAGATGTAAACATATCATTTATAGACCATAAATTTCACACATCCGTACATATAAAACCCACAAATAAACAACAGTACTTACATTTTAGCAGCTGTCACCCATACCACACCAAACGTTCCATTCCTTATTCCCTTTCCATAAGAGGACACAGAATTTGCAATGACCCTGACTCCCTAGACAATTTCCTCATAAATTTACACCATTCCCTCCTCAAACGAGGTTATCCTGAATCCCTCCTGAATAAGAGGATCCGTAGACATACTTACACTCCCAGACCTTCCACCACCGCGAAAAACCACCCTCTTTCAATTTGTACCACGTTTCTCCCTGGCCTAGAATCTCTGCGTTCTATCCTAAAGGACCTCTATCCTATCCTCAAAAACCACAATTCCACCACCAACCTTTTCCCCAAATGCCCCTCTGTCACTTTCAAACGCCCCGCCAATCTATCAGATCTTCTAAAATCTACCAATCCCCTTCTTAAATCCTCGCCCCGTTCCAAAATCACTCCCAGACCCTGCAATAAACCTAGATGCAAACCATGTCCTATTTTCCTAACCAGAATCCCATCCCTCTCCCACCCGCTCTTTAACTCTCTCCCACCAATTCCCTACTCCTCGTGTACCTCCAGCAATGTTGTATACCCACTCAAGTGCCAACTTTGCCCTGCCTTTTATATTGGACAGTGTACCACACCCCTTAATATTAGAATCAATAATCATCGAGCCTCATGCAACAATTCCTCCCTTATTGGTATGCTCCAAATCCCCAAACATGCTTCCGAACACAACACTGCCTTTGACCAATGTTTTAAAGTATCCGTCTTAGCATCCCTCCCACACTCAGACCCTCCACTGAAACTCAAAACATTAGAGCTAGCTTTCATCTGGCTCTTGGATTCCTGGATTCTTGGATCCTGAAAATATTAGACATTAATTGCCCCCTTTATGCATATAATTTCATCCCCCTCCGCCCCCAACAACTTCCATATCATCCCCACCTTTTTTAAAATTCCCGCGCCATACACTACCCCTCCAAACTCCTCACCTCGAATGCCTTCCCCCCTTTTCCCCTTTTTTCCCCCATTTTCCCCTTTTCCTTCCTACCACTGCTTTCGGGCCCTCCTCTGCCCTAGTTCTGTTCCTAATTCCTCTTGAGAAAGGTGGTTGGACCACCGAAAATTCGAGAACCAGTGAGTCCCTCTTTTGTGTGTTTTGGTTTCTGTGTTTGTTATGACTATCAGTGAATTTACATTACACGTTTGTGGGTTTTCCAAAAAAGTGTGTGTATATATATATATATATATATATATGAACCATATACACCACTGTAATCAACCCGAAGGTCGGTTTGGTAGGTGATGATAGAGTTCACCCAGCACTAAGCCATACATGGCGTGTTAAAATTCACACATTTGCAGGGTAATAAGGCCCAGCTCCTTTCCCTGTGCCGGTTATGGTTTCCCAGTAAGATCTGGTACCCGAAAAATCACATAGCTTGGGTGGAGTTGAGGGTGCCCGGGGAGACTTGCCCCGGAATCGTTCCAGGGACCTCAGGTTAGTGGTCCAACGCTTTACTCCCTGGACTACCGCGACCCTCATATGTATTTATATAATTCCTATACACACAAACACAAGTAAACTCATAAAACTAGTTTGACTAAATCAATACATTTTTATTATTGAAGGAAAACTATTCGGGTTGACCAGGAACATGTGGTCAGACTGAGGTCAGACTCCGATGACCCATTAGTCTCACCTCAGAGAAGCGTCGCTGCCAAGTGTCCAGGACTAGAGAAGCCTTCTCCTGGGTCCAATCAACATGATGCACCTTGTAGTCGTCCGACCAGTAATCATAGAGCTCTCTTTCCCCCATGAGCTGAACCACCGTTTGCAAAGCCTTCGCCCTATCGGGAGGAATGGAGAACGCTCAATCACACAATCGCCCAATGCTGTTCATTTATTTTAATTTTTTTTACATTCCGCCCAAACCAAGCAAACATCACGAGCATATGTCGTCACGAGATCGCGACGGAAATCACTCGTTCGTCCACCACTCACCTGACTATGTGGCCCGTTTTATTTTTGGTTGCCCCTCCCACCAGCAGCTCTTCCGGCCAGTGCATGTACTTGGCTGCAAATCCGTAGCATCCACCGGTCAACTCCGCACCGATATTCGGCGGCTGAGGAAGAACCAAGGAGTCGGTTTAAAAATCTGCGACATCCCCGCCAAAAGAGAAAGAGGTTCGAGGAGGAAATAAAACGGATCACATTCAGAAAAAACAATCCATTGGCGACGCGCCTTTCGAAAATGGAGAGATAAATATAAAATGTTGAAGCAACGTATAAGTATTTGCTTCTCACCGTGTCCTGCCAGTAAAGAGAGTATGCGTGCTTAAAAATCACACCTAGACATGTCATTTACAATTACTGATACAGAGAATAGCAGATAAAAAGAATTTCAAAATAATCAATCACCACCATTTATAAGCAACGGTGCTTTCAAGAAGGCCAACCCCCTTTTCCTTTCCCCTTTTGGGGAAAAATACTTCGCTTTAACTCAACTAAAAATCAAGAATTATTAATCCTACCGACAACACTTTTAAAATTCTGTGTCCACAAAAAAATATTTACAGCAGGGCACGTGCGGTCTCAGAATTAGAGCGATTATGTTCAAATTAAGATTGCTTTCAACTTTCTTCGTTGAGAAAAGGTTATACAATTATTTGTGATGGTATGTGAAAATTTCAACAGCTCCCCTCATTTTTACTTTTGAGGAGTTCTACATCCGCTGCCTGTACCAATATCAGACATGCCAACTTTCAAAAATGAAAAATCGGGAGGACATGCCAATTTCAAAAATGAAAAATCGGGAGATTTTTAGAAGTGTATCACGAAGTAATCACTTTTAATTACCACAATATTTGCATGGCACCTTAATCCCTTTATGACACTTTGCCAATTTTTAATGAATGTCACACTTTATTAACATGTTAAGCTAAGTACACAATTTGAACAGTTCATCAAGAACGTAAGAAGGAAAAATCGGGAGTCTCCCGCTTAAATCGGGAGAGTTGGCATGTCTGCAATATGTATTCGTGAACAATGATACAAAATGACTTTAATTAACGCTGAACCAATGATTGACAATTAGAAGAAATAAATTAATGCGACACTCTGAACAAGCAGAGGTGGATGGCAAACGAACGACAGGCATGGGTAAGAAAAAAGGACGCTACCTCATTTGAAGTAAATTTCAATTATTAAATTTACATTTAATAGAATAATCTCCCTTCAGCGGGACTGAAAGTCTTGGCAAGGGAGCTGCATTTACTAGAGGAGGACACGGGGTACATCAAAAAGTGTACGGTGGTCC
>CM073773.1:4233212-4328212 GCA_037158775.1 Hetaerina titia | reverse complement strand
TTTCACATACAAGCTAACCCACAAACTACCAACAAACATACACATGCACAGTATTTGAATTTTAAATTTTGTTCCGACGTGTAACTTAAATGTTTTTAACATTTCTAAACGGACTTCGGATTCTTACTATTATGATTTCTGATTGTTCTGGGGAAGAATGAGTATTTGAATCTATCTGTATTGGAATCTATCTCCCTTATTTTATCTTTGTGGTCTGATCTACCTAAGTAGTGTGGGGCCATTATTATTCCTTTTGTGTCATCGCTAAACTTGCTGGTTCTGAATCTCTCTAAAAGTCTAAGTTCTCTTTGTATTTCAAGGGGCTCCCAGCCTAAATCCCCTAAGAGACCTGTTACATTTGTGTTCTTATTATAAATATTTTTAACGAATCTGGCAGATTTTCTCTGTTTCTCCCAAGGATCCCAAATACTTGTGGCATATTCCAAATGTGGTCTAACCAGAGCCAAATAACACCTCTCTTTAACTTTCTCATTACATTTCTCCCACCACCCGTTTAATGAAGCCCAGTTTCTTTAAAGCGGATCCGCATATTGTCCTGATATGTGCTCCCCATGAAAGTCGTGGTGTTAAAACTACCCCCAAATATTTTACTTGTTTGACCGTAGTTAGTACTGAACACTTTAGTTCGTAGTTTATGTCCTGTTCGCCACTTCCTTTGTTCCAAAATTTCAAAACTGCGCATTTGTCTATATTAAGCATTAATCCCGATTTCAGTCACCAATCCGAGATTGTGTCTAAGTCTCTAGAGAGTAGCTCGCAATCTAGTTGGCTCCTCATTTCCCTCTATACCACCGTGTCATCAGCAAATAACCTGAGATTACTACTAACGTGTGCCCTTGAGTCATTAATGTATATTAAGAATAGAAGAGGCCCTATTACACTTCCCTGGGGGACGCCCGATGTTACATTTCTTTCCTTTGAGCCCAACCCATCGATGACTACTATTTGTTTGCGGTTTGACAAGAAGTCTGTAATCTCATTAATGATTTTCTCATTGATCCATATCATCTAAGTTTGTTTAACAATTTTTTGTGTGGGACTTTATCGAAGGCTTTTTTGAAATCTAGGAATACTGCGTCGACTTGTGTGTTTTTTTCTCCCGATCTAAGTATATCGTGGATGGAAAGACCTAATTGTGTTTCGCAAGATCTGCTCTTCCTAAATCCGTGCTGGTTGTGGCTTAGTATTTTCCTACTATCAGGAAACCTCATTATGTTACTGACAGTAATGTGTTCTAATATTTTACAAGAGATCGATGTCAAAGAAATGGGTCGGTAATTGGTTGGTTTAACCCTATCCCCGCCTTTATAAATGGGAGTTATATGGACTAGCTTCCAGTCGCGAGGAACTGAGCCATCTTCAATCGATTTTACGAAAACAATTTCTAAAAATGGGGCAATGTCTTCGGCTAGTTCCTTTAATATTCTAGCAGGTGTTTCTTCCGGACCAGGTGATTTGTTTGGTTTGATGTTACGTAGTCGATGTTCTATTCCATTCTTGGTCAGTGTTATGTCGCTCATTCATTCCCGGGTGGGTGTGGAGGATCGTTTGGTGGGTTTGTGTCTTTATCGTAAACGTTCTGGAAAAACCTTTTTAAAATGTTTGCTTTTTTCACGCTGTCTTTAATAATTTCTCCGTTTTCCGTCTTCAAAGAATGTACAGTTGGACGTTTACCCTGTATTTCCCTAACATAGGACCAGAATGACTTTGGATTTTCCTCCAGATATTCTCTCAGCATTTTAGATTTAAAAGAGCATAGGGCTGTGCGAATGATACTTTTTGTTTAACTACGACATTCTCTAAGTTTCTGTTTTGATGTATTCACATAAACAATATCGTCACTTTTTAAACTCTTTTTAAAATTTGACTGTAGCCTTCTTTGCCTTCTTAATGCCGATCTTACTTCCCCGTTGTACCATCTAGGTTTCCTATTGCCGCATTTAAGTTTGGATGGGATGTACATCTTCATTCCTTCGCGCAAAATATTTAAGAACTAATTCCTACATATGCAATATACAACGTCACGATGCAAATACAGTTCCGAAAATAAAAAACACCGAAAATGAAAACGGATTATGGGTACACTGAGAAATACCTTTATCACGTTAATCTTCAATGAAGGAAGTTGCCAATAGATGCACCATCAAGCAACGCACATTCAATCACATGAACAAAAAACTGATGAAAATTCGACGTTACGATGTGAAGCATAACATAACGTGCTTAAACTGCAGCATCCAAATTTTGCGATACTCAGGCACGACCTTCCGCTTCGGCCAGCACCCGACTAGTCGCCCTGAGTATCGTATCGCATCGACCGTGATGCTAATGGCCGAGTGGATTAGCCGAGTAGGTCGGTGGGAGAGCGGCGGTGGTCGTGGGGAGTGGCGCGCGGGAGAACGCTTCGAGGCGGCCCCAGGGGTGGCGGCAGGGAAGGAGATTGGCCGTGGAGGGAAGTGATAGAATTCTGAATTACTCTATTATGCCCGTGCGAGTGGAGATGGGCTAGGAGGGCGGGCGGAGCTCTTCTCCCTCTCGAATGGGAAGAGGCACCGGGAGAGGGTGGAGAACTACACCGGGGAATGCGAAGCGAGTGAGAAGGATGATGGGCGGCGCTTTCATGCGAACGCCACTCTGGAGGTAACGTGACCCGCCTATCAACAACCAACGGCCCTTCCTTTGACCGACGGGGCCCCAGACGAAAACGCACTTATCCCCATTACAAACGAGGCTGACCTGTATCACTTTCATCGAGTTTTTACGAGCCAGCTAGAACCCTCGGCCATGCTACCAGTATCACAGAACTCCATTTCTTCTCATTGATCGCCACGTAAATAACTACTGATGCCTGAGGGTGATAATAGATTCCAATACAGATAGATTCAAATACTCATTCTTTCCCAGAGCAATCAGAAATCATAATAGTAAGAATCCGAAGTCCATTTAGAAATAGTAAAAACATTTAAGTTACCAGTCGGAACAGAATTACACATTGCCAAGATTTTATGTGCATCTGTAGATGCATGTGTAAGTTAGTTGGTAGTATGCTGTTTGCATGTTTTTGGGTTTTAAGGGTTTTAGCATGACTGTATGCAATGCTTTGTTTGTGACTTGTATAAATTGGAGGCTTTTGCATGCGGTTTTATTTTTCTTTCTTAATTACGGGTTGTGCCCTAACACCCTCCGCCACACGCCCTTGCGGCGGCTCGCGGGGCATTAAGTAGATGAAGATGAAGGTGGAAAGGGCAGTCCAGTTGCCAGAGACTTCCTGACCCGAGGGCCTGGGTTCGATTCCGGCTGACGTCTCTGTCCTTCACCCTTAACTGCACGCGAGCCCTGTGATTCCTCGCCTACTAAGATTTTCCGGGAAACCACAAGTGGCACAGGGAAAAGAAATTCCCCTCCCCCAGTACCCTCATGTGCGAATTTCACACGCCGTTTCACTTAGTATAACGTGATTTTTCTAACCTCACCCATTAAAATAACCCTCGAGTGGATCACAGTGTTTTTTATCTGGCCATATTACATGACCAGGGAAATAATGGTGACTACGTTTCGCTGAACGCATTGTGAAATGAAACCGCAATTTAATAACAACAACTGCCAATTTCCTACAGTGTGTGACGTACAAAAATCCCGACAGCACGCCCATTCAAAGTCCGGGGATTCTAAACCCACCCTTGGCAAGGATCTGAGTCGATTCTGACGGGTCGACTGCCCTTGAATCCTGATGTCAATTTGGCCCCATTGGGATTCCAGGGGCGCATGCACCATCGGCAGCAACTCAGAAAAATGTAAGGAGAAACGCAACCTTTCCCCTCATTGTTTTTTTTAAATTTTGCTAGGAAATAATGTTACTTCCTTCCTCTGGATTATCATTTAATCGCCCAACCCCACGAAAACACGTGGATATGGATACAAGCTTATGTATATCTCACTGATGTTAATTATTTCCTAAAAGCAACGGCCGCGTCCACTTTTATTTATTAATGAGGACAGAATTCGCGGGAATTGTTTCGATATTGTTACATGAATGTTGCACTCGCAGTCCACCAGAGGTCTTTAATTGGTTTTACACTTTCGATTTTTTGCTTCCGAAAATCAATTAAGAATTTCACTTGGATATACTGACTATGCAAAACTGTATTAATGAATCTAAGGAATTAAATTGCGCTAGGCAAAGAAGCCGTCTACAGAGAGGGAATTGATGACAGGTGACATTAAATAAGCAGGTTAGGGAAATAATAATGGAAATTTTCGATATGTTTCATGGTTCTGTATGCCATGGAAATGTGGCTTGGTATTCCAGGGAGTTGAAGTACGATGATCGGCGTGGACTTTAAACAAGATTTTTCGAGATAAAGGTGTGAGAAGGTTGGGAAAAGGTGAAATGGACAGAAAGGAAAACTAATAAGTACTCAGTAATAGTAAATAGGGATAATGAAAGCGGATATGAGAGAGAACTCCAAATGAGGCAGGAGATGGACGCATAGTAAGCATTTTGATAGGTGAAGTAAGGTTGAAGACCTTACTTCACCTATCAAACTACGTAGAGGGGAAGGCGCTAGGCAGGCGTGTTTAGGGTGGGAATAGGATAGGAATGTTGGACGTCATGTTTCCTCTTGTTGGGCGAGGCTATGAAAAGTAGGATTGTACAATCTGTGTCCACCTAATACCTACCTCAAAACGGCACGCTATCATTTAAAAGTGTCTACGGTTCGCCTTCAATACGTCAGGAGTCAAATACATCCGGAAACAATAGTCACAATGTCTTTACTTACATTTAAAAGTGTCGCTTTATTCACGACTGTTCACAGTCAATACGGGAGAAAATTTCGATATTCATTAAGGGGACGCCTCCGAAAGAATTGCCGGAAACCAACTGGGTTTAATGTACACATAATTCATAGAAATATATCAATAAACAAACACCGAGTTACAAGTTAATTGAAATTTTATCCAACAAAACAAGCCGGTGTTAACACGAGTGGTGTAAAAATTACTTAACTTCATTCAAACTAAAGGGAAACATATTGGTCACAACAATAAAACATCGAGAAAGAAGAAAAAATGGCAGTGGAACGTACTGCAATGCAGTTGGGGTGATACATCGGTGATTTATCCGATAATTTACGTTTAGTTTGAGGGAAGCGAAGAGTCAATTACATGGAGCATGAATACGAAAGGAAGAGTAATAACACTCGTGTGGTTATGAGCGAGGCCCACCGAACTCACTCCAATGTAGTCCGCATGGTGGTCGTGGTCCCGGAAAAGGATACAGGTAGTTCGAGCGAAGAATTTAGGAGCGGAGGAAGATGCAAGAGGGCTATTTTGTCATTAAACCGTGGAGGGGAAGAGTGGTAAAAGCACAGGGAGCGCACACCCACCGTGCCTTGCCCAAGACCACGTCAAGTGAGCCTTAATATATTATTTGGTGGGAAATGAGACGAGGAAGGAGATGAGGGAGGTAATTACAGAAAGAGTGAGGGGCGGGTGGAGGGGGAATTCGTATCCCCCCCGCCGTTCAGCGGAGAGTCTACCCGGGCAAGAGCGGCCTCGAAAAAGTGATACGAAAGGGGAACACGAAGCGAGGAATAAGACGAGGGGAAGAGAAGGATGGGAGGGGAGAGAGAAGACGGAGAGCGGAGGAGGAGGAGGTCGCCGCCGCCGGAGATGAGCATCGCGTGTCGAATGGGCAGGGCGGGTTGGAATGAGGAGGGTCCTGGGAAGGGAGAGGTCAGAAGGGAGGAGGGAGAGAGGCTTGGAGTGGGAGGCAAAGAAGGAAAGGGAAGAAAGAGAGAAACGGATAAAGGCGAGCCAAGAATAAGTGGAAGGAGCGGGAATGGAGGGAATTTGGAGAGGGGACGGAATGAGAACAAGAGGTAGTATATCAGAAGCAAAGCAAAAGGAAAGGGAGGTTGAGAGAATAGGAAAAAGAGGAAGGGAGGATAGAAAGTGGGGGAAAGAAAGAAAGAGATGTAGAGTCTCGGAGGAAGAGAAGGAAGGTGAAGAAGTTAAGAGGTCAGTAAAAAGGGGAGAGAAAGAGAGAAATGAAGGAAGAGTGGGGAGAAGGGAGTTTGGAGAAAGTGAAACGAAGACAAGGAAGGAGAGGAAACTGAAAAGGAAGGGAAGAACGGGAGAGGCGACTTATTGGAGAGAGAGAACAGGAAGGGCTCCGGAGGTCCTACAGGGATCCATCCCGCGCTCCGCTTGCTTCCCCTTCTCCCTCGACCACCCACCACTGGATCCTCTCCGTCTTTGCTTCATCATTACGCTACTCTCCCTCCTCCACACCATCCCTTCCCCCCTGTTCCCCCGGGGCTCCTTCGAACCCACACACACACACACGAAGAAGAATAAAGAGGGAGATTTCCTCGGCGGCGGACGCGCTGCGTTGCCACGATCTCCACCCCACGGCCCCCACTCCGACTGAGGAGGCAATTACGGCGGAATGTGCGACTCTTAGTAAGAAGCGATAAAAGGGAAGGAGACATCGAATGGCTATGGAAGCTCTTATGCGTGAGTGCGGGAGGGGAGAGCCGTAAGGAGTGCGTGGGGGGTGGAAAGGATGATGTCCCTGAAGTTTGACGGGAGTGTTGGGGGGGGGGGGGAATCGAGGCGTGTGTTCCGAGGGGGGAAGGGAACCCGTCGCACGTCATTAGCTCCTTTAATATTTTTTTCGGTACGCGCAATAAAAAAAATGGGGGCTTTGAGGCTGAAGGGTGGGATGGGAGAGCTGGTGTGTCTATCCCGCATTTTATTTGCTCTTTCATCCGGCTCCGCTTGAAACCCACAGCCTGCAGTGTGAACTCATCGTTTAAGTGTGGCGATAAAAATTTCACCAGGGCTCGGCTACCACCATTATTTCTTTAGAATCAACTGTTCCGTGCAATTCCTTCAGTTACTTGCCTCGCCTTCAGACTTCTTTCCATTCTTCCAAACATTGAACGTGTCTTTGCCACTTTTTCTCTGGGTCACTAGTTCCTCTCAGCTTCGGGGAAAAGTCAAAATATTCACATCAAACATTCACCCTACCTCGGGAAAATAATCAAATAATCGACAAATAAACGACCAAAGAGATTTGAATTTGAGAATAATAATTATAATCACGTATAAAAATGTTGAACAAATGTATTATGTGAAGCTTGTAAGTTCCCTCTACCCTTATTTATTTCTGGTTGGTTGAAGCCGAGTTTTTCATGAGGAGTAATCCTCGCTGCCGCTTGCCTGACCGAATACATAATGAATTCGCATAGAACAACTGATAGAGCTTTGAAGCATATCGCAAAACAGAGCAAAATCACACGTGATATTGAAACTAGACGTTAAACTATGGTATGTCCGTATCAGACTCCTGATGTGTCACCGCAGAGTCCCCAACTGTAATGAGATAAAATATGAGCGCGACATTTCACTAAGTGAAATTAGTGCAGGGAATAATTTCCGGGAAAATTGAAAAATATCCAGGACCCAGTCGGAAACTATCAATGTTGACGACACCTTTCCATGCAAAGATGACTGGGACGATCAATTTCTGAGAGAGTGGATTGATGGCGAAAGGGTGAAGTGCATGTAAAGGCGGACATCCTTATGCACCGAAAGGAGAAGAGATGACAAAAAAGCGAAGAGCGAATATTCCACAGTTACTTCACACCCAAATTCAAGTGACTACGCGTATGCGTCGATACTGCCCTCTGTGCTACGATAAACCAATATCTTTTTCAAACCAAAATACAATTTTCGTCAGTAAGTTTTATATGTCGTGGCCAAGGAGGATATGAAAATTCGAGATTATTTCATTGTTTTCTTGGTGACACATATATCAATGAAATGACGAAGAACGATGGATATACTCAAATTTGAAACGCTTTATTACACAAAAGACTGTGAACGCTCCACTTCCTAGGCACGAACCACGAGAAATTAAGATTGTAAATGACACAAACATAACTTGTTATTTCCCGCTTCCTTGAATAAGAAGGCGCGGAGGGATGGAGAGGTGAAGGGGTTTCCTCACTAAAAAGGATGGTGAAGAGGAACCGGTTGGGAAACGAATACATCCGGCACGAATATCCGATCCGTTCACATTTGCGCAGACACGAACGACGAAAACTTCTACACATTCTTCAAACTCTTACGCTTCAACAAACTCTTTTAGGATTCTTAAAAACTATTATTTCAGGCCGAAAGCTTATAAATTTCAAAATTAGCTCGTGAAGAACTTACTGGTCGGGCATTAAAAAAACACGAAACTCAAAACAAGAAAACATAATACTGGACTAGTCGTCCCAAAAACGACCTGAAGAGACTTCATCGTTTCACAAATGGTAATTTTTGCAAAAACTGCTACGAGCGGTTTCCTTCAAACCGCGGATGGGTGCAAAAGCCGTCACCAAACCGAAGAAACTTTCAGACAGCGACCGTGATGTGAGGTCCGATACCTGACCTGACTCAAAAGCGTCCCAAGACGACCAGTGAGGAGTCACTTCCCTGCACAATTGCCACGCGGTGAACCCTGGCGGACGTGAGTCGGAGAGAAGGAAGGAAGGGGGTGGGGGTTGGGAGAGAGGGGAAAAATGAAAATCGTGGGCAAAGGAAAGAGCGTACCCATGGGCGGTCAGCGGGAGGGGGGGATGGGGACAGGTAGGCAGGGAGCGGGATCGAGTCAACCCATCCTGACCCTTTTCCCGACGGATTCCTGGTAAAAACCGCCCACCCACTCACAGGATAATGCGGACCCGGCCCCTACACCCAATCTTTCCATCCGGCTAAAAAAAGAATTCCTGGCCACCTTCCGCGCGTGGGTAATGCGCAAACGAGCGCCTTGTTAGCGGCATCGCCGACTCCTTACGGTTGGAGGGAATCCCTACCGCACGCGCCAATGCAGCGCGTGCGGCGACACCAGACGCGGCGATGGACTTATGGATTGAGGTCGGCAGTAGGCGCATTCCGAGAAGATGCCACCTGTTCTTCATCATGCGATATCATCTCTATCTCAACCTGCAAGTCGCCAAGTAGGGCGCGTGGCAGGGGGTGTCAAAGCCTACAGCTTTCGAAATTTGAATACTTTGTAATCATTGGTCACTTGGGTCCATTGTAGCTCCCAGTCGAGTAATTCGACGGACCTCATTTTCCTCCGATCCGCATAACCCGTGGTCCATGCCTCTTAGCCAAAGGGTCTCCTCATGGATATTTTCATGCATTACATCCCCGTTTTTGGACATTTTTTAAGTATATTACGAGTATTTTCCTCTACTTAAAGGAGGCTTTCCTTAATTCAATGCCTGTTTTATTTCTTCCTGAAAGTTCGCATTGTCGCACTCGATGTTTCACTACCGCGAGCTTCGAGCGATGGCGGCTCGCACTTGTACGTATGCTAATTGTACAAACGAAACGCGTAGCATACATTAGAAAAAAGAAGCACGAAATAGACAGAACTCCTCACTTCGATGCTGCTCGGGAAAAAACAGCGAATCCCTTGAAGGACCCGGACCCCTCCCGAGTGGCTGGACACGCTTTAATGAGTCTGTCGGCCAATGGAGACCGGGTGCTCTTCTTCGTGGGGAGGCCCTATGACGGGTGAACTACCACCACCTTCTATGTTGGGAAGAAGGCGAGTCCGCAAATATATTTCGGGCGGTCGAGGATTCCACGGGACACGCCACCTTCTGGTGTGCCCCCGGAGGGGGTGGCAACAGGATCGCAGACGAGGTGGGCACTGCCCCGTGCGATGGTTCCCATTACATTTTCTCGGCGAAACCGTTTCTTTTCGTTCCGCTTTCGGACAGATGAAAATAATGAAAGAATCAAAGTCGCAATTGGGCTTGTGAGCGTCGCCAATGCAGCGGACGATACATAACTCAGTGTCTCGATCACCAACATTCCAATTAGTACTTGTGAGTGTGCTTTTCTACGATTCAATGTATGTTCACGAAAATGTTAACAAAGTATAGTCACACATGGGAACGGGACACGTATCAGGAACATAGAAGAAAAAACGAAATGCTGGGTTTGTAACACTTCATCAAGTATTAATTTCCAGTAGCCTAACTTTTGTCACCCGAAGACTTCAAATATTCCAAACTTACCCATTTCCACGACATTCTAGGAAGATTCAGTCTTGAATAGGTAATACAGCACCGATTGGGATTTTCAAGAGCCTACAAGACATTACAAGAACTTTCTCGAACATTGCAGCGCTAGCTAGAGATTCAGATCTCGCCAGAATGCTCGACAGCCTATTTTCTGAACTTCTCATCATGCGTTATACATATAATGAGAATACATACAGGGGCTCACCTCCACTGAGATTAGTTCTAGCTGCAGTGGACACACATACCCATTTCAATAACCAATTTAATTATGAATTGAGCAAATCAAACGATGGAGATATTTTTCAAATATTTACATATACTATCGAATCTCAGTTTCAACTACTACTCCACGCGTAGAAGCGTCCAGCAATGGTTAAAATGAATAATGATTGGATAATATAATGCTACAAACTAGGGTATCTAACATACGTGTTTCCTTAGCGATTTCAAATACAATTAATAACATTCTTTATCGCACGTGGAAAAATTATATATTTAAACCAGTCCGTCATACAAATTATTGGCCCAATCTTACATTGAAGACCTCTCCTTCTGTAATAAAGCAAGGTTAGCAAAGCATTGTTAACATCATCCTAATAAAAGAGACCTGCGAATACCGATTGGATTTAAAGAATTTTGTTGTTAATTTAACCTGCTATATAAGTAAAAGGTTTAACCTATCATTCCAAACGATAATGCACGAAATGGCTTTTAACTACTTACACAATGAACAATTCACGCATGGAGCGAATCTTCCAGTTAGAAATCCTTAGCAGGATCCGCAGCTTACGCTAACAAAAAGAAAATATTACTATGAGAAGGAAATTCGGCGAAAGACGCATGGCGAGACAAAAACTCTTTCCTCACCTTAACTACGAATGAAAATTCAGTTACAGGGGGCCGAAAGATAATTTAGTGCTTTTCAATGAATGTGCCTGGGTTGAATTAAAGGGAAGGAGAGAGAGAGATGTGTCGCGCGAATGAACAAGCGAAGGCGCAAAGACGGGAGGGGAGGAGGGGCGGACGCTGCCAGACGCAGAATTATGGACCTGCGCCCGATAAATGGACGGGGCACCTCCGGAATGCAAATACGGAATTCCGGGAAGCTCCAGTGAATGAAAGAGGTGTCCCGGGGATTATTTCTTTGGGTCCACGTGTTCCAAGTGGGGGTGTGAGAGAGGGTGGAGCCACCCAGCGGTCAGGGGCAAATCCCAGGGAGGGGAGTGGACCGAGAATTATTCCCACCGACCCGGTCGAAGACCCCCGACCGAAGAGCAGCCCCTTTCAGAAAGGCGACGGCCAATTTTAATTGCGAGGTCTTGCCCGTCACTTGGGCCGAAAACGATTCCGGTTCCACCGTGGACGTACGTTTCCGGGGAGTGCCGACTGGGAAGAAGCATGGCTCCTCCAATATCCCCTCGCACATGCAAGGCTGTGTGAGGGGATGTTTTAACGTATCAGGCATACACGAAGAATTACTAGCTTATACATACGCTTAAATACATGCTAACTCATTTACAACCCTCGCATACATAAATACCTACGCACAAAATGCAATATTTTTGCGCTATTCATCAAGTTCTAATATTCAATTTATTTCAATATTTTCGTCTTCTTGGGTTGGATTTTGTTAGCTGCGCATCGTACGATGGACTCTCTATTGTCTGTGATAGTGTCTCTCTGTCTTTATTTTATCACAAGGATCGAATCCACCAATATAATTTGGTGCCACAATGATTCTTTCCGTGTTGCAGGAAAACTCTAAGTCTAAAAAAGTCTAAATCTCTTCTTGAATCAAGGGCCCCCCGGCAAGTGGAAGGTCCGGTGTTCAAATCCCGGATAAGGAAATGTTTTTACGTTTGTGATCTCCTCGAATCCGCCTTCCCCACCTTTCCTGTGTTCGTCTTTTATGTGTTTTCCCATCCCATTTCTATATATTTATTTCCATGTGACAGAATAAAAAAATATATATACATATACAAATTTTTATATATATATACACACATACATTCAAACACGAAATCCCGCCATATGTTGAACAAATATAGTATTCTTTCACATGGAAATAGATATAAGGAAAGGGGACAGGAGTAGCGTTTGTGGTTCCCACAAGGGGGAACCACGCCGCATTCCGCCTAAAAAGGCTCTGCAGCTGGGGCTATGAGCACCTAGACGACGCTGGTGGACCCCCAGGGCGTGGTGTTGATTGGTCGATCTGGGTCCCTCTCAAAAGAATTCAATGGAATTACCACATAACAGAAGCAGATGACGAGTAAAAGGGGGTAGTGTTTATACCACATGATCGGTTTTATGTCAGTGTAACACCCAAGTATTTGATCTGTTCTGATATGCTTAACTGGATCCCATTTATTTTATAATTTACATCTTGATTATTTTCTCTTTTATCACAAAATGTGGCGCTTCGTATTATCTGGTAATTCTAAGCCTCATTCTTTACACCCCTTCGATATTTGGTGTAAATCTTCAGCACGACATTAGCCGGTGTCCTTTCTAAATGACTCCGTCATCCTAAGTTATCTTAGAATGCTGTTCAAGTTGAAGCATCGGTCGTTAATATACAATAGTTCCTAAACACCTGCGGCACTCTTGAATTGATATGTCTTTGATGAGCTCCATCCGTCGAGGAGTACTTTTGTTTAATTAATACCATAACATCTTAGTTTGTCCATCGATTTCTTGTGATGGACCTTGTCAAAGGTTTTTTCGAAATCTAAAAATACAGCATCCACTTGGGCGTTCCGTTCCTCTTCTGTTTCTTGGGCATTTATCCAATCTCCATTGAAGGAAGCATAGTTGGGGTAAGAAACATATTCATGAGAGAGGAAACGTCTCGGGAACTTTTTTCCAGGGACGAGCCCGAGACCATTGCCACCGACAACAGTTACATCGCGGAATCACAGATCTTCCCATTGAAGCTCCTCCCCTCCCTCTGCCGTCTCTAGGGAATCAGGAAGAAGGGCGACTGCAACCAAGGGACAAATACACCCCACCGGTGTCGCCGGAGGCCCACTCCGCCCACCGAAATGATTCCACTCGAGCGAGGATAATAATAAACCGGCCGATTGTTAGCGGGGGACTAGGAGACTCACGATTGCCCCGGATGCGGCAAGAAAAGAACAGAAAGGCGGGGCCTAACTGAACCGAAAAATATAATAAAATAATTGCATTGGTCCATACCGTCCAAGAAATGAGACGGCGAAGGCTGGCGGGATATTTCCCCTCGAAGTAATTCCACGCTTGGCTGGCTTCCAAGACCGAGGTACTCTCGCGTTGCGACGGAAAAAATACACAAAGTAGGAAGGAAGAGGAGGGAGGCAACAGAGCAATAACTAGGCGCGTAAGTCTGCACTCACGAGGGTGCGTTGTGGTCTCCGTTTGAAGGGAACGCACCGTGCCGAGGTCTCGCACGGCCGGGGCGCGCTCGTTCATAAAACGGGAGAGGACGTGCGGAAGATGCCTACGCACCGCGTTGAATAAAATCGGAGCCGAATGGGAGACGTGGAGAGTGTGTTTTACGACTCTTGGCACCCCAACCGTGGTCAGTGTCGGCGGGACGCGAAGACTTTTCGGGCCATCACCGGAAGGGGTACGCTGACCAGCGGGTTGGCGGACTCGCTCCCGGGAATCCTTAAATGCTTTCGCGTCGTTTCCCTCTTGGATTACGTATCTCGAAGCCGTCGTCTCGGAGAATGAGAATCAGGGGGTTTTAATGGGGAAGGATGTTTCAGGATAGGGGATCTTCCACTTCGGCAGACGTTTATGCTCACTAGCCAGCCGTTCTCATCGGTTGTTTTAATTCCACGGGCCCGATCGTCACCTCCTAAACTGAGTGACGCGCGGTTTGAGCAGGAAGTTTCGGCCAAAATGAAAGACCTACCCCTGTAGAAATCCAGGTAGAATTTACCGGAGGAAAAACGCCAAGAAAGCACCGTGTCTGTTTGCTGAAGAAAGGGGCTGACGGCAGAACTGCCGAGAGGAATCAAGATACCGGTAGGTACTCACTGGCGAACGTATTTTGGGAAGTAAGACGAAAATCGAAAAACAAAATTTCTAGATGAGAAAGAGGAAACGCTGAATTTAGGAGAACAGTTAAAAGTACAGTACAACGGGTGAGGAAGTACATACTTCAATTCCACTCTCGTTGGAGAATCAAATATTTCACCTACCTCGTACGTACTTTCGAGTACCTCCGAGCTCCTCAAAGCTGGGGCTTTTCAGGCTAATGAAATGTTCATTTTCTCCAACAATCTACCAGAGGGTGATTAAATTAACAATGAGTAGAGAAATATGGAGGACTACAGCAAACCAATGTTATTAATGCAATACTTTTGTTATTACATACCAGATGTAAGGAAAAACGGGCGTTTAAAATAATATTATCCTACTATCTGAAGGCCATAAACTAATAACGAATCAGTAGCGTACGTAATACTCGTTACTTTTAATTTCTACTCGCCTAGACATAATATATATCTTCAAGTTATATATAATTCGTAATTCAACGATCAGGAAGCGAAAAAATTGCTAACAAATTCACAAAGCCAACCAGGGTAGAGCCACCTTTTAACCTCCCCGACCGGACGCGCGTTGCCCGCAGTCCGCGATGAAATTCCTCCACCGTCCTCCAAGGCGGTCGAAAAAAGACGTCCCGCGACCCACCCCCGGGCTCCGAAGGCAATGGACGAAAAAACGGGGCAACGGGGAAGGCAGAGAGGAATAATTGGATGCGTCGAGGAAGGAGACGTGTCCATGGAACGAACGAAGAGAAAGGAGAGTTGTGGGCCACCGCCGAGGAAGCGAAGAAGAAATCCCGGGGAGGGCGAACACAACCTTTTGAGCATGGCTGAGCGGAAGAAAGGGAAACGAAGGAAGAGGTGCCTCCGTGGTGCGGGTGTGTGTGTGTATATAAGGGGCGACCGGCGGTCCGAGTCAAGACGGGACGAATAAAAAGACGAAGGAACCTGAGCCGGCTCGGGAGGCCGACGGTGGGGAGCCGGAGGAAGGGAGAGAGAGAAAGGGTGATTGAATGGCCCCTCGGAAAGAGTTTTGAAGGAAGGGCGACGGCGGGAGGAAACCTAGGACCATTCCGAAGCGAAGAAAGAAGTGTAGGGGTAGGGAGGAGAGCAGAAATGGGTGCGAGGGAAATGACCCTGACCAAAGTTGACAGGGGACCCTCTCTCGGGGCCATTGTGATCGACCACGTGACTCCTCGCCCTTCCTCGCGAGGCTTTCAAAAGGTGATGGCGGGGGAGAGAGGAGGGTCTTGACTGCGAGAGAGACGTTATAGCCTCCCTACCCCCCATGTCGTCCCAGAGAGGTAAAAGACCTCGTGTGTGGGCGGCAAAGACTTCGGGGGCGAGGAATCGCCTGACCCTCGCGGCCGGAACCGTCCCCATCCACGCGCGTGCGTGGGTGGTTGACGTTGAAGTGAGTCCACAGAAACGCATGGGGAGACCCTTACATTACCCAATGCCATTTTCGACTTTTTTTAACCGCCCCACATTTGCAAGGATCCATGGCACATGCTGTGTCCCCTCCCATTCAAGGTAATCGACGGACGTTGTCATTGACATCCATGTGACAGGAACAAGTCACCTTTTTCTACAAAATAGGAAAAAAAGCTCATTTCAGTTTGACGAAACTGCTTTTTCTACGGTCATCCATTGATTTCTGCAACTACAAGTCTGTGCGGGAAAGAGTGTGCTACCATGAGAGGCAAACTTGTTTAATTTTAATTTTACAAGGCATTCGAATATATACAATGAAATGAAACAAACGCATGTAAACTTTCCTAAAACATTGACTTGGCTTGAATAATTCTGAAGCGACAGTTTCTGGCTGGCAATCGCGCGCATGCTTTGGTGATCAAGGTGGTTAAACATTCTTTCTCCATTAAAAAAATGGTCACAATGATATGCGTCATTCGAGTAGGACCTTCCTTCTTGACCTTCTTACAGAACCTCAATGAAATACTCCCTTCCCTCCGCAAAAGTCTTGGGCTATTCAAGGACTGCCCAGCCCGCCCGAAGAGCACACTTGGGACCGTTGTGCAGGGGAGGAGGGGACGGGAGAACTTTCGGCGCGGGACTTTTTCCTTTGACGGCGGGGGCTCCCACTCGCAGTGGCTCATATGGATGGAGAGATGGCTGCTTTCGGGGGCGGAGGGGGGGAGACGAGGTCGAAAAGTTACGTCCCACGGGAAGGTTTTTCACTTACATTTCCTCCCCTGACACCACCGCGCTCTCTCGTTTCGCTCCGTGAGGGAGAGATTGGCTGACACCTTGAGGTTTCCACCGAAGTCCACCATGTTCACCTAACCCTTTTCCCCCGCACTCTCTCCTTCCTTGGGCCCCGCAACATATTTATGCGACGCGTCCTCGAGGCCAGACCAGGCGGTCGATCTTTTCTGCATAAAATTAAGGGTCGATCCGTCGTGGAAACCCGGCGGGCGACGCTCCCCCCACCCCCCCGCGACCTCTTCGCTCGAGCTTCCGAGTGGGTCGCGCGAGGAGCCGAAATGGGCAGCGAACTCGCGCACGACTCGAAACATTATTGCCACCGCGATGTACACGAGGAAACCCCTGCCGACCCCCCTGACCACCCCCTTCTCCAAGGGGATGGAAGCTGGGCGCGGTGGATGCAGATATGAGAATGCATTTTGACTGCATCCGGAATCGCGATTGACCCACCAAACTCGGCCTACAAAAGAACTTTTCTTTTCCTCAGCACCCACCACTTACCCGGGGCGACTTTCCCGGCCTCCGTGCCGTTAGTGTCGTGCATCATGAGAGGTTCAGAAAAGCTACAATAAGAGAAGAAAGAATATGCACCGCAACATTAGCCAACAAAACGAGTATCTGCTCCTGATTATTCATTGAATGGGTTTTTAAGGCATCGGCCAGGTTAAAATGGGTTTTGCAAGAATATATACATACATACGTCTGCGATGGTCTGACTTGGCATTCTTTCGTTTGTTTAGCATTTGGTTGCATTCTGTTTTTTTGTACGGGTGGTGTCCTAACACCCCCCACCACGCACCCTTGCTGCGGCTTGCGGTGTATTGCGTAGATTTAGATGCATGTTTACAAAAGCTCAACAGTTATAATATTGAACTCGGTAGAGATATTTTTCAATTGCATTCTAATCTAAGTATTTATTGTCGTGCGACGTGTTGCTTTCCGCTATAGAGGGCCATAAATCGTAATTAGTAATAGTAAACTGCCGTCCTCATGCAACGAATGGAATTTTCAAGAGCCATTTGAAAATAAAATTAAATACTTTTCAGGGTTTGCTCGCGGGGAAGGGATTAATAACAATATATCTTCAATAAAGATATCCCATCGAAGAATAAATACAATTGGTAACATATCCCCATCACTAGAGCTTTCTTAGGTATTTTTAGTCGGTAGTCAGTTTTAGTCATTGAAGTAAAGTAGTACTTTAAATCAAATCTGAACACCCAAAGTTCATATATTTTTTCATTTCCCATGCGATGTGCTTTAATTTTTAATCTACAGATTACATTATGCGGTTGATATTACTCAACGCGTGTATGAAAAACATCTCTCGACGAAGTCACAATGTTGCATCGATAAAATTACATGAAACGTTAAAGATTTAACTTAAATCTTAAAGAAAAAAGTGCCAAAACTTGGTGGATCTGTGTCTAAGATGTCACCAACAACTTGCCGGGTCCGAATCTCTTATATTAAATACGTTGAACAGTCGAGAAATCGGCGTGAAATGTGATATTGGCCATCAGCAGCGAATCCCCTCACCCGCCCACTCCTCGCCGCCTTTTGATTTCGTTCGTCGACTGGCGAATAGGATTAAAACCTCGGACATGTATACGGTCCATCCGGGGCATTAAATTATCTCCTTAATAGGCCGTAAAGAAATAAAAGGGAAGAGAAAAAACAAACTCGAACGACGCCACCCGGGACGATCGTAAATGCGTACAACACCGAGCACGCGGGCGCGACGCTGATGGGTGGGTCGCCTTCTCCTCTGGCGGCTGTTCCCTCTCCCCCATGGGTGCGGGAGGGAGATAAGGAGAGGTTTCCCGCCCTTGGCGTCGGGAGACACGGGATACGGACACGTTCCACCCGAGACAGCGGAACTTGGCTCGCAGGTGATGAACGGCGGAACGCCTTTCGCCGAACCAGCCCGCATTTCCCCCAAATGCATCATCGGTTTGATCCGCCCCCCCCCACTCTTACGTCCGGTTGGTTCCCGGGAAACTTTTGAATCGAGTAATATACGCTGAAAGCGTCAGCGGAGTCGCCGCTTTCAAGAGAGGCCAAGGCTCCCCAAACGGACCGCGAGGAGAAAGTCGAACGAAAAAGAGAAGAACAGAAATATGTAATTTGGCGTTTTTCTAGAAGACAACCTCGAACACCCGTCGAATGTTTGGAACCATTCGCAGAAAAATTTAATGCCGGAAATAAACAGGATACCTAGAGTGAATAAGTTCCCGCCCGCTTCGTGGAGAATTGTGGTGAACGACCAGGATATGTGACTTGCGCATAAAAAATATGGATACAAAAATTGAGCAAGTCTCATGGGTTCAAGTATTGAGAGGCTCGCGCTGCTTTACATATACTTAAATACCACGCAACACAGAGGTATGAGTGAAATTACGACTGATATCATCGGCACACGTGCGTATGTCAATGAAATCACATTTGGAAATGTAAGCGTGATTATTCCCAAAGACCTCGGAAGTAAAACCACAGGCTGTCATTCTAAGCGATGGCCATGACAAGTTACGCACGTGACATGACGTTGGCCGCGAAAGACCTCGTGATGTGTCACGCATGATCTATCAAAAATGGTCATTTTCCATTTGGTCCCGACGCGCGCGAACAAATCAGCGTACCGCTTGTTACTTTTCATGGCACGGGAAAGAAGAGTGTGTTGCTGAAGAGGGGGCAAGCGAGAGGGAAGCAATTAAAATAATTGGAAAAACGCGACCCCTCCCTCGCATCTCCACCCTCGCGAGATTTATTTGTGCGACTGTCTCTCGTCCAAAACGGAAATCAAAATAACACGTCCCACTGCGCCCTCGCTGGGGCTTTTTCCACACGTTTTAACCCTTGACGCGTACGCAATCAATTAAGCGTGAGAAACGAAAAAAATGAAGGACGGGTGGGTGGAGGATGGAGTCGGAGAGGACCAGGAAGGGATTGCTGGAAGGAGAGGGTGTAGTGGGGCCGTCTTGGAGATCCCTCCCTCCCTCTCTCCCGCTCTCTCTCCTTTTCTTTTACCCCATCCAAGACCCGCCCCGCGCGCACACCCTCAGCCCCCCGATTTGGGACACTCGGGAGGCCGAGGCCCTCCCGAGCGTTAATGATTCGTTTCGAGAGGAAAAAAGGGAGGATATCCGTGGGCGCAGACAAAGGGAGCACCTGAGGGACTTCAAAAGGCGCCGAAATCTCTCCGAAAGCCGCTTCCATGCACGCACACATGAAGGGAAGGTCGGGAAAAGAGAGGGAGATGGGCAAGAGAAGGAGGGTGTCCGACCGCGGGAGATAAGGCGACCGCCGAGTGCGGGCGGAGAATGGGAGTCACCTTCGGTCGATGCCGAGGCGAGCGGATACTGGTGCGTGGTGGAGGAGTTTATGATGATGTACACATTTTGACGTCACCACCCCTCGCCAGGGAGGGAGAGATGGCGATTGTGGCGAGGAGATGACGGGAGAGTTGTCTCCCCGCTGAGAAAACCGTCTTCCTCGAAAAGCAACGATTGTTTTTTAGCTCCTGGGCTTAACCCCGGCGGGAGGGAATTAGGATGATGTGAGACGACACGAACTGATCCTCACGCTCGGTTGTTCTCAACCTCACACTGAAATCACGATCCGTAGAGTAGTACACAAAGGTATTTGCCTTTCTGGGAAGAAATTGATTTCAATCTCTCGAACAACAAACACCTACAGCAGATGCATGCAAAAACTTACAGGAAAACACGAGATTCTCTGGGAAGAAAACATATTTTTTGAGAGAACGCGGCGCCTAATTTCAACTTATCTCTTGATAAAAAAATCAAGAAAACATTCTCTTAGATTTCCAGGTTCTCTGGGTTCAAATTTGTAGTTTTTACAAGCAGTGTTTTCTTTAATTTGCAATCCAGATACGCTCATGAATCGATAATAAAAAGGTTTCCTCCAAAAAAAGTCTAAATTCCAGTGGGAACTAATTTCTTTCTTAAAAGAAGCGGACTACGCATTTAAAAACTGAAACTCGTTTCTATGTCAGCAATATAAAAACCGCAAATCTTCATGAGGATGAGGAACAAAGGTTTAGTGACCAATCAGCGTCAAATAATTTTGCCTCCCTCGCTGGGTCGCTTAAAATTATTCTGATATCCCACTGTTCGTGGGAAAAATGACATTTAAATCTTTTTGTTCCACACTTAATCTCTAATTTTGGGACTAATAAGACATTTTCAACATCTTCGCTAAAGAAATATCCTTTCAATTTCTACAAGAGATTTTGTCTGTAATTTAATCTTCGCTCCGTGAGTGATTCCCAACCTAGTTCCTCAATTAACCTTGATACGCTACTCAGATTGCCATAACAATGTTTCACAAATCTAGCTCTTCTACACTTCATGCGATCCCATTCGGCAATCAGTTCAACTTCGTGAGGATCCCATATAATAGCAGAACATTCCAAGTGAGGCCTAACCAGCGACAGATAACATTTCTCTTTAACCTTCTATTCATATTTCCCATATACTTCTCTAATTAATCCCAATTTTCTGCTAGCTTGTCCACATATTCCTCGTTTATATTTCCCCAGGAGAGGTCGTGAGTAAGGATAACGCCTAAGGATTCAATCAATTTTGTTACAATATATTTAGAAATATCATGAAACATTTCGCAGAGCTGATTAACGAGGGCACAGGGCGGAGAAGAGAAAATCGAGGATGAATTGAACATATGCACCTGCTTTAGTCGAAGACTTTGCGAGAATGCATAACCATTGTGGAGGGTCAACATCAGACCGTTGTACACTTTGAGGGTGGGGTAAGAAGCCAGCCGGGCGCCAAACAGGGCGCCCAGGCCCAGGGAAGACATTAGTGAGGGCACCGACATTTAGAGCGAGCAGGTTGAGGTGATGTACGCCAAAGAGGTTTGCCTGAGGCCGTCTCTCAACGCTCCTGGATGGGACTCGTCTCCACTTTATTTGTCGACATGGGACGTGATTATAAGGTCAATGATGACGTCCCACGTCGAAACCTGGGTCGTGTTGTTAAATAAAGTGTGTGGAATTACAAAGCCAAAAATTTCATTTCAAAACTCCTTGATTGGGCTTTGTGGACCCCGACGAGGGTTCTGAAAGCCCTAGGACCTCGAGGCAGTAAATGAGTTCTCGGTAATGTCATCGATTAATCCATGCACTGCAGAGGGAAATTTTCTACTCGACCGCGAGCGTATGGACGGGGAATCTGACCGAGCGAATGAAAGATTAATTCATAAAATGATCCACGAAATGTTGCATTAATGGTGGCATCTTCCACCGGAAAACAGCCCAAGACGCCAAGGGGAAACTCGAACCCAAGCGCCGGCTCAGACGTCACACGAGAGGTCCCAAAGACGATGGCTCGCCACGTGGACCGACAAAGAGCAAAAGAGTGAGTAAAGGCATTTGGCTGAAGAGTGCGGAACCGGAGAAGAAAGGGAAAAATATACACTGATAATTTCTATTTCCGAAATCTGAACGAAACCGTACATGTAAAATAAAAGCACAATCTACGATCCTATAACAGCACCGATCCACTGAAATTGCAGTGGTTCCCGGGCGACTGAACGGGTCAATTGTTCCATGCGAGGGAGATGAGTGTGTCGGGCGGAATTCCGGGTCCGAATCAAAAAGGTCCCCTGCTCGGAGGAGACGGAAAGAGCGACCCCCTCCACCATGGCCGCGCGGAAATTAGTGCCTTGCACCTTTTTATTTTTTACTTAAACTGTTATTTTACTCCACGGTGGTTTAAATTTTTTCAAGCTCGCTCCGATTTTCTCTCCATCCATTCGTTCCCTCCTGGATTTTGGCACGCGAGACGTCGTGTGCGGAGAGCCCTCCGATAAACCAGTGGATGGAAGTGGGACGATGGATAGTGAACTTCCCACCCGGAAGGCGCGGGATCGAACCCAGACGGTGGCAGGAGTTTTCCCTTCCATCGACAAGAGTTTGCTAATGGCGACGCCAGGTTTCTCTCCCCACCCTTCTTGCCGTCTGTGGAACCCTTTCCCGGAAGACAAAAAACCCTCCACCCACGACAACATTTTAAAGAGAACTTCACAAGTCCATCTGCATCGGGTACCAAAAATAACCAGTATACCTGTTCCTCCCTTCACTCTGTTGATATACAGCTCACCTTTTCCATCTCAAGCTGTAGAATTCTGCATCATTATTGTTAGTTAATCTTATTAATTCCTTCATTTCAATGTTAGTAACATAATTACACATATAGTATGTGAAAAATATACAACTTGCAACCGCCCCCAATGTAAAATATGTCCGCTGATCAGATCTGCACCCCTCTCCCCACATCCCCTCATTGTCCCTTCACCCCATTCCCACGCTAATTGCCTCTCCAAAAATATTATCTATCTTTTGTCGTGCAAACAATGCACTTCATTCTACATAGGCGAATGCATTACCCCCTTATCCATTCGAATGAACAATAACCGCTACTCCCATAATTCTGCTTCAATCTCTTCTCTTCCCATCCCTTTACACGCAATTTCCCGCAACCTTTCATTCCACCAATGCTTCTCCCTGACCATCCTAGAATCCCTACCCAATTCAGCCACCAACATAGAGGTACGTGTAAGAACTCGCGAATCCGCATACATACTAGCTTTCCAATCTTTTAAAATTCCCACACTTAACCGCCATTATTAATTCCCCTCCCAGCATTCCCTGTACCTTCCCCATTTTTCCCCTCCCCATACACCATACATCCCCCAAGAACTTTCAGTCTGACGAGCAGAAGGCTTCGGAGTAGGCTGAAACTTAAACAATCTACAATGCGAATGTCCTTTTACGTGTTATCTATTTTATTGGGTTCTATTGTGCCGTCCAAATGTTAAAAATATAAATATATATGTATATATTATTTATTAGGTAATCTACCGGATAAGGTAGGTTTTCGGATGGACATAACTATCAAACAAATATTTTGTGACTCCTAAGAAAACCTACTCTACATCAGGTCCCTCTTCAACTCTTTGTACTTCCTTCCTCCCTTCATCCTGTTCCTGCCCTTTCCTCGTTTGCCCAATATCCTCCCCTCTATTACCTTCTTCAGCATTCCACTACCGCTTAATACGCCTTTCATCCATTTTTCCTGCCTCCATAGGATTTCTCTCAACAAAGCCCTCTCCTCACCCACCATCTCCAGTACTTCCTCATATGTTTTCCTTTCGGTCCATTTCACCTTCTCCATTCTTCTCCACACCCACATTTCAAAAGCCTCCAATCTACGTCTATCCTCCTGCTTCATTGACCACGTTTCAGCGCCGTACATAGCTACGCTCCATATCAGAGTTTTTACGAGTCTTGTCTTAACATCCCTACTCAACGTCCAAGTCATCAACTCCCTCATCCTTGAGAAAGCCTCTTTGCCTAGCGCAATTCTTCTCCTTACGTCCCTACTACATTGACCATATTGGTCCAAAACACTTCCGAGATATACAAACTGCTCTACCTGCTCTATTTTTTCCCTTCATATTTTAATTTTGAGCTGAGCCCTTTTCTTTCTGGAAAATCGCATAACCTTTGTTTTATTAATATTGATTCTCATCCCATATCTATCGCACGGAACTTCCAATTTACTTAGCAATGCTTGCAACCCATTGGCTGACTGAGTAAGTAATGCTTGGTCATCAGCAAACCTATGGCATCACGCGTACATCTTCCTTTCCTAAACCCAAACTGATCATCCCCTAAGTAATCATTTGCCTTACTCTCTATCCTTTTATTGATGATCCTGAGAATAACTTTAGCTGCGTGGGATATCAAACTTATTGTTCTGTAATCCTCACATGATTTAGTCTTTGCCTTTTTTGGAATCGGAACTAACACTGATCTCACAAAATCTTCCGGCCAGATTCCTTCCTCATAGAACCACGAATCAGTCCATAAAGGGCCTTCTTCCCACATTTTCCTAAACATTTCAACAGTTCTACAGGAATGTTGTCCACCCCCACGGCCTTATTTGATTTTATCTCCTTTAATGGCCCTTTCTATTTCATCGTCGAGTATGCCTGGACCTAAGCAATCTTCTTCTACGTCATGTTCCTTTTCTATGTCTAACCTTATCGGCCTAAGTTCTTTGCCATACAGTGTTTGTTTCTACATACTATATTCCTTCCATCTCTCTTGGATTTTTCCTGGTTCAACTGTTATATTACCCCACTTATCTTTAACTGTTAGCACAGATCTTGCCTTCTTAATTCCCGATAAAACTTAACCTTGCTGTAAAGGGCACCAATTTCACCCTTCCTTTGTAAACTTTCAATATCCTCGCATTGCGCCTTCCACCATTCTTCTTTTGTTTTATTTGTGGCCCTTCTCAATTTATTGTTTAACTCTTTGTACTTCATTTTGCCTGACTCTGTACAGGTTGTGAATCAGTCTCCTGTCCATCCCTCCAATCCATTCCTATTTTCTGCAAACACGCATTAGTTTTTCCCAATTCACTCTATCAAACGCTTTTTCGAAATCTACGAAACAGACAAATACGTCCCGATTGTATTCTATATTCCTCTCGATTAGTTATCTCATTACTGCAGTGGCATCACGCGTACCTCTTCCTTTCCTAAACCCAAACTGATCATCCCCTAAGTGATTGATCTGATCCTGAGAATAAGTTTATTAAATTTATTGTTCTGTAATCCTCACATGATGTAGCCTTTACCTTTTTCGGAAAAGGAACTAACACTGATCTCACAAAATCTTTCATTCTACATTCCCATTTTTCTTCGATAGTACTCAACTCATTACCGCCATCCATGATTTTCTCTACAACCGTCCGATGTCTGTCCGTCCATATGTAATTATTGTGTGTGCATGTAATTATAAATACTATGGCTATTATAATATGTATATGGGTTGAATGGAAGAAGGGACCATTTGGTCTCAATTTCGCCCAAATAAAGACCTCTATCCTCGTTCTATCATTATGCTAGCGAGTGAACCCCCCACATATATGACTATGGGCGCAAATTATTCCGCTGCCATCCGCCTACCCCCGTATAACCTAAGCACTTGTGGAAGCGGAGGGGGTACGCCGCTCAGCAGGGGGTGGCAGAGGTTCTTCTAAGGGGCAGAGGGAGGGGAAGGGACCCACTACGGCCTAACACGAAGTGGGTATCGGTGGCTCATTCGCCGGGTGAATATGATACTAAGTGCCTCCTTCTCGGCCCATCCTCGCGATGACTCGCCGAGAGGAGACAACGGAGAGGAGCGAAGCTAATCCACGCGACGCAACAATGAGACTAACGGAAACCCCAACGCCCTCTCCTGTCGCTTCAAATGGCTTGGTCCACGCAACAAAGCTTCCATTTAAACACCAATTTTTTTGCGCGGCGGCAAAGGCGGAAATTACATCTTGATTCATAAACTAGCAGCATCGTTCGGGAGCACAATGGGGAAGAGGATCACTTTTAAAAAGCTAATTTCTCCTCCCCTGCGCCTGTATTACACCCTGCGAAGAATTTATCGATTGCCCGCGGGACGTACCCGGAGGATGAAATATTTTTTCTAGGTGTTTCCATGCCCCTCAAACATTGTCTCCCCTAAACGGAGTCGACCATCGAGGGAAGGCAACCCTAACCGCAACAGGTATGCTTCTCCTTCAGGTTACTATCTGCTGTCCCCTCTCGCCACCCTACTACTGTCCCCTCTCGCCAGGACTAGCAGACTCATGGACTCCTTCTTCCCACGGAAAATACGGGATAACAACTGCAGGGTCACACTCTTAGATAAAAAAATGCCACTTGCCACCCTCGGCGTCTAGGTAACAATTAGTTAAACTCAATTGTATGCACTTTCACTAACCTCCTGTGTGTAGTGTCAAAACCCTTTCTTCCCGCATGCCATTAAGTAATGTATTGCTGTTTACAGTATTGTTTTCTTTACTTTTGGTACCCTAAATTTCCCCTTCCATCCCTTGTCCCTCTCCGTGGGTGTGCCCTCCTCCCACCTGCAGCGTTGGGCCAGATTCCTCACCTTGGGTGGGAGAGAGTTTTGCGTGGAACGTTCTTGTGGTGGTGGTGTTTCGCCTGGCTACTTGCTAGAAACTAGCTTGCACGTTCGTGATAAATTTCTTGCTGCATCCTGGGGTAAAATTATTTGTTGTAGTTAATTAAGCATATGTACTTGCATGCTTGTGGAGTGAAGGGAGGTAGATGTGTGTTTGCATGCGCGTCGAATGATTGGATGTTGCGATGAATGTGTGCACTGCTGTGGATTGGGGTTTGCATGTGTGTGTTGGTTTTGAATGCGGTATTTCTTTTTTCCTTTTTTTGGGTGGTGACCTAACACCCCCAGCCACACGCCCTTGCGGCGGCTTGCGGGGTATTATGTAGATGTAGATGTACTACTTGAGACTCGCATAGTTGCATACCCCTCACGTTGACTCGCAAACTCTTTCTCTTCCATTAGTGCCAACTCCGGCAAGCGTTTTCTAGGGGGATTTTCAGACAATTGGAAAGCAAAAAAAAAAACTCGCTTGAGTTAGCTCGGGTCCATTTCCGTCAATAATGTGAAAGTATCCAACGTTAAGTGCGAGAATCGAGAGAAGCCTTCAGTAAGATTTGAAAGGTAACTGTTAATTTAAAATCGATGTAAGGGTGTTGGTAATTTAATGAAATTTACTGGAAGAATAATCGAACAATAATGGCATGGAACGTATACTCATATTACGGTAGAGGTGGCATGGCCATCTTGACGCCATTGCTCCCGAAAATTCCTTACAAGAACACAGTATGATCTTCCCTTAAATCTAAATGAAACGTTAAATCCTGAAATAATGACTTTTATGGATGGAGGAAAACCTAAAGCAAGAATTTCCATTTCATATTTTGCAAAAGCGGGTCGTGGCGGTCTAGTGGGTAGAGCGTTGGACTACTGACCGGAGGGTCCCGGGTTCGATTCCCGGGCAAGGCACTTTGGGCACCTGCAGCTCCACCCAAGCTAGTTGATTTTACGGGTACCAGATCTTCCTGGGAAACCATAACCGGCACGGGGAAAGGAACTGGCCCCCCCTACCCTGATGTGTGAATATTCACACGCCGTCGGGTTTGGTACATGGGTGAGCTCTACCATCACCTACTAAACCGACCTTCGGGTTGATTACTGTGTTTATGGTTTTATTTTGCAAAATTAACATAGCAGAATTGATGTTTATGATATTTTAGAGAAGAGGCCACCTACTTTGTGTAACGCATCGCCAGGAGGTGTTCATCACTCTCCGGGGCGGAACCCGCGACCTCCTGCCAATTTTTTGATCAATAGACTAACTTCGGCACTTCATTACGAAATTTATCATTATTTTATCAGTCTATGATGGGACTTTTTGTACCGTTTTCGGTGTTTTTCGAATAAACAGAAAATTCATTCATTGCTGGAAGGGTCAATCAATGGATTCTCAAATCCCACGGAAGCATAGTTGAGCAACTGGTTTTAATTGAAGATCAGGATCATGAGGGTCTGTCGACTACTCATGACGACGGCTAACCGCGCCGAAATTCCGCGACGATCAGTGAACTCGGCAGCGACTCATAAAAGCAGAACCGATTCGGATCTCCGGCAGTCCGAAAGGACGGGCGACGGAAGGGATACAGACTCTCTCTTCTTCTTCCTCATTGACTCCACGGAATCCACGGACGGGGCCATGAAATCTTTCCGTAAAAAACGTCTTCCACCCCACCCACAGCCTTCCCTCCTCCCCCGCACGGGACACCGCCTCCCCCCCCCCCCCGCTTCCCGACGGCCCGAGAAAATCATTCACGCGATACCTATATACACGGACGACCACCCAACCACCAAGCCCCGCCACCCAGTCCGCCGGGTCTCCGGCACCCCACCCACCCACGGACTGCGACTCGCCCCATGACAGAAGGCACGAAGCACCCACCCTCCCACACACACACACTCTTACACGACCTTCCACTGGAAACCCACGGGAGACCTCGCCTTCCTCTCCACCGCCGTCGAAATCTCCGTCGTCCCAAGAACTCCGGGCGCTCCCTCCAAACTTTGAGCCGCTCCCTTCTTTCCACTGCCCTCGTTCCAACCACTCCAATGGACTGCGTTCACGTCGAACCTGGCATCCCCCACACGAGGGAACGGGTGATGGAACTTCAATTATAAAAACAATTAGGGATTTACCAATTTGTTTTTCCCGCACGGTATGAGTTAAATAAAAGACAAATGACGATATGATGACTCCATCAAAGAGCGTCTCGACAGATCCCTCTTCATTTATTTCATTTGCCGGAAATTTACGCGTTGTGTGGGTTCCAATATTTCCATCTTATTCCATTTTCCTTTTTGGTTTCATAAGTGAAAGTGAAGTGTTATTTGAAAATCTCACCGAGACTTGATCTCTTCGTGGAGTGCGGGAATTCCAGTTTCTTACATAAACTGTAAACATTGCTTTCTTCTGGTATCAGTACTTTTATAAATCTAATTACACTTCGAAACAAATCTATCTCTCAGTTAGCATTTTCTCCGATGTGTCTCAAATACTTGACTCATACCCTTAAATTAAGCTTTATAATGGGGCTTTAACATGTCAAACTCTGAAAATTGCAATGGTGTATATGTAATGAAGTTTAACAGAAATGGAATCTCAAATTCCACCAAGAAATTGTTGCTAGTAGTTACCAACGCTCTTTTTTCTTTCCGGGCGTTGAAATCTCCAATTAGCAAGCTATATTATCACCGAAGAATAGCAGGGCCCTAGGAGGAGCGGGGTCCACCGTAGATTTTCTTTCTTTTCTCCCGATACTCGTTAGCATGACCGCGACATGAGCTTTCCCGATGTCATTAGTTCAGCCATGCTTTTATTTACTATTTCCGTGCCTTTCTTGATCAATGTCGGAATATTTTCCTTTATTTTTATTTTCCAACAATCATTGCTTGCGATTTCGAATTAAAGCAGTTAAACAGCTCTTTGCTATGATGTTTTATAACCATGTTCGATTTACAATAAAAATAATATAGCATGTGTAAACATTTTTCCACTTGAAATGCTTGATGAGGGGTTGTAAATTTGGTTGGTTATTATTTTTAAGAAATCACTAATTGCAGATTAGTGAGTTTTCTCAAGTGTTTTAAAATAAACACTTGAGAAAACTCACACGTTACGCAGGTCACGTAAGTTGCGAGGAAGAGAAATAACCCATTTTCTCTTTGAAGTCAGGGAGGAGGAAGGACGCAACTTATTATAACTCACGTGTCAACACTGAGCGAGGTACGTGAAAAACTTATCCGACCCCCCAGACGGAATTTTAATGGGTCTATGTAACTGTCGCCTTATGTCAAACGGACGAGTTACAAGATTTCTCCTCCTCAACTATCCCCACCGCATCTGCCGAATATGTTATCCCCGAAAAAACATCGGGTTGGAGACGCCGGGGCGAGCCGGATGGCACTCCTCTCCATCGATATCCAACCGAAACACGACGAAAAATGTACATTTTCCATCAGAGAAAGGGGGTCGTGAGATCACGTCGCTCGACTGGGCGGACCGGGGACTCTCGGAGGGGCGTAATATATTTTCGCGGGGCGAGGAGATTTATCTCCCCAACCTCCCTCGAGAACGTCGATTCCCTCGACGTGAAGAGTCCACACAAGAAAAATCCGACATCGGAAGGTATGCCCGAGTGGCGGACGACGTGGATGGCTGGAAGGGGCGAAAGCCTCGCTCGAGAGCACCAAAATCGAATGGAAGAGTTAGGGGCGATGAGTGATCTACTTCGCGTCATTTACAAGAGGTAAGGATTTCGGGGACTTCGAAAGGAATGACACACCGATAAATCCCACGGCGTTGCGAAAACGCGAGGCCGCATAAAATTTCGATCGCACGGCCTATTTAAACGTCGAAATAGGCACGCACAGAATATCCCTTAGTAAGAAAAAGACAAAATTGCTTATTCAGTTACTCCTGGTACATTATGACAAAAAGAGAATAAGAGTAAGTTGTCTTCCACGATGCGTATGAACTACAAAAATATACATAGTGTGCATAGAAAAAATGCCAGGAGATAATTATTCCACAAGCAATAGCTTTTATATCCAACTGTGTTTTACAATAAAGTATTCCTGTTACATTTAAAAATTACCTTATTGAGACGACTGACAAACTCGGATCAAAGGGTTTATTTAAAAAGTGATGGTATTGCAAGGATTCATCTACATCTACTCAATGCATACATCAACGCAAGCCGCCGCAAGGGCACGTGGCGGGGGGTGTTAGGGCACCACCCGTAATTTAGAAAGAAATTAACCGCATGCAGAGGCCACAAATTTACAGTTCGCAAACCAAACATACATACACATTATTCGTACACATTAATTGCATAAGTTCAACAGATTCAGGCTTGAGGTCGTGGAAGTTCATCATAATGAAATAAGGACAATTTGCACTTTTCCTTATTTCATTACATTAATTGCAATTACAAACATGGTGTGGATTAAAAGGGGAGAGGCTACTTGAGGCGAAAACGTATCTAGAAACCAGATTTATGAGACAACTAAATGGTTAAAACGAGCGCGTACTAAAAAAATTTAAATCAACTGACGAATCTGTCGCTCTTAATGGTTTTCAAAATAAAATATGCTCGAGGTGGTCACGACGAGGGGCATAAAATATCGGAACATTACCCTCAACTCATTAAGGGAGCACGGAGAAAAAATCCTTTTGAGTTACGCTGCTTACGCCCTTTCCTTAAGAAAACCAATCAATCACCCAAGAAACTCCCGGAAATACTGTTAGAGCACCGGAAAAAATATCTGGCGTCGCATAGTTTATTTCGAAAGGATGGCCTTCCATTATAAAGATATTGAATTATTGTAAGAGCCAGTCAGGGTAGACCTGATTCACGAATACCGGAATAGTGCCCATCCACGGTACATCGGATGTGCATTCCAACCATCATAATAATGAAGATGGTTAGAAATGATCAAATCGAAAACATATGAAGTTGTACGCCACGCTAAGGGAATTGCTAAGTTTGCATCCAGTTGGTACGGTTTCATTACGGTTGCATCAGACTAAACAAAAGGAGACTGCAATATTTGGCGCCAGATGGCGGTGGAAGAAGTCCATTTTGGACGAGCCCCGAAGCCTAAATCGCCAACTCGGGACGCGACCGAAGAGGCTCCTCCCGAAACCCCAGGGGAAGAATACCCCCGGTGCCGCCCGGAGATCGTCCGGTATAACCGATTCGTGCATCCGATTTGTGGCACCAGGCCCGCTATGAGCGAACGACCCCACGCACGCTGAAACCCCCTCGGCCCCCCCTCCCCCTCCGCTGCTCTTCCTCCCCCACCACGCACCCACCCGCCCAAACGGGTTGAAATTTCAGCGGGGAATGGATTTCCAGGAAGGGCAACCGAAGCGCGGTAAACGGGAAGTGCCGTCCTCTCAACCCTCTCCGCGGAGACTCGCAGCGGGTGGGGCGGAAGGCCTTTTGAAAACGTTGATGGAAGAGGAAAGAAGACGATAGAGGAAAACACACGGCAAGAAGAAGAGAGGAGGCTGGCTGGCGGGGACCTTCCCTCCCCCTCGCTCCTAGGGTGCTCAAAACACACACCTCCCTCTCCATTTCTGACTCTTGACGAAGACGTATGCTGCGGCGAGAGGGAAGGGGGCGAAGGGGACGTCTCCCATCCCTCCGTCCACGGGTCGATTAGCTCCGGGTGCAGGGGAAGGCGCGGCAGGAGGAGGGGGAGGAATACGGGAAAACACGTCGAAGTGGGTGAACGAAATTTGACAGGATTGGAGCGAAGCGACGAGCATGTGGAAGGACGTGGTGGAGGTGGTGGAGTAGGGGAGGCGAAGCACACGGCCCCCGCATCCTGCCTTTCATGCGGCCACGGTGGAAAACGAGCGAAGGGGCGGAAGAGGTGAAGAATTTCCGAGAAGCAAAGTGAAACTGTTGAAAGAAATGAACCTTAATTGGTTCGGTGGGCATAGTCTTACATCGGGAAAGTCTTACGTCGACGCACATGTATCGGCTCTTATGCCCTCGCAAGGCTGAGTCGCCGGAGGTGCTATCTATGGTCATAGCCGTCCGTCTAAATATTCACCAATTATACATATATACGTGTATTTATTTCAAAATATATATCGTCACACGTTGGTACACTTACACGTGTTCATGCCAACATATCATAATGGGTGTGTTCGAGTTAAATTTGAAGTTATGCTTTATGAATGCAGAATGTAGGAGTGATAACGTTGGAATCTGTTGATTTACATGTAAATGGTGCCCTGAAAGTCACCGCTAAGGTGTGTGGCTGGGGATAATTCAACACCAGGTATGCAACTTCAAAAATCAATCCCTTCCCAATTTTTAATCACAATGTTTAAGTAAAAGAATTCAACCAATGTAGATAATGATGACCATAAGCACATATCGGAAGGTTATATAGGCGAGACACACCTCTCCCTGCATCACATTATCGAGTGTAAGCATCCAAGGACAACGAACCGCACTTAGAGTGCAAAAAGAAAGAAAATCTTCATCTACACCTACATAAATACCCTGCGAGCCACCAAAAAGGCGTGTGGTAGGGGGTGTAGCACCTTGAGGGAAGGGTAAGGGTTGAGGGGGTTGGGGGTTAGGTGAGGAAAGGTGGGGGGAACCTGAAAGAAAAAAATATTTTTATATATACATATGTATATATATATATATATACACATATGTATATATATATATACATATATATATACACATATATACACATACACATACCCTCCACTATCACGTCATGATTGTGTATTTTGCAACGTCAGCACGACCACTTGAACCGGAAACTGGTGGATGTCTCTTTTCTCTTTAAGTTGCGGACTCACGACCCAGCTCGGGTCATGGATGCTGTTGTTATTATATATTGGAACTGACCTATACGAGAATTTCATTTTTCCGGGCAATGTTCGTAATCACAAGAGAAGACCTCATGTAAAACACGCACGCACTTCGAATAAAATGAAAATACTACCTAATACTCTGTCCTTATAAAATCACGAATCACTTAAAGGGTTAGTGATGTAAAACCCCCTGCCACGTGACCACCTTGCAGGATATTATTTAGATTTGCAGGTCATGTTGATGAGTGTGTCTTGCCTTGCCCCTCGGAAGACCTTCCAATTTTACTCTTCAATATCTGAATGGTAGACAACCGTTTTCTTCTTCTGAAATAACTTATATTAGAACTACAACGCTAATTTCTTAATTGGAATCAATTTACTTTTTTTGAGACAGGGTAAACAAAATTGATAACGCATCGCATAAAAGTGTCAAAGGTGATCGAAAGCTTGGGGTGACTAAGAAGAAAGATAGCTCCGAAGCTGATAAACACATACCACTCATAAGAACAGAGACAAAAACTCTTGCAACTTTTTACTTAATAACCCTTCCTTCATTAAGTGGAAAATTGCAAGAGTTTTAGTCTGAGTTATTATGGAATAATTCCACTACATCACACCTGAATCTGCAATTTATGAAAACCATATATCCATATTCTGAGTCCAGACTCTTAGAAACACAATCATAATATAAATACCGCATACACATCCTTCGCGTCGATCCCTCAGCTGAAACTGATTTTAGGCTATGAATGGACACTATATTAGAAACAGAGATCGCAATAGAGCAGAAACAAAGTTAACAGCTAATGCATATTCTCGCTTTTAAATATATTCCCACTTATGAGTTTTGGCGAATGTTAATTTGTCCATTTTCGCTTAATGTCGCACCAGAATTCCTTGGAGTAATGTTAACGTCTTCCACGCCTTTTTCGCAGAAAGGTAACATATCAGTGCTGTCTCGAGGGTTTCTATAATACTTCCGAAAAAAACTCAAATTCTTGCATCATCTACGATGGAAATTAGATACCTTGGGGGAGTTTAGACCCTGCAAATTCTGAGTTAGTCGACGAGAGGTGGGATAACTTGGTCCCTGACCCCTCGTTCGGTGCCCATTTATCACTGCCGCAGAATGGTCCCAGAGAAAAGAATCGTCAACCACAGGTCTAGCCATTACGGGTTGGAGGGTCGGTAACGTGACACCCAAAGTAGTCATCGCTCTTAACCAGGAGAAACAACTTGGGGACATAAAATGGCGACGAGACACTGACAATGTGTTCCCATCTCCAATGCATACTTCTACACATGGGAGATGGAATGGGGAGACATTCCTACCGAGACATTCGGTCCATGCCGACAGTAAGTATGATAGGAGCGGAAGAATGAATCCCGCGAATCAGATCCAACACATTCTCTTAAATAAAACACGAAAACCCACGCCCACGACTTTCATTTAGAGATACTTAGGTAGATGCATAGAGGTGTCTCTATTTGGGTGATATTGAAACCAAATAACTTAGGGAGGCTAACATAAAGTCGCCGATTCTCTTTACGATAAATACGGACGATAGTACTCGAGGAAATCCGAACAAGTTTCGGGTTGATTTTAATTTCATTTTTTTATATCGCAAACGGGATATTACGCGTACCTGAGCGTTCCGCGGAGGAAGGGGGAGACACGAAATCGACGCTGGCCAACGGAATAGTACGTCGCGACGGAAGCTCGTCTGGGGGTGGGGCATCCACCCCATTAGCAATCGGGTCGCGGCGGCGACTCGGACCGCCTTATTTTAATTTTAAAGCCTCTATAAGCTGACACGCTCATGTGGGGACACGATAAGGAAAAAGAGCAGTTAGTGGGAGCGGGGTGGGAAGTTAAAGAGACAGGCCCCGGGAGGGGTCTCATCGACGCATGAATTATGCAAGGCGAGGGCATAACTCACCGCCTCGACAGTGTCAGTCCGAGGGCATCCCAAACAGAACGAGCCCTACGAGCGGGCGGGCCACTGCAACGAGCGAACACGCACTGCGATCCCTTTGACACGAAGATGGGAGACCTTCAAACTTGTGATGAACTCGCTTTGCACAAAGTATTATATGTTGACACTTCGCTGCTAAGGCCACTTGACACTCGACAGAAAATAGATTGGCATAAAATGTTTTTGTGCAAACGGACCGGTTTTTTTAAAGAACCAGAGCGACAAATTGGACTATTTTCAAAATTTGCACATTGTTAAATGTCGAAACTCAGTTTATAATAACACATCCTTTCGCTCAACCTGAGTTCATTTTTATCACTCGAAGGCTTTATTTCTTTTCCAAAGTTAAATTTCATAGAATGATAGCAGAACGAAGGAGAATTCTTTCTCTTCCCGTGAAATGGTTTGTATAATCGAAATATTAAAAAAACAACATTTTGAATGTCCATTTGTCGTGTGTTGAGCCTCCAACACGTCCCTGACAATACCGCAGTTATCAACTCGAAGTTCAGTTTGACAGGTGAGGGCAGAGCTCACATACTACTTGTACTAAGACCAACGGCGTCTGAAATTCACACATCAGGGTAATAAGAATGGTCAATTGCTTTCCCTGTGCCGCATGTCGTTCCCCAAAAGGAAGATCTGGTACCCTAAAAATCACCCAGTTTGGGCCGTGAAGGACTAAGCGTGCCCCAAGACGTCCCCTTATGAAAATAAATCCCCAAAATCTTTTGTTCTCTGCATCTCAAGTCAGCTTTTTTCACACTCTCGTCTCCCTCGATTTCGGCGAGAAAGTCTACGTCTCCCGGATCAAATGTATAAAAGACTCCAAAAATCAAAGAGATTATTCGGGGAATGTGTGCCGCGTTATGAAAGTTCTTTCTGACCTTTCGCGCCTGGGACAGAAATCTCCGTTGAAAAAATTTCTTCGAAGGAGTAACGTAACGCAATGCACACTCGCATTGCGAACATCGTTCATTTTAAGTCAATGTGCTAAAGAAGACAGGCAAAAGCAAATGCGTTGAGCAATTCCGACCTGGCATTACGGAGGCATCATCCATCTTCCTAAATCATACTACGGCTCTAATGTTGTCCATAAGTAAAAAACAAGCAGTAGAAGCTCAGAGGTTATCTTTCTATTCTTCCCGAAGAGCCGAGTACGAAACATTGATCATGTAACACAACCCGCCAGGTGGTCTTCGCGAATATCATTGCAGCTGAGAATTGCGAACGTTTCCCAAAGACTTCCCACTGTTTAAACAGTACCAATTTTGAAAAATGTTCGGGAGATCTTTTAATTTTCGTTTTCGGCGCCGGTGTTTCTGGCGAGTGAAGTCTTTTCAAGCGCAGCTCGCGACGATCAGAATCACCGAAGGACGGGAACTCTGGAAACGATCGGCCATCCGAGCAGTTCGGATTTCAAACGACGCGATCCTAAAGTAAACAAAATATGGCACCCTACGCGCGGGAAAAAATACACGGGACGGCCCCGCAGATCCAATTCATGCGACGCGACGTGACCCTTCTGCGGACGGCACGACCCCGGCCCGATGTCGGATACGAAGGGAGAAAAAAGAGAGAGGGCAAAGGGGGGGGGGGGGTCGTGGGGGGAGGAAATGGCGCCTTCGAAGGAAAAAGAGTTGAAAGAAAACGAGAGGACAGGGAACAAAAGAAAATGGATGGAGTCGAAGTCATCCAAGCGGACAGAAAAAGCTTATTTAAAAAAATGAAAAGACTAAATAAACTTTTTAAAAAATGTATGTACTACGGGGAGACATAGAGAGGGAGAGAAGAAAAACATTTACGAATTGTACACAGATGCAAAAACGTACCCGATACCCAAGGAAGGTTCAATATCCCGCCACCTTCAACTGTCTCTTCCCTTTTCTCGAACATGAGGTAGAGGACGTCAAAAATCAGGGATAAGAAGCGAACGAAGCCTTCTCCCATGAGAGATGAGTGATTACAACGCGATATACATGTACTATAGATATGGATAGTTTTGCATGTATGTGGTGATTTTGCACATGGCTTTGTTCCCTTTTACAGGTGGTGACCTAACACCCCCCACCACACACCCGGAATTTAATTTGTCATTTAATATCTTCATTAATGTTTTTTATTGAGACTGCGTTTTGTTTTACGGCAATCAATGACTGGGATCAAAACAGACCCTCACACACTGCTCAGTGGAGCCCCCGAGTTACGCCGCCGACCTTGCAGGATGAATTCAATGCCATAAAGATAGCTGTTCATACAACGTTCAACGAGTTAATTGTAAAGCATCACGAAACTTGAGGGCAAAAAAATATTGGCTCGCTAATAAGTTCCGCCCCGCAGAAAAATGGGTTCCTCCACTTGGCAGACCTCACATAAAAATCAACCCCAGAACCTGGAGATGTAAGAGCCTCTCCCTTCACCTCCTCCCACCCCTCTGCTTCGCCCCATCCACGAAGCCACTAACCTTTAAAGAGAAAGAACACGTAAATGTTTCCGGGAAAATATAAGAAATACTATTTATCCAAGCGTGAGGCATGTGGAATTTTTTCTGTGAAACCAAACGCCTATTCCCGTCGCTCCACCATTATGATCGAACGAAGAGCCTCCAATGAGCGTAGGAGGAAAGGGCGTGACATGCAGAGCGAAGTAAAAAAAAAACAAATTTAAAACTTAGGTGGGGGAGCTCATCATAACGAAAATCGATTGTCCACAATGCCAATAGCACACAAGAACTCCTAAGTGTTGTTTTATCTCATGGTGTAATTTTAAAACGGCAACGTACGCCATGAAATTCGCGACCCACGGCGTTATCTGCTAAATTTCGCGAAAGCGCTGCTTTTGAAAATTGAATTCAAACTCTCAGAGCCCCATGTGTGCGGCACGGCATTGAAGAGAGCAAGAGTTTACAAACGAAAATCTGTCCAAATCACCGTCGTCGGACAGAGGAATGCTCCTGGTCGTTAGACCCTCTTCGGGTATGGTTCGAGTACCAGGGATTCATACTAGAGATTAAAACTTCCTAGAATGGATAAACAAAGGGGGAAAACTGCTCGGTTCGTGATGACCAGTGCGTTGGAGGGCATCGGGGCGTCAAACAAAATATTACATCCAAGACAGGAATACCTGAACGCATGGAGACTCAACGCTGCGCAAAAACGCAAAGTCATTCTGTTTTAGTGGCGACATAGAGACAGAATTATCCGAACCACGAAGTGCAATCATGAAGAGGCAGACGACAATATGCACGTACCCTTCACACAGTTCCCTCTTTCGGGGTGGGCATTGTCTAGAAGAAGACCCTCGTTTTGGGCTTCGAAAGGAAACTCACTCACCTCTGCTACTTTATTTCCCAAACTGGTGCTTCCTTGCGTCCTTCTTTCGCATCCGTAACATTCACACAGGCTCATCAGTTCCCAAGACTTGTGCAACACTCCTCGTCTCGAGTGTTTCTTCCAACATATCCATTGGAAAGCTTTCTCGGATTGCCTCTTCCACGAATAAAACCATTCTCTTGTACACATCTGTTCGGTGAATTGACCCCACAGGACAACACCCGCGTGCTAAAATTCTTTCATATCTGCCCATTACCGAGTCACTTCAGGGTTAGGCAGTTGTGCCCAATTTAAGGACTGCTAATAGCAATTAACTAAACTGAGAGGAAGGGAACAAGGGTATTTTACATTAATCATGCAGTGCTGAGATTTCTAAACTCTATGGTGTAAAAGCAACGTCAATTCAAACATGAACGAAACCCAGGATACTTTTTTCCCATAAATTAAGTTGATTTCAGTACGCATGCTACGTCAAAGTACGTACCCAATTACGTACGTAGGCAATTGAATATCAAGTAATGAGACAAGTCTAATTTGGAGACACTTCATTCGAAAACCGCTCTTAATGTACCAATTTAAGAAACCATTTTTTCCTCAAAATATTTACGAGTCACGACTAGAAGAGAAGAAGTGCACTTACTAAAACTTACTAAAACCGATCTCCCTTTTATCGTCTTCATCTACATCTACATAATACCCCGCAAGCCGCCGCAAGGGCGTGTGGCGGGGGGTGTTAGGTCACCACCCAAAAAAAGGAATAAAGAAAAACCGCATTCAAAACTAACACACACATGCAAACCCAAATCCACAGTAGTGCATACATTCATAGAAACATCCTATCATTTTACACGCATGCAAATACACATCTACCTCCCTTCACTCCACAAGCATGCAAGTACACATGGTTAATCATAACAAATAATTGTACCTAAGGATGCAGCAAGAAATTTATCCAAGAACGTGCAAGCAAGATTTTAGTAAGTAGCGAGGCGAAATACCACCACCACAAGAACGTGCTACGTAGAACGCTCTCCTACCCAAAGTGAGGAGAGTCATGTATGCACTCTGTGCATGTTCGCGTAATTATCACTATCTACGTACATAATTTGTATTATTTTACAGAAATACATAGTAAATAAAAATTATAAAAAGCTTAATATTTGATGTTGCATGCCTCCTGTTGAGTCACATTTAGCCTCACATCCTAGCGAGGTGGCTTAAAGGGTACCATGTGGAAGTAAAATACAATTAATTATACAAACCTGCCGTCCCAATAATGACATGGTTAAACGCCATAGCGGCAGTTAATATCTCCTACGAAGCATGTGACGCACACCAAAAACTCTACAACAACAAGCCATATTAAATTAAGTCGAATTTCCGAATAATATATTTATTTTGGGTGAAGGAAGGAACCTTACTCTCTGTTCCCCACCTCGCTCAAGTTCTCAGTTTCTTAGACCGAAAGGGACGGGTCGACTGACAGCGAAGCACAGACTCGCAAAAACCGTCCGTAAAAGCACCGACCGGGGATAATTATTTTCGAAGCCTTGGGTGGAGAAGAAAAATAGAGATAAATAACCAAGACTCCCAGAGGTTGGCAGCGCTCCGACCCTCCCACCCAGAGTGGAAGAGGAGGAAAAAAGACGGTCCGAGGCGGGCCCCTCCCGCATTCCGATGTGGGTTAGAGAGGAGGACGGGTGTTCGTGTGTAACAAGGCCCTGCGACACCTCTCCCTTGTCTCAAACCAATACTCCCAAAACCCTCGGCATACCCATCTCCCGTCTGCGGGTTATACGTAGGCAGCGTACCTCACACGCAAATTCGTAGCACACGTTTTTCCCCTGAAAATATTAAAAACATATCACAAAACCCACAGTGGTTTACATAAAAAACTACGAAAAGTGAAGAATCAGGCGTGATATTGTGGAATCGAGACATAATGAAAACTTCGTTGCAATTTTCCACAGTTAAAACTTTATTGCCGACCATGGTTTCGATACACTGTATCATCTCCAGGTGAGGGGGAGTACAAGGAGAAAGGATATATATACCAAGGAGGGGTGGCAGGGGAGGAGGGAGCGGGTGGGAAGGGGGGGTGGGGTTTTGTCATACAAAGAAAGGCAGGAAATTCGGGGGTTCCAATGGTTTTTCCTGCCTCTCTTTGTATGACAAAACCCCACCCCCCCCTTCCCACCCGCTCCCTCCTCCCCTGCCTCCCCTTCTTGGTATATATATCCTTTCTCCTTGTACTCTCCCTCACCTGAAGATGATACAGTGTATCGAAACCATGGTCGGCAATAAAGTTTTAACTGTGGAAAATTGCAACGAAGTTTTCATTACATAAAAAACTATTTACGATCGGAGAAACTGACTTTAAAAATGGGAAGAGGTCATTTTCCCAGCTTGTGTCAAAGAATTCGCCATCGGAAGCGGAATAATTTGTCGCGTGAGGGATAGTAGTAGTTAATTGGTAGTCATTTTGTGTAGCTGGCTGATCCCATTGCATTATATCGTCAGCAAACTCACTATTGCCAGAGCAGTTCGCCATGGTGATAATCGGATTTCGTCAAAAAGCTCTAACAGCGAAACGTGACTATGGCGAAGAGAGAAACAGTTAACTGCCACAAGGCGAATACAAATATGTTTTACATTTATCGTGGAGTAGAGGTCTCCACACCCCACGACGTAAGTTAAACGTCAACGCGAACACGAATTAATTCCCATGATAATTCTTCCCCGATTTCAGTAAGGATACATGAACGTATGTCCCACTGGCGCTGAAGCACCCCAAAGATCACGCCGTCTCATTGGGAGTAATATTCTACGAAAACCGCTTCTCATGTTCGCTCATTAAAGAAGACGCACAGGCACGTGCTGCCTGGGTGTAAGTTGGTTGGAGTTGACAACACACACCAATCAACGGATGCACAAAAAACATAACATAAAGATCAATTCGGGCCGACATTTTTTATATTCAATGAGATGCTAATGATGGCGGAGCGATTATTTATGGCACGGAATCGTTGAGAGTAAGGAAACAACAATCAGGACGAAAGAATTTATTGATCTAGCTTCATCTCTGGAACCAATCGCCATCGCTTACGAATGCATGCATAATAGGATAGTGGACGGCGGGCGCGATAGAGAAGCGGGAGGAGGAGTGGGGGCCGCCGGGGAAGAGGAGGGCCGGACGGGCGAGTTAACGGCTCGCCGCTAATTGGTGGATGCCAAATGCCAAGTTCGCCGCCGTCTCTCGCGCGCCATCAAATGCGATCGCATGATTATATGTTTACACTAGTGGTCCAGCCTTCTCCCCGAGAGGCTGGGGAGGTGGGGGGGAAGGGCTCTCGGGCGGAAAAAGCCGTATCCCCCTGCGCCTCTCATCGTCCTCCCGTCGGGGGGAGGGGTGCCCCGAATCGCCCACTTGGGTCGGGAGGTCGTGAACTCTCCGCCGGAGAAATCACGGAGGAGAGGACCGCCGAGATGGAATACTCGAGGCGAAAGTGAAGGGACCAGACAGACACTTGGAAAAAACGGAGCCATTTACGAGGCCCTTTTTAATAGCCGCCTCCCAACTTAGGGAGACCCAAGGAAATCGTCCCCTCTTCGTCTCAAATTCCCTTAAGACATATTTCCACCGTTAGGAGTTCCTGAGGAGTCCATTCTACATCTACACAATATTCCGTAAGTCGCCGCAAGGGCTTGTGGCGGGGTGTGTAAGGGCACCGGCCATGCATCCACAAATACAGGGTGCGGCAACATAACTTCCTTTTTGAAAGGGGTTTTTCTTTATAAAAAGGAAGTTATGTTGCCGCACGCTGCATTAGTTCATGCATACATATGAATACACGTCACCTTACACATACAAAGCCACGTGAACTTACCTGCTCCCGTAAATCATGCACCAATGCGTGCGCTAATCTAAATCGTCAAAGTTTGCCTTTTTAAATGAAACTATTGAGGGGCTCGAGTAGGATTTTGTCGCGACTGTCGTGTATCGTGCGAGGGAAGTATGAGTACTTGAATCTATGTAGTGAAGGTGTCCATCCATCTTATTTCACCCCGGCGGTTGAACCTAAAGTAATAATTCAGTGCCATAATAATTCCATCAGTGTAACAAGTAAACTTGGTTGCCCTGTACCAATCCACAACATGGGAACATGAGCACAGTAATTTTCACAATTTTACTGGAGAGAGGCAGGTTCCACCGTACTGCGGCATGCTCATGTACGACGGTGTGCTGTGAAGCGAGTCGACCCACTGTCCAATAAAATTGTGGAAAATTTCCAGGTTCATTTTTAACATGGATACCTAATTCCTTCACAAGGTCACGGGCAACTCCATTAATTATATTCTCAGTAAGGGAATATCGAAAACTGGTTTCCTATAAAAGCTTGCCTTTTGATTTCGCTAACTTAGATGAAGATATCGAGCGATCAATAGGGCCATACTTCACATCGTCGGTCATGGTAATTAAGAATCTAGGAAACTGCCAACAAATGATTTATTATTACTCGTACACTCACTGAAGACACAAGGGGACGAACGAATGAAACTGTTGGAAACTGAATCGAAACGGGACAATTGGAAACATGACAGATCTTTTGACGACTAGAGTATCATGACCGGCAGTTCGACGGTACGTATGCCTTAATTCATTCGCATTCATTCCCTACGGAGAAGTACTTGCGCAGCGAACCCTTAGAAGAAACTCAGAGTGCACCTTCCTTCGGGGCTAACATCCCGCTTACGCGGCGACGACTATCAACCATGATGGGCCGTTGAGACGATAATTCAGAGAAAGAACGTGATTTGGCGATCGATCGGGAGGTTAACATCCCTAAAGTACAAAATAATATCAGTCGGCATGCGGTTCCTTTGTTCTTCATCAAAACAAGCCGATTTAGGGTTCCCGTAAAAAGCAACTCACAAATTCTGAATAACAGCTAGAGAAATTTAAAATTTTAACGCACGACAATCGATGTGGTCAAAATGTTCTGCATGAGGAGGCGATGTAATGTATTCCTCCTTCCTAATGTGACGCTGTTGAAAGTGAATCCTTTACCTACGGAGACAAATAGGACTCTCGGTGGCATGGAGTCGACCCGAGGGGAAATTAGAGGTTAATTGTCACGCTGCTGTCTAAACGCGTGCGAGAGACCAAGGCAGCGTTCGTTCCTCGCAGACTCCCGAGAGTCTCCTTGGCGTTCTCGACATCTCCAGCAAGGAAAACAGCATCTGCATATTCCACTCCACCACGCCCCCGCCCCCGGGTCGGCGCTAAGCCGCTAAGTGCTTCCCTCTGCACACGACCGCGTGTTTACGCGAGCCAAGTAAGGGAACACCTCAAATAATCCCGGATTATTTCCACTCTCAGCTCATTCATTGCCGAGAACAAATGCCGGGCGGTGACGCATTCAAACGTTTCAAAGACCTTCCGTTCATTTATTTCTTTCAAATTTTCCAGCGTCGAAATCGCTGTTGGGGATTCGATGGCGAAAGGATCTCGAATCGCGGTGCTTGAAGACGAAGGCGCACCAGACGGTGCTTCACGACGCAGAGTAAACAAGCGCGGTGCCGTGGAGGTTGCCTTTTTCGAATCGAAGCGAGTGCTGCTGCGAATGGAACAGGGGTCACGGCCGCTCGGGGACGACACGTGTAATTCGCACCGGATAAACGTCAAAGTTGCGTGTACTCTATAACAATTACATCCGCGGCGGTATCTTCACCCATGAAGACGTGACTGCAACGTGTAAACGTACCTTTTCACCGCTAAGTACATGAATAAATGGAAATCACTAATTATCACACCTAATGGTCACACCTATTACCTCATTCCGGAAGTGTCGGCATGCATTTTTCTTTATACACAAGTATATCATTGCGTAGCAGATATTGGTTTTATCCTTGTTTAGAAACAGTTATGAACCCGTAAGTTGAGATTGATAAGTGATGGTAGAGCTCTCCAAGTACTATGAACAACAGTGTGTGCCATTCAAATAGCAGAATAGAGAGGGGAGGGGTCAGTTCCTATCCCTAGGCACTCTGGGTTTCCCAGAAGGGAGATTTAGTACCGGAAAAATCACACAGCCTGGGAGAAGCTGAGGGTGCCCAGAGGCGTCTCCAGGAATCAAACCCAGGCCCTGCAGGTCGGCCAGGCAGTCTAGCGCTCGAGCCACTGGACTGCCTGATTCCTTTCTTTCTTAAAATATAAGAAATATTTTTTTAAGGATAGCATATTTTTAACTTTGTTAGCGTGGTGATACCCTTTGCCAATGGTGACAGTCCTTTCCGCAACAACTTGACAAAAGATTTGTTTTTTTTTTACCTAATGCACGTAAGACAGAGGAGGTTTTATTTATTTAGTCATTATCGAACGCAACACGTTAAACATACGTTAAAATTTTGTGTAAAGGGTGTGTGTATCACTCAAAAGAGTTTCAGTGGAAATGCTTGACATTTCACGAAAGATCAATGCAGTATCATAATGGAAATATTTAAAACATTTTTCACCTCTAATGCCAATTTGATGCATCACTAGCAAGATAAAGGATTTAATACATTATAACAGAGTCTTAGAAGAAAATGTCTGATTAACGGTAAACCGCTATCTTGCTGTGCAACCGCATCGACTGAGAGTGAAGGATATTGGGACTTTAATTTTGTCGCGTGAGTAAAAATACTTTCTAACAGGCGTTCAAAAAAATTACAGGTGCGTATTCGAGAAAATAAATTACGAAGGTTTTTTACGGTTGCTTTGAGAAAATTGGCAACGGAAAACGTTCAGTGTCCGATAGAGAAAAACACTGGACACGAACAGCCAATATCAGTTAATCATAGCGACTAGAGCCTTCTTAACCCATAATGAAAATGAATCACTTCACCGACGATCGAACGAAACTACTCTAGAGCCACTAATTTGCAGCTACATAACGAGAATAGCACAGCGGAAATGGAGGAATTTAGGCGTGCATAAGTGAAGGAACATAGTGTATTATCTATGGAAGGGCTTTCATCTTACCTGTCCGCTCTGCTTATTGGGTGCGGTGTCCGGACACTCATGGTCACGTGGGTTGAGGCACGGCTTCTCCTGATACGCCGTGCTTATCCCAGCCTGCAAAAGGAGGAACGACCACTAAGAGCACGGCATAAGCGAAATCAAGCAACATAACGCATTGAGAAAATAATTTGATTAGAAAAATTATAATTGCCTCCATTAGTAGTTGTTTCCAGGTTGTCCAGTAAGTTATTAGAACATTATTTCCCATGCATAATTACACTATAAAGTCCACCGCCAAAAGGAAAACAACACTTTAGATTCGCCAGCCAATTTATCGCTTCTTCAGACCGACGAGAAATTATATGAAATTTTGAGGAAATAGAAATGCGAAATATGAATATGATAGTACGCTATAGATTGGTTCACACCGGGTGACTTGGAATAAGCCAAGTGCATGGACGTCATGTAAACGGTATCTGGCGTCAATCGATGGAATTGATTTAACGTTAAATGAGCAAAAGTTGTACGTGTTCATAAAGATATTCCGTCACAACGAAACCCACAAAATTAAAAGTTTTTGGAAAACCAAGTGAAAGTTGCTTGGATGTCACGCTTGTATGTCAACCTATCTACGTCTAGAGAATACCTCACACGCAGCCAGGAGGGTGTTAGTGTAAGGTTGGGGCGCCAGTCAACAAAATATTGGTTCTACGCCGACACAAATACTCCGCGATTCACTTAAGAGGTGCGTCGTAGGGGTTGCAAGCATCAGGTGGTAAGGGTATGGGATGAGTAAGGGTGTTTAAGGGGTTGGAGAAAGGTAAAATCCATCCACCGAAACAGTGCATGCATGCTTTTGAAATCCAGAATCCACATTATAAAGGGTGTTGCCCAAATGTCTACTGCCACACGTTCCCGTGGTATTATAGTAGAGTCATAAAATAGAGCGGCTTTTCCTGGATGAGCAATTCAACTTTCAATTAGACTAGTTGATTACTCGTGTAATTAGCTCTAAAAACACACTAGCAGTGAATCCTGGGATTGCAATTAATCAAATCGTTTTAATTTATTCAATCGACCATTTAATTTCGTCCACTCCCTTACCGTTTAACCTTCTTTCCACGTCTCTAAACAGCATTTGCTACACCACTACTTGTATACTTGCCTAGCCGATGCCTTGTCTCCTATTTTATTTTTATTTATTGTATTTTAAATTTTGGGCTGAAGGTGCGCGCTTGAATGAATAATCGGAGTTGCCGGCAGTCCCATATACGGGTAGTAATGACCCCAAAAAAGCTGCTGCCAACCTGGACTTCATCACCGACGGAATGATTAGAACATATCAACACCGACATAAATTGACAGATGCTCTGCGGAATACCACAAATCTTGTTCCTCTTCAACGAAAATTAAAAATTTCAAAAAAATACGTACATACGGATACGTAGCCGAGTGGGTATATCCAGGGTGAAAAAGACGCCCTCCGTGTGGAAAACTGTCTCACCTCGCCGATCCACCTGCAGAGCCGACATTACAGTACCGAAGCGCGCGTAGAAAATTACTTGATTCGCAAAACATTTCAATCAAAACATCTTTCGGCCGTACGTGCCGGGGACCAAACTTATTTACTTCCCCTTCCTGTATTTCTCTCCACACATTCCCTTCGATTCATGGGCTCAGCCAACGTAAATCACCACTCTCGCATCGCGCGATCAAGATCACCCATCTCGAAAGACTGAAACTCCCTCATTTGAGGGCGCCGACAACAGGTTTAATTCGTCGTCCTGGACAGGGAAGGGGGCAAGGGGGGGAGAGGCGTCGCCATGCTCTCTTCTGGCGGAATTCACATGCGATTCGGGACTCCGCTTGGATAAACGCGGAAAGCCCCTCCCCTCGGCTGATTTTCGTGGCAACCCTCCCCAACCCCGATCCACTTTCACTTCTGTAACAATTTAATTTATTTATCTTTAATCACACCACCCTATCATGTAACGGGGACTGCGTGTCAATTTTACTTTTTTCTAAAAGCCAGACTGGGATGGGAGCAACTTCAGGCTCGTCTGATCCCCTCATTCAAACCCGATCCGACTGCCCCTTCAATTTGTTTTGTTTTTCTCTCGGAGCATATTTTAAATTTAAGCGTCGATTTCACCAAAAACGTACTTTCGGCCACATCAAATGCAAAGGACACGCTGTGAGGCTTCCAAGACAGGCGCTCTTAACGGATGGAACATAAAAATGAGTTTTTATTCCTCGCCTTACCTGAAGATGTCAGAATATTACTTTCAGACAAAGATGTGACAATCTACATAATAAACCATTCCAAATAAACTATAATACGTGGTTAGTTAAAATTAGCAATTTTCCACAAAAATAAAATTTATTAATCCAACCGGTTTCAATGACACATCTCTTTTTATTTTTACGTGGAATAGCGTCGCGTTCTTACCACATCACTTGAGGATGAATATGATACAATGTGATTACTTTCGTATTTATTACGGATGTTTAAAATTAGCCCACCAAGAACATGATTTAAACGCTTTAATGTCTATTTTAATATAGAAAAACACGCAGTGTAGGGAATATATATATTATTATTACGATGTAATGTATCGGTTAAAGAAGGTTTTCGGATGGAAACAACCATCAAATTAATTTGTGACTCCTAACGAAACACACGCACGCGCACACACACACACACACACACACACACACACATATATATATATATATATATATATATATATATATATATATATATATATATATATATAATTATTAGGTAATCTACCGGTTAAGGTAGGTTTTTGGATGGACACAACTATCAAATAAATATTTTGTGACTCCCCACCTAGCAAACTAATCTATATGAGGTCCCTCTTCAACTCGGTGTACTTCTTTCCTCCCTTCATCACGTCCAACATCCCTATCCTGTTCCTGCCCTTTCCTCGCTTGCCCAACATCCTCCCCTCTATTACCTTCTTCAACATTCCACTACCGCTCAATACGCCTTTCATCCATTTTTCCTGCCTCCATAGGATTTCTCTCAACAAACCCCTCTCCTCACCCACCACCCCTAGTACTTCCTCATTTGTTTTCCTTTCGGTCCATTTCACCTTCTCCATTATTCTCCACACCCACATTTCAAAAGCCTCCAATCTACGTTTATCCTCCTGCCCCAGCGACCACGTTTCCGCGCCGTACATAGCTACGCTCCATATCAGAGTTTTTACGAGTCTTGTCTTAACATCCCTACACAACGTCCCCGTCATCAACTCCCTCCTCCTTGAGAAAGCCTCTTTGCCTAGCGCAATTCTTCTCCTTACGTCCCACTTACGTACGCCTTTGTCCTTAGGTACCACTTTGACCGTATTGGTCCAAAACACTTCCGAGATATGTAAACTGTTCTACCTGCTCTATTTTTTCCCCGCCTATTTTAATATTTAGCTTAGCCTTTTTCTTTCTGGAAAATCGCATAACCTTTGTTTTATTAATATTGATTCTCATCCCATATTTATCGCACTGAACCTCCAATTCACTCAACAATGCTTGCAACCCCTTGGCTGACTGAGCAACTAATGCTTGGTCATCAGCAAACCTAACCGATTTTACGAATTCCCCTCCGACTTTCATTCCTACCTCCAGTTCTTCCCATGCCTCTTTAATCATTTCCTCTACATATACGTTGAACAGTACCGGTGACAATGGGCAACCCTGCCTTACACCTCTCCCTAACACTGCCCATCCGGACTCTCCGTTCCCCACTCGCACCTGAGCAGTCTGAGATATGTACAGGTTGCCGATCAGTCTCCTGTCCCTCCAATCCATTCCTATTTGCTGTAAGACACGCATTAATTTTTCCCAATTCACTCTATCAAACGCTTTTTCAAAATCTACAATACTGGCAAAAACGTCCTGATTGTATTCTATATTCCTCTCGACTAGTGGTCTCATTATTGCAATGGCATCACGCGTACCTCTCCTCTTCCTAAACCCAAACTGATCATCCCACAATTTTTTCAATAGGTTTCAAAAAATCTTCCGGCCAGATTCCTTCCTCATATATCTACGAATCAGTCCATATAGTCTTCTTCCCACATTTCCCTAAACATTTCAACAGTTCTACAGGAATGTTGTCTACCCCCATGGCTTTATTTGCTGTCATCCCCCTTCCCATCCTTACTGCCCCAATGCCCCTCTGTCACCTACAGACGACCAGCCAATCTCAGAAACCTTCTGAGATCCACCAGCCCTTCGGCAACCCGCCCTGACAAATTTCCTCATATTTCCTCAAACTTGCAATCGCCCCCGATGTAAAACATGTTTGCTGATCAGATCTGCTCCCCTCTCCCCACATCCCCTCATTGTCCCTACACCCCGTTCCCAGGCTAATTGCCTCTCAAAAAATATTATATATCTCTTGTCGTGCAAACAATGCACCTCATTCTATATAGGCGAATGCATTACCGCCTTATCCATCCGAATGAACAATCACCGCTACTCATGTAATTCTGCTTCACTCTCTTCTCTTCCTATCCATTTACACGCAAGTTCACACAACCTATCATTTGACGAATGCTTTTCCCTAACAGTTCTAGAATCCCTACCCGATTCAGCCACAAAGATAGAGGTGAGAACTCGCGAATCCGCATACATCCTATATTTCCGTTCCTTTAAAATTCCCACCCTTAACCGCCATCTTTAATTTCCTACCCAACAGTCCCTAAACCTTCCGCCCCCCCTCCCCTCCCCAGGCACTCTTCCCTCAAAAGCTCTCAGTCTGACCTGAAGAAGGCCTCGTAGTAGGCCTAAAGCTTAAATCATCTACAGTGTGAGTGTCCTTTTATGTGTTATCTGTTTTATTCTGTGTTCTATTGTGCCGTCCAAAAGTTATATATATATATATATATATATATACATGATTTCTTCGAAGTAACACGGAAGTGTTGAATAAAAAACTTAGTAACACACAGCACGAGAACACATAAAAAGAACACTCACAATAATATCTTGATAATTTCGACGGACTCGAGCTCCGTCTTCTTCGGAAGATAAGATATGACCAAGGAAAAGGGTACGCGGTGCAGAGGGAGTATGGGACGAGGGAGAGGGGAAAAAACAGGTAGTGGGGGAGGGGTGAAGGAGGGTTATATGGAGGGGGAGAAAGCGGAGCGGGGAACAGGTGGTGGGAGAGGGGTGAAGGAGGAGGTTATGGAGGGGGAAAGGGAGGCCAGAGGGGAGCGGAGATGGAATAAGGAGGATGCGGAAATAGTAACAAGCGACACAGAAAACTAACAATTCATCCACAGATCCCACAACACCCATGACCAAGGCATCAACTCACCAAGTCATCAAAGGGCTTGACAAGTCAAAACACAGGACAAGGATGACAAAATATATGCGGATGAATAAATTGTCCCACCACCTCGCAAGAAACAAATCCACCTCCATCCATCTCAGCCCCACCCCCCCATTTAGTGAACGACATTGAGACCCAGATGTGGATAGGCTTCACACAGCCATATAAATGCCAATTCCATTGCTTTTAATTTTATAGGGTTATCGGATGGGGGAAGGGATGCTAGCACGGAAACACTGTAACAGTGGTTGAAGGGGGTGTTGTGGTGGGAGGCATGTTTTGGGATGGGAAGACCCGCGGACGGGGAGGAGGGATTACATGAGGCGCGATGATTGTTCACCCTGAGGTTCAGGGGTGTAGAGCACTGGCCTATATATTTGCATGCAAAACTTGTCCTATTTTCACTACTCCACCCCTCTCCATCCCACCTTTTAACTCTCTCCCGCCCTTCCCCCACTCCTCATGCACATCTCAGAATGTAATCTATCTTCTGACTTGCAAACTCTGCCCGGCATTTTATATAGGCCAGTGCTCTACACCCCTGAACCTCAGGGTGAACAATCATCGCGCCTCATGTAATCCCTCCTCCCCGTCCGCGGGTCTTCCCATCCCAAAACATGCCTCCCACCACAACACCCCCTTCAACCACTGTTACAGTGTTTCCGTGCTAGCATCCCTTCCCCCATCCGATAACCCTATAAAATTAAAACCAATGGAATTGGCATTTATATGGCTGTGTAAAGCCTATCAACATCCGGGTCTCAATGTCGTTCACTAAATGGGGGGGTGGGGCTGAGATGGATGGAGGTGGATTTGTTTCTTGCGAGGTGTTGGGACAATTTATTCATCCGCATATATTTTGTCATCCTTGTCCTGTGTTTTGACTTGTCAAGCCCTTTGATGACTTGGTGAGTTGATGCCTTGGTCATGGGTGTTACTATTTCCGCATCCTCCTTATTCCATCTCCGCTCCCCTCTGGCCTCCCTTTCCCCCTCCATAACCTCCTCCTTCACCCCTCTCCCACAACCTGTTCCCCGCTCCGCTTTCTCCCCCTCCATATACCCCTCCTTCACCCCTCCCCCACTACCTGTTTTTTCTCCTCTCCCTCGTCCCATACTCTCTCTGCACCGCGTACCCTTTTCCTTAGTCATATCTTATCTTCCGAAGAAGACGGAGCTCGAGTCCGTCGAAATTATCAAGATATTATTGTGAGTGTTCTTTTTATGTGTTCTCGTGCTGTGTGTTACTGTCTAAGTTATATATATATATATATATATATATATATATATATATATACACGCGGGTCGCGGTGGTCTAGTGGGTAGAGCGTTGGACTACTGACCGGAGGGTCCCGGGTTCGATTCCCGGGCAAGGCACTTTGGGCACCTGCAGCTCCACCCAAGCTAGTTGATTTTTCGGGTACCAGATCTTCCTGGGAAACCATAACCGGCACAAGGAAAGGAACTCGCCCCCCTACCCTGATGTGTGAATATTCACACGCCGTCGGGCTTGGTACATGGGTGAGCTCTACCATAACCTACTAAACCGACCTTCGGGTTGATTACTGTGTTTATGGTTTATATATATATTCACACACACACATGAAGGTAATCCAAGTAGTAACCTCCGTTTTCGTGTAGCGTGAGTGGAGTGAGTCTGGACTAGTGGAGAGAGCCGAATGGTCGCTCTATTGACGGCAGTAGGTCAGTACGCCTCGAACTGTAGTGGTTGAAAGGTCGCGCTGCTTGTCGTTTGTTTACAATAGCAAGCCAAAATGAACAATGTAACTGAAATTCCCACCAAATTTGAGTTTCTTCCGTGGTGAGGTTTTTACTGATAAAAAAACTTCAAAACTGCTGAAATTAATCGGAAAACCATATGCTCTGTACGGGCCAAATGCGATGAGTGACAAGAGTTGTGCATCAGTGTTTCTCGTTCGTACGACAGTGTTGTCCTTCGTTTAAGAATGAATCCGAATCTCCATGATGACCTGTGGTGAACAATGACCTGCGCCTGAAAATTGATGGAAAAGTTCGTAAAAATCGTTTTGCGATAACTGAAATCTTTTTCCACAGATTACTAGGACTCAGGTTGCATGGAAACACGACGGAGAAGTTAGGCTAATACGTGTCTTGTATAACGGAGGTTACTTTCTGGACAGACCATTTGGCGGGAATTTCAATTGAGCTCTTCATTTTGACTCGCAATTGTACCCAAATGACAACGGGGCACGACCTTCCAACCACTGCAGTTTGAGGCGTACTGACCTACTCTGTGCGTCAATACAGCGACCATTCGGCTCTCTCCACTAATTCTCACGACACACGAAAACTGAGGTTACTATCTGGATTACCGTCGTATATATGTGTGTGTATGTATACACACATACAAACACATATATATGTAAACACACACACATATATATGTGTGGGTGTGTTATTTTCAATTAGTTTATATTAGAATGTTTGCATACACATACTTATATATGTGTGGATATACATTCAAACACGAAATCCCGCCATACGGCGAACAAATATTCATTCACATAGAAATAGAGATAAGGAAATGGGAAAGGAACACACATAAAGGACGAATACAAGAGAGGTGGGGAAGGCGGATTTGAGCAGATCACAAATGTAAAAATATTTTCCCCGACCGGGACTTGAACACCGGATCTCTCCACTTGCCGGGCGGATACTCGGTTGGCTGTTTTATAGTATGCCCCCGCGCGCAGGACGTCCTCGACTCTCCCGCTCGAATATGGCATTTTCTCCATTGGTCCCGGTTAGCGGTTGTGCCCGCTTGCCGCGACCTCAAGGTCGACCGCGAGGGACGTCTTCGCGGGTGGGACGGAAGGACGGCGAAGAGAGGAAATAAAGAAAACTGTACCCACAGTTATGGCACTCCGCAGTCGAAAAACAAGGAAGGGCACGCTTCAACGATGCGCGCGACGACTGAAAAGGGGGAGGGGGGGGGCAATCACGGAGCCATCGGGGCCGGATAATAACCGTTGCCCCCCTCACTCCTGCGGGATCCCACCTATCGCCGCCAAATACACAAGACAACGGGTCACGCCATCACGGCGAGAGGCGCGTGTAACTAGCCAATTAAAACCCCCGGAGTAAAAACGAAGCAACAGCGCGACAATATTTATGAAAGAGCCGCGCCCGGTCTCTGACCTCCTTCTTCTCCGCTGCCCCTTCCAGAAATAAAAGCATGGCGTAATTGTAATTAAGGCATTATATTTATGAATGTCTGGCAGGTGTAAGCTGGGCGGGTGCCAATGGCTGGGGGGAGGGGTAGGGGCAGGGCACGGAAGGGTCGTTGGAGGGGTTATGGCTTTTATATCTTGGCGCGCTTCCAGCCTTAAAGAGCCTGCGCGTGGGACAATATTTTAGCAATACAATCCAAATATACTTCCAGTCGAGAACCATTAAATTCCCTATGAAATACTTTTAGGAGCTCGCCCGAGCCAACTAATGGGGAATCGGAAGGAGAAGAGAGAGTTGAAAAAAAATACTTTCTTGGGATCAAAAGGTGCGTGGATTATGTGAAGGCTTTACAATTAGTGAAATAGCCGCCGCGGGAATTTGTTTCTAGAAAAACATTTGTCGTTATTAAACTAATTAATAGGCGAAGTACCTCTTTGATGACATCAAATATGGTAATGAAATCATTAGGAAACTAACTTCTTGAACGGTAATGGGTGACAAAACAAAATAACGGGTTATGGTCCAAGCTGAAGAAGTGATAGACCGTTTACGTTATGTAAACCATATTTTGGACTTTAATGGTTTCTTTAAGACTCAGTTCTTTTCCCTAATGTCTCTGTATTTCTATGCATTGCCCAACTGACGATCACGAAATACCATCAGAATTACATGACTTGAAAGAATTGACTTAGCAGGGGAAAGTTCTCGCCTAAAGATAAATATGAAACGGATGGATTCATATCCAATGCTGTCTCTTTGGAACGTGCAAATTATGCAAATCCTCTTTGGGGTGCAATACGACAGAAGAAAGTCACCACTTAGATTCATCATTCGATAGACACTGCCCATTCCATAATTCACTCAACTATGAGACCATTGAATGGATGTTAAGTAAATAACGAAAACAAACAAATGAATATTCAATATTCTCGCTCTGTGCTCCTCTTCTCGAAGCAATATGAAACCCCAAGGTTTTATCGCAATACATACATGTAATTCATTTTGGAACAGCTGAACCTGTCCGTTCACTCACATTTTTACGAGCAGAAACGGTCTTCGGAATAAGGTCAAAAATATATTTAAATGACGCGTGACACTTTTGACAACTGCAGCAACCGCTGCAAGTGATTCAAATTTTCTTTTCTTCCGTCTAAAAGTTATCCAATTGCGGCACTAATTCTTTTTCTACTTGCCCGTTAATCTTTCTTATTTTATTTGATAAAACCGCATTTCTAAATTCTCCATATAATTAGAAAATTAGCATCCTAATGTTAATTTATACATTCTTATCAAGATGGATAAAGACGACGGAGTTTTAATGTTAATTCTCTTTAGTCGTAGATTGCCTCCCTTACTCACAGAAAATGATGGTAGTGTCGAGAAATTTAAATCAGCACAGACACGCGATAACATGGAGACGATCAAGTCGTAACAATAAGCCAAAATTTGTGTGCATTCAACGTTTGGCAATAAAAATGTTCGATTTAACTTACCCTCTTCATGAAATCCTCCAGAGTGTCGAATGGGAAAAGTAAGTTAAACTCCTTCATCTGCGCAACCATTTTCTCTGGATTTAGATTTGTCCATCGCACAGAAGAACCAATACCCCTGTAAGAAAAAAATCCGATTAAACACATTAATGATTTCATGTGTGTATATATATATATGTATAAACTTGGAAAAGACGCTCTCCGGCGACGCACAAACACACAAACACTAACACAAAAAACACCACACACATAGAAACATAAAAGAAGGACACTTACATTGGATATTTACGTTTCGACGGCACGGCCGTCGTCATCAGAATCAGATATTTACATTTCGACGGCACGGCCGTCGAAATGTAAATATCTAATGTAAGTGTCCTTCTTTTATGTTTCTGTGTGTGTAATATTTATTATCTTAGTTTTTGTGTGTTTGTGAGTCGCCGGAGATCGTCATTTTCAAAATTATATATATATATATATATATATATATATATATATATATATATATATATACACACATAAAGATTCTATAGTTACTATTAACAGAATGATAAAATCTGATATCCAAAAAGCAGCAAATTACTAAATAGATGGCTCCGGTTTAAAATCTGAAAACAGCTACAATACTAGTACGTTACATCGACATTAAACCTTTCATTAGAAGGATCAGGTCAGCCAAAAAAAAGAAACATCCTTTATTAATATTAAGACATTTTAGAAAAAATTCCCAAGAATGTAATGATGGTCACTATAGAAAATATCAGTCCTGGCACCAACGGGAATCGGCCCAAGCGGCCGGATGTCGTGGCCGGCAGCCGGGGAGGCATGGCTTCGACGGTCGTCATCCCACGAAATCCTTACAGGGAAGAAATAACAGCAGCAGGACAGAAGACGCAAATGAAAGTAGTCATAATAGGAACATGGAACGTCAGGACAATGTTGAGGACGGGAAAATTAGAATATATTAAGCGAGAGATGGAAAGAGGTAATATACATATTTTAGGCCTCTGTGAGGTGAGATGGAAGGACAGTGGGGATTACTGGAGTGACAATTATAGAGTGATATACAGCGGCGGGGACGAGAGCCAACGAGGGATTGCCGTAATTTTAAATAAAGGGGTAGGAAGAAGCGTAGTCAACATAGAGCAAGCAATTGATAGAATTTTACTCGTAGAGATTAAAGCAGAGCCGACGAACTTGGCCATTGTTCAGGTATACATGCCACCGAACAACCACAAGGAGGAAGAAGTCGAAATGATGTACGATGAGTTAGGGGATATAACCGCGTGTGTTCCTGCAGGGAAACATCTGATAGTGATGCGGGATTGGAATGCGACGGTAGGCGAAGGAAGAGATGGGGGTGAGGTGGGGGACTATGGGTTAGGCACGAGAAATGAACGCGGGGAGAAAGCAATTGAATTCTGCAGGAGACAGGGGTTAGTCATCACTAACATATGGTTTAGACACCAAAAAAGGCGTAGGTATACATGGAAAATGCCAGGTGACTCAGAAAGGTATCAGTTAGATTATATTATGGTTAGGCACAGGTTTAGGAACAGTGTGATAAATTCGCACAGTTTCCCAGGAGCGGATGCGGATCAGACCACAATTTAGTTGTTATGAAATGTAACGTCCGTTTCAAGAAGATAAGGCAAGGGCGGCGGGTTAGGAAATGGAATTTAGAAGCAGTAAATGGATTAACGAGGAAGGAGTATCAGCAGGCTGTAGAGAAAATGATGGATGACGGTAAAGAACTGAGTACTATCGAAGAAAAATGGGAATGTATCAAGAAAGGGATATTGGAAGCCGCTAAAGACACAATAGGAACCGTTAACGGGAAAAGGATAAGGAAACCATGGGTAACGGATGAGATGATTGCAAAGATGGATGAAAGAAGAAGATGGAAGAATGTAAACACATAGTTAGGCAAAATGAAGTACAAAGAGTTAAACAATAAATTGAGAAGGGCCACAAATAAAGCAAAAGAAGAATGGTGGAAAAGGCAATGCGAGGATATGAAAAGTTTACAGAAAAAGGGTGAAATTGGTGCTCTATACAGCAAGGTTAAGTTATTATCGGGAAGTAAGAAGGGAAGATCTGTGCTAGCAGTTAAAGATAAGTGGGGTAAGATAATAGTAGAACCAGAAAAAATCCAAGAAAGATGGAAAGAATATATAGAAACACTGTACGGTAGAGAACTTAGGCCGACAAGGTTACCCATATAAAAGGAACATGACGTAGAAGAAGATAGCTTAGGTTCAGGCATACTGAACGATAAAATACAAAGGACATTAAAGGAGATGAAAGCAAATAAGGCCATGGGGGTAGACAACATTCCTGTAGAACTGTTGAAATGTTTAGGGAAATGTGGGAAAAAGACTATATGGACTGATACGTAGAATATATGAGGAAGGAATCTGGCCGGAAGATTTTTTGAAACCTATTGATAAAATTGTGGGATGATCAGTTTGGGTTTAGGAAGAGGAGAGGTACGCGTGATGCCATTGCAGTAGTGAGACCACTAGTCGAGAGGAATGTAGAATACAATCAAGACGTTTTTGCCTGTATTGTAGATTTTGAAAAAGCGTTTGATAGAGTGAATTGGGAAAAATTAATGCGTGTCTTGCAGCAAATAGGAATGGATTGGAGGGACAGGAGACTGATCCGCAACCTGTACATGTCTCAGACTGCTCAGGTGCGAGTGGGGAACGGAGAGTCCGGATGGGCAGTGTTAGGAAGAGGTGTAAGGCAGGGTTGCCCATTGTCACCAGTACTGTTCAACGTATATGTAGAGGAAATGATTAAAGAGGCATGGGAAGAACTGGAGGTAGGAATGAAAGTCGGAGGGGAATTCGTAAAATCGGCTAGGTTTGCTGATGACCAAGCATTAGTTGCTCAGTCAGTTAAGGGATTGCAAGCATTGTTGAGTGAATTGGAGGTTCAGTGCGATAAATACGGGATGAGAATCAATATTAATAAAACAAAGGTTATGCGATTTTCCAGAAAGAAAAGGGCTAAGCTAAACATTAAAATAGGAGGGGAGAAAATAGAGCAGGTAGAACAGATTACATATCTCGGAAGTGTTTTGGACCAATAGCGTCAAAGTAGTAGGGACGTAAGGAGAAGAATTGCGCTACGCAAGGAGGCTTTCTCAAGGAGGAGGGAGTTGACGACGGGGACGCTGAGTAGGGAGGTTAAGAAAAGACTCCTGGAGCGTAGCTACGTACGGCGCAAAAACGTGGTCGCTGAAGCAGGAGAATAGACGTAGATTGGAGGCTTTTGAAATGTGGGTGTGGAGAAGAATGGAGAAGGGGAAATGGACCGAAAGGAAAACAAATGAGGAAGTACTGGAGATGGTGGGTGAGGAGAGTGGTTTGGTGAGAGAAATCCTACGGAGGCAGGAAAAATAGATGAAAGGCGTATTGAGCGGTAGTGGTATGTTGAAGAAAGTAATAGAGGGGAGAACGTTAGTCAAACGAGGAAAAGGCAGGAACAGGGTTGGGATATTGGACGGTATGAAGGGAGGAAGGAAGTACTCAGAGGTGAAGAGGGACCTGATGTAGAGTAGTTGCTCGATTGTGTTTTGTTTGGACTCACAAGATATTTATTTGATAGTTGTGTCCATCCAAAAGCCAACCCTAACCGGTGGATTACCTTATAATAATATTTAAATTTTCAAATTATCATATGTTAGAAAAAAATGAGCCCGAGACGAGAGGCGAATTACCAGCACGCCGCTCTTGAATTCCTTCGAGGACTGGGTGATAATACGGGAGCTGCCCTAGCCCTCTGTCGACGCCCTTCCCCTGCGTGGGCAGACACTTCAACGATTTACTTATTGAGGAATGCCGACGATCACCACCGGCACACGCCCACGAAGAGCGTCGGTGACTATTCTCAGGGTTTAAGGCCATCTGTCGAACTTCAAAACGGAAGGACCACGGGAGGGTGTAAATGCAATCAGAAAAACATTTCTCACGTTCATTTTCCGATCTATTAAACCACCGACATCTTGGCCTCATAATAGCCCCACTGCCGAGGTTCCTGGGTGGCAGATTACAATACTTGTTGCAATTGAATAACCAGAAGCGTTTAAAATACAGCATAGATTCCCCTCGTTCATTTACGATCTTGCCTTAAGAAAAATGTCATTACGCCATTATAACATTTTTATAGTTAATCGGTGACACAATTAAAAAATAATGCCATATTTATGGACTACTGACTCAAATAAAACGTACGTACGCATTTGTTATCAGGTCAAAGTCGCCATATTTTTCTAGCCCAAAATTTCTTCATAATGCTTAATAATCTTCAACGCGAATTGCACTGGCAAAACATTGTCCATTTTTTAACAGAAAGCTGATGGAAAGTGACCTGGAGGTCGGGAAGGTAAGCTTGCTAGCGATCAGGTAAACACACGTACATTGTCGTCGCCGAGTATTTAATGCTGATTTGTGATAAATACGAACACACAATAAAACTCACGAAAATATAGGAGCATTATTTCTCCCAATTGCAACAAGTATTGCTAGCGGGAAGAAAAGGGCTAGAATTGACAAAGTTAAGTGCTCGTTATTACCCCGAAACGATACATAAAAATATTTATAACAAAATCAGACCCCTGCCTTTTAAATAAAAAACATTAAAAATTTACTCGAACCCACACATTATTGCCTTTTGTCGATTATTATTATTAGGTAATCTACCGGTTAAGGTAGGTTTTTGGATGGACACAACTATCAAATAAACATTTTGTGACTCCCCACCCAGCAAACTAATCTATATCAGGTCCCTCTTCATCTCGGTGTACTTCTTTCCTCCCTTCATCCCGCCCAACATCCCTATCCTGTTCCTACCCTTTCCTCGCTTGCCCAACATTCTCCCCTCTATTACCCTCTTCAACATTCCACTACCGCTCAATACGCCTTTCATCCATTTTTCCTGCCTCCATAGGATTTCTCTCACCAAACCCCTCTCCTCCCCCACCATTTCTAGTACTTCCTCATTTGTTTTCCTTTCGGTCCATTTCACCTTCTCCATTCTTCTCCACACCCACATTTCAAAAGCCTCCAATCTACGTCTATCCTCCTGCTTCAGCGACCACGTTTCCGCGCCGTACATAGCTACGCTCCATATCAGAGTTTTTACGAGTCTTGTCTTAACATCCCTACTCAACGTCCCCGTCATCAACTCCCTCCTAGTTGAGAAAGCCTCCTTGCCTAGCGCAATTCTTCTCCTTACGTCCCTACCACTTTGACCGTGTTGGTCCAAAACACTTCCGAGATATGTAAACTGTTCTACCTGCTCTATTTTTTGCCCGCCTATTTTAATATTTAGCTTAGCCTTTTTCTTTCTGGAAAATCGCATAACCTTTGTTTTATTAATGTTGATTCTCATCCCATATTTATCGCACTGAACCTCCAATTCACTCAACAATGCTTGCAACCCCTTGGCTGACTGAGCAACTAATGCTTGGTCATCAGCAAACCTAACCGATTTTACGAATTCCCCTCCGACTTTCATTCCTACCTCCAGTTCTTCCCATGCCTCTTTAATCATTTCCTCTACATATACGTTGAACAGTACCGGTGACAATGGGCAACCCTGCCTTACACCTCTTCCTAACACTGCCCATCCGGACTCTCCGTTCCCCACTCGCACCTGAGCAGTCTGAGACATGTACAGGTTGCGGATCAGTCTCCTGTCCCTCCAATCCATTCCTATTTTCTGCAATACACGCATTAATTTTTCCCAATTCACTCTATCAAACGCTTTTTCGAAATCTACAAAACAGGCAAAAACGTCCTGATTGTATTCTATATTCCTCTCGACTAGTGGTCTCATTACTGCAATGGCATCACGCGTACCTCTTCCTTTCCTGAACCCAAACTGATCATCCCCTAAGTAATCATTTGCCTTACTCTCTATCCTTTTGTTGATGATCCTGAGAATGACTTTAGCTGCGTGGGATATCAAACTTATTGTTCTGTTATCCTCACATGACGAAACCTTTGCCTATTTTGGAATAGGAACTAACACCGATCTGACAAAATCTTCCGGCCAGATTCCTTCCTCATATATTCTACGAATCAGTCCATATATGGCCTTCTTCCCACCTTTTCCTAACCATTTCAACATTTCTACAGGAATATTGTCCACCCCCACAGCCTTATTTGCTTTCATCTCCTTTAATGCCCTTCCTATTTCATCGTCGAGTATGCCTGGACCTAAGCTATCTTCTTCTACGTCATGTTCCTTTTCTATGTCTAACCTTGTCGGCCTAAGTTCTTTACCATACAGTGTTTCTATATATTCCTTCCATTTCTAAAATTCTATCTGTCGCTTGCTCTATGTTGACTACGCTTCTTCCTACCCCTTTATTTAAAATTACGGCAACCCCTCGTTGGCTCTCGTCCCCGCCGCTGTATATTACTCTATAATTGTCACTCCAGTAATCCCCGCTATCCTTCCATCTCACCTCGCAGAGGCCTAAAACATCTATGTTACCTCTTTCCATCTCTCGCTTAATATTTTCTAATTTGCCTCTCCTCAACATTGTCCTGACGTTCCAGGTTCCTACTCTAACTGCTTTCGCCTTCTTCTGAGTCTTCTGTCCTGCTGAAGTTATTTCTTCCCTGCAAGGGTTTCGTGGGATGACGACCGCGGAAGCCTTGCCTCTCCCGCTGCCGGGCACGACACACGGCCTCTTGGGCCGAGTCCCGTAGTTGCCAGGACTCATATTATCTATAGTGCCCATCATTATATTCTTGGGAATCATAATTGAGGTGGTTTCCCGTTGCCTTTCTCAATAGTGTTTTTAACGTGACACCATCACTTAATGGCCACCCCACTGGGGTCAGACGCCATTGCAGCCGCCTCACTGAGGAACAGACGCTGCGTGGACTACCTTTCGTCTGGCTCCTAACCTTCGACCTATCTGGCATGGGTGACCCTTCCAGGAGTAATTATTATTACTCCCGCCAGCACAGCTCTAGGGGTCATCGGAACACACAAGCCCTTCCACCACGACAAGGTTGTAGTCCATGGGAAGGCTTTTGTCGATAGGTATAAAATAATAGGGTGATGTCCCAAACGGGTCCCCTGTCACGCGCTCTCGTGAGGCTCTGTGCAAACAGATGTGCCACAGATTTTTGGAAACATTGGAACTCCCTTCTCTGAAGTGACCCCACCAAACTACTCCAAAATAGGTCGCGAGAGCGCCTGAGATCAAAGAGGTTTGCAGGTGTCTCGCTCGGCCCTTCGTGGTCTCTTGAAGTCGTAAGGGGCGGGGCGACACGGGCGATTGAGCACAGCGTGCCCGACTTCCAAAACGGCCCTGAACACTAAACTCCCCCATCTGCGACCCTTCATTATGTCCAGAGCATATGGATAATCAGTTCAGAGCAGTTTCTTAAAGAATTCAAATATACCAAGTAAACACGCCAGCCAAAAAGATTATCGATTGACATGCTATTAACATGTGCGTTTTGCCCCTGACTAAGTGACCAGCCTGGGTATGGAAAATGGACATATAACAGTTAATGGCTAAGTGAGAACTACCACTACAGTAAATAAACAAGTGATTGCATACGCCGCAACCCCACAGCAGAAGCTTCGAGGACCAAACTATTATTGAATACTATTAATTGAACATGCTAAGAGTGAGGCGTTAGACGACAGCTTAATGAAGGGAAGAAATAAATACACACTTTAAAATACAGCAAAAGAAATTTAAGAGCAATAGACACAAGTACTGGCACCTCACCGGCTAGTCACAAACAAGCAAAAGGAAAATCACCAAAAAGACGGTAAAAGAGTCAAAGAATTGATCGCCTGGTGGAAAGCAGATTCCAATCCTCCGAAAGGCCAGTTATAAAGCCTAGAGTTAACAAGGAGAACGTTTTCACGGTAATTGTACAAAAAATCCAGGACTTGTCTGCAATTTATCTGGGAATCTCCACGCTTTTACAGGTCACTTTCCAATTCCAGGACATTTTACGGCTGTTTTTTCCCCAAGGAACGAGGGATCATACTCAATACTAACATCACAGATGCACTGCAAAACAAAACAAGCTCGAGCCACGTTTACCGCCGAAGTGTGGCGGTTTAATGTCCCGGGTCCATCCGACGCGCATCCCCGGACGACAAGCACATGAAGGAGTGGAGAGAGGGAGGAGTGTTCCCGAGGGAGAGGCGGGCGCGTTGGTGGCGCGGCGGACGGGAAAGCCTATTAAACAAAAGTGGAAACTTGTACTCACGGAATCGTAACGGGATAGTCTGGTCCCAGGAGCTTGGAGCCTTCCCAGAAGCAATCCAGCGGGGTGATGATGGAACACGGGAATATGTTCTCCATGATCTGCAATAGAAAAACAAAGAGGGGCGTGTGAGAGAGAGAGAGATAAGAGATGAGTTGAAAGACAAACATTTTTCGAACCAAAAATCCGAAAGGGGGGAGGGGGAATGGAGACGGGAGCGGGAGTCAAAAATAAGGAGTATGGGATAAAAATAAAAGAAAATATAATGGGAGAGAGAGGTTTGTGGGGGATAGGACCCCCTCAACTCTCCCTATTCGCCCTTAAGGGCGGAGTGCAAAGAAATAGACGGACAAACAAATGACTGGCGAAGCACGATCGGGGATTTCTAACGAGACGGGTTAAGGGGAGCGTGGATGCAGACACGTGTGGCTCCAAAGGCGAGGGAGCGGAGCGCAAGACGAAAGAGGAACGAAACCCGCACCAGCAAACCTGACACTGAACGAGGAAGGTGCACATGGCTCGACGACCGTAATCGATGGCATACGTTCACCGGAGTACTTAAATTGTCCAAATTGGAACATGGCACAGATTTAAAAATATTTATTACAAAAACCCAATAAAGAGTCCGTGAGCCTTGGGCGCGGAAGAAGAGAATTTCAAGACTTTCTCGATGACCGCGTGAAAGAGAAATTTCGAAAAAAACTACTGCTTATTATCAAGTGGTTTCAATGTCTGTTTCTTCAACTGTCGACGCAAATGCTAAAATCCCACATACCTTTCATATCGCAAGTACAAGGTTTTACATCCGCTCTGAGTGCTTTTAAAAGGGCATTTCGTATCTAGACCGTTAAATTGCAATGGTACCGCATATTTTTTCTACCTTTTCTAGGAGACATACCTAAGGCGCGCAATAGGCCCGAGGAACCTGCATCGACTTGGTCGCAACGGCCAGACTCCTCCGCCTCAATGGACTCATCCCATCTCCAGCGCGAAAGGTCGCGAAGGGGGCAAGGAGGGAGGGTAGGGGGCGTAGCGCGCACCCGGCTGCTCCCGGTGTCTGTGCGGGAGGACCGCCTCGAGACTCCCCCGCGCCCGCCTTCCCTCCGCCCCCGCATCCTCCCTGCACACCCCTCCTAATACCGCAGCCACGGAGGAACAGATTTCTGAGCCTTAAGGGGAGGTAGGCTAATTCCCAGACATGGGCGGGCGTGAGCGCACGGACGTGTTCATTCATCTGAAACCGCATTTGCAAAATTATCATAAAGTAATCTACCGGATAAGGTAGGTTTTTGGATAGACACAAATACAAAATAATTATTTTGTGACTCCAAACAAAACACAATCCAGCAACCTACTCTACATCAGGTCCCTCTTCATCTCTGGGTACTTCCTTCCTCCCTTCATCCCGTCCAACATTCTTATCCTGTTCCTGCCCTTTCCTCGTTTGCCTAACATTCTCCCCTCTATTATCGTCTTCAACATCCCACTGCCGCCCAATACGCCTTTCATCCATTTTTCCTGCCTCCATAGGATTTCTCCCAGCAAACCCCTCCCTCGCCTACCATCCCTATTCCTTCCTCATTTGTTTTCCTTTCGGTCCACTTCACCTTCTCCATTCTTATCCACACCCACATTTCAAAAACACTTCCGAGATACGTTAACTGTTCCCCCATCACTATCAAATGTTTACCTGCAGGAACACACGCGATGATATCCTCTAACACGTCGTACATCCTATCGACTTCTTCCTCCTTGTGGTTGTTCGGTGGCATGTATACCTGAACAATGACCATGTTTGTCGGTTCTGCTTTAACCTCTACTAGTAATATTCTATCCGTTGCTTGCTCCACGTTGACTACGTTTCTTTCTATCTCTTTATTTAATTTTTCGGCAATCCCTCGTTGGCTCTCGCCCCCGCCGCTGTATATCACTCTATAATTGTCACTCCAGTAATCCCCGCTATCCTTCCAGCTCACCTCACAGAGGCCTAAAATACCTATATTACCTCTTTCCATCTCTGGCTTAATATTCTCTAATTTGCCTGTTCTCAACATTATCCTAACATCCCATGTTCCTATTCTCGTTATTTCGTTTTCTCCTTCTGCGTCTTCTGTTCTGCTGCTGTCGGTTTTCCCCTGCAAGAGTTTTGTGGGATGACGACCGCGGAAGCCTTGCTTCCCCCGCTGCCGGGAACGACACACGACCCCTTGGGCCGAGTTCGGCAGTTGCCAGGGCTCAATTTTGTGTCCATCATTGTGCTTGGGAATAATTATTGAGGTGGTTACCGTTGTCTTCCTCAAGAGTGTTCTTAACGTGACACCATCACTTAATGGCCGCACCACTGGGGTCAGACGCCTTTGCAGCCGCCTCACTTGGGAATATAGTAGACGCTGCATGGACTACCTGTCGTCTGGCTCCTAAACTTCGACCTATCTGGCATGGGTGACCCTACCAGGAGCAATTATTATTACTCCCGCCAGCACAGCTCCAGGGGTTATCGGAACGTACAAGCTCTTCCGCCACGTCACGGCTGTATTCCAGGATTTGTGATTTGTTTTTATTTTGAAATAATTGCAAGCATTAAAACCAGGCAAAAGTTGGACGCACAGAGTGCCTAGCACATTTAGAGAACTGAACGAATAAAAACAACACAACTTTTAACCGAGAGAAATGGCCTCGCGAAACATTTTTGAGGGCGGCCAACGTAATGGCTCGAATTGGAAAACTCAACACTTGTGGTTTCCACAGGAGGAGAAATCCATTTCAAATTGGAATAGCTTTTAGAAAATTTTTAAACGCATTTAAGCCTGCCATTTACTCATCAAATTCGTTTAAGCGTAGCCATTATTGTAGTTTTATGAATAAATGTATTTTAAAAAGTTTTTTTCCTTTTTGTTCATGCATATTTTTTCCACTAATTTTATCCTCCTCCCGCCTTATGGTTTGCAGCTCACCCCGGGCAGACAGTGAGCAGCGGAGTAGGAATTCCAACCCGAACCGAGAATCTCAGTCACAGCCACGGAGGGAGGACACAGCGGAGATGGAAAGACAACGACGCTAAGGTGGACGTCACCCCTCAGGACTTGCTCCTGACATTTCCCTCCTTTCTGACCGTTAGTTGCACACCGAGCCACATTTTGAAGGCCATAATTTATAGCCCCAAGCTAAGAACGCATTCATGAAGAAGACGCAATTACTCTTTTCAAAGGACCTAAGGCTGGAAACAAGGAAACAATTCGCAAGACTTTCGTGTGGGGCACGGAGCTCTATGGCTTCGAGACTTGGAATTTTGGAAAAGGGCACCAGTGAAGAACAGAAGCCTTTGGAACATGGTGCTGGAGGAGAATGCTGAAGATTAAATGGAGAGACAAAGTAAGGAACGAGGAAGTATATGGAAGAGCAGAAGAAGATAGGACCATATGGAGAACTCTACGGCAAAGAAGAAATAGATGGATTGGACACACATTGAGGCACAATGGATTGATTAGGAATATAATAGGAGGAAAGATTCCACGAGGAAGACCAAGAGACATGAACATAGGACAAATTAAGACGGACGTAAAACAGAAAGGGAATCAAAGATTGAGGGAATTGGCATTAAAAAGAGTAGAATGGAGGGCTGCAGTAAACGAATCCTAGGATTGAAATTCTGATGATGATGATGAATTTTAGAGCTCAACGTACGATTACCAAGTTCATAATGATGGCTGCCTTTTTGTGATCGTGCGTGCGTTATGTCATCCCATTGACATGGGGCATTCTTAAGCTGTAAAATTTATGAACCGCATTCCAATCACGGAACGTCTTCATATCCCCCCTGGGAATTTGAATATCCGAAAAGGTTTTGCAACACATGAATGGTAGTTTAGCAATTTATGTTAGTTAGGCCCTAGACTGAGTATACTGCGGGATCCTCACATGGTAGACAATTTTGGGACTAGATCGAGTGCAACGTAGAGCAGCTAGGTTTGTTAAAAGTTGGTATGAACAACGAAGCAGCTTAACGACACCATTGGAAGAATTAAGATGGGAGACACGTAGGCTTCAACACAGGTGAAATTTACTGGACTAATTTGAAGCATCTGAGGATGCTAAAGACATTTACAAATTCCCGACTTACTATGGCAGGATCAGGTCACGTACGTAAAATCAGAGAGATAAATATTAGAACGGATAGATTTAAAATGTCGCTTTTTCCATAAACCATCAGAGATAAAAATAGATATGAAAGAAATCGAGTAGAAGATAATTACATTTGACCATCCACACATGCTGTCCATATTCTGCATGTTCTTTTCTACATGTCATTTTTTTATTAAATAAAATGCATGATTTGAATTTAACCATTCTACCTGTGTTATTGATAAGTGTTACATTTAAGTAAGTACCTTCTTTCGTGGGATTCACATTTTTCGAGTGCGTGATTAATCTAATATTTGTGTAGATGTGACATGAATGGGATTGCGCATGCATACCTGGGACCTGACACTCACGCCCTTACAGTAGCATGCAGGGTTATGCGTAGATGTAATGGTAGCCTGCCGGTTACAGTAACTTTTGGGTGGGCACACAGTTAAATTTCCGGGCCTTACCTAACCCGACGCAAACACAATGAAAAAATCAAGAAAAGGACTTGGTGAAAAATATTTTTCGGTAATATAATGAATTCCTCTCATTCGACGGAAAATAGATTATATACCAACTTGTTCCAACGTACTTTGCATGGTTTTCTAGATTTAAAATTAATATTGGATATAATAATATAAACACTTTCAAGGGAAAATAGAATGTTTTGATGTTTTTCGTCATACTTAATCCTTATAATTTATTGACATTCTCGTAAAAAAAGAATGCTTCTGACATTCATGATATTTGATTCTCGGCATGCGCAACGGCACGTAATACTTTAATAAAACCATGCGACGTCAGTTTATTGAGTATACTAGATCTCACAATCTGAACTCGGAGAGAATGAGAAACCCCTAAAACTTCTCACCAGCCAAAGGCCGGCAATATTCCCCGACTTGTCTAATTAACTCGGATGGCCTCGGATAAAATTACTCGCGTCTCAGGTAATCACTTTCGCTTGTAACCGTCCATTTCATTCCCATTACTGACGATCAGGTAAAAACAGACAGCCGCGACATTTTATGATGTAAAATTTCATAATCGCAAATCTCGTAATCAACATTTATTTTTCAAATCTTTTTAAATGCCACAAAACCGATGTTTTTTTCTGCACATGAAACAAGTTCAGTTCCGGCTCGACAAAGACAATAGCCAATAGTCAGGGAAACGCAGATGGTAAAAAAAAAAACAAATTTTATTCACCACAGGGAGATTAAAAAAAAGGAAGAGCAAGCTCGCGACAGATGGAGGAGGAGACGAGCATTAAAAAAGAATCTGAAAAGATGACATGGAGAAGAAGGGTTTAGGAAAGCAAATAAACCGATTCCGCGTGGATGAGAGTGAGTGCGGCGCTGGAGGGAGTGGAGGGGAGGGTGTAGAGGGGAGGAGAAAGCCGAGAATTGGAAGGTAGGGTGGGGGTACAAGGGACGGGATGAATGGAGGTTATAGTGGCGGCCGTGGGAGAAGGCAATGTGCGAGGAAAAATTGAGGCGGTGGCGGCGGCGAGCGGGAGCCGAGTATTTATTATTGCACAGACGGGAGAGGGATTGGATGCGGAGGGGATGCGTCGGGACGGAGGGCTAATGCTCTGAGTGACGGGAGGGATGATGGCCGTAAAAGCCGGCAGAGGGGAGGGATGAAAAGGTGGAGGAAGACATATTACACGTGTTCGGGGGAGGGAGGGAGGAGAGAGGAGGTTTGGGAGAAACTATTCGGTGGTCCATTCACTCGAGGGCTCCAGACGACTCCACACTTGGTGCGGGGGTGGGGAGGGGGGAATCGATGGAAAATTGCTCAGACCGACCGACTCCTCCTGCCACCACTCGAAGACGGAATGCTCTCTGGCGAACTCACAGGCGAAGTCGAGTGAGAAAAACACGCAGAGACACCAATATTCACTCGGGAGGGGGCTCTGATTCTGTGTTCACCGTTCTCGTGCGGATCATTTGCTCGCACCGATTATCCGTGAACACCATATTATCGCGACATCGTCCCCGACATTTAAAAGATCGAATGGACCTCCCGTGTTGGACTCGGGGAGACCGAGGTTTCCTAGGAACGCACCAAGAGGGGAAGTTTCGCAAGCGCTCCCGCCACCGTTCATCGAAACCAGCAACGGAAACGGAGCGGCAAACATTCCATCCCTTCGGTGTCCTCGTTTCTTCCGATGATGAACAGGTGCTCATTTATTTCCGCTCGTGAATTTTATGCAATCGATGAGTCATTATGTTGCAGCTCGATCTAGAGAAAGCGGGATCGAGTGACCAATCCGGAATATGGAATATTGTCCAGCAAACCAATTTCGTGCGAAAACGCTTCCCACTCTCCATTCCGACCCGAACTTCCCGACTCATAGTGACAAACTGAGCAGCGAACACATTTAAATAAGCATCTTTGACGCAGATTCTCAAATGACCTACATTTATTTACTTACAGTCTAATGTTATCCATGGAGGTTCGCAATTTGAATGGTTCCGAATAAAAGAGACTACAGCTCAGACGACGACGAAATCAAGTGAGGCCGCACGACAGAGGCCATAGTGTTTTGACATAATTATGTCTTGGCCCTGGAATGGAATTCCTCATCCACCATTTCGTCCCGCAAATATCCCCACTTTGAATCTCGGTGTGCGATAACGAAATGCTTGTAATGAATCCATCCCTTGTGAAAGTGAAAATCATTCGAAACGGAAGGCTCACTCCAAGGAACCAACCAAGGTCGGGCATTTAAAAAGAGGAGGAATAATCAGTCAAGCCGACACACACGACGAAATCCCGTCAAAGAAGAGGCCGACGCTGGAATTGAAAATAACAATTTGCGGGGATAAGGAGAGGGAGGGAAGGGGAGAGGGGCGGGGCCGGTAGCATCTGATCTCAATCGCAAACAAAATCCATTATCTCAGTGGTCATGGCAGGTGGGATTGGAACAGCAATCCCTCCAGGAAGGATTTGCCCCGAGCCCACCTCCCCCCCCCCCCCCCCCCCCGATGCAACTCACCTTCCGAATGGACCGCCCCTGCAAGTTCCGAGAGCTCAGCGATTTAAAAAATCAGCCGTCGCAGATAAGCGACGACCTCCCACGCGGTGAGCAGAAACGTTAAAAAAGAAAAATGCAAGGTAAAATAAACCAACTCACCTGATCGATGTAGTGGAAATCGAAACTGGGGACGCTGGGAGAGTAGCACAGGTCCTTTAGACGCCAGGTTCTGGAAAAAAAGACGGCAATAATTAGAAGAAGGAAACATTTCTGTAAATTAAGGAGAAAGGTTGAGCACTGAAGTCCGATCGGAAAAAAATCTACGATAAAATATTTTTTTGAGGAATTAACTTGCCGATACGTTTTCGATTAATCTACTAACTAATGATCTGCAATCGAGGAGGAGGTTTTTTTAATAAACACAAAATAACAACAAAAGGAGTCTTAAAAATTATTTCTTGTAAAAAAATTACTATTGGCTTTTAGAGAATTCTTTCCCACTCTACATATAATAACGGACACCATCAGTCACCAATACATGTTTTCAGCCTGAGCAATTAACGCCAATACTTTTAATATGGCAACACACAACTCCTATTAATATACCGTTTTTACCGCCAATTAAAAACGGAAAATGTACGTAATTAAAACAATCACGCAATTCGATATTTAGAGCCTACATATAATTACGCCGAAAGATAAATAATCAAAAATGCAAGAACCTTTGGAATGCACTTAAAACCTTTCGTTGCAAGTCGTTTTTCCCTTCGGTTCGCTAAGGAGGACAACATTGTAGCCGAAATACGCGTACCCGACGCACATCCTAGTCTTTCCCCGTTCTTTTGCGAACTTGCTCATTTTGAGTAATATTCTCCCAGTAGTAAGGCCCTTTTTAATGTATTGGTTTTCCTGAGTGCTCGTGAGTGTTTGTCCATATTGCGGAATTTACTCCCGTAAACAGTCACGGATGGTGTATCTGTTCGTAAACCCAGGTACATTCAACGGAGTCCCTGTGTCAATGATCCCATTCTGGGTTTGAATGTTTGGGTCTGTAGTCGGTCACTAGAAAGAAAGTAATATTCCCGAAAACTACTGCAGAAGGATGTTTTGCTTGTTGGTCACCGTCGTGAATATCGGAAAAGAAATACTTAGTTATTCCACATATATTTTATTAAACACGACCAAGGTTTCGACTTACAAACCTGATCAAAGTCGAAACCTTGGTCGTGTTTAATAAAATATATGTGGAATAACTAAGTATTTCTTTTCCGATATGAATCGCTTCCACAAAGTGACGCTTCAAACCATTCAATCCACTGTCGTGAAATTTAATTTCCCACAAACCATCGCAACAAAATTTTGTTTTCATTGCGGGACAAGTGGTGCTAACTAAGTACGGCTATAGTAGTTTTCTTTTATTTTATTAAAGAAAAGTGCGTTTACCTGAGAGGGAAATCATTGAAAAGTTGTGTCAAACACAACACCCGCTTTGAACATCAGTATCGTTACGTTACGAATTAAATTCCTACCTAAAACAAAAACCACGGCAGCACTTTCACAAAAGCTTAATTGATGAACAAGGAATCGTGTGTAAAATCGCTGTCTCTTGTATTCAAGAGGGTTGCGGACAAGGGCCAATTGGGAGCCGTCACGAAATGAAACTAGGTTCGCAGAGAAGACGAGAGGGGTCGTGCGTTGAAGTCGCCCGTGGGGAAGTGAACCTCCACTCTCCCACCGCGCCACGATTGTAGTTGTGTGTCGGTAACAACTCGGGGCTTCCCCGTCCGTACAAGAACCTCCACTTTCATTTGCACGCGGTTGCCAGAGGCATCCAAGGTCACAAGCCGCGATTCCCCGGTGCCAATGTACCCCGCCGAACGCAATGCAGCAAGAGGCGCAATTGGGGAATATGGAGCCGGCCGGAAAACTAAACCTTATCATCATCGAAGTAATTTACTAGCGACGTAGTCAGACTTTGGCTTCTCATTTACCCGCGAGGATACGAGGCGGGGGGTCTTAGGGCACCAGTCAGGAATGCATATATGTACATGGGTTCATGCATGCGTTTGGATAGAAATTTGAACATGAACGGAAATATACATGTCTATCTACATTATGTAATGACGAATGCGTTTGAATTTATCGTTACATTTTGCTATTTAACTAAAAAATACTCTAGTACTTGGTTCCGTTTCATTCTTATTTATAGGACGTCTTACGAAAATACATAACTATCATAACTACGTCACCCGATGGACTTCCCATTCCCAATGTTAGAGACCTCTAAAAAATGTTGTGTGATTTATTACTTTTCTTATTTTATCAAGTCGGTAGCTGTATAAATGTTCCCGAATATATATTATAAGGTAATCTACTAGTTAAGGTAGGTTTTCGGATAGACACAACAACCAAATACATATTTTGTAACTCCTAAGAAAACCTAATCTACATCAGGGCCCTCTTCAACTCTGTGTGCTTCCTTCCACCCTTCATCCAACATCCCTATCCTGTTCCTGCCCTTTCCTCGTTCGCCTAACATTCCCCCCTCTAAAACCTTCTTCAACATCCCACTGCCGCTCAAACGCCTTTCATCCAATTTTCCTGCCTCCATAGGATTTCTCTCAACAAACCCCTCTCCTCACCCACCATCTCCTCCAGTACTTCCACATCTGTTTTCCTTTCGGTCCATTTCACCTTCTCCATCCTTCTCCACATCCACATTTCAAAAGCCTCCAATCTACGTCTATCCTCCTGCTTCAGCGACCAGGTTTCCCCGCCGTACATAGCTACGCCCCATATCAGAGTTTTTACGAGTCTTGTCTTAACCTCCCTACTCAACGTCCCCGTCATCATATCCCTCCTCCTTAAGAAAGCCACCTTGCCTAGCACAATTCTTCTCCTTACGTCCCTACTACTTTGACGCTATTGGTCCAAAACACTTCCGAGATATGTAAACTGTTCTACCTGCTCTATTTCTTCCCCGCCTATTTTAATATTTAGCTTATCCTTTTTATTTCTGGAAAATCGCATAATATTTGTTTTATTAATATTGATTCTCATCCCGTATTTATCGCACTGAACCTCTAATTCACTCAGCATTACAACCCCTAGGCTGACTGACAAACCAAAGCCTGGTCATCAGCAAATTTAACTGGATTTACGAATTCTCCGCCGACTTTCATTCTAACCTCCAGCTCAATTCCGTCGAAATTATCAAGAAATAACGTGTGAGTGTTCTTTTTATGTGTTCTTTTATTGTTTGTTGCTGTCAAAGTTTTTTATTCAACACTTCCATGTTACTTCGAAGAAATCATGTGAATATATATTATCACTATTTGTGATTTCTAGAACGTAATTATTTATTTATTAAAAAGTTTGTTCATCAATGTAAAATAAATGTAAAAATATAAATGTTGAAATTCATCTTAAATGTGCTGCATTACGTGTTAGAGCCAGACTTGCCTCAAATGCAATGCTAATGGTGGCGACCACAAAATAGATTTTCCTCAGGGCTATCTCAATTCTGCATTCGTTAAATTGAATATATGGTAGTATTTTATAAATGTTATGTGAGAAAACTTTCCCAGCTGGAATGAAATTATTATTGCTGTTTTCCTCTAGTGATGGACGTTAAGGCCGGGGAACGGTCGCGGGTTCCTCGGATGGGCCATTGCGTCGATGGGAGCCTTCGACTGGGGGTGTGGGAGCAACTCACATGTCAAAGAGGTGGACGGTGACTGAGGCGGCGGCGGATACGGCGTCGAGGTGTGCGAGGAGGGCCTCCGGTCGGAGGAGGCCGGCGGAGGGGGCGTCGTGGGGCGTCTGGATGAACAGCTGGTGGGTGCTGCCCCCGGTGGCGGCCGCCGCCGACGGCCCCCCGCCCAGAGCCGCCTCCGCGTACCTCAGCTCCCGCTCCAGTTGACCGCCCTCTGAGGAGAGAAGGGAAATAAGCGTGAATGGGCGAAAAAAAACACATTATAAAAGAACACCCGGGAACTGACAATCACGTGTTCTCCTGGAGAAAGCGTTAGCCAAGATGGGCGACACACTACAAAATATGCCATTTGATCAACATATCACGCTCCGTACGTAACCACACAGTCATCAACATGGAGGTCGGTTCGATAGCGGGGGGCAGAGAGTTCATCACTTGCTATTGATGTCCTATGACAAGCGATATGCACGAATCCTGGCAAGGGGGATAGGGATTCTTACCCCACGGCAACCATGAAAGTTCCCTAATGCATATATCAAGCCAAGTTGTGGGCAGCGATCTAGAAAAAAAATGACCTTTAAGAATTAATTCGCTGTTCAATGCTTTGAAAACAATTTCTACATCACAATTCACCGTTTTACCATAATTTGATTATAAAACGATAAGCGTAGAGGTTTCTATCACGCTAGATGAACACACAAAGTTTTGAATAACAGTCATGTGTAAAAAGAAGAGGCATTGAAGGAATTTGGACGAGGTCGCAGAGAGACTTAAGAAACACTTTTATGCGTGGTGGGCCACTGACTATCAAACCAAGTCCCCGGGATATTGACGTACTTATGCTCATCATTACGTAGAATGATGTCTTAGACCACTTCTGGTGGCATCATCATCAGCATAAGTTCCATAGGAAGTCTCAACGTTACAATCGCAGAGTTATTACTTTTTACTCTCTTGGAAAAATCTACACTCGCTTCAATTTTGCGAATATTTATCTTATGTAGTCATTAAAATGAAGACGTTTCATCCATTACGGGGGAAGGGGTTTGAGTGACCGGAATTTAAACAGCCGAGGTCTCGTAACGTTCCCGTCGTACCCCCTATTAATGTCTCCCGAGGTCGACCATTTACTACTCGTGAAGAATTTCGCGACCCTCGGGAAACGCTACCAATTTTCATGCACAATACGTGATTAACGACAAGCGCGACCCGTTTGGGCCCCTCCCTCCCCCCAGTGGGCCCAAACCGGGTGGAAACTGGGACATCGACCAGCGGAATCCGCGGCGTGGCGATCGCAAAGTGGAGCAGGAACGAGTCCGGTGCCCAGACACCCCCTTCGAGGTCTCTCGAGTCCCGCCTCACCGATAATAACCCGACGATTAACGAGGCGGGAAGAAAGAACGAGGACCAGACCCCCGCGGAAAATGACCGGGGGACCGCGGGGGCAGGGATCGTACGAACGGAGAAGATGCAGCATGCAAATAGAACGATCGCACTCCATCCGTCGCGTTCCCCCGGGAAAAGTCAGCAACCACTCGGCCGTCCTCTTCGGATAACAAACAGTCAAAGAAGAGAGGGGCGATGGAAGCGAAAGCATGGCTGGGGGCGGGCGAGGTGGAAGGGGGAGCAAGAGAGGAGGGTGAAGCGAAGAACATTTCTCACTGGGGGAATGGAGCGAACGTGGAACGGGGAATCATCGTTCTCCCTCCGAATTCGAAGCAGCAAAGTGCATCAGCAATGGGTTGCCCAACGTTGTGACCGATGGGAGGAGCGTGGTGGTAGTCCAGTGGATGGAGCGCCAGGCCGATCAGCCCAGGGGCCGGGTGGGCGTCGATGACGCCTCGTCGCACCACCACCACCTTCTCTCGAGCTGTACGTGATATTTAGGGCACGAGATATTCCTGGTTGACCACAGGCGGCACGGGGGCATGCATATGCGAGGCTTAGTACAGAAACGGCCTTCATAACTGCCTATCGAACCAAACTCCAGGTTTAATCCTAGTGGTTTCGGATGGACGCAACTAAAGTAAACCAATTTTATAAAATATAATAATTTTGTAACCGGAACTTATTTTTTGGGAAATTCCGGGTGGAACCAAGAAGAAGGAAACTAGCGCGTGCTTTGAATGTGAATTGCTCACTCGCCGCGGAGGGCTCGCTCGAATGATTAAGTGGTTTATACGAGATGAGGTGAGGCATCAAGATCACCCCTGGGGCTGATATTTTTTTTTCTCTAAAAGAGACTTTCCCCGGGGTTTCCCACCAAAACGTCGCCGGAGAACCTACGGAAGACACGAGAGGAACGAGTCTAGGAGGTTGCGCCGGGAGAGATGGATGAGTCGAGCCAGCGGGTTCCCGCGTGCGCCGGGGGTGGGGGAGGGCGGGCGTCGGGAACCCGACGCAGACCACGCATCGCGACATGTAGCATCGAGTCCCAACCTCCCTCTCCGACCACTTCCACGCCCAAAAAGGACCCGCGGGCGGGGAGCCAAGAGGGGGAGGGTCCAACCTCCCCGCCAACGCATCCGAACCCTCGGGAGGGGGGGCGGGGAAGGGAGATCAGACGGCGGAGACTGGGGGGAGCAGACATCCACCCCCCGTTCCATTCCTTCCGCCTCCCACATCAAACCGCGTTCCCAAAACACACGCACACATGCAAACGGCCCCTTTCCGACGAAGATTATCCATCAAACGGGAAGAAAGAACGGTCGGGGTTGTCGCGGACGGTGGTGTATAAATATGAGCCGAGACGGAGCTCTCCCACTTCGATGGGATTAGAAGGGCGGCAGGCACGAAGGGCGTCCACAGGGTGCCTCCCGAACTCACCCTCCATCGGCCGCGCAGAGGCAGCTCAAACTACAAGGGCATCCTTGGGATCCCCTTGAGGGAGCTATAACCCCACATCTCTCCCTTCAAGTACACCACAAAGATCTCTTTGGAAATTATCCCCTTGAGGGAGCTATAACCCCACATCTCTCCCTTCAAGTACACCACAAAGATCTCCTTGGAAATCACAACGCCATTACATTACTTCTCTCCGTGTCAATAATTACCCGTTACATATCAATCAGCGAAAATTAATCCCCATTGGCGGGAAAATTAATCCCCATTGGCGCGGTGAAAAGTCCATCACTATTGGCGATGGATTGGGTTGGGCGACGAGTGTACGCTTGTGATTTCGTGAGCCGACGGCTTATTCAAGAGGAATAAACAACCAAACATTTCGCAGCCTAATTTCGTGGCGCATGTTTTACTTCAGCAGGTGTCCATTCGTTCGCCACGCTCAGCTTTCCGTTTCGGGGAAGCCCTTAAAAATTAAACTCCCTCCGCATCACGACCATCTCCTAATGACCGATATTCTTGGAATCGCTCCCATGAAAAAAGAGGGATAACAGAGGCCGGGGAGATCGGTTATCCTCACCAAAAACGCACTCAGTCTGCCTAATTAACCTCTGCTATGGGGCTCTGATTTCAGTGAAATAAACAGGCCTCCAGTCTGCGCGACACGTACGTCCTCGAAGTACAATAATTAAGGGTCCAATTCTTTATCTCTACCTCGATGAAAACTAAAATTATTTCATACCACCATACACAAGTGAACAATGAATTAGTGCTTACGACTGACACAAGTGCATTGAAACTCGAAACATACATTAAGTATGAATGTTAACATCCTGAATCCTCCGGGAAGGTTCGCGGTGGACTACTGTTGACGCGGCAAGTGGAAGATCCGGTGTTCAAATCCCGGTCTAGGAAATATTTTTACGTGCGTGATTCTGCCTGATTCCGCTTTTCCCACCTTTCCTGTGTTCGTCCTTTATGCGATATATGTTCCTTTTCCTTATATCTATTTCTAACGGAATGAATATATATATATATATATATATATATATATATATAATATATTTATATATATAATATATGTATATATATATAATATATGTATATATATATACATATATTCTTATACATTGATGTTGTCACCATCAAAATAGTCCCCATTGGAGACTGTGCACTTGCCAGCGCTTCTTCCAATCCACGAAACACTTCTCAAACGCGACCTTTGAGATGTCCTATGCGCTTTTAATGTCATCTACGACTGTAAAACGAGGGCCCTTCAAGGTTCTCTTAATTTTTGGAAATAGGAAAAAGTTACACGGAGCTATATCTGGCGAATATGGAGACTGGGGTATCGTTACAGTATTTTTTTTGGCCAAAATTTCACGAACAAGCAATGAGGTGTGAGCTGGTGCATTATCGTTGTGCAAAAGCCATGAATTGTTTTTCCTGGCGTTTTTTTTTCGGATTACTTCACGCAAACGGCGTTTAAATTGTAGGTAGTACTTCTTGTTGACCGTTTGACCTGGCGGCAGGAATTCATGATGCGCTATGCCATTAAAATCGAAGATCACAGTGAGCATAACCTTCACGTTCGACCGCCCTTATCCAGCTTTTTTCGGTCTTGGCGAGCCAGAATGCCTCCACTGGGATGATTGAGCATTAGTTTCAACGTCATATCCATAAATCCATGTTTCGTCACCTGTAATAATACGTTTAAGTAATTATGCATTGTTTAGTTTCTTTAATTTTTGCTTCATTTAGTAACTACTGAGCAACTTCCATTCGCCGCTGTTTTTGTTCAAAATTCAACCATTTTGGAATGAATTTTGCTGCCACGCGTGTCATACCAAAAATATTGGAAAAAATGTCATGACATGATCCAATCGATATGCCAACATCATCAGCGACCTCTCTAATTGTGAGTCGGCGATCGTTCATAACCATTTCTTTCACCTTTTCCACGTTTTAATCGATGATTGTTGATGTGCTGGGCCGTCCAGGGCGTTCGTCATCTTCAAGGTCTTCACGGCATTCCTGGAAACGCTTATACCACTTGTAAACTCTTGATTTACTCTAAGCAGACTCACCATAGGCCTTTGTTAACATTTCACACACTTTGTTACACTTTATTTAATTTTTTACGCCACATTTGATACAACTTCTTTGATCAATTTCTTTTAAGAAACGAAAATCGCCGAGCTCATACAACACGTCAAATCTTAGTGGCTGTCACAGACAAAGTCCACCATGAAAACAGCTGAAAGTTTTACCATACTTCAAAGGCATGTATACCAACATAATTAAAAAAAGGTTGACAATCGGACTCTCCAATCCCGTGAAATGAAAAAATTCTCTTTATTTTTTTGCATACCTCCTGTGTGTGTGTGTGTGTGTGTGTGTGTGTGTGTGTGTATGTATGTCTGTGTGTGTGTGTATATTTTTTAAGGTAATCTACCGGTTAAGGTAGGTTTTTGGATGGACACAACTATCAAATAAACATTTTGTGGCTCCCCACCTAGTAAACTAATCTATATCAGGTCCCTCTTCATCTCGGTGTACTTCTTTCCTCCCTTCATCCCGTCCAACAACCCTATCCTGTTCCTACCCTTACCTCGCTTGCCCAACATTCTCCCCTCTATTACCCTCTTCAACATTCCACTACCGCTCAATACGCCTTTCATCCATTTTTCCTGCCTCCATAGGATTTCTATCAACAAACCCCTCTCCTCCACCACCATTTCTAGTACTTCCTCATTTGTTTTCCTTTCGGTCCATTTCACCTTCTCCATTCTCCTCCACACCCACATTTCAAAAGCCTCCAATCTACGTCTATCCTCCTGCTTCAGCGACCACGTTTCCGCGCCGTACATAGTTACGCTCCATATCAGAGTTTTTACGAGTCTTTTCTTAACATCCCTACTCAACGTCCCCGTCATCAACTCCCTCCTCCTTGAGAAAGGCTCCTTGCCTAGCGCAATTCTTCTCCTTACGTCACTACCACTTTGACCGTATTGGTCCAAAACACTTCCGAGATATGTAAACTGTTCTACCTGCTCTATTTTTTCCCCGCCTACTTTAATATTTAGCTTAGCCTTTTTCTTTCTGGAAAATCGCATAACCTTTGTTTTATTAATATTGATTCTCATCCCATATTTATCGCACTGAACCTCCAATTCACTCAACAATGCTTGCAACCCCTTGGCTGACTGAGCAACTAATGCTTGGTCATCAGCAAACCTAACCGATTTTACGAATTCCCCTCCGACTTTCATTCCTACTTCCAGTTCTTCCCATGCCTCTTTAATCATTTCCTCTACATATACGTTGAACAGTACCGGTGACAATGGGCAACCCTGCCTTACACCTCTTCCTAACACTGCCCATTCGGACTCTCCGTTCCCAACTCGCACCTGAGCAGTCTGAGACATGTACAGGTTGCGGATCAGTCTCCTGTCCCTCCAATCCATTCCTATTTTCTGCAATACACGCATTAATTTTTCCCAATTCACTCTATCAAACGCTTTTTCGAAATCTACAAAACAGGCAAAAACGTCCTGATTGTATTCTATATTCCTCTCGACTAGTGATCTCATTACTGCAATGGCATCACGCGTACCTCTTCCTTTCCTGAACCCAAACTGATCATCCCCTAAGTAATCATTTGCCTTACTCTCTATCCTTTTGTTGATGATCCTGAGAATGACTTTAGCTGCGTGGGATATCAAACTTATTGTTCTGTAATCCTCACATGACGAAGCCTTTGCCTTTTTTGGAATAGGAACTAACACCGATCTCACAAAATCTTCCGGCCAGATTCCTTCCTCATAGATACTACGAATCAGTCCATATATGGCCTTCTTCCCACCTTTCCCTGACCATTTCAGCATTTCTACAGGAATATTGTCCACCCCCACGGCCTTATTATACATACCATACAGTGTTTCTATACATTCCTTCCATCTCTCTTGAATTTTTCCTGGTTCAACTATTATCTTACCCCATTTATCTTTAACTGTTAGCACAGATCTTGCCTTCTTACTTCCCGATAATAACTTAACCTTGCTGTATAGAGCACCAATTTCACCCTTCTTCTGTAAACTTTCCATATCCTCGCATTGCGTTTTCCACCATTCTTCTTTTGCTTTATTTGTGGCCCTTCTCAATTTATTGTTTAACTCTTTGTACTTCATTTTGCCTAACTCTGTGTTTACATTTTTCCATCTTCTTCTCTCATCCATCTTTGCAATCATCTCATCCGTTACCCATGGTTTCCTTATCCTTTTCCCGTTAACGGTTCCTATAGTGTCTTTAGCGGCTTCCAATATCCCTTTCTTGATACATTCCCATTTTTCCTCGATAGTAGTCAGTTCTTTACCGTCATCCATCATTTTCTCTACAGCCTCCTGATACTCCTTCCTCGTTAATTCATTGACTGCTTCTAAATTCCATTTTTTAACCCGCCGCCCTTGCCTTATCTTCTTGAAACCAACATTACATTTCATAACAACTAAATTGTGGTCAGAGTCTGCATCCGCTCCTGGGAAACTGTGCGAATTTATCACACTGTTCCTAAACCTGTGCCTAACCATAATATAATCTAACTGATACCTTTCTGAGTCACCTGGCATTTTCCATGTATACCTACGCCTTTTGTGGTGTCTAAACCATGTGTTAGTGATGACTAACCCCTGTCTCCTGCAGAATTCAATTGCTTTCTCCCCGCGTTCATTCCTCGTGCCTTACCCATAGTCCCCCACCTCACCACCATCTCTTCCTTCGCCTACCGTCGCATTCCAATCCCCCATCACTATCAAATGTTTCCCTGCAGGAACACTCGCGATGATATCCTCTAACTCATCATACATCCTATTGACTTCTTCCTCCTTGTGGTTGCTCGGTGGCATGTATACTTGAACAATGACCAAGTTCGTCGGCTCTGCTTTAATCTCTACGAGTAAAATTCTATCTGTCGCTTGCTCTATGTTGACTACGCTTCTTCCTACCCCTTTATTTAAAATTACGGCAACCCCTCGTTGGCTCTCGTCCCCGCCGCTGTATATCACTCTATAATTTTCACTCCAGTAATCCCCGCTATCCTTCCATCTCACCTCGCAGAGGCCTAAAACATCTATGTTACCTCTTTCCATCTCTCGCTTAATATTTTCTAATTTGCCTCTCCTCAACATTGTCCTGACGTTCCAGGTTCCTATTCTAACTACTTTCGCCTTCTTCTTAGTCTTCTGTCCTGCTGAAGTTATTCCTTCCCTGCAAGGGTTTCGTGGGATGACGACCGCGGAAGCCTTGCCTCTCCCGCTGCCGGGCACGACACATGGCCTCTTGGGCCGAGTCCCGTAGTTGGTTGGTGGTGGAATTGTGGTTTTTGAGGATAGGATAGAGGTCCTTTAGGATAGCACGCAGAGATTCTAGGCCAGGAAGAAACGTGGTGCAAATTGAAAGAGGGTGGTTTTTCGCGGTGGTGGATGGTTTGGGAGTGTAAGTATGTCTACGGATCCTCTTATTCAGGAGGGATTCAGGATAACCTCGTATGAGGAGGGAATGGTGTAAATTTATGAGGAAATTGTCTAGGGAGTCAGGGTCATTGCAAATTCTGTGTCCCCTTATGGAAAGGGAATAAGGAATGGAACGTTTGGTGTGGTATGGGTGACAGCTGTTGAAATGTAAGTACTGTTGTTTATTTGTGGGTTTTATATGTACGGATGTGTGAAATTTAGATGTAATCCTTCCTAGATGTAAACATATCATTTATAGACCATAAATATTGTATTTTGTAGATGTAGATGAACCTAACACCCCTACATTTCCAGTCTCACCCAAAAGACAACTTTACTCCATACTACATAAAACCCTTCTTTAATTCCGCACATATTTAAGAAAAATTTAGGATAATTGAAATTTGACATGAATCTTGATCACACGCAATTGCCGATTAAATAATCACTGACGTAGGTTTGGTGCACGACTGCAAGTTTGGTTCCTTCGACACTGAAGCAAACCTTTGGCAGAGTTTTTTAATGGTTTCCTTTAAGATTAATTAAAAATATAAAACAAATACACATTTGATTGATATTTTTACCTTAGCCATTAGCAGTTACCTACTCCTAAGACTATAGACTCCTATCTGCATTATCCGAGGGAAATCAATATGTTTTAAAATCTCAAAATAATCTGAGAGGTAAATAATCGAAATATAAATAATCGAATAATCGAAAGATAAAGTTAACAAATTTTCTCAGCATCAGGACTCCCCACAGAGATTTGTACAATCGAGTATAGGATTTTCCAAACACTGAAGAAGGTGATTACAAATCGGGAAACCAAATGAGACGCCAATGCTCCAAGCATAATTCCGCCATTCGTTATTCCCGACGGAAGGTTGCCACCATTTTGGTTCGTTGGCGCTGAATCACTAAGCTGCCGTGGGAGGATTGCCACTTATGCCACGTTGGCGAAAAAGCGATCAATAGCAAAACGGGCATTATCTGCCCGTTTTATTTTTTTTATCCTTCTCGGAGAGCCATAAGCGCTAACGATTCGGCGTATCAATTACGGCGCCCATTCAACTGGAGGACCGGATAGAGAGCGATGCGACGCCATCACCGGGCGTACGTCTCACCGACAATGAGTCGACCGGCACGATTTGACTCCGGATCTCTGATCGCAGCGCCGCGCTCGGTGCCACTCTTTTATTTTCCTCGTGATGTCCGATTCCTTTAGGAAACTGCCGCGGGCGAGATAAATCACGGGGCGAGGCGCCGTCAAAGGAATTTCAATTCGGGTAGGGGAGGAGGACAAGAGCCTCACGGACCGAGAAATTTCGGAAGAAAAGAAAAAAAACGATAGATGCGCAAGAGAACATGTAACAAGCCCGCGGGGATAGAAGTGTGAGAGAGGAAAAAACGGTACGAATCAAAATATCCACAAGAGAGAGATTTGACATTTGATTTTCCGAAAATCCCTTTCCACGCGCCACCCTCCTGATGCTTTTACCTCTACTTCCACCGACGGACGCTTAATTATGCAAAGCGCGCGAGAGATGAGCGAAATCGGCTCGCGTCCATTTGCATCCAACCTTCCATTACGCCTCTTTGTTTTATTGTGTTGGGAAGGGGGAGAGTGGAAAGGGGTGGGGGGAAGGAAAATTCCGGCATGCGCGGCGCCAAAGCGGCAGGGGAGGGGGAGAGGAGAAGCGGGGTAAAAAAACGAATCGAAAATCAACTCGCTCCGGAGAGAGAAATCCTTCGTCTTAATTTATGCGCGCGTGGAAGTTCGGCGGTGATGTGCTCGTCCGTGTGTGTGTTCTCGGACCTCACCACGGCCGAGAGAGAGAAGAGGAGGGAGGACCTTCGACTGTCGAGGCTCAGACCGCCTCGGGGTCCACGCGAAACTGGAGAGTTGGTCAGTCCACTGCCGCCTCAATCCATCTCCCCGGTGTCAAGATCTCGGGACGTGGGAGGGAGAGGTATTCCTTCCTTCCACCTCATCCCTAAGCGCCCGGGCCCCCGCCCCACCCCGGGGCTTGGATTGTAGTACTTGGATTAGAGGAGGAAGGAGGGAGGCACGAGGCGGGAGGGAGCGAGGGGTTGAGGGGGAGGGGTGCGGCGGGTGGATGAACAAACGGGAGGAGTGTTATTGAGATGAATAGGTTTCGGTGGAGAATTCCTGAGTGAGGGCAAGGCCGAGAGGAGATGGTGGGAGGGGCGGGGAAGTGGAAGGAGGGGGGAGGGACGATGATTGTGGGGGCGAAGGGGGGGAAGGACGCGAATGGCGACCTGGGGAAGGGGAGGGGAGAGATGCCATGAACACGATTCTCAGGAATTTTCTTGGCGCACTTTTCACTCGGGAGATACCGACTAGGGACACACATGCATAGCCAGACGCACGTGAACTCTGAACGATCTTAGCGAGACGAATCACCCAGGACAGGAGACTAATTATGTTCGAATCAAATACCAACTCAACAAATTGGGTTGTCCGTTAAAAAAAAAAAATAATCACAGAATTCAATCCGAAGGTTTGTTTGATGGGGGATGGTGGAGCTCACCTCGTGCCTTGCCGTGCATAGTGTGAAATTCTCCTCACCCCCGCACACATGGATGCCATTTCCCTATTCTTCCCAGGAGGACCTGGTACTCGAAAAACCTGGAAGATGCGATTAACCTCGGTGTGTCCAGAGGCGTCACCCGGGTTTACAATCACTGAACCTTGGGTCATTCGTTGAATGCTATACACACTTAAGTTCGTCACTCATAAAGCAGAAACATCCACAATGTTTTTCATAAGCAATCCTGTACACATGAGTTCCATCATATTTATTAGAGAACATGCTTAACATGTTTTCAATCGCCGTATATTCTTCTGCCAACGTCTGAGGATCTATGTATTTACCTTATCGTATTTTTCCCTTACGAAGCTAATGTTTTTAAGGTGTCAAGTCTCGAAGATTCATTTGTTGGAATATCATCAGTAATTGGCAACAAGTACAAGTATATAGGGCCGCAGTCACTTCATTTTGAATCGATTTTAAAACGAGTATACTGAAACAAATGATACATCCATCTGTCTGAACTCTGAAAAATGTTTTTCTTCGTATATTTCCCCATTCCCTTTCTTCGACTGATGTTCTTCATCAGAATGACCGCAAATGAAAACTTGAAATTACTCTCTAAAATCGACTAATATCGCGGAGAACAGATACTCCAGCGAGCCTTATTTAATTAACAAAAGCTCACAAAAAGCGAAAACTTGATAATATCAAGTAAAACCTTCGTGGTTAAGACTATTCAAAGAAACAAATAATTTCAAGTCAATTTCAAATAATTTCGAAATTAGTGTGTTAGTCTCTTAGATGAAGATGCCGTAGGCAACCCTAAACATAAAGATGTAAGGAAGTAATGCAGAGTGGTCTTACACAGCGCCTCCCCCCCTTCCCCCTTTCGCCGAGTGGAGGGCTGGGTTTAAATAAAAAAAGGGCTGGATACCACCACCAAAACCATCCCCTACCATCGTCCCCACCACGGCCGAACAAAGCGATTTAAGGACTCGTTTCTCTCGTAGGATACCCACCGGGCATCCCCCTTCATTCTAAACTAAAAGGACGAAGGGGGTCGCCTCTAAATAAGGGCCAGCGAGGAAGAGGAGACTGGTCGACCTGTGAGGAGAGTAAACGAAATGACCCACAGGCTGGAGGCATCCATAATTGCCCCGGCACATTACCCCTGCCCCCAGCCGCCAACCACACCGCCCCCGGATGAAGAGGGAGAGAGATGGCCGCCCTTCTCAAAAGGACTAACCCCCCAAGGGCTAACCGGGACCACGGAGACGAGCAACACACACCTCAACAAAGCAGGGACACGCACCGTCAGCGGACGAGGGAGCCAGTCTCGAAAACATGCATTTATTAAACCCACATAGAAGACGTTTCGTTGCTGGGAATGTCTCCATCGACCTAGCCTGTCGAAAATATTCTTCCCACAAGAGCAACTTACAAGCACTCTTCAAGTACTACTGTGATCAGGTCAGGCAACGCTGGATATTGGAAAGTCTAGATCGATAGTGAATTGGATAAATTTATAATTTTTAAATAAATTTAAACAAGATAAACACAACCCACACACAATGCTGACCATTGTCAAAGAGAAAGGATAACTCGAGTAGCCTCGCACTGCACTTTCGCAGGTGATACCGTAGTCAAGTGAAATTGAGGGCCGAACAATGCGATTCTTTTCCCTAGTACAATTCGTGACAAAAACAAGAAACATCACTTATGATGATTCGAACTCCCAGATTATTATATTGATTATTGATTGATTTTTACATTGATAAAATTAACTTTTGAAGTGACAATCAACATGGATTCAGGCTCATGCGAAACCCAATTAGGATTATTCACACTTGAATTACTTCTATCGGGTGAAAGTGGTAGGCAAGTGGATTCGACCTTTTTAGATTTTCATAAGGCATTTGATAAGGTTCCACATGGTAAACTCATCCATAAATTAAAGGGCGCAGGTATACACAAGGGCGCAATAAATTGGGTTGAAGACTTCCTTTCAGAGCGGGAACAGAGGGTAGTCCTCGACGGCGCTAGTTCTACCGGCGTACGAGTCACCTCGGGGGTTCCTCAGGAAAGTGTTATCGGACCGTTACTATTCTTGATTTTTGTTAACGATTTGAGCCGCGAAGTAAAAAGTAAGATAAGGATATAATTCGTTGTCTCGGGCGTGACTTCATGGAATCGACTTAACATAATGAAAAGAGAAACTTTATAATTCCACATAGATTCTAGAATCTATGTGGAATTATAAAGTTTTTCTTTTCATTATAAGATAAGGATGTTGGCGGATGACACAGTGATTTATCAGGAAATATCCGGGGATGAGGATCGTTTAATTCTAGCACGTGATTTAGATTGCATTAATGAATGGTGTTCAAAATGGGGATTGCCTTTAAATCTTAATAAATGTTCGGTGGTAAATTTCTTTAAAAGATCCACGGGATTCGTTTACAAATTAGCTGGAGTTGACCTTGAATTGGTTGATACGGTGAAATACCTAGGTGTTACATTCACTAAAGACTTACACTAAAGACTTGGGGGACCCATAGACGTAAAGTCTGCGTGCAAGCATATAAAAAATTAGGATTTATTAAACGAATTGTCAGCAGAAGTGACTCCAAGGTCAAGGAACGTTGTTTCCACGCTTTTGTAAGGCCTCATTTAAAATATTCATGGAGCGTATAGGATCCGAGTGATAAAAGGATCATTCGGGAAATTGAGAAGGTCCAACGCCAGGCAGCCCGTTTCGTAAAAAACTGCTACGATAAAACGAAAAGCGTTACTGAAATGCTAATGGAGTTGGAATGGGAGTCATTGGAAGAAAGACGATTCAATTCTAGGTTGAACTTACTCAATAAATTCAGCTTCGCATGTTTCAGCACCGAGATCTCGCAAACTATTCGCACTCCAACCTACATTGGTCGCTTCATCATGCATACAAAATTCGGGAAATGGATGCCAGAACTAGTAGACTCAAGAATTCTTCCCACGGACAATGCGGGATAACAACTGTTAGGTTATACTCGTAGATAGCAAAAATGCCACTTGTCACCCTACGCGTCTAGGTAACAATTAGTTAAACTCAATTGCATTCACATTCACTAACCTCTTGTCTGTTGTCAAAACCCTTCCCGCATGACCGCATTGGAATGCCATTAAGTGATGTTGTGCTGTTTACAGTATTGTTTGCTCTGCTTTCGGTACCCTAAATTTCCCCTTCCATCCCTTGTCCCTTTCCGTGGGGGAGCCCTCCTCCTACCAACAGCGTTGGGACAAATTCCTCACCTTGGGTAGGAGAGCGTTTTATGTTGCACGTTCTTGTGGTGGTGGTATTTCGCCTCGCTACTTACTAAAATCGAGCTTGCGCGTTCTTGGATAAATTTCTTGCTGCATCCTAAGGTACAATTATTTGTTAGAATTAAGCATATGTACTTGCATGCTTGTGGAGTGAAGGGAGGTAGATGTGTGTTTGAATGCGTGTAAAATGATAGGATGTTTCTATGAATGTATGCACTACTGTGGATTTGGGTTTGCATGTGTGTGTTAGTTTTGAATGCGGTTTTTCTTTATTCCTTCTTTTGGGTGGGGACCTAACCCCCCCCCTCACACGCCATTGCGGCGGCTTGCGGCGTATTATGTAGACGTATTTTAGGGGGATCTTGTAGCTTTTGGGATTTGGGTCCGTAAAAATGAGACAGCCACGGAAGATCTCTGGAGGTGAGCACAACTACTCCATCCACACCGGAGGGTCGGGATTGGGGTGACTGACAGATGACAGACAGAATTATGTCATTACGGTCCAGCTTAGAAATTGTGAACGGTTTCAAGAGTCCCAACTATGATCGTTTCCGAAGATACATATAGATTAAATACTCATTCTTCGTTCCAATACACATAGATTCAAATACTCATTCTTTCCCCGAACAATTAGAATCATAATAGTAAGAAACCGAAGTCCGTTTAGAAATATTAAAAACATTTAAGTTGCAAGTCGGAACAAAATTAAAAATTCAAAGATTGTGCATGTGTATGTTTGTTGGTAGTTTGTGGGTTTGCATGCGTGTGAAAGGGTTGGGGCGAAAGGGTTCTTGCATGAATGTTTACCGTATTTGGTTTGTGGGCTATAAATTTGTGGCTTCTGCATGCGTTTTTTCTTAATTTAAGGGTGGTGCCCTAACACCCCCCGCCAAACGCCCTTGCGGCGGCTCGCGGGGTATTGAGTAGATGTAGATGAAGAGACAGATCCGCGTGGGGGGTCGGGGGAGGAAAGTGGATTCCGGAGAACCGACCGACTCATTCTCCCCCCGCGGTGGAACACGACGGTGATTACCGATCGGTGCACGAGCGTTGCTCGGTGATTCGTAGGGACGGTATCTTTCACAAACGGGCGAATAAAAAAAGTCACTGGCTCACTCAAAAAACTCGCCATGAAAGTCATCCAAGCGAAGGTTTCGCAAAGAGATTGATTCGTCCAGGAAATCTCATCCGGTCCAAAACGATGGGCCGCATATGCGGTTTGTATTATTGTTCAAGGTTGCAGAGCGTTTGCCATTTCCACGTGGGAAATTCGTCCCGGAGAAAAAAATGACAGCTATCATTACGGATGCACGCAAAAAATTCTAACAATTCGAAGAAAACACGGCCAACTCCGCAAAAGTAACAAACTTAAGCTTAGTCGTGGCATCCGGTGTGCGCATAAACTCAAAAGAATTTATCGTTGGAAAAATCATTCGTCCGAGGTCGCCATCCTGGTATCGGTAGTTTAACCGGCCAGAGCACTGGAGCGGAAAACGAGGTACTTATACCGGTGTGGGCGGATGATTTCCCTCGGGTCATTTTCTAGAATTGCACTCTCTCCAAAATTTGGGGATATCGCTAATTTATCGTCGCGGAATTGCTTGTACTTCCTTGAATTTGCCAATGGCGAACGCGTTTTGTGCCTACGATTTCAACCTTAGGGAGTGAGACGCAATGCCCACGACCACGACCACATCGTCGTATCTTAAGTACGGTGAGAATGCCTCGCTTGAACAACACCTTGGACATTTCACAGTTGAAGAAGAGCTGTCGAAGAAAGCCGCGCGGAAAACGAGAGATCCGGGTTCGAATCCAGAATCAAATTATTATTTTTTTCACATGTGAATTTTCTTGCAAATCGTCACCTATTCCCTGGGTCTTTACTTGCCACTGAGGAAAAACTGATTGCTTGTTACTGGCTTGGTTTGCTCACAACTGGTGGGTTTATCTGGTGAAACCTTTCTATTAATCTACATCTACATAATAACCTTCAAGCCGCCGCAAGGGGGTGTGGCGGGGGGTGTTAGGTCGCCACACTTAAACAAGAATCAATTTATATGGGGGAACATAAAATATGTTTAATTTACGAACATTACTTACTGAAGCGAGACTTTGATACTAGGAAGTAATTCATGACATAAAATGGCAAAAAATCTTCAAATCCGATCCCATCACTCATTTAATTAAATAACATATTCGTCTGTAGGGTACTTTGCTAGTAATGACTAGCATTTATTCCAGGGAGAGATTCCACGGCCGGCATGCAACATCTATATTAATTAATGCTTACATATTAATTTAAAATGGAAACCTTAAACAATCCAAACGATGGAAATGATGTTTGCACTTTTTTGCAGCTAAAACCCAATTTGTGTAAAATTATTCCAGATGATATGCTATTAAGGGGAACAATGAAGTTTAGAAAAAATAATGTAGAAGCTACGGAAGGATTAAAATAATTGATTTCCACGGACAGCTAACCAGCTTTACTAAAACATTCCATTATGATTTTAACGTCTGTATCCACCGAAGACATTCAAACTTGAAATGCATTGAACATCCCTTCGTTCGATTTTTCATTCCGTTCCATCGCGGAGAAACAACGGCGATTGGAGATTACTAATCGATCACGAATGATCACGGATTTTTCGGCCGTTCGAACCAAAAAAATTACTGCAATCACGTAATCGCCGATCGACGGAGAACTGTTGGATGAACCCTTTTGAGAATGGAGGGCTATAAAGTGAGCTCTTGGCAAAAGCAGCATCGGAAGGGTGGAGAGGGCGGGCGGGAGCACCGTTGGACGGATCGGGGAGGAGAAGGCAGCAAAAACGATGAAGCGGATGGACTATTAATCGAGAATACTAATACGCCGGGGAATTGCGTCTTCATCTGGTAAAACGCAGTTTCCCGAGTAATTTCCCTTCGGCAAACCCGGACTGCCTCAAATTTATGGCGGGTGAACTCCTTAAAACAACTACGCGTCTCGGCAGAGGAGAAGATCATTGTTTCCCTCCTCCCCCATCTCGACTCTCCCTCCCCTCCCCCGATATCCCTTGCGCGAAAACCTCCTCTCGATCGATAAATAATTCATGTGAAGCGAAAGAAAATGAAAAAGAAAACCGCGAAAGCGGATCCGGGGTACCGGACCTCCGTTTCACGAAACCTTCACTGAGTGAACGAGAAGACACGCGATTGCATCGCTCCGGCTAATAACCGGTAATTAAAAGGCGAGATGAGGCGCGAACTTCGACGAAAATCGTCCGGGAAGTAATGTGGGTGAGCAAGTGTCGGCCGCCAGCGGTCCGGACCCGAGGAGACGTCAGCCGGACGCCGGGTAAACAAACCGCCTCGGTGGCCCGTAAAAGAAAAAACAATAACAATAATAATTTCATCCCCCTCACTAGTAATAACCAACAACATACTCGAGCAGCGACGCCCCGCCGAGAACCAGTTTGAGCAACGTCCTCCCTTCCCCCTCCCCCACCTGCTATTACTCCCGAAAGGGGCGACACTTACGTCAGGGAGCTGGGGGCAACCCGGGGCGCCAATAACTGTTGAGGTCGACGTTCATTAAAAAAAGTAATCCTTACACGGCACACTGGATCCCATTCTCCCAATTGTGCTATTTTCAAAATCCAGAAATGAAATGCTTCCATGAACAACCGCTTAAATCTTGGCGTGTGCTTGTCCTCACCGTATCTTTATTTATTTTTCACAATTCTTCACGTGCCAATTGATATCATCAAAGAATATCCTCTATATTTAAGAGATAAATGTCATGAAAAGAAAGAAGGATTACGGGTATTTTGGGAGGAAACAGGTGGGAAGTCCTTCGATCCGTGAAGAGATCAAGCAAAACTTGGAATTGTTGAAAGGTATCGATCCCCAGTGATTGATTGTTACATCCGAGGAAATTATGATGGTCCCAAATTATATTTGTGAATTGGAAAACTGGGATAAAATAAGATAAAGGACAGACGCCATCACTGAAAGAACTCGTTCTTCTCTCGCACGAAACATATTAATAGCAAAAACAGGCCTAACCATTCCCATATTTGTATAGCATTTGTGTATACGAGCAAATGTATAACCGTACGAAAGCATGAACATGCACACACACACATGCATATCTCTGCCCAAATTCACCCCGACACACGCCCTCGATGGGGGAATTTCGAACATGTAGAAATTCAAACCAATCAGAGAGTGAGTCTACTTTTAATCTCTAAAAGTAGCCGTTCCTCGCCAGAGCAGAGATGCCGGGGCGAACATCTTAACTGCCATTGGAAACATTAATCGCACGACAGTCGAGTCCAAATGGGCGAATAAGGCCCCCAAACTGGTCCTAAATGAGCTTTCCACCGTCTTGAACGGCCCATTCGGAGGAAATATTTTCGTCCCCTCATGTCAAGGGGGAACTCCAGAAGAGGGGCCCGCGTCTTGATTAAAATAATATTCAGCCGTCGACGAGAACCAAACAGAGCCAAAGTAATGTTTTTTTCAATTATATAACAAGAGTTCAATGAATTCACCTCGGATATTGAAACAGACCCTTACTATGAAGAAATGGCAACGAAACACGTTGGAATCATAACGATGTAACCACACGGCCTCGCAGGCTATGAAATACGACGACAACCGGCCCTGAACGGTGGCCACCAATCCCGAGAGGCGACAACCAAGCCGGGGAGTACGGAAACCGGTCCTTATTTTGGCAACCGCCCTTGACTCCTGGCACCCGGCCCTGAATCGTGGCGATCGGACCTGGATATTCATAGCCGCCCTTAGTTGCCCTAAGTCCTTCCCTCTGGCGGCACCCGGACAGCGATCACATTCCCGTAAAGCTGACAGACCTTTCACACGGGTCAGACTACTGGCCGGGCCCGGCTTCATTCCCTGGGAACCAACCATAGGCAGCACAGGGAAAGGAATTGGTCTCTCTGCCTTGATGCGGTCGGAGAGTATTTACCGTAGTTATTAGTACCAGAGAGTATTAGTACTCGGTAAGGTCTACATCTACATAATACCCTGCAAGCCGCATGGCGTGTGGGGGGGGTGTTAGGTCCCCACCCAAAAGAAGGAATAAAGAAAAACCGCATTCAAAACTAACACACACATGCAAACCCAAATCCACAGTAGTACATACATTCATAGAAACATCCCATCATTCTAATCGCATGCAAATACACATCTACCTCCCTTCACTCCACAAGAATGCAAGTACATATGCTTAATTCTAACAAATAATTGTACCTTAGGATGCAGCAAGAAATTTATCCAAGAACGCGCAAGCTAGATTTTATTAGGTAGCAAGACGAAATTCCACCACCATAAGAACGTGCAACATAAAACGCTCTCCTACCCAAGGAGAGGAATTTGTCCCAACCCTGCAGGTAGGAGGAGGGCTCCCCCACGGAGAACGACAAGGGATGGAAGGGGAAATTTAGGGTGCAAATCCTTCAAGGTGAAAGAAGACTCTTTCCTTTTCCATACAATTTTTTTATATTACGACCTAGGTTCAACTTGAAGATGTTACGCTGTAGCGAAACCTAGGTCGTAATAAAAAAGATTCTATGCGGAAAAGTCAAGTGTCTCCCTTCATCAAAACTCTATCTAGCCAGATAATTTAACAAGTTTAAGGTGTTCATCAGTACCTAGGGAAGTGAACGCTTTGAGGAAGGGGGCTTTATAAAGTACCCGCAGATTTCATTACCAAATCAGCAATGTATTCACGCATCTGCTGTGGTGTCCCGACACCCCTAGTCGTACGCCCCTGCGACGGTAATCCGACGTAGACAAAGACGAGGCACATCGGTGAGACACAAAAGACTCGCAAGGCACATCAGGGTAAAACAAGAAAGAAACGATGCGCGAGATGATGTCCGAAAGAAGTGGTGCGGGGGTAGGTTGGGGCGCAGCGGAGAGAGGGTTGGATAAGGGAGCCTGGGGGAGGAGGCCTGGAACGAACGGGACGGGCGGAAGGGCAGGAAGGGGGGCCCGTGAACCAACCTAGAATGGGTTGGTTCACGGGTCATTTCAGATTAGGATGAGATGTCGATCCGGTCGGACCAATCTAATCTCCG
>CM073773.1:3935597-4233112 GCA_037158775.1 Hetaerina titia | reverse complement strand
GGTCAGTATATATTGTTTCTTGGAGATACGCGGTGGCTACATCGTTCGTGAAAACGCTTTGGAAGAATTTGCTTAGAATGTTGGCTTTACCCACACTGTCAGTGTTGATATTGTTACAATCCCTTAAGCAAGCCAAGGTTTGTTGAGCCCCATTTACTTCCCTAATATATGACCAGAAAGCTTTGGGGTCAGTGTCCAAATACTCGCAGAGTACTTTACGTTTAAAGTCTTGTCAAGCGCTGCGTAATTGTGTTTTGGTTTCAATTTTAGAGGATCTATACTTGTCCAAAAACTTTTTATTGTCCAAGGGTGATGAGTTCAGGCCTGCTTTCTATTCCCTAGAGTGAAATATTATCTGCTTTCGAAGGGCGTTTTTAACGTCTTTGTTGTACCACCTGGGGTCACGATTTGCTTTAACGTATTTTAGAGAGCCCTCCTCCTACCTGCAACATTGGGCCAAATTCCTCACCTTGGGTAGGAGAGCGTTTTACATAGCACGTTCTTAAATGTTTATTTGATAGTTGTGTCCATCCACAAACCTACCTCAACCGGTAGATTACCTAATAATAATAACTTACTAAAATCTGCCTTGCACGTTCTTGGATAAATTTCTTGCTGCATCATAAGGTACAATTATTTGTTATAATTAAGCATATAGTATGTACTTGCATGCTTGTGGAGTGAAGGGAGGTAGATGTATATTTGAATGCGTGTAAAATGATAGGATATTTCTATGAATGTATGCACTACTGTGGATTTGGGTTTCTATGGATGTATGCATTACTGTGGGCGGTCTGGTCCAGAAGATGATGTAGTTACATCGAAACCGGTCGTATTAATAAAAAATTTTATTTTGTGGAAAATTGCCAATTTTAAATAATTAAGAGGAGTGGTCACGGGAGAATTGCAATGGAAACATTATTCACTGGTAACAGAGGAAACTGGGCTGCATTCGCCGCCACGGCAATCTACTCCAGACCTAATCAATTGTGACAAAGGAAAACATGAACGACAGAAGGAGGGCAATGCGAGACGATGAAAACACAATCGACGCAACTGGTACACGGTTCGCCGCTGAAATGCTTTGATGTGATTCAAAGGTTTGTGTGTTACAGTTTTATCGTTAAAATAAAGGGTTAAGTGCGCTGCGAGACTCAAGTTGATTCAGTTATGTTTCGCAGAATCACCAAAACTTCAAACGCTACTTCCCAAAAAGGAAAGTTAAGTTACTTCAGTTTCGGGCTATTAATTTTCCAAATTAGAAAAAACAACGTAACGCAGCGAAACGTACCACATTGAATCTTCAATTATTCGCTTACATTTGCGCATCGAATTGTTTGTTGTCTTGAAGAAATATTTCTTAATTTTGTTGGAGAAACGAGCCGCTTTCCGGGCTTTGAAATCTGATGACACAACTCTGTTAGCGCGCTATTTCGTTTAATACGTACCGTCGTATTAAATCCAGATTTCAAATGTATCAAGAAACGGATGCTCTTAACCATTAACAGAAAACGATTTATATTTATCATAAAATCTCCACATTTTTTTATGAACCAGAAGTAACTTCCAAGGGGATCTAGTAGTGCTAGGTGGATAGTAGATTTCGAGGACAAGGAGGCCGGGAAAAAATTTGAGGACCCCCGCCAAAAAAAAAAAGGATTCACGTGACGGAAAGAAGAACTGAGGGGCGCTCGAGGATTGCATTGAATTTAGTTTAAACTCCATATCTACACCTTATGCCTCACAAACGTGGATACAAGGCATGAAATGGGTGTTAAATTGAGAGACTTTCACGATGAAAGCTCAGAAAAGTAGTGAGTTCGGAAGTGGGGAAACCACAGTCGTCGAGAGGTGAGGAGCTTAGCGAGAGACATTGCAAGAGCAGGAATGCGGAATAACGAAGTTTTGCGCACTCTACTGAGAGGGGAGGCACTGGAAACTATGGTAACTGGAAAAAGAATGCGATTTTGAAGTCAGAGAAAGAAAGACAATTGGGGGCGTTTTAACTAAAATACTGAATTTCTAATGAAAATGAGATCAGTTAGTCAAGGTCGAAGATCATCATCTGCATGATGCCCGATTTGGATTACCTAAGGTATTACTCTTCGATCTAATGTTGTAAAAGACCACCTTCCCTAGGGCAAAACGTATGCATATATGTAAAATTTCAATCATTATTCATCGGGACATGCCAACAGAAGCATTTATTCTGAAGTTTAAGAATTACAGATCGGTTAGAAAAATACTGTTACGTACACAGGTAAGGTAATACGTCAAAAAATAATGGCAGAACACGGCAAAATTTTAATGTTCTAGGGATATTTTGACCCCACTGGACCCCGAGAGCAAATCTCTGGAAAGAAACCGAAATATATCAGTGGAGCAAACTAATGGGGATGCGAATGAAATTAACGCGGTCTCATCAAAGGTACCAATAGGCCAACATTTTAATTGAGAATCTCGGGGGTGTCCCGAGTTCGACTTCATAAATTCCATAACATTCCCCCAAGGTGGAGGGGTGGAATCTCTAATTAGCCAAGCGCTTCAGGCGGATCTCATAGCATTTGTCGCGCGTGCCATTCGCCGGAGAGGGCAGGTGCCAACGGATAACAAATATTGAGGGGCGGTTGGAGGAGATGAGAAGGGGAGAAAGGCCACACCCTCGCTCTCCCACGCGCCCCCTACACATCCCCGCGCCGAAAACACAGGAAACACATCCATCCACCACGACTAAATCCGGCAACGCCGCAATCTCTATCTCTCTCTCTCCGAAACTATGTTGTTCCAGGTGATGTCTCCTTCCCAACTCCTCCCCCGCCTCTCCCATCTCGGAGAGATATGGAGGATTAGTCCCCTCTCCCAGACTTCTCCCCTGTGTATATCGGGAGCAGGAGGAGGCAGGGGAGGGAGGGAGAAGAGGTCGGGAGGCGGAACGAATGCCACACGTGAACTCGTATGCTTACGGGGGTGGAGGCCAATAAAGAGAAGAAGGGAAGAGAGGGAGAGAGAGAGAGAGAAGGGAGGCCGTGGCTAAAAAGCAGCGGAGGGAATGAAGGTTTCCGGGCGGAACGGCGAGGTGAGGTTCGGAAAGAACAAAAGCACGCCTCCCTCGAAATACGGGGATGACATCAACCAGCAGAAAAAAAGAGCGGATAAATTACTATAAATTCGGAGAAGTTTTACGGCGAATAATAATCCCGATGAGCCATTCGCTTAGGGGTTGTTCGGCCGGGGAGAGAGGAAAAATCGATTACGGTCGCAGCCCCTCCACCCCAAACGACCATTCATTCGGTCACGAGGGCGGGTGTAAAAAGGGTAGAGGAGAGAGGTGCGGAGGAAATATCACGGTGAACCGGCGCACTTCGTGGGCGAAAGTGGCGGATATGCGAATAAATTTGCCTTTCAAGTATCTCTCCACGGGAACTGGTAAAAATGATCAATCGAAAACACAGAGCAAAAATAATTGGCAAGAGCGTGGTAATGGACATCGAATATATTTAACACCAAAGAGATTTTGCATCATGGCACGGGGTAAAAATATATTAAAAAACACCCGAGATCCAATTTGCAATGCAATTAGGCTGGGAGGGCACGGACATCAAAGTAAAAAAAAGGGTGGCGTCACATGTCAAGGGTTAGTATTGCATGTGTAAGGAAATAAACGAGGGCGGGTGTTGGTGGGATAGCGGAGGTGGTGGGGGGACAGGGATGCAATTGGACGTGAAATGACAATGCCAATGCATGGAGGGTGAAGGGGAAGTCGAGTTTACCCCAGCGGCGACGTGAAAGAGAATCAGACGCCGGAGAACTCTTTTTGACTTCCCTCGCACAGTTTGCGAAAACACCACCAGGATATGCCCACCGGCACATGCTCGTCTTTCACACCGTTCCTTTCGGCGTAGGCACGGTCATACACGCGCCTCAACTTAATTTGCTTCACCGAACATACTTCCTTCCACGACACACCCTCACTGCATACTTCCTTTGAAATGAGGGCGTGGTATGGAAGGGATCCATGCACCGTTTCAGAGATGCGTTTCTAATCGTGAGATTTCTAATATTTAGACTTAGACTTTTAGAGAGATTCAGAACCAGCGAGTTTAACGGTGACACAAAAGGAATAAAAATGGCCCCACACTACTTAGGTAGATCAGACCACAAAGATAAAATAAGGGAGATAGATTCCAATACAGATAGATTCAAATACCCATTCTTCCCCAGAACAATCAGAAATCATAATAGCAAGAATCCGAACTCCATTTAGAAATATTAAAAACATTTAAGTTGCAAGTCGGAACAAAATTAAAAATTCAAAGATTGTGCATGTTTATGTTTGTTGGTAGTTTGTGGGTTTGCATGCGTGTGAAAGGGCTGGGGCGAAAGGGTTCTTGCATGAATGTTTACCGTATTTGGTTTGGGGGCTATGAATTTGTGGCTTCTGCATGCGGTTTTTTTCTTTCTAAATTACGGTTGGTGCCCTAACACGCCCTTGCGGTGGCTGGCGGGTTATTGAGTAGATGTAGATGAATGAATGTATGCACCACTGTGGATTTGGGATTGCATGTATGTCTTAGTTTTGAATGCGGTTTTTCTTTTTTCCTTTTTTTGGGTGGTGACCTAACACCCCCCGCCACACGCCCTTGCGGCGGCTTGCGGGGAATTATGTATGCGTAATACTATATTCCTCGTCCTCTCTCTCCCTTTTCTTTCTTCCATCTGTCTGGCGATTCCACTCTCATCCAGTCTCCCTCCAAATGACCAGAGGAGTGAACCAAACCACTTCCATACCTATACATACTTTACACTTTCAGGTTTCAATTCGTGGAATTGTTTCATGCCCATATTAAATGAGTTTATAATTTTCCACAGACTTATTCTGTGGAAAATAACACTCTTTTAATGTTAACAATTCCATGCAATACCTATCACCGATGGATCCAATCAATTTATATTCTTTCATTCTTTGGAAATTCATTACCATATTTATTCATTTTTCACCACTAGCAGTCGTCTTAGAAGCTCCAAACACATCGCATTCATCTGCACTAATGTCTATACTGGAATATCCACGGAAGTTTCTCTTCCATACGATAATTTGGGGAGGGATTACATACACCCACCAAATATTGTAATTAAATAAAACGTTATCACCAGCCAACTGGTACATACGAATACATTGAGCTGAAACGACATGATTGACAGGCCGGCCCGACCATTTCACCCACTACCGCACACTGGACGTGGTGACTAGCAGTGGAAGACGCACGAAGAAATGTTTGAGATGTTCAGTGAGCGCACATTCACCGCCCGGCCGAAACTGAATGTCACCGGTGTCTTCACAAGCAGAGCGACAGCCCTCTCTTCCCTTGAACAACCCCCCACCCCCGGTCCCTCGAGCCGTGCCGCCGCATCTCCCGCGCCGGAACATCTCACAGTGAACAGCCGACGCAGACAAAACACACTCCGAGAGGAAAAAGTAGGAAGGGGCAAAAAAATAAACGGAAATCGCTCTTTCGCGCGCGGGTGCCATTTGCCCCCCCTTAAGTTTTTTTTGCTCCCTCGTCCCACGGAATGCGTTCAGAGGAGTTGCTAGGAAACACCCAATTTTATTGGTGGCTTTTAAGTGGAGGCGCGGGCCTTTTTCGGTCGGTTGGTGATAGGCAAAGGGAAAGGGGGGGGGGAGAAGGGAAGCCAACCCTTTTATTGAGTCCACCCTCGCCACGGATGATGTGGCAACTGTCCTCCCCGAGTACCCAGTTCACCCTACCGCCTCGGAGGGACCATCCCTCGTGTGCGTCGTCACTCCATCTGAAATCCGCGAACGGTCTGGGTCTAAGTCGGCCATTCCCCCCGCAAATGCGCACAACTATTCCGCACATGGCATCTTCAAAATTTTGAGCGGACGTGTTTTTTTAATTTTTGCCATACATTAACATATGTTACTTTCCCATATTCCACACATACATTTGACGAAGAAATGTTGGAAAAAGATAACATTTGCCTTAATCTTTCTCCAATAGAAAGAAAAATTGAGGCAAATGTTATCTTTTCCCAACCATTCCAACCCAATAAACCATTCCAACCCAATAAACCATTCCAACCCAATAAACCATTCCAACCCAATAAACCAGCTGTAGTACCTGTTTTTAGTAATTGTTTTCCTAAAATCGACTGAAGATGGCTCAGTTCCTCGCGACTGGAAGCTAGTCCATATAACTCCCATTTATAAAAGCGGGGATAGGGATAAACCAACCAATTACCGACCCATTTCTTTGATATCGATCTCTTGTAAAATATTTTAACACATTATTGTAAGTAACATGATGAGGTTTCCTGATAGTAGGAAAATACTAAGCCACAACCAGCACGGATTTAGGAAGAGTAGCTCTTGCGAAACACAATTAGGCCTTTTCATTCACGATATACTTAGATCGAGAAAAAACAACGCACAAGTTCACGCAGTATTCCCAGATTTCAAAAAAGCCTTCGATAAAGTCCCACACGAAAAATTGTTACACAAACTTAGATGCTATGGAATCAATGAGAAAATTATTAATTAGATTGAGACTTCTTGTCAAACCGCAAACAAATAGTAGTCATCGATGGGGTTTGTCTATATTAATGCTCAATATAGACAAATGCGCAGTTTTGAAATTTTGGAACAAAGGAAGTGGCGAACAGGACATAAACTTCGATATAGAGGGTTCAGTACTAACTACGACCAGACAAGTAAAATATTTGGGGGTAGTTCTAACACCACGCCTTGCATAGGGAACACATATCAGGACAACATCCGGATCCGCTTTAAAGAAATTGGGCTGCATTAAACGGGTGGTGGGGAAATGTAATGAGAAAGTTAAAGAGACGTGTTATTTTGCTCTAGTTAGACCACATTTGGAATTTGCCGCAAGTGTTTGGGATCCTGGCCTAAAGAGTTAGATAAAGTCCAGAGAAAATCCGCCAGATTCGTGAAAAATATGTATGACAAGAACACAAGTGTAACAGGTCTCCTAGTGGATTTAGGCTGGGAGCCCCTTGAAATACGAAGAGAACAAGCGAGACTTAAACTTTTAGAAAGATTAAGAGCCAGCGAGTTTAGCGATGACACAAAAGGAATAAAAATGGCCCCACACTACTTAGGTAGATCAGACCACAAAGATAAAATAAGGGAGATAGTTTCCAATACAGATAGATTCAAATACTCATTCTTCCCCAGAACAATCAGAAATCATAATAGTACTAAACCGAAGTCCATTTAGAAATATTAAAAACATTTAAGTTACACGTCGGAACAAAATTTAAAATTCAAATACTGTGCATGTGTATGTTTGTTGGTAGTTTGTGGGTTTGCATGTGTGTGAAAGGGTTAGGGCGAAAGGGTTCGTGCATGAATGTTTACCATGTTTGGTCTGTTGGCTATAAATTTGTGGCTTCTGCATGCGGTTTTTTTTCTAGATTAGGGGTGGTGCCCTAACACCCCCGCCACACACCCTTGCGGCGGCTCGTAGGGTATTGAGTAGATGTAGATTGCTTCGGAACCAATCTCTGTCTACCAAACACCAAGTTGCTGAAGTCATCATGTCATCATTGAAGGAAGCAGTGTCAACAACGACCCCACTCTTCCAGCATTCAGCAGGAGACGTCCACCCTGCGACATCTGAGAGAGACAGTTGTCAAGGGAAAGTTGACAAGGGAAGAAGTGTTGTAGTGTTGAATAAATGAGTGTATGTGGAAAAAAGCATTCATTTCATCAACAATAATCCCATTACTCCGTTATCAAAAGACCCAACCTCGAGGTTTCAATGTTAAGTGAAACGTGCAGTGTCCAAGTGTCAGTTGTTCAATACTAGGGAAAAATTTAGTTTAATCCAAATGAACCCCTCCGTCCCCAGGTTGTATGGACTTCCCAAACTTCACAAACAAACCATGCCTATTCGACCTGTAATCTCAGCTGTGTCCGCTCCTTTACACCTTCCGGCACGTAAATTACACGCAATGCTCCGAGATCTCACAGGTTTCAAACGGAAATAGGGAGTTAAAAACTCAATACAGCTACCCCGAAAATTAAAAGGCATTAATGTTGCGGAAAAAGCGAGACTAGTTTCCTTTGACATTAACAATTTATTTACTTGTGTACTCATATCGGAAACTTTGCTTAGGGTGGAAGAACTAGTCAAAGATTCCACCATTGCCCAAAATATCTCCGACGATTTGATCTCCCTCATCAAAATGACAGTTACCCAGAATTAATATCATAATAGTAAGAATCCGAAGTCCATTTAGAAATATTTAAAACATTTAAGTTACAAAACCAAATCAAAAATTCAAAAATTGTGCATGTGTATGTTCGTTGATAGTTTGTGGGTTTGCATGTGTGTGAAAGGGTTCTTGCATGAATGAAACTTGTTTGTCTCTTGAAAATGAAACCATGTTTGGTTTGTGGGCTATACATTTGTGGCTTCTGAATTCGTTTTTTTTTCCCTAATTTACGGGTGGTGCCCTAACATCCCCCGTCACACGCCCTTGCGGCGGCTTGCGGGGTATTGAGTAGATGTAGATGTAGAATTATTTTAGTTTCAACGACACTCTATACAGCCAAACGGATGGATTAGCCATGCGTACCCCCCTTTCCCCCTTCCTAGCCGAAGTCTTCCTCAATTCTACAGAAGAACATCTTTTCAATGTTGACAATCAGCATAACAAAAACGTGGGTTATTGGTTTCGTTACGTTGACGTTAGACTCCTTCCTTAATTACCTGAACTCAATTCATCGGAGTAATAAGCAATTGTTCCCATACCCCTCCCCACTCCTCTCCGAGAAACTAGCCCGGAAATGGTCAAAACAACCCCTCAACGCACACGAGGGCCCCCATCCCTCTCAGGCCCTTCCACCCCTCCCCGCCCCCACTTTGTCCCGAGGGTGCATCTACATAATACCCCGCAAGCCGCCGCAAGGGCGTGTGGCGGGGGGTGTTGGGTCACCACCCAAAAAAAAGGAATAAAGAAAAACCGCATTCAAAACTAACACACACGTGCAAACCCAAATCCACAGCAGTGCACACATTCATAGAAACATCCTATCATTTTACACGCATGCAAATACACATCTACCTCCCTTCACGGTATATATTCTGCCACTGTCTGTTAAGCAAATTTGTACCTGATGATGCCGCAAGTAGGTGAAACGCGTTGTACCATTTAATAGAATCTGTGGAAAAGTGCAAGTCTTTCTTTTTAGCATGGATATTAGATATTTTAGTATCCTGCAATCCACCGCTAGTGTGTGTCGCGGTGGATTAATACTCACCATAATAATATCGACCAAAATGTGTTACCCCTACTTCAGTCGGACAATGTTATTATGATCCCCTATTGTTCGTGGAAGAAATGACACCCTTAATCTGTTATAAACTCTAAATTAATTCGCATGATCTCTCCTACCGTAGTACGATTGGAGGGTAATAATGCATTTTAAATATCACTGATAAAAAGACATCCTTCCAATTTATGCAAGAGCTTCAATCTGTAATTTAACCTTCGCTCCGTGAGTCATTCCCAGCTTCGCTGCTCTAACACTCTGAATACGCCACTAGGTTTGTCGTAGGCATTTTCATTTTAGACAAGGCGGCAGAGGATGGATGATGATTCCCTTCCAAAGCCCCACTGAAACATTACACAGTCATGATTGTGAAAGAAGACGGAACTAGGATTTTAGATGATCTGGAAAAAGCGGAAGAACTAAATAAGTGGTATTCTAGACCCTATAAGGAAAGTAACGAAAACAGTAAGGTGGACGGGCCCATTAACAAGGACAACAGGATGTTAACGAACTGCGTTTCGAACGATGCAGAGTATATAAAGATCACTGATATAGAAATCTCTAGACTAATACGCCATCAAAGAAAAAATAAATCAGTTGGGCCTGATAATGTATCAATCGATACTTTAAAATTTGGAGCAGAGGCTATAGTTCCATGCATTAGATCACTTTTCTATGCCACCATTAACAACAGTAAATTACCTTCAGACTGGAAAAAAGCAAGTGTTCTACCAATCTTTAAAGGAGGCGATAAAACGAAGGTTGAGAATTACAGACCTATAAGTCTGACCTCAGTAGTCTGTAAATTAGTCGAAAAAATAATAGTTAGATACATGCGCTACTATTGGGAAAAAAATAACTGGTTGGTTAGGTACCAACATGGGTTTAGGGAAGGTTATTCCTGCGAAACACAATTACTAGGCCTATGCCAAGATATAGCTGAGGTAATAGATGATGGAGGAGAAATAGACGCAGTTGTAATTGACTTTAAAAAAGCTTTTGACACGGTCCCACATGATCTGTTACTAAATAAAGTACGACAGATGAACATTGACCCAAGAGTTAAGTCCTGGTTAAAAGAGTTTCTCAGGGAGAGAACCCAAAGGGTCAGGGTAGGAGAAGAATATTCTCAAGAATCAATAGTGACGATGGGCGTCCCCCAAGGTAGTGTACTGGGCCCGATACTGTTCCTATCCTATATCAATGACATAGGCAAGGAAGCAGAATGTAACATTCGTCTCTTTGCAGATGACTGTATAATATATAGAAAAATAAAAGACAACAGGGATAGTGATATATTACAGGATGATCTAAACAGAGTATCGGAATGGATTACTAATAATAAGATGGGTGTAAACACAAAAAAGTGTAAACTAATAACATTTAGTAGGAAAAGGAGAAGGGAAAATAGAGATTATAACTTGCTAGGTGAAAATCTAGTAAGAGTTGAGAAATGTAAATATTTAGGTGTCTATCTCACAGCTAACTTAGAATGGGGACATCATATAGATAAGGTGGCAGGTAAGGCTTTTAAAACTCTACACTGGGTCATGAGGAACCAACCTTAAGGGGAGCAACAAATCCACTAAAGAATTAGCATACACTTCAGTTGTAAGACCAATAATGGAGTACGCAACAACAGTATGGGACCCTATGGTAAAGGTGCATATAAATAAGCTTGAGAAAGTACAGAGAAAGGCAGCTAGGTACGCTCTAGGAAGACATAACAGGACAGATAGTGTGACAGAAATGTTAGAGACACTAGGATGGACACCGCTCCGACTCAGAAGGAAGCTGAACAGGCTATGTGGGATGTTCAAGATAGTAAATAAAAAGAAGGGGTGGGAGGAGCTCTCAGAAAGATTAGACAAACCAAATTACATTGGGCGGAAGGACCATCAGTTCAAAATAAAACATAGAGGGTACAAAACAAACATTAAAAAAAATTCCTTCCTCAATCGTGGAATAAAGGAATGGAATGAGTTACCTGAGGATATCTTTAAGTCCTTACCTTATTCATTAAATAAATTTAGAACGAGGTGTATGCTCGCCTTAAAAACGTGTGAGTGAGAAATAAAACCGTATGTACTTGTGCTATGAATAATGTGTTAACGGGACGCGATTTTGAACGGTATATGAAATTGAAGAGTACGTGATTACGGACGAAGTGTGGCGATGGACGGTACGTAGTATGTACTCATGTGGTGTACACCTAATCCTTGTGTGATGGTAAAGGAGAGGTCGGTAATCTTAAGAGTGTCATTGAATATACGAGCATTTTGTCTCATATCTATTCTCCTTGTGTGTGTATGTATGTGCATTGAAAGAGTGACCAGTGATCACACTGGACCGTTGCCACCTGAAAAATTGCCTAATTGCAACGAAGTATGTAAATAAATAAATAAACAAACGCATTCTCCCGGATTTTTCCCACAGCACGAACCAGCCAACGCGCCCGTCACCCCCCTTCGCCTGCCTCGGCACCGACCGACGGGAGGACGCGACACCACCAAGAGGAGATAAGGGGCCCTCCTTATCAAACTGCCCGATGGCTCTGCGCTGGTAAGGGTCCCACTATTACTCCGGCACCCAAGAGCGACTGAGCAGCATGAAGCCGCGTCGCAATGCCATCCCCCCAGTTAACGTCCCCCCTCTGTCTCCTCACGATTGTTCAAACTTGGAGAGGGGTATTTCCTCTTATCCTTGAGAGAACCCGATCCAGGGTCAACTTTGGTCCCTTTTGAGAGGGTGGGGGGGGATGACGCGAGGGATCCGAAAGAGACACTCCCCTAATGGGTCCACGCGGCGTGGCGATAGGGCTTTTGCTCTCGAAAGGGCGAGGGCCTCGGACGAGAGGGCACGGGGGGCGGCGGCGAGGGCGAAGAGGGGCAGGTATCGCCCGAAACGGAGTTGTCAACCGCGAGGGAAGAAACAAATTGGTAGATTCTTAGCCTGAAGTGACATGACCCTCTTCGTGGGGGAGCCCTCCTCCTACCAGCAGCGTTGGGACAAATTCCTCACCTTGGGTAGGAGAGCGTTTTATGCTGCACGTCCTGGTGGTGGTGGTATTTCGCCTCGCTACTTACTAAAATCTAGCTTGCACGTTCTTGGATAAATTTCTTGCTGCATCCTAAGGTACAATTATTTTTTATAATTAAGCATATGTACTTGCATGCTTGTGGAGTGAAGGGAGGTAGATGTGTATTTGCATGCGTGTAAAATGATAGGATGTTTCTATGAATGTATGCACTACTGTGGATTTGGGTTTGCATGTGTGTGTTAGTTTTGAATGCGGTTTTTCTTTATTCCTTTTTTTGGGTGGTGACCCAACACCCCCCGCCACACGCCCTTGCGGCGGCTTGCGGGGTATTATGTAGATACGCGAGTGGCTGACTTTACCCAAAATTTGGTGATTTATTCAAACACATCAATGTACATGAATGACGTATTTGGGTGTACTATATGTGTACGGGTGTTTGACCATACGAGCAAACATATATAGTATTTCAATGCATTTTTGAAATAATATTTATGCTTTCGTGACACATGCCGTAATATCCCCAATCGCACGTCCTTTCGGCGGCTTGATGCGCGTTGTGGAGATGTAGAAAACGCAAATACAAACTCCAATATACGTTCCGTTGGGAACTCTTTGACCACCCACCGTACGGTCCTGACCTTACACCCAGCGACTACTTCGTCTTCTTGCACTTGAAACAGTGGTTCGGTGGACAACGGATGTGGACGCCCGGGCGTTATGGACAGGGTGTCAATATCCCAGCCCGGATCCGGCCACGAAAGAGGGAGGAACACCGGTAGCCGCTGTCGTGGGCGGCTGGGACCGGACGGAGAAATAGCAGCGCGCGAGTGAGGCGAAATGGAAGGCGGCAGCGGCATTGCATCGTTCTCGGCCACCGAATGGTCGGGAGGGGGGGGGAAAGTGGAGCAAGGTCACGGAAAAAAGACATAAACACGCGCGGAGTACGTTCGCACTCCCGACACACGTACTCTTCCCTATCCTCTTTTATATCCGTCGGGCGGCGTTGCCAAGTCATACGCGCTCGTAAACGAAAAAAATAAAATAACGCAACGCGAAAGGATTCGGTAAGGTGAACGATGATTAAAAAAACCAACATGAAGGAAGGAATCTCCTTCCCTCCGCCCACGACAAAACCTCCACCTCCTCAATCTCCCTTCCATGAGCCTCCGTGGTCTTTTTAGCGAACGCACGTAATGAACCCGAAGGCTCGGGAGGAGGGGTTGGGGTTATGAGAGAGGAGGGAGGAAGAGAAGTCGGCGAGACGGATGGTTCTTTCACGTAAGCAGACACACACGGACAGAAATCGAGTCGGGAGGAACCATCCAGACCTCCCAACATCCTTCCAGAAAAGCTCGCCGCTTTAGAGAACCCCCCCATACACCATCCGGAGCCATTTCTCCCCCACCCACCCCCCTGCCCTAGGGCTAACGCCGGTTCCCCCAACCCCTTCTCTTGGGACTCCACCCCTACACCCTGCTCGCCTCTCGAAAACACGAACCGCCTGCTCCAAGAGCTTCCCCGGATCCCTCAAACATGTCCGCGGCGTTGCCGGTTGGGGCATCTCGGAAGAAGAAATAGGTAAGAAGGATGGGTAGAGCGTTCGAGAAAAGAAGCACGGAGTTTTTATTTTAGGGGATAGTAAAAGGGGGGGGGTCCGTGAAATCCGTTGAAGGGTCCCAGAGGAGGAGCGATGCTGAGACCAGGACACGGATCACAAATTAAACGAAAAGCACTCTCAACGAACAACTTTAGATAAACGCTAATGTGACGGGCATTCCCAACACATCATGTGTGATATTGACGGCGAGAAACCCTTCGTGGGCTTCCTCACAGACCCATATGCTGAGCTTGGCTACATTTTCGTACGGCGTTGAATGATGACTCACGGAGTTCATTGACATGAAATGAAAGAGGTGAACTGAAATAATTTCTGTTTCGAGAGTATCATTTTTTTCGGGGATTGTCACCAATACGATGACCATGAGTGGGGCGGTCTGGAAGATTAGCCAAAGGTGGAGTGAGGGTCACCAAGTGACCCATTGCCACGTCTTTCCCGGACGTACCGTAACTAACGAGGGATGACTCGAAAACTCTGAAAACAGTGAATAAATCTTGCTTCCTCACAATCGCGGGAAACCAAATCGAAGCGTATCTCATTAACGAACGTCATCGCCGTACGAATTCGCAATAGAAATCACCGCAAAATGAAACGAGAGGAGGGAGACGTAGTCGCGTTTATGAACCACGATCGTGGAATACTGAAATCCATTATTTGAATGCAAACAATGCCCCGGTCTTTTTGACTGTTCCGAATAGTATCATATTGACTCTTACTCACAGCATTGATATTGACGGTATTAAAATTCATCCAATTCGAGAGTTATGCGGAGTCTGTCTGAGAGTAAATACAATAGCTTGTATGCATAATACTCTCAGTGGCTCTCGGGCTGAAGAGAAAACATTAGTTGTGTCCAGATATCGACGAATGGTCGCTGGGTATTTTCGGTGACAAAAAACCAAAAAATACACCCGACTACACAGAATTTCCAATTTTATCTCCATCCAATCGTGATTCCTCGGACTCCATTAAATACCTAGGTGTTAAATTGGTTTTGAATGCGGTATTTCTTTTTTCCTTTTTTGGGTGGTGACCTAACACCCCCCGCCACACGCCCTTGCGGCGGCTTGCGGGGTATCATGTAGATGTAGATGTAAACTCACGGTCTCTCCTGGGTAAAACACATACGGGGAATATGTGGACAAGCTAACAAAAGATTAGGATTTATTAGAAGAGTACTTGGTTAATGTGATGAAAAGAACAAAGAGAAATGTTATCTTTCGCTGGTTAGGCCTCATTTAGCATATGCTGCTAGAAAATGAGATTCTCGCGAAGTTGAATTGATTGCCGAATTGGATTGCGTGCAGAGTAGATAGGAACTAGATTTGTAAACCACTGTTAGGATAAACTTGGTGGCGTATCCAAAATATTTGAGCAGCCAGGCTGAGAATCACTAACGAAGCGAAGGTTAAATTACAGATTGAAGCTCTTGGATACATTGGAAGGAAGTCTCTTTAACAGAGATGTTGAAAATGTATTAATATAATAAGTATGATTGAACTTGTACGCAGTGATACATTTTTGGAATAAAAGTAATTCCCTCCCGAATGCCTACTGCATCGAGAACACCGAAATGTAATGTGTACACTCGATTAAATACTTTGGCGTTACCCTCACTCTATGCCTCTCCTGTGTGAAAGCTAAGTGTGTGGATAAGCTAATAAAAAATTAGGATATATTAGAAGAGTATTGGGAAAATTTAATGAAAAGATCAAAGAGAAATGTTATCTTTTGATAGTTTACCCTCACGAAGTTGGATTGGAAGTTAATCTTGTGCAGCGTAGAGGAGCTAGATTTGAGAAAACTTTGTTATGGAAGACTTAGTAGCGTATCCGGAGTATTAGAGCAGCTAGGCTGGGAATCACTCACGGAGGGAAGGTTAAATTACAGATTGAAGCTCTTGCATAATATGGAATGAAGTCTCTTTATCAGTGATGTTGAAAATGTATTAATACCCCAATCGTTCCACGGTAGAGATCATGCTCATAAAATAAGAAAATAGGTGTAGAACAAATAGATTAAAGAAGTCAGAACAGGTAGATAAAGATGTCATTTTTTCCACGAATGATAAGGGATCATAAAAACACTGTCCGACCGCGGTAGTGTCATTTTCAGGTAAAATTATTCTGGTGTATATTCACCCCCTGCCACACACCCCAGCGGTGTCTTGCAGGGTGCATTAATAAAAAAATGCAAAACAGAATTAACAGGAGAGTGACGCAGTTCACTATCAAAGCCAAGCTCCCTCTCTCTCTAGCCACGCGGCTTTCCGATTCAATTTTGAAAAGATCACCCAAGACCAGATTAATGCTGCGACAAACGATCAATTTCTGCGCATCAAAATCCGACTACTCACTCTCGACGCCCATTTCCGCCAGTCCCGACACCAGAATGCCCGATGAAAAACGACGGTCACGTGACCCCATTCCCACCCATTCCGTCCAGGAAATGGATTCGGGACGAACTCTAGCGTGCATAAGTCCCCCCCCCACTTCGAGGATGCTGGCGGAAGATGGAGTCCGGAAGATGAGGGACGAAGAGACTGACGACGAAATTCAATCTCATTTTCGGGAACGGCGTCCGGGTCATTGAATTATCAAAATGGGCTTCCTTCCTCCATTAGAGCGCACTTCAGTATCAGCTTCAAATTTAATTTAAAACGAGTCCTTCAAAGAATTCACCGCACGCGGTGTGCTCCGTTGGAAAATGGAGTGCTGAAGAGACAATGGACAATAATTCTCGAATCCGACAGACAATAATTGAAGCGCGATTAAAATCCAAGGATAAAAACCCCTCGATTCCAGTTCCTACCGTCCCCATACTCCAAATGAAAATAAATGGAGGTCGAGGGACTATCGCTATCTTCACAACGGTTTCCCACGCTGATGATACGAGGCGTGATCATAAAGTAAAGGCCGTTTTCTTACATTTAAATACTGGCGCTTCAGAACTCAGTTTTATTCCTGCATTGCCATATACTGATTCATTGTGAAGAAGCTATAGCTGCATTTGTTTTGTTTCAGAAGTCGTTTGCTTGTCCGTGCATGCAAACAACAATGTCCGCGACAATCGTTGATCCCGCCAGCTGAGAAGTGCGTTCTGTCATACGATTCTTGTATGCAAAAGGATTGCCGGCTGCTGAAATTCATCGGGAATTATGCCTAGTTTATGGATCTACAGTTATGAGTGAAGGAAAGGTTAGACAATGGTGCTGTGATTTTAAAAATGGACGAACAAATGTCCATGACGAAGAGCGAAGTGTAAGAATACTGGTGAAGACCCTGTATTCTGGACTGCCCTTTCCACCTTCATCTACATCTACTCAATACCCCGCAAGCCGCCGCAAGGGTGTGTGGCGTAGGATGTTAGGGCACCACTCGTAATTTAGAAAGAAAAAAACCGCATGCAGAAGCCACAAATTCATAGCCCCCAAACCAAATACGGTAAACATTCATGCAAGAACCCTTTCGCCCCAGCCCTTTTACACACATGCAAACCCACAAACTACCAACAAACATAAACATGCACAATCTTTGAATTTTTAATTTTGTTCCGACTTGCAACTTAAATGTTTTTAATATTTCTAAATGGAGTTCGGATTCTTGCTATTATGATTTCTGATTGTTCTGGGGAAGAATGGGTATTTGAATCTATCTGTATTGGAATCTATCTCCCTTATTTTATCTTTGTCCTGATATGTGCTCCCCATGAAAGGCGTGGTGCTAGAACTATTCTTGGGTCACCTAAAACGAGTGACTATAACCAAAGAGACTGGTACAACGCTGAGAGGTAGAGATGGTTTGATCCGTCGCATTCTACGCTTTCATAACTATTGAACGTTTTCCATTGCTTTGTCCAGCGCCATCATCCGACCCCTGTCCTTCCAGCACATTTAAGGGTCTGTGAATTTTTTGATGACCGCTAGGAATGCAAACGAGGAAAAGACTGATAGCGTTCTCCACGATTACTCTCCATTCCTCGCTGTTCCCGGAGACTTTGAGGTCAGGTCTGCCCGAAAGCGTTTACCGAGAAAAAACTCGGGAGCTTTTAGGACGCGGTCATGGGTTCTTGTTTTCCCTCGTTCGAAATCGACACTCAACGGTTTATTTAGCGATCCAACAGAAACACAACACGCGAACTAATGTCATCCCATAAAAAAATAAAAGATGTTGAACTTGGGAAGCAGCTGGAATTGTTCACGACTCGACAGGAATGCCACCGACAGGATTCTTATGGAACTACTCCCTGTGATCGCAAAAATATTTCGGGAGTTAACGGAGCCATTTACGATCGCGTTAATAACTCAACGGTGCAAATATCGTCCCGTAAAAAAAAAGACAAAACGATGTGAAATACAATGGCAAATTGAAAAATGGCCCGGGTTGAAGTCTTGTTTGTCGCCAGTATGTGCAATTGACAATGTAGCTGAATGCAAAGCGCATATCATGAGTAAACTTGCGTGCTAAAGATCCATGTGTTATTTGATCACAAAAAATACCCTATCATCTCAAAAAATTCCATGGGAAATGGCTTTCACCACATGGAATGTCTATATCTTGAGTTTCATCATCGCAAAAACTGTCGCTTCTTTGGAAATGCCGAAAATATTTTCCTCGTCGATTCCCCGTATCCCTCAAAGAGCGGATTTTTTCCCCTCCCTCCTCTCCTCAAAACTAAAATCAATCGTATCGTATCCAGCGTATCGGCCCGCATCTTCAATTTCGAGCACGCACTAGTTCTCTCGCCCGCAGCTCGAACACGCAGCATTGGAGGCAGAGGTAACGCGTAGTCCACGCGCCCGTCGCCGCTCTCTTGTTGCTCCTTTCGTCGCTTCTTTGTTTCGCTTCCTCCCCCAACTCCGAATCCTCCCTCCCACCACGTCCACCCACAACCACCACCCCTCTCTCTCCTTCCTCTTCCGGAGGCGAGGAGAAATTTCCGCTAGGCGGGGCGAGTCTCGGTTAGCTGACGATCAACCCCTCTCGCGTCCGCCGCCGCCTCGGGGAATGAAACCCGGGCCACGCATGACGTCCAAAGATCGAGTACTTCCACGCGATCTCCCCCGTGAACTCAAATCAATGAATGATACGGCATGCGACGGAGGCTTCCGCCTGCCACAAACACAAGTTCCCCCGCCGCGCCATGGCGAAGGGTATGTGCCCTGTGTCTGAATGCCCCACTCATACAAGCCGGGGTCGACTTACGAGCATTCGGACGACGAATAGTCGCAAGAGGGAACAAAGAGTGACGGGCACCCAAAATTTAAGTATGAAGAAAGACGACAACCCGGAATGTGGTTCAATATGAAGCGCAGAGCAATCGATTTCCGTAGGCAAAGTATAGGAAATGGAGAAACTTTTTATAGCGTCACTTTTTTAGCATTGCAAGTCCAAAAATACCAGGCCATTTACATATATTTTAAATTACTCATTACGACGTACAAATGATTAGTTATTTTTATTATAAGGTAATCTACCGGTGAAGCTAGGTTTTTGGATGGACACAACTATAAAATAAATATCTTGTGAGTCCAAACACAACCCAATCCAGCAGCCTAAACTACATCAGGTCCCTCTTCATCTCTGTGTACTTCTTTCCTCCCTTCATACCATCCAACATCCCTATCCTGTTCCTACCCTTTCCTCGCTTGCCCAACATTCTCCCCTCTATTACCTTCTTCAACATTCCACAACCGCTCAATACGCCTTTCATCCAGTTTTCCTGCCTCCATAGGAATTCTCTCAACAAACCCCTCTCCTCACCCACCATCTCCAGTACTTCCTCATTTGTTTTCCTTTCGGTCCATTTCACCTTCTCCATTTTTCACCACACCCACATTTCAAAAGCCTCCAATCTACGTCTATCCTCCTGCTTCAACCACCACGTTTCCGCACCGTACATGCTCCACATCTAACTACGCTCCACGTCAAAGTTTTAACGAGTTTTTTGTTAACCTCCCTACTCTAAGTCCCTGTCATCAAATCCCTCCTCCTTATGAAAGCTTTTTTCCTAGCTCAAATCTTCTCCTAACGTGCCTACTACTTTGACCGTGTTGCTTCAAAACACTTCCGAAGTACGTCAACTGTTCTACCTGCTCTATTTTTTGCCTCCTATTTTAATGTTTAGCTTAGCCTTTTTCACTATGGGAAAACCCATGACCGTTGTTTTATTAATATTGATTCTCATTCCGTAACTATCGCATTGAGTTTCTAATTCACTCAGCAATGCTTGTAATCCCTTGGCCGACTGACAAACCAAAGCCTGGTCATTAGCGAACCTAACCGATTTTACGAATTCCCTTCCGACTTTCATTCCTACCTCCAGTTCTTCCCATGCCTCTTTAATCATTTCCTCCACATATACGTTGAACAGCACCGGTGACAATGGGCAACCCTGCCTTACCCCTCTTCCTAAGACTGCCCATTCGGACTCTCCGTTCCCCACTCGCACCTGAGCAGTCTGAGACATGTACAGGTTGCCGATCAGTCTCCTGTCCCTCCAATCCATTCCTATTTTCTGCAATACACGCATTAATTTTTCCCAATTCACTCTATCAAATGCTTTTTTCGAAATCTACGAAACAGGCAAAAACGTCCTGGTTGTATTCTATATTCCTCTCTATTAGTGATCTCATTACTGCAATGGCATCACGCGTACGTCTTCCTTTCCTAAATCCAAACTGATCATCCCCTAAGTAATCATTCGCCTTACTCTCTATCCTTTTGTTGATGATCCTGGGAATAACTTTAGCTGCGTGGGATATCAAACTTATTGTTCTGTAATCCTCACATGATATAGCCTTTGCCTTTTTTGGAATAGGAACTAACACCGACCTCACAATATCTTCCGGCCAGATTCCTTCTTCATAGATACTACGAATCAGACATAGTTTTCTTCCCAAATTTTCCAAACATTTCAGTGGTACCACAGGAGTGTTGTCCACCCCCGCAGCCTTATTGGGCTTCATCTCCTTTAATGACCTTTCTATTTCATCGTCGAGTATGCTTGGATCTAAGCTATTTGTGAGTTTTGGCCCGTCTCAATTTATTGTTTAACTCTTTGTACTTCATTTGCCTAACTCTGTGTTTGCATTCTTCCATCTTTTCTCTCCTCCATCTTTGCAATCATCTCGGTTACCCATGGTTTCCTTATCCTTTTCCCGCTAACGATTCCTATAGTGTCTTTTGCGGCTTTGAAAATCAATTTCTTGATACATTCCCATATTTCCTCGATAGTACTCAGCTCTATACCGTCATCTATGATTTTCTCTACAGCCTGCTGATACTCCTTCCTCGTTAATCCATTTAATGCTTCTACATTCCATTTCCTAACCCACCGCCTCTGACTTCTCTTTTTGAAACGGACGTTACATTTCAAAACAATTAAATTGTGGTCAGAGTTCGCATCCGCACCCGGTAGCTGTGTGAATTAATGCCTGTTTTCCTAAATATGTGCCTAAACAGAATATAATCTATTTTATATCTTTCTGAGACACCTGGCATTTTCCATCAGATAATGAAACATTTTCAACTTCCGAAAATGGTCCTATATCTCTCCACAAGCAGCAGACGCTTCACCTCCCGCCGGGTATTATTTTAATTATTGGGTTATTTAATTTTTGGGTGGTGACCTAACAACCCCCGCCACACGCCCTTGCGGTGGCTTGCGGGGTATTATGTAGATGTTGATGAATTATGCACACATAAATGCGAAAATCCAAAGCCATTCTGGTCCTATGTTAGGGAAATACTGGGGAAACGTCCAACTGTACATTCTTTGAAGACGGAAAACGGAGAAATTATTACAGACAGGGTGAAAAAAGCAAACATTTTAAACACGATTTTTCAGAATGTCTACAATAAGAAAACAAACGCACCAATCGATCCTCCACATCCACCCGGGGAACACATGAGCGATTTAACACAGACCAAAAAGGGAAAAGGACATCTGCTTCGTAGTAACAAAGTAAACGAAGCACCTGGTCCGGAAGAAATACCTGCTAAAATATTAAAGGAATTAGTCGAAGACATTGCCCAATTTTTTAAATTGTTTTCCTTAAATCGATTGAAGATGGCTCAGTTCCTCGCGACTGGAAGCTAGTCCATATAACTCCCATTTATAAAGGCGGGGATAGGGATAAACCAACCAATTACCGACCCATTTCTTTGACATCGATCTCTCGTAAAATATTAGAACACATTACTGTCAGTAACATAATGAGGTTTCTTGATAGTAGGAAAATACTAAGCCACAACCAACTTGGATTTAGGAAGAGCAGATCTTGCGAAACACAATTAGGTCTTTCCATCCACGATATACTTAGATCGGGAGAAAAAAACACACAAGTCGACGCAGTATTCCTAGATTTCAAAAAAGCCTTCGATAAAGTCCCACACAAAAAATTGCTACACAAACTTAGATGCTATGGAATCAATGAAAAAATTATTAATTAGATTAGAGACTTCTTGTCAAACCGCAAACAAATAGTAGTCACCGATGGGTTGTGCTCAACGGATAGAGATGTAACTTCCAGCGTCCCCCAAGGAAGTGTGATAGGGCCTCTTCTATTCTTATTATACATTAATGACTTAAGCGCACACGTTAGTAGTAATCTGAGGTTATTTGATGACGACACGATGGTATACAGGGAAACGAGGAGCCAACTAGATAGCGAGCTACTATCTAGAGACTTAGACACAATCTCGGATTGGTGCAAGAAATGGGGATTAGTACATTGGCCAGACAGGCAGGAGTTTTTCGACTCGCATCAGCGAACATAGGAAAGGTTTCATCACAGGTCTCACCAATTCTGTTTTTGCCAAACATCTTCTCGATTTCAAACATTTTTGTAATTTCAATTTTAAAGTGCTTCACAACTTGACCAAAGGTAAGAAATTAGACGCCATGGAACAGCTGGAAATTCTACATCGGAAGGACTTGGACCTCATCAACGAAGTCCAATTCTCATCTTCACCCTCCCCCCTCCTCTCCATCGCCTTCCCTCGACGCACGTGTGACCAGTGATCTCCTCTCCTTAAATCTCGGAATTCCCCCCCCCCTAGTGCACCCTCTGACCATGTTACCCCGAAGAAGGCGTGATGCTTTGTGTCCCCACTCCTTTCTCCCCCTTCCTTCCTCCCACCCCAACCCTGAATCCCTCGCTAGGGCTCTCCTTCACGGCTCCCTGCGCCCCCCCCATTGGAACCATATAGACAGTGACCTCAACCTTTACTCCTCTTCGAACACTTCTTTGTGCATGGATATCTTCGCAGCCGGGGGAGGGGGGACCCCGGTCCCCCCTTTCTCCACGGTCCTAGGAGTTTAGCGCTGCACTGAGTGTCCACCCTCAATGAGACAACCCTTCCAGCCAGCTGTGAGGTCTCCCGGACGGGGTTAATTTTTCACCCTCTCTCCTCACCAGAAACCTTTCTCCACCCCCATTGACACCCACGTTGCCCACTTTCCTTCTCCCTTCTTTCTCTTTTTCCCCCCTTTTTCTACTACCCCCCCTTACATGTGTTCCAGCATATATAGCAAACAACGAGAATATGACTGTTACCAGATGATGTAGTTGCATCGAAACCGGTCGTATTAATAAATTTTTATTTTTTGTGGAAAATTTCCAATTTTATTTAATGGGGATTAGTGCTTAATATAGACAAATGCGCAGTTTTGAAATTTTGGAACAAAGGAAGTGGCGAACAGGACATAAATTACGAAATAGAGGGTTCAGTACTAACTAAAGCCAAGCAAGTAAAATATTTGGGGGTAGTTCTAACACCACGTCTTTCATGGGGAGCACATATCAGGACAACATCCGGATCCGCTTTAAAGAAACTGGGCTTCATTAAACGGGTGGTGGGGAAATGTAAAGAGAAAGTTAAAGAGAGGTGTTGTTTTGCCCTAGTTAGACCACATTTGGAATATGCCGCAAGTATTTGGGATCCTTGGGAGAAAATCTGGCAAAAAGAACCAGATAAAATCCAGAGAAAATCCGCCAGATTCGCGAAAAATATATATGATAAGAACACAAGTGTAACAGGTCTCTAGAGGATTAAGGCTGGGAGCCCCTTGAAATACGAAGAGAAGAAGCGAGACTTAAACTTTTAGAAAGATGCAGAACCAGCGAGTTTATCGATGACACCAAATGAATTATAATGTGAGATAGATTCCAATACAAATAGATTCAAATACTCATTCTTCCCCAGATCAATCAGAAATCCTAATAGTAAGAATCCGATGTCCCCATAGAAGTATTAAAAACACATAAGTTGCAAGACGGAACAAAATAAAAAATTCAAAGATATTAGGTTTAAATGTAGGTGCATGTGTGTGCATGTTGTTAGTTTGGGGGTGTGCATGTGTGTGGGGTGAAAGGGTTTTTGTATGAATGTTTACCATGTTTGGTTTGTGGACTATAAATTTATAGATTCTGCACGCGGTTTTGTTTTCTTTGTAAATTACGGGTGGTGCCCTAACACCCCCCGCCATACGCCCTTGCGGCTGCTTGTGGGGTATTGAGTAGATGTAGATAATTACTGCGCATAACATTCACGCTCCCACACTGCTGATGAGGGTCATTCTGAATTGTAGATCCCTGACGACGATGAGGATATTTATAAGGAGTGTGGAGGACCCTGGGAGGAAACCCCATCGGGAGGGGCCGGGAAGGGTCAGTCTCTCTTGGCTCATACTCGCCTCACATCAGAAGACTCTTCGAGGGTTCAGGTGAGGGCGTGTGGAAATTGAAGGTTCTAAGGGGGATGGGCCCGCCCCCTCCTCACGCCAGGGCTTCAGAAGGCCTCTACACTTCCAATGACGATGAATAGAAGGCAATGCTGTTTCTTCCCTCGGCATTTCCCTCGGACTGCATGGCAACCGATACAATGAAACCCATTCATTCAACGGGAAGACATAGTTTGGATTCTTTTTTCCCTCTGTGGGAGGGGGAGGTAGCGAAAGGGTGGCCCAAATAGGAGGGGGCAGTGAGTGACGCACCCATTCGGAAAGGATGAAACCCACTAAGGAGACTGGGTTGAGCGCGCGGACAATTCCGGAGTTGCATCCGCGGGCAATAATTCCGGAAATAGACACATACAATGGATTAGACCTAGTGCTAAAGAAGTAAAATTTCTTTACATATTTACAAATGAATGATGATGACGACGACAAAGATTTATTTACACCACCATTCAGCTTTTCTTTATCTAACCATACCAAAACTGTTTATTTGGCAAATGGCGATTTGACGATCACCATTTTTTTAATGAAATTTCACTGACCCAACGAAGTCGGCGGGAAGAATCAAGTGGAAAGCGAGCAAAGAGCTAGGGAATGTTATTGCTAATTTGTCCACCATGCACCGAAGTGTATGTTAAAAGAAGAGAATATTATAATAATTATATATATTATTATACAATATTATAAAAACCGGAAGTATAAATAATGGCTCTATAATTTGAAAAAATATTTTCAATCGTTCGGTATATGCCCAACACCTGTTAACATTTTCAAAAAGAATATAGGTTTTTCAATAGATTTCAATTTCAACTGCTTGTTAAGCGCGCATTTTATACTAAATATTCAAATGCGAACCAAAATGAGCAGCTACCATATCTGTATTAAAAACCAAAACTATAAATACAGACATTACAATTTTAAGCAAGATATACAGAAGAGAATTGAGAAAACCTCTGCGAGAAGGCAGTTTAACGTTGGTTCGGCGACTTGGTCGTTGGAACAGGAGGATAAGAGCAGATTGAAAGCCTCTTGAGATGCTGGTGTGGAGATAATAAATTGTAATGGGGCAAGAGTGAGAGGGGCTTTGCTGTGAGAAAGAAGTCACGAAGAGCATACGCAGGGCATCATGATGAGAGCCAGTGGGATGCTGAAGACACTCAATGGAGAGGATGCTGGAAAGATAGGTCGAGAGGGAGCAAAAAACAGGTACGCTAAATGGAATTAAGGTGGATAGGAAATATGCAGAGGTAAGGAGGAATGAGTTACTGTAATGCCTAGCACGGAGCCTTATGGGTACTTTTGTGTTGCGTTGGGAGTATGCGTAGTCCCGGGGTCAATTAAAAACCTACCTACGCTAAGCCGGTAGACACACACGTCATGATAAATTATATTATTTTCGGAAAATAAAATATTTTTTCTTCCACATATCTTTTATTATGCACGACCTAGGTTTGGACTTACAAAGTCATCATCAGGAAAGTGTGTACTCTATCATTATTAAGACATCCCAGGAAGTTTAGCCAATGAAAACATTCGAACAAACCAATTTTGAATTTACACACGCGTAGACATTAGATCTCCCTCATTTATTTTATTAATAACACAATGTATACATCCACTGTTCTTTATTATCGCACAACTAGTTTCGACGCTTAGGCGTCATCATCAGGTACAGAAATAAAACCAGCTGCGGCTCATTTAAAGAGATAATAAAGAACAGAGGATGTACACATTGCCTTCTTAATAAAATAAATAATGAACATGAACTTCCACAAAGTTGAGCCTGAAACAATAGAAAACATTAGATTTTCCGTTTAAAAAGTATTGACCAAAAAAACACCAGCAATCGGATGGCAGTCCACTGGAACAGACCTCAAAACTAAGATGGACCTCACGAGTAGAGAACGAGCGAAGAGGGTGTGGAAGGGAGGAGACGGACCAGAGGAATTGGTGGAGGGAGGGGGGAAGGCAAACGCGCGTCACAGGGAAGGGATGCCATCCCGGTCAGTTACCCTCTCGTTAAGCGACAAAATGTTTGGGGTGGCAAAGATAATTCGTGGTGAAGACGATGCACCCCCGGGGTCCACCTAACGCCGCCCTTCCTCGCGCGCCTTAAAGAATCCAAATGAATCACTAGCGGAAGAACGCGACTGTCGGGGGGAGACGTCACCACAACAATGCGGAGGTATTTTCGCGGGACGATACTCCGACGGAAGAACAAACGCTGTCAACCGCGCAAATATCTTCACCTAGACGGTGTACGGCAGGGTGTGCCACACCAAGACACACCATTGCCCCGTTTCCCAAAGCTATAACTTGATTGGTAAGTCCTCTGAGAATTCTCAAACATAATATGAAGCTCGCAAAAAAATTTCATACCGTGCAATCTAAGTAATTAAAACGTGCTGCTAAAAAGCTTACGAGGGGATGTTCCATGGCCCCCTTGCTCTCCGGATTTGAGTCCATGTGATTTTTTTCTTCGGGGAAATATAAAAGCTGAGGTCTACAAAAGATCGACCAAGGATCTTGGAAGCTCTCAAGGAGGCAATTGCAGATGTCATCGCTGGAATGACGCAACAAATGCTGAGAAGAGTTTCCGAAAACTTTTTGAACTACTCATCATGTGCATCGCTCACCAAGGTCGTCACCTACATGAAATAATCTTGAAAACCTAATGAAATGTAAATGGCAAAACGGGGAGTCCTTTCTGCTTCACCCTGTATTTTACAATAAAAATACTGACGAGCATAACTAATTCCCTGGGGGGGATAACGTTGGGGATTAGACTGACACTCTCTCCTCCGAGGGAGAATTTGACACCTAAATGTTGTCAGTTCTTCGACTACTCTCCCTCATTCCATATTCATGATCGCTTTTCGCACGAAGCGCTGCGTTCGGATCGCCCATACTCGATTTTCGGAAATATCTTTCGAACGAATCGTTCCCCTCGAGTGTGAATCGAATCCATGTTCCTCCAATATCTCGCCCATTTCCACTTGAGCCGTGGCCGGAGAAGGGCGGAGAGAGAGGAAAAGCGAGGAGAGAGAGGAAAAGGGAGGAGAGAGAGCGGGTGGGAGGGTTGGAGAGAGGGAGGAGAGAGAGGGTGGGTAGCGGGGTAAGACATAAACGAGTGACTACCACCTTTCTTCGAGAGCCAGAGATGCACGCACCATTGAGAAAGGAGAAAGGGGTGAGGAGACGGCGAGAGAGGGGGGAGCGAGGAGGGGGATAAAGGGGGGTTTGGGGGGGGGGAAAGAGGGCGTGAGAGCCGCCGCCGACACCCCCCCCCTCCCTCGGTGAGGGCGCACGGCTTTGGCCGGCTTCCAAATTGCCCCGGCAACGAGACGGAGGACAAAAGAGGTGCAAGGGGGCGCAGGGGGGGCGAGGGAGAGGAAAGATGGAGACGGAGGGAGAAAGCGAAGGAAAAGAAAGTAAATAAAAGAAGAGGCATGGTGAACGTACGCTGGCCATTCCCTCCCCGGCTCGCTCCACCACTTTGGGACAGTTGACTTCCCCCATTTGATATGCCTACGACTGGGAGGCATCCGTCCCGTGGAAGTACTAGGCACATGAGATGATTTCTCTCCGCCGTCAACCTCGTACACAACAGGACGGAAAACGTGAACAACTTGGAGGGAGCGAAAAAAGCCGGGTGTGGTTCAGTGTGGGCACTGAAGGGGTCGGCGCCCGATTATTGTACATCAACACACTACCTCGCAAGGACGTGTGGCAGGGGGTGTTTGGTCACCAGCCATTCTACTTCCACCGCAATACTTCCTCGGACAAGAGACACCTCGCGATCAACATAAAAGACGGATGGAATGAAGCAAGCATACACTATTAATGCAAAATCAATCGTACACATGGCAAATATTATATATTGGACTTCTCCATCAACGACTACTCTATCGACTACATTAAGAAATCAACTGAGGAAGCCCATCAAAAAGGGCGGACTCAGACGCAGCGCAGTCACTAGACGCGGAGACTTGAGTCTATTGCAGATTCCAACTTTCCGTCTGTCGGTCTCTCAACGTTCCCTATTCCATCGACTTCCCGTTACATTTAATTCCCTAAGCATTCAATATCCTTCCCTGGACCTCTCTTCCTCCCTCAACTCTTTCACCTCCTTTCTTAAACGCCAGATAGCAACTTTGCTCTCTCTGGTTGCATATGTGCTTTCCTGCCATCTTATTGACATTTTTGTTAACTTTTCATTGTTGCTTTTACCCGTTCTTTTTCTTGATGTATATTCTATGCATTGTCCGTCAGCCACTGTAAAAGCCTTTGTGCCGTTTTTGCCTTCTTTGTTAAATAAATAAATAAAGACGCTACTGAACCTGAGACTGGGGGATTGACCACTTTGTGAAATCCGCTTCTCTGAACTCCGAACTCCCGTTTTAAGTGCAATCAATTGACGAGAACCCCACTTGGATATGTACATTGGCAGATGGTACGAAAAACATAAAATTACACGTACAAATCAGAATCATTAGGCTGAACAACGCAGTCTCCCTTTTTTCCTGCGAATAACCCCCAACATTAACGAATTAATCGCACACACTTCAAAAATCAATTATCCAAACAAAAATTGGAGAGATTTTTTCCAATTCCAGATTTCAATTCCCTAATCTGCAATACCGCGAAGGGTACATGGAATTAAGCGTAGGATTCAGCAAAGCTGCTATTAATTAGAAAAAAAGGTACCAGAAATATGCATTTAGTGTTTTGACATCACACCCATACACGACCACGGCTACCTCTGCCTTTCACATCTCAGAAAACACGACCGAACAGCATTCCAAGTCCACTCGAGCGCCCTCACGACCACGGCGGGACCGGGAGGAGTTGAAGACGACGCTGCCCGGGTGGACCGAGGGCTCGGAGCATTTAGGGTGTCCGTGCCACACAGGTGCCGCCCCCGCCGTCTGATTCGGCCGTGATTTGCGCGTTGGGCACGTGGACGAGACGACACGAATCGATGTCACTGCGGGCCAAGGGGTCGAACGCGCGAAGGAATTCGAACGCACTGCTAGGAGAGACACGCCTCGTCGGAGACGGGAGTACCACCCCTGCGCCGTCTCCTCCCTCCACCCCCCCCATCCCACCCCAACATTTCACACGGAGGACGAAAATAAACGCCCCAATAATCTACCAACACGAGATATTTTAACAGGTAGACTGCAACAAGCGGCTTAACTGTTAAAATTACGTCTTGGAAGGTCCCTATGAGACATTATTACTTTTAACTACACTCCAGTTTGCCCTAAATTATTTAATTTTTCGTTTGCCCATAACTTCTGCAAAACTCCCCCTTCCCCATCCAATAATCTCCACTACATGTGTACTTGCATTCTTGTGGATTGAAGGGAGGTAGATGTGTATTTGCATGCGTGTAAAATGATAGGATGTTTCTATGAATGTATGCACTACTGTGGATTTGGGTTTGCATGTGTGTGTTAGTTTTGAATGCGGTTTTTCTTTTTTCCTTTTTTTGGGTGGTCACCTAACACCCCCCCACACGCCATTGCGGCGGCTTGCGGGGTATTATGTAGATGTTAAAGAGATAGATAAAACCCTTCACCTGGCCTGAGTGGTCTGCTTTACTGCAGCTCCAAAACTTGGTCTCTGAAATACTTTGAGAGGCTCGGTGGTTTTTGAGAGGAGGTTGCGGAGAAGGATGGAAAGGATAAAACGAGTGGGAAGGAAAGCCAAGGAAGAAGGACCAGGTACGTTGGGGGAGGAGAGAGGGTTGTCGGGAGAAATCCAAAGGAGGCAGGATAAATGGATGCAGAGCATTTTCATTGGCCATGGAATGTCGAAGACTGTGATGGAGGGGAGCAGAGCGAGGAAGGGGAAGGAGGGGGATATGCATTTTGGACAACGAAGGCGGCAGGAAACATGCGGAATTGAAGGGGGTTTATTTTAGTGGGGGATGTGACGTTGCGTCTGGTTAGGCGAGGCTAAGGAATTCAGGAGTGCACAGTTTAGTGTTCAATCACCTTAAACGGCAGACTACCAACTAATAAAAATAGTAATACGTAAGTAAAAAAACGAAAACGGGACCTTTAAAATGTTTTTCTCCTTAAGTCACATTAAAAAATACAATAATCCTAATTTCACTTTATTCACATCCCATTGAACACAAACATTGTGTCGGTGAAAAATAAATAAGCATAAAATAGAAATGCCATATATCTTGCCCAGAACTAATTATCTCAATTTCGATTTTCGCATGGTGTACACCCTTCTTGCACATTCTAGACGACGTGTTTAAGATGCAAATTGATAAATATACCTGATCAATTCTCATATTATAAATAAATGTATGCATGCATAATTATATAGTGAAGACGCAGACGGCTATTTTGTGGCACATCGTTTTAGATGCGTCTAGCGCATGTAATTTTACGTCGTGGATGGCTCGGAATCGAAATAACTTTGGCAAAACTGAAAATATCTGATAATGGCGAATATGTGAAGCCTGAGAATTTCTTGCACTAACTTGACTTCTGAAGCTTTTTTTCGGGGCGCTATCGATACAAAATTTAATCCAAAATGAGGCTGCTCTCATCAAGGTGAAGCCGAGTTTGGTTTGCGTTAGCACACGATAAGAAGAAGAGGCCAAGATGGGGCCGGAGTGGGGCCGACGCTCAACCAACCGAGGCCCGAAAAGCTCAACCGAAAGGAAAGGCCGCCCCCTTCCTCTCGCATTAGAGTGGGTTAAGAAAGGCATTGCGTTGGCTGACGGTAGACCGAAGGGTATCCAAAGAGTTCAAGTCGGTGTAATAGAAACAGAAAATCATCAAGGAATTGGTGATTTATTCACCCCATTTCGTATTATCCCAAAGTTCTGTAAACATTCAATACGGAGTAACATTTCTCTTGAAAAGAGAGGAATGGCACTTCCCTTTAGTTACCGAGCCAGCTGCAGGTGTTGGGAGAAAATGAGAATCGTGATTTTCGGGAAGATCTCAGGGAAAATTCTCCAGGGTTTTTCAAACATCGATGCGTGAAGCGTGAATGCTGGCGGAATTAGTCTGGAAGCCTCTTGGTTCACGAAGATCGCAGGCAAGGCAGAAAGGGGGAACGGAACACCCGGGTTTGCTAGTGACGATCAAGAAATGGCATGAAATCGGCGATTCCACCACCGGGGAAAAATAAAGAGAGAGAGAGAGATATGTAACTGCATGAATGTATTCGACCGCGTGGGGCTGTGCATTCGTCTGCTGTTTTGCATGCAGTCGCATTCTACTCACGGGTGGCGTCCTCACACCCACGCTATATGCGGCGGCACGCGAGGTTCGTATTGTGCACCTTGCCTATGACAAATTCCAGTATTCGTTCTTCCCTCACACTAAACATAATCATAGTAATATCAGACACAATCATTCCTACATTTTTCATTCGAGAAACAAAATTGAAAGCTTTTGTACCCGAATGCCCCCAGTTTTGCATGATGCAGACGGACAAGCATATATCTGAGCATTCGTTTGCGTGAGTTTACTGTTGCGTTACTGTAATATTTACATTTTTCAACCTGCACATATTTAAACAAAATGGATTGGTGCCCGGACAACCTCCACCACACTCTCGGCGGTTTGCACGGCATCGTGTGGACGATGGCCACCCTTCGTAGTCGACAACGACACGGGTCTCGCATTACACTGACTCGGCATTCGGTGCCGTGAGCCCTGGCGTCTAATCATGCTGAGCGACGATCGCCCGGGGGGCAACACCACTCACATCCCCGGGAAGAGAGTCGCACACAGAGCTCACTCGCCAGTGCAATATGTACCATGAATACCTCGGCTCGCTCTCACTCGCTCCCATCCCTTCCCACCGATGCCGCCGCGCCTTGCCTCCCGGATGCCTGAAAAACCCTCCTTGGGCTCCTCTTCCTCCTGCCTCCACCCTTCCTCTCCCCCGCAGGAAGCCCCTTTCATTGTTCGGAGACCACCAAGTGGGAGAGCTGCGAGGGACCGCCTCTGCGTGTGTGGTCTCGCCTTCTATCTCAGAGCCAACCCCCCTCTCAGCCCCCCGCCGGCACCTCCCTCCGCCCCCTCGCTCACTCTCCAATCCTTTCTCCTCCTCCTCCTTCGCCCGCCTCGCAGCCGACTTGCCGGGAGGGACGGGGAGGGCGGGGTTCCTGGCTGGGGTGGGGAGGAAGGGCCGGACTGACATGGGGCGGGAAGGACGGAGGGGTGGGGAGAAGGAGTGTAGTGGAGGGGGCGGGAGGATGGAAGGGAAAGGGAGCCCCCGGGGAGACGACGGCGTGTTGCTTTGCGTGGAAAAAAGAGGGCGCACGCCAACGGTGGGAAAGAGAGGAAACTTGGGCGGCGGCGAAGACCCGAGGGGCCGGGCCTAGAGTATGCCCACTCCTTGATAACGAAAGAAAAAACACCACACACACGGGATTCCTCCAACGAGTGGCGGAGGAACGTCTTCATTTAAACCGGCGGGAAGGTAGGCGTCTTCGAGGGCAGGGGGAGCACTGGCACCATGGCGGGCCCAAGGTTTGGGGTCTCCTACGACTGAAAATTGCGAGAGGAACGGAGTTGTTCGAGTCCCGTCGTTACACCCTGGATGAACGTTGAAATGCCCTCGGACTGCCACTCGCTGGCTCGCTCCCGTGAACTTCCAGGTGGTCTACGACAATTTAAACATGCTGAGCAGTCGAGAGCGTTTCGTCCCACAACCACCGGGGAAAACGCGAAAACCAGACAGACCATACGAGACAAAATGTTTGAGCTCGAGATGGATTTACATAAATGACCTCAGTACCGTAGTTAATAGCAAGCTCCGTCTTTTCGCCGATGATGCAAGAATTTATGGGGACATCCGAAGTCACGAAGACAGAGTCGTGTTAGCCAACGACCTAGATGCAATTCAAAATTGGTGCAACACTTGGCAATTGGAATTAAATTTTTTAAAATGCGTAGTAATACATTTTTGGGAAAAGAATAATACCCTCCCTTATAGTTACAAAGTGAAACAAACCAAAATCGCGAGGGTAGATTCCTTTAAATACTTGGGTGTAACAATTACTCACGATCTGTCCTGGGGAAAACACATACGAGAAATATGCGGTCGTGCTAATAAAAAATTGGGATTTGTGAAAAGAGTGCTAGGTAATTGCGACGAAAAGGTGAAAGAACGATGTTTCCTTGCCTTGGTCAGGCCCCAACTAGAGTATGCTGCTAGTATATGGGATCCTCAAAATATAAATTTGATTTCGGAATTAGATCGAGTTCAGCGGAGGGGGGCTAGATTTGTCAAACATTGTTATGACCAACGCAGCAGCGTATCCACTTTGCTAGACAATTTAGGTTGGGATTGTCTTGCACAGTGGAGTTTACAATATAGATTAAACTTATTTAAACTATTTAAAGATGGGCCCTTTTCCTATGACATCAAGGATATAATACGAACCCCAACGTATTACGGTCGAAGGGATCACGAATATAAGACTAGAGAGATAGACTGCAAGACTGACAGGTTTAAAATGTCATTTTTTCCAAGAACGATAAGGGACCAGAATGCTTGTAGCCGAAATTCCCCAGGACATAGTTCATTACAATAAGTATTAACGTACAGGTTAGGGACTGCGCGAGGATGTGTGTGTATGTATGTGTATATATATATATATATACATATATATGTATATTTTAATATAATTGTATATATATATATGCGCGTGCATATATATGTGAATATGTATATATGTATCTATTTTTTCTTACAGGTTCCCCCCACCTTTCCTCACCTAACCCCCAACCCCCTCAACCCTTACCCTTCCCTCATGGTGCTACACCCCCTGCCACACACCTTTTTGGTGGCTCGCAGGGTATTTATGTAGATGTAGATGGGTTGTGGGACAAAAATTTAAAACAAGACAATAAATGACCCCGATGTTGCCAGATTCTTGTATTAGATTGCAATCGAAAGCTTTCATTGTTTCTCCTCACTGATCTAGTATAGTTATGGTCTAACAGCACGTCAACGAGCGAGTTCTGGTGAGTCTTTTCGGGGTTCCTTGTCGATTTTACAATAAATCGCATCATGCAAACGGTCGTTATTGATTCAGTCGTGGGCATTAATTCATCAGTAAATGCTTACGATAGCAAATGACTAGTTTGAACAGGGTCAGGCGTGGCAAAACAATTGTGGAAAATTACTATGCTCACTTCCACCATGGGAATGACCCTTATGGCCATGAAAAGAAATAAGATCGACGGGAATATAGGATGGAAATCATTAATGCGTTTAAATCGCTCGCTACACGCATGCAACTTAAACTAGTACATTTGAGTCGAGGTCTTTATAAGTTTTTCATCTTCAAAGAATATTTTTTAACGTCTTTTTCGCCGTCAAACTCCGTAATGCCTCTTCGCTAGCAGTCCGACAGCCTTTCTTCGTCCCATATCTCAAAGGCCTCCTTCTCCTTGCATTCCAAGTCAGTTTTCGACCCAAGAAACGCCATAAGCCATATGAATGTTATGACTAATCGTAGTCGCGGTCATAAACTCATCTTTTTTTGCTCACAGCCCTCTTCCCAGCGCAATTCCCATTTAATATTTAGACTTCCATCCAGAACTGATGAACAACTACCCATAAAACCTTTGGAAACACAACATATCATTTTTTCGTTGAGTGAAAGAATTCGTGGAATATATTTCTCGCGCAAGGAAAAACCCGACCAACTTTTTAAATTGCTCACTCCGGGTACCCGCCATGTAGCGCCATCATGACGGTGATGGGGGACGGTCATCATAACATTCGACAAAAAAGCTCGAGAGAGCGCAAAACATTAGGAAACAATACTCATGAAAAGTACATAACAGGGAAATTAATACACGCAAGTCAATGTGGACCTGAGCTCTCAAAGAGGTCGATCAAAGGATTGACTCTGTCAACTACTCCCGCGGGATAGACAAGCAATTTTAGAGATGTCCCCCTGAGCATATTGTAGGTAGGCATTACATCCCCCTGTGCATATTGTAAACATCATCTATCCCCAAAGCAATGCGCTCGGAAGAATCCCTAATAGGTTTAAAAGAGCAGAAGACAGTTTCGGTCCATCCAAGATCAAACTAATTTAAGTTTAATGCATCGTAGTTTGGCATTTTTGACGGAAAAATTAGTCTTATGGATTTATGCATTCAATAAAATGTCGGAAGGCAATGTGTCTGGGGATCGCCAATGAATATTGCCACGATAAACACTTATTTAGCAGATTTTATACATCCCACTGGAATCCGAATGGTATCAGACCGCGCCTCCCCAAAAGCAAGAACTTTAACCGACAAACATCGACTGTTCGACCTGCCGTTCGAATTATTCCCTCAACCCCCGCGCGCACGCAGGCTGGTCTCCATAGTCACGCGTGAATGCAACCCGGTGTCAAGAAACGCTCCATTGTCACGAGGCTCACGATTGGCGACGAAGTAGCGGGGGTGTGGACGCGTAAGGTGCGTTCCTTCACTAAAAATCTCGAGAGCCAAGAACGGGATTGGAGTGGGATGGAAGAGGTCAAAAGCAGACTACGATCTTCATATTCGGTGCAGGAGGAAACGTTAGGTGATTCATCCCGAAGTCAGGGCGAGCAAGCTGGATCGGCGGACGGAATCCCAGATGAGAGGAGAAATTCTCAAGAGGTTCGACCGCGTATCTGCCTTGCGTGCGAGCGAGGGTGTACTCCGGGCGGGGGTGGCGGCGCAGCGCGCCCCCCGACGAGGAAGCATGAAAGAAAGACGCTCCGGTGGAGATGACCGAAGGCGGGGGCGAAGCGGGAGGACGATTTCAGGGAGAGGGCCCGAGCGAGCGACATCTGGTCAACTTATTACAAACTGAGGCACGAGCTGTGGAACATTGCCAGCCAGCTGAAGGGAATGATTCCATGGAAGGGCGGCCAACGGAAGCGATCCACACCTCCGAGGAGTGCAATAAAACAAAAAGACCAGCGATCGAGCGCATTCACCTTCAACATGACGAAAAATGTTGAACGACTACAGCTAGTGAAGTGGGTGAAATGAAGACTTGTTTGGAACTAAGTTTTTTGCTAGCATGCATGTGAATTTGCACGTTTTTTAGTTGATGTTTTTTTCTCTCTTCTCCTAACCATATAAACGTTTAAATTTCCCAACATGTTTCTCCCCCTTATGCCTTGCCCATCCCACATCATATTTTTACCCCCTTCCACACACCGTTTTGGTATTTGGATCCCGGGGCGCTTATGTAGATGTAGAAGCATGTGTATGCTAGTTGGTATTTTTTTGTTTGCATGTTTGTGGGTTTTAAGGATTTTTGCATGAATCTATGCCATGTTTTGTTTGTGGCTTGAATAAATTTGTGGCTTTTGCATGCGTTTTTTTTAATTAAGACCTAACACCCCCCGCCATACGCCCTTGCGGCGGCTTGCAGGGTATTCAGTAGATGTAGATGAGAAGTGGAAAACACACAACATTACATGCCTACATATAACTGACGGGAGTTCATTGAGAAAAATACGCCAATCCGCCTTCTTCGCGGGAAAGTTTCGTTTCATTTGAATAACTAGTGACATGTGATTAAATTCCAAAAATCTAAATGATGTTCTTTTATTTTACTCCAGGTGCAAGAGATGCGATTTGAAACATTATGAATTTGAAGGACCCATCGGAGGTAATAATGATTATGGACCTATAAAATGTTAAAAAAAATGCAGCTATATTTATCAAAATTTGATACAGCTTGAAAGTTAAGAACACTTTTGGGTGGCTACCTAAACTGGGAGTCATGAATGTGGATGGCAGTTCATGGAGTCACGAGGAGAGACTTCTGGAAAGTTTCAAGATAATCGATTAAATATTTCCGACACCTAGGTGCCTATTAGTATGCCACGCAACTTATTTATTAATTGAACTAAAAAGAAATAGAATCAAATCGGGGATTCATAGGCAGACATTTAATTTACAATCCGTATTCAGTGTCGCATCGATCAACAACGGTGACCACAGCAATTGCTTCAAGGAATCGCGGGGCATAACTGAAGTCGCGCTCAAGTGGAAAGGGAACGCGGAGTTACAAACCGCCACAGAGCCAATTACGGGCGTCGAGCAAACTACCACTTCTGTTAAGAAAGAGATGAGACTTAATGGAAAGGCGAATTTATAAATTTGAAATTTTGACGACGATCGGAACAATTCGCATGCCGTGTGTCGCGTCACTGCGGTGGCCTTGGGAACTCTTGAAGAAAACACGCCCTCTCTCCCGTCGCACCGGAGGCCGTTGCGGGTGGACTACGGTGAACTCCGTGAAGGCAAGTTTCTGCTTATAGGGACGACGACGGCGCGGTAGGAGTCGAGGGAACTTCCGCAGGATGCGACGACGAAATAGATCGCAGAGCAGGGGGGAGGGGAGGCGGCAGCGGTTTCAATCGAGCGCTGACGCCCGGCGAATTCTCCCTTGGGAAACTATCCACAGCGACGAGACCATAGAAGCAGTAATGACAACTGAGGGTATCCCTAGAGATCTACATCTGCAGGTTATCCTGAAAGCCTCCTTGAAGGCGTGTATTCAGGTATTAGGCTAGCAGGCATTAGAGTAATTGATAAAAGAGGGCCACAGAAATATTCTCCACTTACGACAAAATTCCTTTAAGCCGGGAAGGAAGGATATCTATCTAAATCCAAAGCGACTAGTCAATCAACGCTAGTGTTAAGTCGTAAATTCTGGAGCAATTGGGGAAGAAGTTACAGACATATTTTCGACCACCCGGGGACGGAAATTTCTTCCGTTGAAAATGCGACACGGGTATCCTCTTATTGGCACGCACTAGCCTTCCCTCATGCCAATAGCTTACTGGTACGATGGAAAAACTAGCAACATTTATTTGCCATCTTTACTACGACTACCACTAACCAGAGTTCAAAGAATGGAAAAAACACGAAGAGTGCGATAAGAAGAGCGCTGGCCACTTGTTTACAGGAAGATGGCGCGCATGTAATCGCTCGGTGCGTCATTGTATTATGAACTTTTTGTAATACTATACTTTAATTGTTCTAATTCACTGTGTAAAATAATGTGAAAATCCAGCTGATGGCGAGCATATAGTCTCTCTGCGCATCGTATCATGCATTCATTGTAATATTGTAAATGTTCTTATATTCTGTGTAAATCAATGCTAGTCTAGCTAAATTAAGAGCTATAAGGGGAAGTGAGCATTTTGCACGTATCCCCAAAACGACCTGTTGTATAAATCCCTCATGTCAATAAAGACATTTCACCCTTGGGTAATTACAACTACCTCTGTTGAAAAAAAACAGGGAGTTCACCAAGATTCCTTTTTTTGCATGATGCAAAATGCTGAAGGATTTTTACGAGACATTATTAAAAACAGAACAATGCAACCCTAGGCACGGATGAATTTTTATTATGCACGCATACAGATTTATTTGGTCCGTCCCAGTTTCTCAATCTAGTTTGGCAGCTGTTACCGTCGTCTAAGATAGTATTTGTAGCATGTTTTAAATGGCCTTCGCTACTCGGAAGAGTCGCTGAACGTGGAAGGTACGAGCTTTTTTTTAATGTTACACAATGCTCGAATTCATTCGTTTCCTCAAAGTGCTGCGCTAAAATATAAAACTTTTCAAGGGAATTTTGCTGTTGCTGAACACCCTTCGCCCGTTGGTCGCGTACTTGAGCATAACGAATGATATCGATCCTGAGGTAGCCCCAGCGGCCGCTCAGCGCCCCTCGGGTGCATGGAAACCGGGAGATGGTAGGAAATTCAACGCCTGGGCTCTCCACGGACCACCTGTTGCCATCGCAAGCGCTACGGGTCCTTTCCGAGAATGACAAAGCCAAGCCCTCCCACGCGCCCTTGTCCGACGAAGTTACTGTGCATAGGAAAACAAATATATATGGAAGTGAAGCCTCAGATGTGTTCTATAAAAGTTCATCTTCAAAGCGTAACCTCCATATTCGAACGACATATACGAATATTTTCACCATAATTTTACTGTTTGAACCTGAATCATCATTAGAACGTGACATAAACAGTTTTGACACAAGGATCAAGCCTTCTTTAAGGTCGACATCCTTTACCGATAATTACCGATTTAAAGAAAATTTTCATACAAAACCGCCTTTATCGATTTTTCATTAAGCTTTTTTGATTCCTAGCGTAATCAACGGAGTGAGAAAAAATTTTTAACGAACACGGAGGTTTGGAGGAATAACATATACTTCAACGCATTTTCTGGGGACATGATATTCGCTGCCCCACGTTCAAAAGAATTAGTTAACGTAATTTTTATATTTTTTGTTATATTTTTCATGTTAATATTCTCGGACAAAATTATAATAGGTCATTCAAGTCAACTTCCCGCGCTGACAACCACAAAATATGGCGATTAGAGTGGCCACCTATTTGAGCCCACTATGCTGCCATGCAGAAACCTTAACGCAATGAGAAGGATAACGCCATCCGGGAAAACGAGTCGCCAAGGCGAATGAACATGATTTTGAATGCATCTAATTGAATGTAGATGCATGTACTCATAACAGAAGAGGCGTTTTCTCAAGGAACCCCGGCGAATATACAATTATTACGCGTTGCAAGTCGAAATATTTATTAAAATAACTGGGTTAAATGAATGAAGAACACTGCTTTTCCACATGGATTTTTTTTATTACGACCTTGGTTTCGTTACAGATTAACATCGTCAGTTCTTCAGGTGGCTGAAGATGTTACGCTGATGTAACGAAACCTAGGTCGTATTACAAAAATTTCTACGTGGAAAAGCAAATTGTATTCTTTCATCATGAAGGATTTTCACCATGTCACGCGTGAAATTGTGCCCTTTATTGAGATAGCTCGGTTTCTAATATGATTAAAGCCTCATCTGATCCTCGTTTGAAAGGTTAAGCACGATTTGTTCTCCTCCGAGTTCTAAAACGACTAAAAATTTTAAAATGTCCCAATATCATCGCGCACATTTATATGCAAAATCTAAACACACTGGAACTGGAACGACCTTCAGAATTATGCGGTTGGGCCTCGCAGGCGGTCAAGGCAGTCACGGGGTTGATTAACGCTGCATTTACTTTTCCAGTGACAGAACGTTATTCCCCACCCTCCCCCCTGTCAGAGATTAATGCAGTCAGTCACGCCGGCAGCACCGCACTAACTGCGCACACAAACACCTACCGACGTACACAGAGCGCCGCCGAACGAAAACAAATGCGGACGCGGAAGAGTGATTCACGACTCGGCGACGTCTTGAAGTGTTTTCCTCGCGAGGGTGGTGGGGGAGGGGAGGGAGAGGGGTCGGATTCGGAAGACCGGTTGAGTAAATACATGAATTCGGCCGGATGGGAGTCCGCGGTATGACGGTTGGCACCACTGCGGAGAGCTCAAGCCGCTGCTGACAGGATGGAAAACACATTCACGCCACTCCACACTACGCCACGGACAAGTGGGACATTGGGGCGCCAAAATGTTAAAACCGTTATTCAGTGGCGCCACACTCCTCGGCATCAGTTTTCACTCCGTCCTAAACTTATGCGGAAAAATTTGCGAAACCTTTTTGATAGAAAACTCAATGACATTTAACGACAAAACACACACTGGGATAATACTGGAAATACCGCGAGAACCCTCCTTCCGATTGGTTTTCTCCTAGAATAGGTTTTGCAGGAAAAAACCATCGAACTATACATGTTCGACAGTTCGTTGTGACTGGATATGCTACTATGTCCCCAATTATTTGCAACACGTGCTTCACATGAAACGAAAATTGTAAAAAAATGAATGAAACGAAAACAAAACTGAAGTCTGGGTATTCAAATGTTCAATTTTAACAATTATAAAATTTAGAGATGTCTTGAGGGATGAGGGAGTGAGAAACTAGGGTCAATTTAGAGAAACTAGGGTCAATGCAAGAGGGCGAACAGAGTAGCCGAGTTGTTTAATTCAGCACTTGAACAGTATACAGAGAAAATTCTTTCTTCGCTATTTCGTAGTATATAAATAAAAAACGACAATAAACACAGTTTTCAACAACGATCATTGGCACACAAGGATTTATTTCAATAAAGTCATGAATAATACGTAGGACGAGACACTACTTTACTCTTTACTTAAAGCAATGAACGTTGGCTGATAGGCTAATAATAAAATTTGGATTAATAGCATTATAACTCCGACACCAGCCACTTTCGGCCCCATGGTTGCCTCGCTCACTTCTGCAGGTGTCCTGCCCTCGCGGAACCTTCACCCCCTTGACCTGGACACGATGAACTCATCGCTCGCTCGAGAATATTGCTCCATGTGAAAATATGCGGTGCGAAGCGAACGGTACCCACCCAATGGACCGCCGAGCAGACCCTTCAAAGAGAGAGACGATCCGAATCGCCGCCAGATCCCGGGAGTGCCCATCTTCCACCGGAAACCGATCTCGAGCCGCCAGGCGACGGGGGAGGAGGGCACAGACGCTTCCATCAAAAGGGGTGTTGCGGTTTGCGCCCGGGGTGACTTTTTTCCTTTTTTATGCACGCCGGAAAGGTGCGGGGAGGGGCCCTCCCAACCGAAGTCGGTCCTTCGTTCTCCGTCAGCCGCGACTGCGCAAACGAGCTCGCCCGCGCGCGCCCCGGGTGGTCGATCCTAGGCAAAAATAAAGACGGGACGAAACCGCAATCCGCGCGACCGCGAAATTTATTTCAGTCTGCTCCACACGGCGGGTTGCTCGAACAAATGAAGTCGACCGCCTGCCTACCTACCCCACCCACCCTACCACTCCCCTTCCCCGTTCTCTCTCCTCACTCGCCCCAATTAACCTGTCTCACACGCCTAACGCACGCCATCAACGTGCCATCCGAACGGAATCACCGCAAAAGGAAGTGATATTACCAGCGATGCCGACGCATCGGTCCACTCCTCGCCACTTTTTTTGCATGCAGAACAATTCATATCGGGAGGAAAAAATGCAAATCGCCGCTATCAATAACGACCTTTCCCACTACTATTGTGCCGGGAACGCTTCCACTCCACGAGACGTGCTGCTACATAACGAGCGCCTAATGAGTCGTAATACTCGGGTGAAAGAAATAACTAGATCTCAAAGCATCAGAGATTTCCCCACCCAATGTATATATCAATGAATATTATACAGAACAGGCTGGCGTCTATACGGGATGCAGCTGAGTTTACAATTTAACAGAAGGAATTATTATGGTCCCAAATTATATTGGAAACCCGGAAAAAATTAGAGAAAGCGATATCCTATCTGTGGTATCACATCTGACTCCAAGTCTCCAACCAGTTCCTCTCCAATTTCTCATTCTACCCGGAATATCGCAGAGAATATTAATTCTCAAACTTTGAGATTCTCCACTGGGAATATATCGCGAGGAGATGGAATGCTCAAGAGGGTAAAAGCGGGGAGAATACCGGCAGGGCGAGGGAAAAGGATGAAAAGAATAGAACATTTTGATGTGGAATTAGACTAGATAAAAGTACGACGATGTAAATAATGAGTTACTGCATCATTTAAAATGTATTTCGAGGATTTTTACGTCTGCCAAGTGAGTTGAGTCTCAGAGGAGAGCAATAGTGTGAAGTGTCTATAAAAAATAAGGGTTGATTACTGATTAATTGATTATGTGATTATTTATGTGTGACTAATTATTATTGATTAATGTGATTATGCTTTATATACACAGATGCAGATTTTTAAAACATAGAAACACAATGAAAGGACACTCACATATGTAGTTTTGACGTTTCAACGGCACGACTGTCGTCATTGTGTCGTTTCTTTGTGTTTCTATGTTTTAAAAATCTGCATCTGTTTATATGTTTGTGCGTTGCCGAAGGGCGTTCCATTTCATATATAAAACATAGTATTCAACCCGAAGGTCGGTTTAGTAGGTGATGATAAGAGGGCACCCAGTACTAAGCCCGACGGCATGTGAAATTCACACATCAGGGTAGGGGGGCCAGTTCCTTTCCCTGTGCCGGTTATGGTTTCCCAGGAAGATCTAGTACCCGAAAAATCACATAGCTTGGGTGTGGAACAGTGGGTGTCCAGAGTGCCTTGCCCGGGAATTATTACGGCCTCTGGTCAGTAGTCCAACGCTCTACCCTCTGGACTTCGCGACCTACATATATATATATATATATATATATTATATGTAGGTCCGGTGTTCAAATCCCGGCTAAGGAAATATTTTTACATTCGTGATCTGCTCAAAAAACCGCCTTCCCCACATGTCGTGTGTTCGCCTTTTATGTGTTTTCTTATCCCCTTTCCTTCTTCCTATTTCTATGTTTGAATGAATATTTGTGCGCCGTATGGCGGGACTTCGTATTTGAATGTGTATCTGGCCAATGTGGCCCATCTCTTCTTCTGGCTATGAGTGCCATGAAACGTACTGTTCCTATTCTCTATGATACTACATGCTTTCTAACCAACTGTCCCCTCTTCTTGTGTGTATTGCCTATTTCTCCTTTGGTGGGTGGAACGGCTCCCTAAAGCCTTCATTTGGCAAATGATTCGGAGCACTTGGGCGTTTTAAAACATCGCAGATCTCAGAGTAAATTAGGTTTCCTTGGTGGTGTAGTTGGTAGCACATCCGCCCGGCAAGTGGAAGGTCCGGTGTTCAAGTCCCGGCTAAGGAAATATTTTTAGTCGTGATCTGCTCAAAAACCGCCTTCCCCACATGTCCTGTGTTCGCCTTTTATGTGTTTTCCTATCCCCTTTCCTTATACCTATTTCTATGTTTGAATGAATATTGGCGGGACTTCGTATTTGAATGTATATATATATATATATATATATATATATATATATATATATATATATATATATATATATATATATAGATGATTTCTTTGAAGTAACACAGAAGTGTTGAATAAAAAACTTAGACAGTAACACAGAGCACGAGAACACATAAAAAGAACACTCACAATAATATCTTGATAATTTCGACGGACTCGAACTCCGTCTTCTTCGGAGGATAAGATATGACTCATTTTATATATATATATATATAGATGATGCGGAAGTACTCACGAGAGCAATATAACTTTTGGACGGCACAATATAATACACAATAAAACAGATAACACGTAAAAGGTCACACTGTAGATGATTTGAGCTATCGGCCTACTCCGAGGCCTTCTTCAGGTCAGACTGAGAGGCTTTGAGGGAAGGGTACCTGGGGAGGGAAGGGGGGCGGAAGGTTTAGGGACTGCTGGGAAAGAAATTAAAGATGGTGGTTAAGGGTGGGAATTTTAAAGGAACGGAAATATAGGATGTATGCGGATTCGCGAGTTCTCACCTCTATGTTGGTGGCTGAATCGAGTAGGGATTCTTGAACTGTTAGGGAAAAGCATTCGTCAAATGATAGGTTGTGTGAACTTGCGTGTAAAGGGATAGGAAGGGAAGAGAGTTAAGCAGAATTACAGGAGTAGAGGTGATTATTCATTCATTCATTGGGTTGCAAATTGGTTTTTGGATAGTTGTGTCCATCGAAAAACCTACCTTAAACGGTAGATAGTAGAAACAGGCAAAAACGTCCTGATTGTATTTTATATTCCTCTCGATTAGTGATCTCATTACTGCAATGGCATCACGCGTACCTCTTCCTTTCCTAAACCCAAACTGATCATCCCCTAGTAATCATTTGCCTTACTCTCTATCCTTTTGTTGATGATCCTGAGAATAACTTTAGCTGCGTGGGATATCAAACTTGTTGTTCTGTAATCCTCACATGACGAAGCCTTTGCCTTTTTTGGAATAGGAACTAACACCGATCTCACAAAATCTCCCGGCCAGATTCCTTCCTCAAAGATACTACGAATCAGTCCATATATGGCCTTCTTCCCACGTTTTCCTAACCATTTCAACATTTCTATAAGAATATTGTCCACCCCCACAGATATATATATATATATAGATATATCAGATATATATATATATATATATATATATATATATATATATATATATATATATATATATATCAGATATATATATATATATATCAGATATATATATATATATATATATATATATCAGATATATATATATATATATATATATATCAGATATATATATATATATATTTTTTTTTAGGTAATCTACCGGTTAAGGTAGGTTTTTGGATGGACACAACTATCAAATAAACATTTTGTCACTCCCCACCCAGCAAACTAATCTATATCAGGTCCCTCTTCATCTCGGTGTACTTCTTTCCTTCCTTCATCCCGTCCAACATCCCTATCATGTTCCTACCCTTTTGTCGCTTGCCCAACATTCTCCCCTCTCTTACCCTGTTCAACATTCCACTACCGCTCAATACGCCTTTCATCCATTTTTCTTGCCTCCGTAGGATTTCTCTCAACAAACCCCTCTCCTCACCCACCATCTCCAGTACTTCCTCATTTGTTTTCCTTTCGGTCCATTTCACCTTCTCCATTTTTCACCACACCCACATTTCAAAAGCCTCCTATCTACGTCTATCCTCCTGCTTCAAGGACCACGTTTCCGCGCCGTACATAACTACGCTCCATATCAGAGTTTTTACGAGTCTTGTCTTAACATCCCTACTCAACGTCCCCGTCATCAACTCCCTCCTCCTTGAGAAAGCCTCCTTGCTTAGCCCAACTCTGCTCCTTACGTCCCTACTACTTTGACCGTATTGGTCCTAAACACTTCCGAGATACGTAAACTATTCTTACAGCTCTATTTTTTGCCCTCCTATTTTAATATTTACTGTTGCCTTTCTTTTCCCGGAAAATTGTAAAACCATTGGTTTATTGATATTGAATCTTATCCCATATCTATCCCATAGACTTTCCAATGAACTCGGCAATGCCTGCAAACCGTCCATTGACTTAATCTTCAAAACCTTGGTCATTAGCAAACCTGATTTTACGTATTCCCCTCCGACCATCAGTCCTACCTTCAGTTCTCCCCATGTCTCTTTAATCATTTCCTCCACATATACGAGGTCTGTTCAGAAAGTTTCGCCAATTTTTTAATTTCCGCGGGTTACGTATATTTAATTTTCATTTTTTTGTGGCGTTATGTTGGTACTTATATCTCTCTTATGCCGAAAATGTCGGCCATTTTGAATGTTCAGTTAATTGGTCACAGCTCTTTCGGTTGGACATTTTGGCTTCTGTGGCCTCAGTTAGCTTCACGGAAACATTACTTGATTGAGAAACTTGCCATCCAGAATTTTTGTTTATACTCTTGGAAGAGAAATTTTTTTAAGGAAATCAAATGCTTTAATTTGATTTTCATTTAATTTTTAATTTAATTTTGATCAAATACTGCATTGTCATATTGCTTCTCCCTGGTGTTAATGTAAAGTGGGAATCATTGCTCTGGTTAAAGACAACCATCAGTCGGATTTCAAACTGTGGGGAGTTAACTCAAATGAGCATGTATTTCAACGATGATGAAAGAGCGATTGAGACTCAGGTGGTGTAGTTGGTTTTATCATATTATAATGTTGACTGTCAGATCTTATCTTCCGAAGAAGACGGAGCTCAAGTCCGTCGAAATTATCAAGATATTATTGTGAGTGTTCTTTTTGTGTGTTCTCGTGCTGTGTGTTACTGTCTAAGTTTTTTATTCAACACTTCCGTGTTACTTCGAAGAAATCATCTATATATATACATATATATACATATATATAACAGATATATATATATATATATATATATATAAACGATAAACACAGTAATCAACCCGAAGTTCGGTTTAGTATGTGATGGTAGAGCTCACCCATGTACTAAGCCCGACGGCGTGTGAATATTCACACATCAGGGTAGGGGGGCTAGCTCCTTTCCCTGTGCCGGCTATTGTTTCCCAGGAAGATCTGGTGCCCGAAAAATTAACTCTTGGCTAAAAAAGCTTGGGTGGAGCTGCAGGTGCCCAGAGTGCCTTGCCCGGGAATTGAACCCGGGACCCTCCGGTCAGTAGTCCAAAGCTCTACCCACTAGACCACCACGACCCACATATATAAATATAAATATATATATATATACATACATACATATTTATATAACTGTGGTGCGCTTTTAGACTAACTGGGCAACGATCCAACATTCCATGGAGGCAGATGATCCGTCCGTAAAATTCGCGACCCGACGAACCGAACGGGACGCGTCCTTGGCCCTCACAATGTAGCCGAACCTAGCCGCCTCCGAGGCACTGGCCCTCTTCCTTCGCGTTGCCCAACTCCAACGCCGACCCTTCGCGACCATTCCGGGACAGATACCTCGGGCCTCGCCGCACACGACTCACCTTCTCTCCGCACTGATACCGACCTACCCATAGGCACGAGGGGGCCCCTTCCAGAAAGCCTGCCCTCAAAAACCCCTTGGGCCTGTAATGAAGACATAGGAACCCTCGGGGCAGATCCCAGGGGGTAAAAAGGGGGAGATGGGTCTATGTTATAAGGTAGGAGGTAGGTGTAGGGGGGAATCCATCTCTCACGTAGTCACCATCCCACGCACACTATGCAGGAGTGGAGGGCATAGTGCGAAGGGTTCGTTGAGGGGGCGAGAGGGGAAACTGGGGAGAGAATGCGATGATAATGATGTCTCCTTCCACCCCTCCCGAGTGGCGGCAGGCCCCCAATTCCGAGAAACGTTCTTTCTTTCCTTGGGGAGAGAAGGGTACACCTTTTTTCCTCTCCCCGTGTGGCCCAAGAGACAAACCCCACTCCGGCCGACGGCGCTCCTCTCGCCCTTCCCACCATCTCGTTCGGGGAAACTTGCGGGATGGCGGCGACGGGAGTGGGCGGGTAGGCAGGGACCACACCGGTGCGAGCGGGCGGACATCCCGAAAAGAGTGCCAACGGAAAACCATTCCCCTACCAATCCCTCGACAGACACGCCTGCTAATAACAGCCCCAACCGCGGAACCCGCCGCAGCCGTTTCGGTGAACACGCGGCGGAGGAGTGACACGTGGCGGCGATGCCCGCCAAGTGTCTCTCCTCGGCCGGGGGTTGGATCGTCGAAGGATGGCGCGCGGGTTATTCCCGATTCGCGAGCTCATTAGATTAGATTGGTTAATGGCCTACATGCATGGTCCTTTATGAAAATGATGCGCATGATTTTATTATAACGAGACTATCTATGGCAGCGTGATAAAACCGGTCCTGAAAAGTGGTGTGAGGTCTGCTCTTCCAACGCAGCCGGTCGCCATTTGGCTCCGAGCAGTCTGAATGGGAAAGACGTGCCTCCGCGTGAAGCGTGTTTTTCGACTCTGTAACACGGCGCAATGGAGCGCCCAGCCACACGCCAAATGCCCCTAGCCACACGTCATTCATCGTTACCAACTTCCTGGCCCGGCACCCCACCCCGGTGGTCCCCCAGTCCCATTTAAGTCCCAACTTGGCACCGTAAGACTTTTTTGTTTCCCCAACAAAAGAGAGAACTGAAAGGAAAGCATTGGGAGGCCGTGGAAAACATCCAAAACCATTTTAATCAACGTTCCTGAGAGAGGCATTCCCGTCGAGAGGAGTTTCAGGGTGCCTTCCAGGCGTGGTAGACACGTCTCCGCAAGTGCATTGATGCAGGGGGAGAGTATTTTCAAGAATTGTATGCAATTGTACAAGTACGATCAATTAATCTATTGTCCTCAGAGAATGCGCATTACTTAGGTAGTGGACCCTGTATTACGTAAATACATAGGACTACCTACAGCTTAAGTTTTAGTTGGAATACATTTGGAATATGCGACAAGTATTCGAGATTCGTGGGGGAAGACATTAATTAAAGGATTGGATAAGAAAAAGAGAAAATCCGCTAGGTTTATTAAACATTACTGCAAACAATGGAATATATCGGAAGGAATATTAGGTTGGGAGCTCCTTCATTAACGAACGGTAGAGGCAAGACTTTTCTAAAAGTCTTACTTCTTCCCTTCGTATAGAACACTCGAGTTTTCATTTGCGACAGTGCGAATTATTACAGTTCGGACTAAAATAAAGGGTCACAAGAGTTTCAGACAGGTTCAAGTACTCGTTCCTCCCTCGTACCACACCCAATCACAACACAATCACACCCAGGTTACAATGAAATTAGCTAACATCTGATGAATCGGTCGAACCCAACAATAATTGCATGATGCATATAGGGATTTAAGTGCACGACTATTTTCGCACATGAGCTAACATACATTTTTCATTCCGAGAGAAAGTATCAACTAATGTTCAAGGCATGTAAAACTCGTGCCCTAACACCCCACGCCTTTTACGGCGGCTTGCGGGGTTTTGTGCAGGCATACAGGTATGTAGTTGCAAAGAAACATTGCGCTAGTACACGACACATTTTGCGGGTAAACGTAAAACTTTAACGTCTGCGTGGCACAAAATCGCTTCACCGGCAATCAATCTGTATCATTAATAAGCAGCATCTAATGATTTGGTAATCAGTCCTCGCCGTCTGTTTCATCCATTGATTTTTTTTCGGTCAGTATTTTTGTTATTTCGTGGAAAATTTGGATCCCGAATTATCGTTGAACATATTTGGAAGAACGCAATAAAAAGGTGGTCGGATTCATGAAGATATCAGATCAAGCATCGTTCATTTTCAGACGGAGGCCGGAGATTCATGGAGGACTTGGGAGGGGGGAGGCAGTTGCCATGGTTACTCCGCGAGGATTTCGTCGTAAAAGACTTCCTATGCTTTCAAAGAAACAAATGATGAGAGTCAGGCGAAGCATAAACGTAAAACCAGGCACGAAGGCCGAAAAGGAAATTCCTACTGTCACACCAATTTACCTTAATCCATCGAAGGCATCGACCAAAGGTCAACAACATGGGCAATTGAAGCGGAGTCCCTTCAAACTTTTGAGAAAGCAAGATCGGGGGGATAGTGAGGTCCCTGCTCGAGTTATGGGAGAGGCCCGAAGACCAGCGTTTGCGTGGGATTGCCGATGCTTCAGATAGGGCGTGCGTGAATGTGGCCCATCACGACGCCAGCCGTTTTCGGAAGTGATAAATAATAATTTTACAGGGAAGAGTGAAAAACGACGCGAACGACATAGATATAAGTCGGAAAAAAGAAGAAGGGAATAATAGATTCTGCGCAAGCCTACGTACAAGTGCTGGAAGCACAAAAACAAAAAAAATAAAACGGCCACGATTTGAACGCTACGGGGAAAAAGCACCGGATACGTTCCAGCTATTCATCGGGGCCAAGTTCCCAATTATCTCGATCGCTGACGGTTGCCCAAGCAAAGGAAATTCGAAATCTTCCAGTTTTACGATCGATTTCATGTACAGTCGTGAGGGTAAAAACCATACTTATATCAAACCAGAGGTTCACTTCGCGTATGGCCCAACGGTTGCCGAAAAAGTCATTCATGGAATCTGCGAGGGAGGCAAGGCACCCTTCACTCCACCTTTTCTCCCAATAAGTAAAATCTGACGCACATAGATGGTCGCACGGTCCGTTGACATGACGACCGCAAATGCCCGACTTGGTGAGGGTGCAGGCACGAATGCAACGACACGCATCATCAAACTAATTGATACCAATTCCCTGTGCCACGAGCAGTCCCAATGCGCCAATCGCAGGAAATCATGAGACATGCACGAGACATCGAACCAAATCGACATTATTTCTGACCGTCGGACGAGAGGCTAAACTGTGGCTTGTCCCTTGGCGCCAATCATTATGAGTAGGCTGTCACCGACACCGGGTTTCTATTCGCCCACCCCATTCCCAGAGCATCCTTCCTCTACCAAATCACCCGCATATTCGTAATGGCGCAAATGACTTCAGATGCTTTTTCCTTAACTATTAACTGCTTAGACCTTTACAAATCAACGTAGTATTCCTCGGACATTTATTGCGACTGCAACACGAAGCATACTGAACCAATCAAACTATCAGAGATGGACGTGAAAACGATCGACGCATGTTCGTTTCCATCAGAAAGCCAGGCACGTATAGTGAAATACGAAGACTTGTAATTTTTGACTCGTAACTCTGAGAAATGTGCCCCATGACTGCGGCCGTGGGTGTATCGAACCCAGTCGAGGTCGAGCTAGTACGGGAGTGGAGAGATATGAGATTCATGCTAATATATTAATATAGACATGAATATTAATACGAGGGACGTGTTAGTCCAGTGGGCAGAACCCGTCCGGCCGGAGGGCCCTGGTTCGATTCCGGGTGACACCTCTGAGCACCCTCACCCCTTCATCCAAGCTGTGATCTTTCCGAATACCTCATCTACCTGGGAAACCATAACCGGCACAGGGAAAGGAACAAGACCCCCTTCCCTGAGGTATGAATTTCACACGCCGCATAGGACCTAGTAATGGGTGAACTCTACAATCACCTACCAAACCGACCTTCGGATTGATTACTGTGATGTGTGGAATGTTTATGCAGAAAAGGTTGCGATCCTGACACACACCCTTTCCCAGCCACAAACCCGAGCAGCGGTTTGCGGGGGTGTATTGCGTAGATGTTGGCGATGTCTGTAAATATGAAACCTTCCGAGTGGGAGACTTTTGATTCGCCTCCCGTGTCCCGCTTCGAAATGAACGAGCTGTTCGCCCTCGAGCATCTCGGTTCCACCCGAGAGAGACCAAAGGAGAGCGTGCTGGGCGGGGGAGTCGAACGGCGAGAGGGGCGGGGAGGGAAGGCGGCATCGGGACATTGAGTCATTGGGCGGGTTGGGGCGAGGAGACTGGGGAGGGAGGGAAAGGGCGCAGTCACATCGATGATGGCGAAATGAGATACCGGAGGAGGAAGCAGCGAGAGGGGGAGGGTGGGATGGAGAGGGGAGGGGAGACAGGCTTGAGACTTGAAAGGCGGGCGTGAACGGTGCCGGCGAGGGGGAATGGATGGGGAGAAAAGTTTCAGAAAGATCCCAAGGTGAAAATTTCGTGGTATTAAAAAAATGATTAGGTGGAGAGGTGGTGGGAATGTGGGCGGGGAGAGGATGAGAGGGCTAGGGAAGGAATGGCGAGCACGTGATCACGAAACCAATTCTCATTCGGGGAGGAAACGTCGCCGCCGTTTTTCCGACCCCCCCCCTCCGTAGAAACCCTACACCACGCACTGTCAGCGCTCCCTGCCTCCATTCCCACTCTCCCTCGCTGGAATCCGGGAATGTTTTCATTGCCAGAGGGAGGAGAGGGGTGTCACGGGAGGATGAGAACGAAAGAAGGGGTTTCAAAAAACCGGACCCCTAAACCGAACCAAATAAGATTATTTACGAGTGGGCAATCAATCGCCCATTAAACGGGTGTACCCCCGTCGATTTAAAAAAAGAAAAACGACGTGGGAATAATTAAAACAATGGGACGGTTAGCAACAATTAATCTGCATCTGATGGCGGGCAGTGTAGTAGAGTCAATTAATTGCGCGCGGGGTGGGAAGAGTTTAATGAATTGGTTATGCTAAACAAATAATTGTTCAAAAATTCATCGTGACGCTCGGTGAATTCGACGGCTTTTCGCGTCCCAACGCACGCAATGCATGCGAGGCGCGATATTAATTTTTTTGTCCGTTATCCGTCGCATCATCTTAAAAGTCTCCGGAGACGGAAACCAGAAAAGAGTGGAGCATCAAAGGGCGCAAGGGGTGTTCTACCGCTCGATCCTCCCACGCACGAGAAAGCGTTTCTCGAAGACTTCCCTTCTCCAGAGAAAGGCCTGGAAACATTTATCGATGACCCACCCCACTGCCGATTGCCGCTTACCATATCCAACACACGACCTCCAGTTTGGAGAGCCTAAGACTCCACGACGGTTTCGCGAGGATCTTAGCGCTACTAGTTTCAGAAGCCTAGTCTTTCGGACCAACACAGACGACCATCACTTGCCGGAAGCTACGACTATTGGAAAAAAACAATCCTGCATCCACCTCCACTGAGATCTACATATATTTCATTAGAAGTGAATACAGGGTTAATTCTACCCAACATAGAGAGTGTTGGTGAAATCAAGTCTTCTGAAAAGTGAATAAAAGCAAAGGAAGGGGTACAAGTTGAATGGAAAACAATAATAAGAGCGGAAGAGCATTAGTTTAAATGACGGAAGAGAAAAGACGGGGAGAAATTCGTGGAAGGCAGGTTGTAGTCGGCCCGCGTCGCCCAGCTTGAGAGGATAGTGGCGGAGCTCTGCTCCGAGCTGACGGGGTGTGTGGCCTCCTCGGGCGCGGGGGCTCGCCCCGTTGCCTCCCGGACCGCAAGCAGCACCAGTTTGGTGCCCCGGATGTGTCCGGGTGAAAATGCTAATGAGTCGGTCGTGGAGGCGACGGTGGCTGGCCCTTCTCGCCCGGTGGCGACCCCTTCCCCTCAGCCGGAGGAGTGGAAGATGGTGACCAAGAGGCGCGGAGCGGCAGCGAGGTCGATTCCGGGAGAGGGGGCGGTGGAGGCCGTCCCCATCCCTGTCAGGAACATCCCTGTCCCCGTCCCCATCCCTGTCCGAGGACGGCGTCGAGACGCCTGTTTGCGCGGCCGAGAGTGCACACCGAGCCTCGAAGTCCCGAATCTTATTGCTAGGGAGTTCCAACGTCCGCCGGTTGGTGGCCCCATTGCGGGGAAGGTCGGAGAGGGACATGACGAACCAGGAGGTTACCTCCTATTGTATGCCGGGGGGGTTAATTCCTAACGCCACGGCTTCAGTAGGGCGGCGGTCCGGGGTACGACGAATTGCTCCATGCTGCGTTTGGTAGCCCATTTCGGCACCAACGATGCCTCCAGGTACGGGTCCGAAAGGATTTTGAGTGCCTTTGGGGACCTAAAATCCTAAGTGGATCGTGTGCGGGAGGCATCTGGTGTGGACTTACGGTTGTCCATGTGTAGCATTGTCCCGCGGACTGACTACGGTGCTTACGTTTGGAGTCGTATTGAGTCTCTGAACGGAAGACTGTGGAAATTCTGTCGGGACATAGGGGCCGAGTGTGTGGACTTGAGACCGGTGCTCGGGTCATGTCCCGCTCCCTCGAACCGTTCCGGGGTCCACTACACCCCTGAGGCGTCGGTTCGGGTGGCTCATAGGATCTTCGAGCACTGTAGATCTTTTTTAAGGCAAATGCGTAGGTTAGGTAGTGGAGTAGATTGCCTTAATAACGATATAATAAGGTGTAGGTCAATTAGTGGGTCTAACAATACTAGGTTGCCAGAAGAGATTTTTCCAAGTACTTGCACTGCTAATGAGACAAAAGAAAGAATTACTAATCAGATATAGGCCGATCGAATATTAAGACACCAAAAAGACTAAATAACATCCCCAGAATGCAGACCGCAAAGAAGGTTTTAGACGAGGATATAATTTCCGTAGTAGTAGTTAACTGCCGAAGTTTAAAAAATAAAATACTGGAATTTCACCATCTCATTCATAGCACAGAGTCGGATATCATTATAGGAACTGAAAGTTGGTTAACAGATGACATCGCAGACAGCGAAATATTTCCCAAGTCATTCATAGTTTATAGAAACGACAGAAAAAATAGAGCCGGAGGAGGAGTGTTTATCGCGGTTAAGAACTCTAACGTCAGTAGAGCCGAGTTATTTCCTGATAGCTGTATAGAAAGTGTATGGTGCACAGTGAAAACACCCAGATCGAAAAGAATATATATCTGTGCGTATTATAGACCACCTCACGTTAGCATTAACTCAATACCAGACCTAGAAAGACAAATACAAAGCCTTACATCCCACAACAGTGAGCATAGCCTAATTATCGGAGGCGATTTCAATATTCCCACAATATTGGGATTCGTACAGTTTTATAGATGGAGGTAAAGACAAGGATCTATGCGAGTCCCTCTTATTTGCGTTCACCTCGAATTCCCTACATCAATTAGTCACTTCACCAACAAGGGGAAAGAACATTCTTGATCTGTTAGCCACAAATATACCCGAAAAGGTCTTAAATATAGAAGTTGTTGACGGAATCAGTGATCACAGGGCTGTAAACGCTAAATTTTCTCTAAGCGTAGATAGTGTTAACAAACCTAAGAGAAAGGTTTATTTGTTCAATAAAGCGGACTATGATGGCTTAAAATGTGAATTAAAAAGTTCTTTTTTTATGTTTGACGAATTAAGCAAAACTAGTAGTGTCGAGGATACTTGGAATAATTTTCTTACGATAACACGTTCAGCAATACAGAGGTTCATACCTAGTAAATATATAAAAGAGAATAAGGAACCCTGATGGTACAACTCTGAAGTACGGAAATCTCTTAGGCGGCAAAGAGCGTGCCATGCCAGAATGAAAAACGCAGTAAAAGATTCCTCCCCTGATAAAATCAACGAAACCATACAGAACTACAAAGCATCTACGTCCACTGCCAAGAAGGCCTTCCGGAAGGCGCTAGCGGAATTCGAAAGGAAAAAATTAGGCGAACATTTGAACGATAACCCAAAGATGTTTTGGTCCTACGTCAGGGAAGTGCAGGGAAAAAAGTCCACCGTAAACTCATTGAATACCGAAAAGGGGGATAAAGTAACGAGTAGTTTAGATAAAGCCAACATATTAAACTCATTCTTCCAGAGTGTTTTCAACATATGCTCACCGAATATACCCGAGAACCTTCCGAAAACATTTCAGCAGTCAATGCAAGCAATCAATTTTTCCACCCGCGGAAAAGAATTGCTCCTTAAAAACATAGACCCCAACAAATCTCCGGGACCTGATGAGATACCGCCGCGCGTGTATAAAGAACTGTCGGCTGAAATTGCCCCTTATCTTGATATAATATTTAAGAAATCATTAGCAGAGGAAAGCGTACCAAACGGCTGGAAGGTAGCTTCGGTAACACCCATATTTAAAAACGGAGACAGGGAGGACCCCAGTAATTATAGGCCAATATCGCTCACTTCCATTTCCTGTAAGATTCTTGAACACATCATTGTTAGTTCCATGATGAGGCACCTCGATAGCCAAGATTTATTGATTAATAACCAACACGGCTTCCGTAAGGGTAGATCCTGCGAAACTCAACTCGCACTATTTGTACATGATGCAGTGAACTCCGGTGAAAGTAATATTCCAGTTGATGCGATATTCCTAGATTTTAAGAAAGCTTTCGATAAAGTCCCTCATTGCAAATTACTGGCGAAATTGGAGACTTATGGAATACACGAAAGTATTATTAACTGGATTAAACAGTTTTTAAGTGATCGTGTCCAAACAGTCGTCTTGAACGGTGTATCATCCGATACTGTCAAGTTCACGTCGGGTGTACCACAAGGAAGTGTCATAGGCCCCCTCCTATTTCTTATTTACATAAATTACATCAGTACCGTAGTTAATAGCAAGCTCCGTCTTTTCGCCGATGATGCAGTAATTTATGGGGATATCCGAAGTCACGAAGACAGAGTCGTGTTAGCCAACGACCTAGATGCAATTCAAAATTGGTGCGATACAGGGTAATCTGAATTAAATTTTGAAAAATGCATAGTAATGCATTTTTGGGAAAAGAGTAATTCCCTCCCTTATAGTTACAAAGTGAAACAAACCAATATCGCGAGGGTAGATTCCTTTAAATACTTGGGTGTAACAATTACTCACGATCTATCCTGGGGAATACACATCCGAGAAATATGCGGTCGTGCTAACAAAAAATTGGGATTTGTGAAAAGAGTGCTAGGTAAATGCGACGAAAAAGTGAAAAAAACGATGTTTCCTTGCCTTGGTCAGGCCCCACCTAGAGTAAGGTGCCAGTATATGGGATCCTCAAAATATAAATTTGATTTCGGAATAAGATCGAGTTCAGCGGAGGGGGGCTAGATTTGTCAAACGTTATGACCAACTCAGCAGCGTATCCACTTTGCTAGACAATTTAGGATGGGATTCTCTTACACAGAGGCGTTTACAATATAGATTAAACTCATTAAAAACATTTAAAGATGGGCCCTTTTCCGATGACATAAAGGATACAATACGAACCCCAACGTATTACGGTCGAAGGGATCAAGAATATATGATTAGAGAGATAGACTGCAAGACTGACAGGTTTAAAATGTCATTATTTCCAAGAACGATAAGGGACCAGAATGTTTGTGGTCGAAATTCCCCAGGAGTCAGTTCATTACAATAAGTATCAACGTACAGGTTAGGGACTGCGCGAGGATATATATGTATATATATGTTTGTGTATGTGCATGTATGTATGTATGTAAATTTCTTATATACTATAGTATATGCATATGCATGTATGTAAGAAAAAATATATTTTTTTTCTTCCAGGTTCCCCCCACCTTTCCTCACCTATTTGATAACCCCAACCCTCTCATCCCTTACCCTTCCCTCATGGTGCTACACCCCCTGCCACACACCTTTTTTGGTGGCTCGGTGGGTATTTATGCAGATGAAGATGTAGATGAAGAGATATTTAGAAGCGGCGGAGGAGTGGTGTCTCTCTTGGAATGAATTGGTTAAGCAAATGCCTAATGGACAACCATGTACGCAGCGTTTCACAAATACACGAGGTGTGTAACAGTTTTCTGGAATCATGCTAAACCTAACCCTTCAGGAAGGCTTGCCCACAACAACTGCCAATGCAACAATGAAATCTCATTCCTACCCGATGGTTAAATGCATTGAAAAAATCCAGTCGAACGCCTCGACAACGCCCTCTTCGGTTATTACGCACTGGGCGAAGAAAACTATTCAATTTCTGAGGGATGTGCAAAATTTCGACGAATGGGACCCGCAATAAGAATGACACGCCACCAAGCGGTTTCGGCGGTTTTGGGCCACAAAAAAAGCATGGAAACGAGATGAGCAAGGGCAAACAGAAAACATCCAAACTCGAATTGAAATCCACGGATAATTTAGTATCCAGGAAAGTCGAGAGAATTGGAAAGGGTACAACGGCCCGCCCTCTTCTGAGGAGGGGAGGCAAGATGGTTGGGGCGATATTCAAACTCCCAAGCCTCTAAAGAACACGGTTTTAATGGCGCACCGCTCCTCCTCCACGCACGGCAGGACGCGTTCCGGAAGATCGGCAGGGAGAGGGGGATGAAGGGGAGGGAGGGGGATGAAAAGGGAGGTGGATGAAGGGGAAGGAGTTGGTGGGGCGGCACGCTCCTCCCCGCGTGCTCGCAGCCACACACTTACCTTCGACCCATAACTTGTGGACCCTGGTCTCCGACGAGGCGGACTTGAGTCCCACGGCAAAGGTGGCGATGAGCAGCGCGGCCACGAAGATCACCTTGCCGGCGTGGGCGTGGACGGAGGTGCCCAGGCGGTAGAGGCGTCCCTGGACCCAGGAGCGCACCCAGGCCGACGCCCGGCGCCCCGACGCCTTCCCCTGTGGGAGAGAGCAGCACGTCAGACAAGAGCCGAGGACAACAACATTGCACGTGCGAATGAAACGAAACTCGCATTTCGATCGGAGAGGACGCCCCGAAACGACCGAGTCCAAACGAGAGTGTCACCACGGCAACGCTGACAGTCGAGGCGCGATTGGTGACCAGAATAGCCCAATAGGGAATACGCTTTCCCTAGGTGACCTTCATAACGAATTTAAAATATTATATTATTTTCATTCGCGTCATGCTCAACATAACTCTCCTGTTATGCACCGGAAGTTAATATTGTACTCTTACAACAAGCATCAAGTAAATGTTAACGCCGTAAATAAATGAAATCAGAATAGCTATTCGGAACGGAAAGCGACCTGAATTTTCCCCGAGCCTAATTGAGAAAGGTGGAAATTACACAACACTATTACAACGAAATATTAATCTTCATCATTGCTAGGAAAATGACTGCCGCCATTTAAATATTTGTGCTCGAATATCATTTTCGGAAAAATACATGTTTACTACAAATATACAGCAATTATAAGAAACTCGATAGAGTGAACGCGAGATTTTTTAATAACACAAATCTGCTTAAGAAGCCCAACGTTCCCATGCCACATCGAGGATTCAAAAGAGGAGCGAACCCATTGCTTAGGGCACGCTTCCGCAGTCTGAACAAGCATTCGCTGATTACTTTACAATTTGATTTTAGTGGTTTCAACATACTCGTAAATCCTAATAATGCGCATATATCTTCAAATTCAAATTCCGTCAGGCGAGGATGTAGTTGTTTCTGCATTGTTATACAAGAATGGCAAAGAACAGGTACCAAATCTTTCGAAACATCAGCCTTTGAAAAAACGCTCTTCATTAGTCATCATCAACACAGAACTTCAAAGTATTCATCACGAGAGGAATTTATTCTCAGTGGTACGATACCTACGCGCGTGCGCTCGAAAAAAGATTTTACGATGAACTAGCTGTCGACTCCACTCAAAATTTGTTTTCATGAAAAACCATTCATAAGAAAACCTTGATAAATCTGAACCCACTTTAATATTTATGCTCTCCTTTGCTTTTCCCACAAACTTCATTCTTTGTTTAGACTTTCCTTATATTATTGATCTCTTTATTCATTGTCATTTACTTTGAGTATGTGTAGGTGTATCCTTAAATTATATATGTACGTGTGTGTTTTCATACACAAACATACATTATTATTAGGTAATCTACCGGTTAAGGTATGTTTTTGGATGGACACAACTATCAAATAAACATTTTGTGACTCCCAACCTAGCAAACTAATCTATATCAGGTCCCTCTTCATCTCGATGTACTTCTTTCCTCCCTTCATCCCGTCCAACATCCCTATCCTGTTCCTACCCTTACCTCGCTTGCCCAACATCCTCCCCTCTATTACCCTCTTCAACATTCCACTACCGCTCAATACGCCTTTCATCCATTTTTCCTGCCTCCATAGGATTTCTCTCAACAAACCCCTCTCCTCCCCCACCATTTCTATTACTTCCTCATTTGTTTTCCTTTCGGTCCATTTCACCTTCTCCATTCTTCTCCACACCCACATTTCAAAAGCCTCCAATCTACGTCTATCCTCCTGCTTCAGCGACCACGTTTCCGCGCCGTACATAGCTACGCTCCATATCAGAGTTTTTACGAGTCTTTTCTTAACATCCCTACTCAACGTCCCCGTCATCAACTCCCTCCTCCTTGAGAAAGCCTCCTTGCCTAGCGCAATTCTTCTCCTTACGTCCCTACCACTTTGACCGAGTTGGTCCAAAACACTTCCGAGATATGTAAACTGTTCTACCTGCTCTATTTTTTCCCCGCCTATTTTAATATTTAGCTTAGCCTTTTTCTTTCTGGAAAATCGCAAACCTTTGTTTTATTAATATTTATTCTCATCCCATATTTATCGCACTGAACCTCCAATTCACTCAACAATGCCTGCAACCCCTTGGCTGACTGAGCAACTAATGCTTGGCCATCAGCAAACCTAACCGATTTTACGAAATTCACCGACCTTACGATTTTACGGTGGGAAGTCACAAAATGTTCATTTGATAGTTGTGTCCATCCAAAAACCTACCTTAACCGGTAGATTACCTTAAAAAAAAAAAAATATATATATATATATATATTTATATATATATTTATATATATAATGGTTAGGGAAAGGTGGGAAGAAGACTCTATATGGACTTATTCATAGTAACTATGAGGAAGGAATCTGGCCGGAAGATTTTGTGAGATCGGTGTTAGTTCCTATTCCAAAAAAGGCAAAGGCTTCGTCATGTGAGGATTACAGAACAATAAGTTTGATATCCCACGCAGCTAAAGTTATTCTCAGGATCATCAACAAAAGGATAGAGAGCAAGGCAAATGATTACTTAGGGGATGATCAGTTTGGGTTCAGGAAAGGAAGAGGTACGCGTGATGCCATTGCAGTAATGAGATCACTAGTCGAGAGGAATATAGAACACAACCAGGACGTTTTTGCCTGTTTTGTAGATTTCGAAAAAGCGTTTGATAGAGTGAATTGGGAAAAATTAATGCGTGTATTGCAGAAAATAGGAATGGATTGGAGGGACAGGAGACTGATCCGCAACCTGTACATGTCTCAGACTGCGCAGGTGCGAGTGGGGAACGGAGAGTCCGGATGGGCAGTGTTAGGAAGAGTTGTAAGGCAGGGTTGCCCATTCTCACCGGTACTGTTCAACGTATATGTAGAGGAAATGATTAAAGAGGCATGGGAAGAACTGGAGGTAGGAATGAAAGTCGGAGGGGAATTCGTAAAATCGGTGAGGTTTGCTGATGACCAAGCATTAGTTGCTCAGTCAGCCAAGGGGTTGCAGGCATTATTGAGTGAATTGGAGGTTCAGTGCGATAAATATGGGATGAGAATCAATGTTAATAAAACAAAGGTTATGCGATTTTCTAGAAAGAAAAAGGCTGAGCTAAATATTAAAATAGGGGGGGAAAAAATAGAGCAGCTTCCATCTTCTTCTCTCCTCCATCTTTGCAATCATCTCATCCGTTACCCATGGTTTCCTTATCCTTTTCCCGTTAACGACCGCGCATGTGTGTATTCCATTTCACATTACTCCAAATCACTCTTTCAAGTGGATGACACAAGTTGTGCCCATTAAAATTTAATATTATACATCAAAATAACATGACACAGCTCCGTTTTCTTCCAAAAATATGTTGATCGTCGAGAAATGTGTATCTTTGGGGATCGCATACCAACAGGAACAGTTGACACTCAAACTTGCAACAGCTCCACTAACCAATTCCCATATCCTCTGAGAGTATAAAATTCGACAACAGCATACGCTGCTTAACTCGCGTTGACATAGCCCTGGAACACGTCACCTTACTTCCGCTTCTCAAAACTTCTCACTGCATGAATACAACAACCTCAAATTTGTGCATTCGTTTCGAGGGGAATGTTAATTCCACATGCCATCGGGAGTGCTTGTGAGGGTCATTTTGTCTGAGGTCAACAAGCAAGTGTGCATTAGTTTTCGGCCTGCCCTCGCACAAGAGATGTGGTTTTAAATTCACTTGAGCACCATGTCCCCCCCGCCCATAATTGTATGATACTTCCAGCTTCAGAAAACCTTTAGAAATGCCCTTTTCTCGGGATTAAAAAGGCAAAGGTTCACACATGATGTTCACAAAAATATTCGAAGGGCATACAACATTATAATATGATAAAACCAACTACACCACCTGAGTCTCAATCGCTCTTTCATCATCGTTGAAACACATGCTCATTTGAGTTAACTCCCCACAGTTTGAAATCCGACTGATGGTTGTCTTTAACCAGAGCAATGATTCCCACTTTACATTAACACCAGGGAGAAGCAATATGACAATGCAGTATTTGATCAAAATTAAATTAAAAATTAAATGAAAATCAAATTAAAGCATTTGATTTCCTTAAAAAAATTTCTCTTCCAAGAGTATAAACAAAAATTCTGGATGGCAAGTTTCTCAATCAAGTAATGTTTCCGTGAAGCTAACTGAGGCCACAGAAGCCAAAATGTCCAACCGAAAGAGCTGTGACCAATTAACTGAACATTCAAAATGGCCGACATTTTCGGCATAAGAGAGATATAAGTACCAACATAACGCCACAAAAAAATGAAAATTAAATATACGTAACCCGCGGAAATTAAAAAATTGGCGAAACTTTCTGAACAGACCTCGTATATGTGGAGGAAATGATTAAAGAGACATGGGGAGAACTGAAGGTAGGACTGATGGTCGGAGGGGAATACGTAAAATCAGGTTTGCTAATGACCAAGGTTTTGAAGATTAAGTCAATGGACGGTTTGCAGGCATTGCCGAGTTCATTGGAAAGTCTATGGGATAGATATGGGATAAGATTCAATATCAATAAACCAATGGTTTTACAATTTTCCGGGAAAAGAAAGGCAACAGTAAATATTAAAATAGGAGGGCAAAAAATAGAGCTGTAAGAATAGTTTACGTATCTCGGAAGTGTTTAGGACCAATACGGTCAAAGTAGTAGGGACGTAAGGAGCAGAGTTGGGCTAAGCAAGGAGGCTTTCTCAAGGAGGAGGGAGTTGATGACGGGGACGTTGAGTAGGGATGTTAAGACAAGACTCGTAAAAACTCTGACATGGAGCGTAGTTATGTACGGCGCGGAAACGTGGTCCTTGAAGCAGGAGGATAGACGTAGATAGGAGGCTTTTGAAATGTGGGTGTGGTGAAAAATGGAGAAGGTGAAATGGACCGAAAGGAAAACAAATGAGGAAGTACTGGAGATGGTGGGTGAGGAGAGGGGTTTGTTGAGAGAAATCCTATGGAGGCAAGAAAAATGGATGAAAGGCGTATTGAGCGGTAGTGGAATGTTGAACAGGGTAAGAGAGGGGAGAATGTTGGGCAAGCGAGGTAAGGGTAGGAACAGGATAGGGATGTTGGACGGGATGAAGGGAGGAAAGAAGTACACCGAGATGAAGAGGGACCTGATATAGATTAGTTTGCTGGGTGGGGAGTGACAAAATGTTTATTTGATAGTTGTGTCCATCCAAAAACCTACCTTAACCGGTAGATTACCTAAAAAAAAAAAATATATATATATATATATATATATTTTCTGTGTAATGTATATATATATATATATATATAATCTGATATATATATATATATATATATATATATATATATATATATATATATATATATATCTGTGGGGGTGGACAATATTCCTATAGAAATGTTGAAATGGTTAGGAAAACGTGGGAAGAAGGCCATATATGGACTGATTCGTAGTATCTATGAGGAAGGAATCTGGCCGGGAGATTTTGTGAGATCGGTGTTAGTTCCCATTCCAAAAAAGGCAAAGGCTTCGTCATGTGAGGATTACAGAACAACAAGTTTGATATCCCACGCAGCTAAAGTTATTCTCAGGATCATCAACAAAAGGATAGAGAGTAAGGCAAATGATTACTAGGGGATGATCAGTTTGGGTTTAGGAAAGGAAGAGGTACGCGTGATGCCATTGCAGTAATGAGATCTCTAATCGAGAGGAATATAAAATACAATCAGGACGTTTTTGCCTGTTTCTACTATCTACCGTTTAAGGTAGGTTTTTCGATGGACACAACTATCCAAAAACCAATTTGCAACCCAATGAATGAATGAACAATCACCTCTACTCCTGTAATTCTGCTTAACTCTCTTCCCTTCCTATCCCTTTACACGCAAGTTCACACAACCTATCATTTGACGAATGCTTTTCCCTAACAGTTCAAGAATCCCTACTCGATTCAGCCACCAACATAGAGGTGAGAACTCGCGAATCCGCATACATCCTATATTTCCGTTCCTTTAAAATTCCCACCCTTAACCACCATCTTTAATTTCTTTCCCAGCAGTCCCTAAACCTTCCGCCCCCCTTCCCTCCCCAGGTACCCTTCCCTCAAAGCCTCTCAGTCTGACCTGAAGAAGGCCTCGGAGTAGGCCGATAGCTCAAATCATCTACAGTGTGACCTTTTACGTGTTATCTGTTTTATTGTGTATTATATTGTGCCGTCCAAAAGTTATATTGCTCTCGTGAGTACTTCCGCATCATCTATATATATATATATATATATATATATATATATATATATATATATATATATATATATATATATATATATATAAAATGAGTCATATCTTATCTTCCGAAGAAGACGGAGTTCGAGTCCGTCGAAATTATCAAGATATTATTGTGAGTGTTCTTTTTATGTGTTGCGCTAAACAAGGAGGCTTTCTCAAGGAGGGTGGAGTTGATGACGGGGACGTTGAGTAGGGATGTTAAGACAAGACTCGTAAAAACTCCGATATGGAGCGTAGCTATGTACGGCGCGGAAACGTGGTCCTTGAAGCAGGAGGATAGACGTAGATAGGAGGCTTTTGAAATGTGGGTGTGGTGAAAAATGGAGAAGGTGAAATGGACCGAAAGGAAAACAAATGAGGAAGTACTGGAGATGGTGGGTGAGGAGAGGGTTTTGTTGAGAGAAATCCTATGGAGGCAGGAAAAATGGATGAAAGGCGTATCGAGCGGTAGTGGGATGTTAAAGAAGGTAATAGAGGGGAGAATGTGGGGCAAGCGACAAAAGGGTAGGAACAGGATAGGGATGCTCCAATTCAAGTTTATGCTCGTTGTCAAGGTGAAATTTGAAAGCAAAAAATTCTTTTGCAGTTTCTTGTTTGTTCAATTCAGTTGAGAGTTACAGGGTGTTAACAATGGAAGCCAACAAAGAGAAAATTCGGTACATTTTACAGTTTTTCTTTGATAAAGGCGAAAATGCAAGCCACGCCGCTGAAATTGTGAATGTTGTTTATGGTGTCGATCTTGCAACAGCTACTTACGTGCAATTTTGGTTTCGTCGATTCCGTTCAGGTATTTTCGATGTTAATGATACACCTCGCATAGGCAGGCCCGTCGTCGATAAAATCACAGAAATTATCGAATTTGACCGACATGTTAGTAGCCGTAGCATCGCCCAGGAGCTAATGAGCGACCATAAAACAGATTTAAACCACTTGCGCAAAGCTGGATTCGAAAAGAAGCTCGATGTTTGGATGCCACACCAATGAACACCAAGAAACATGATGAATCGTATTTCCATCTGCGAAGCCTTGGCCAAACGGAATGAACTTGACTCATTTCTTAAACGGATGGTGACGGGATGAAAAATGGGTCACATACGACAATACTATATTTTACGAAAACGATCATGATCAAAGCGTGGTGAAGCAGCTCAAACGGTGGCCAAAGCAGGGCTAACGGCCAGGAAGGTTCTACTGTGTATTTGGCTGAACTTCAAAGGAATCATTTAGCATGAGTTGCTTCCGTGTGGCCAAACACTAAATTCAGACCTCTACAGTCAACAACTGGACCGCTTGAAGCTAGCGATTGACCAGAACCGGCCAGCGTTGGCCAACAGGAGAGGTGTTGTGTTTCATCAGGCCAACGCAAGCCCACACATGTCTGTAGTGACTCGCCAGAAACTCCGGGAGCTTGGTTGGGAGGTTTTGATTGATCCACAATATAGTCCTGACCTGGCACCAAGAGATTACCACCTTTTTCTCGCATTGCAAAACTTCCTGAGTGATAGGAAATTGCGATCCAGAGAAGATTGTGAAAATAGATTACTATAGTTTTTCGTTAATAAGGACCAAGACTTCTATGACAGAGGCATTATGAAGCTACCTTTTAAATGGCAAAAAATTGTACAACAAAACGGTGCATATTTGACCCAAATCGGACAATCCAAAACATCTTAGATAAAGTTTTGAATTTCACGCAAAAATAATGGATTTATTTTTCCGCAACCTAATATATACACACACACGAAATCACGCCACACGGCAAACTATCATTCATTCACATGGAAATATATATAAGGAAACGGTGGGGCAGGCGGAATCGAGCAATCACAAGCGCAAAAATATTTCCTTGACCGGGACTTGAACACCGGATCTTTCGGCCTGCCGGGCCGGGCCGATGCTGTAACCACTTGAGCGTAGGTGGTCTGAAAAGTTTCGGACCTAACAAAGACATTTTTTCTGAAACTATCTGAGTCGGACTTGACCCTTGGATGTGTATACATTTACATGGTTTGCATAAAAGTATCAGGAGAAGTACGGAGATTCATTTTTTTCGCAGACGGGGAGGTGATAATTGAGAGGTGGGGGTCGTGTGAAAATATCCGATTCGGTAAAATCGAACTACACTCTAGCCCAGAGTCCAATAGTTTCCCAAATTCACTTTCAAATATGCGTGGGGTGGGAAGTGTCCACCCCCGCTCCGACGCGGGATCGATCCTCGCGCCCCGAGGTCAAAGGAGGAAGGCGAGGGGAAAGGGAGCGAAATGGATAAACCCGGCGCAGTTCTTCTCTCAAACGGCCACGCCCCTTCCTCCTTCGCAACCTTCACCTACTGCGAGGGAGGGGAGTCGCCGATGCTTCACGTGCACTCACGTACGCACACCCCCCTCACTGGAGGCGGGGGAGGGAGCATTGCCGTACTCACCTCCCTCCACTCCTCCCCCCTCGTCCCATCCCATTGCATCCCAACCATAAAGAGCGCGCGCTCTCTCTCCGGTAATCGACCTTGCTGGGAAACAGCTGAGCTGAGGCAGAAAGGGTGGGGGGGGAGGAATATTACCCGCGACAGACGAATTATGTACGCAGGCGACACGACGTGCCAGCATCCAGATCGGAAACGGCGCCGGGGAAACTGGCGATGGATACCGCTAACCCATTAGAAGACGGGATTGGCGAGCGTAGATTTCATATCACCCGCGCGGGATTCGATAAATCCGCGGAAATTTAGATTCCAGCATTATTTCTTTTGAATTTAAGTTATTTAGGCACCCTGCAAGCCAAAGCTATGGTGTATGGCAGGGGGTGAATACACACAGATTAATTTTGAACCGAATATATCCCCTACCGCGGTCGGACAATGATATTCTGAGCCATTATCGTTCGTGTAAAAAATGACATGTTAAATCTGCAGTACTCTTAATCTCTCTAATGTAGCCTATACACTGACGAAGAACACGATTTCGAGACCTTAAGGAGAGACAAACCCTGAACGTTTAGCTGAAGTTTACATCTACAGCCCGTAAATCGCCACGCGTAAACACTTTATGGAGGTTATGTAACACGACCCATACGCGTCAATATTCACTTATGCATGGATATAATATTGTACTCAAAGCACATATATACATGCATACTGACACGCATGAAGGTAAATCGACATCATGCAATAAAGAGTGGGTTCATAAGTGTTTATTTTTTATTTGTGGTGGGAAAATGTAATGAGAAAGTTAAAGAGAGGTGTTATTTTGCTCTAGTTAGACCACATTTGGAATTTGCCGCAAGTATTTGGGATCCTTGAGAGAAAATCTGGCAAAAAGAGTTAGATAAAGTCCAGAGAAAATCCGCCAGATTCGTGAAAAATATATATGACAAGAACACAAGTGTAACAGTTCTCCTAGGGGATTTAGGCTGGGAGCCCCTTGAAATACGAAGAGAACAAGCGACACTTAAGACTTTTAGAAAGATTCAGAACCAGCGAGTTTAGCGATGACACAAAAGGAATAATAATGGCCCCACACTACTTAGGTAGATCAGACCACAAAGATAAAATAAGGGAGATAGATTCCAATACAAATATAGTAGATTCAAATACTCATTCTTTCCCAGAACAATCAGAAATCATAATAGTACGAATCCGAAGTCCATTTACAAATAGTAAAAACATTTAATTTACAAATCGGAACAAAATTAAAATTTCAAAGATTGTGCATGTATGTCTGTTTGTAGTTTGTGGGTTTGCATGTGTGTAAAAGGGTTTGGGCGAAAGGGTTCTTGCATAAATGTTTACCGTATTTGGTTTGGGGGCTATGAATTTGTGGCTTCTGAATGCGGTTTTTTTTCTTTCTAAATTACGGGTGGTGCCCTAATACCTCCAGCCACACGCCCTTGCGGCGGCTTGCGGGGTACTGAGTAGATGTGTTTAAAATCTACGATTAGTCTACCGTGGTTCTCTATTCCCCTCTAGTCAGTGTTAATTCCTTCTCAATCCCTGATAGCTTCCCTGTTTCACCTCCTATGATTTGTCCAGTGTGCTCGTCTCTTGGTCTAGCAGGATGTTTCTACGTGATTCATTCATGCACCAAGGCGTGCGTGCTGCGTCCATCCAACTAGTTCCTCATCTTTGCCTCTCTACATTTTTTCAATCACCTCCTCCTCTTCCACGTGCACTTCCTCGTTCCCCAACGGGCATGCTGTCATGTCGGAATTTCTGCACAAAAACACGAGCCCTTTTCCCGCGTCACAGCGCGCAAAGTGACATTACCGCAGCGTACAAAGACGACGTCCCCGTCCGTTGACGCTCGTTTTACTTCCCTCCGTCGTGGACACGCGGTATCACTTGAGCGCCGCGCTCCGCCATCGCATTGAGTCCGGCCCCACGCCATCGACTCCTCGGACCGGAAGGGGTACGACTCGATGCATAACCGTCGAGACCGGACGGCCGAAAGAAATCCCGCGCCCCAAATGGTACGTCACCGCCGAAGGGCCTACCGGGAAAGAAGGGACGTGCGGGAGGATGATCGAATGGAGAGAAAAAAGTGAAGGTGGAGGCCGCATTGGGTATTCTTCCCGAGGAGATGACGTAACTCTCATATTTGGGCGTCGGGTTGTAACCAAGGAAAAGTGTTTTATTCTTCAGTAAGTACCAGATCTCATGCATTATTTATGATGCTAATTCCTCATGTACGATGCAAGCCTTTTCTGCCACACACCGCTAGGGTGTGTGGCAGGCGGATGTACTCGCCCAAAACTTAGTTCCTGGGTTATGGCCAATTGCCAACTCACTAAGAGTGTTTCTTCAACTTCTCCTTCACTCACACTGGAAAGGTACACACTCGCCATAAACACTTTCGATCGGCATTATGCCTTTTAAGTGCCGTGTGCACTTCCATTGACGCTGAAGGGGGGACAAAGTCGCACCGAAGTTAAGTAAGGGTTAACACCCTGCCACAAAAAGTGCGGTTGCCTGGATCGTTTTCCCGCAAGACAATTCATCTCATCACTATTGCCTCCAAATTCCCACGGGATAATGACCAGGGATGGGTTCATTAGGAAAGGTCGCGAATACACAATACAATGGCCACTCTTGGCTGGGTGGGATATTCGGCGGGAGATAATAATGTCACTGTTCGGAGGAAAGGCTTCCGGTGACTGCATTGGGCGGTTATTATTAGACAAGAAAGCGACAGGCAGATATTATAAACGGAGTCATGTGAAGCTGTTTTCATACTGAGTACTACCAATAAAATAAATAAAATTAGGGAGCAGGAGTACCTCAATGCATCATTAGTTATTTTGGAAATATGTTTTTTGAAATGCTATTGGAAATCATCAAGGAAAATCATTCGTCTCGCGCATACGTCGCGACCAAAACACTCGGCAGTTCTCAACTTATTAAACCTATACACATCCAAAATGGTTTTTCTGCATGCATGGCTGGTGCCCTAACACCCCCCGCCACATGACATCGCGGCGGATTGCGGGATATTGTGAAGATGCACTCTGTGCTTTCAATCCAACAGACGATTTATCCCCATGACACCCAACTGGGGGCTGAAAATACATCAACATATTCCCCACCACTGGGATACGAACCCAAACTGTTAGCCCTAAAATCCCATCCCCCCACTTTCAAAACCAATCCCGCTTAACGGTCCACAGCCAGACCAGATAGGTACTTCCCTATCACCGCTCCCGTTCTAAAAACGGAATGCGAAAATTCGAATTTAGTGAGCGCCATCTCGAGAAAGAACACCCGTTATCCTTCTTTTCTTCCACTGGCAGAAAGAAACGATGAGCATCTGGCTGGAAGGCTGGGTGTGGCGGGAGGAGGAGAAACAATGAAGAGCGACCTTGTTTACCAGAAAACTCTCTCACACACATTTATCGTACAAAATTAACTCTCCAACGTAAAGGACTCGACCACACGTCTCCCCCACCCCCCAATCCTCCCGTCTGAGAGCACGAAAAAAACTTCCTCGCACGCTACTAGTTCGCCTGTTCCGCCGCCAGGTCGCGACCCACACCAGCGAAGGGATTTCATTCATATGCGCACGACGGAGGAAGGCAACACGTGAGATATTTCCACTGACATTAAAACAGATGTTCGGATAGCGTAGTAGCAACCACGTCCACCAACCCCCCCCCTCCCCGAATCCCTCGCATACATTCGCTACCGAGCAACGGGCACGATAACCACGGAGCGTTTGGAAATGAAACGAGATGGGGGGGAAAAACTACGCCGAGACGGGACCTACCATGGGTGAAAATCCGACTGCTTCGAGGACAATATGGCGCTCGTGCGCAGAGGGAGAGGAACACAACAAAGGCATGCGTGCACAAATGACGACACGAAGGAGCGTTTCTAAAACGATCGGGTTTTCACTTGAGGACGAGAGTTGTACCCTGCATCGAGAAGGGGCGAATTTCACTCTGCGCTTTCGGAGAAAAACGGAAATTACGATATCACTCACCCGCGAAAGCCACCACCGTTTCGCGAGCGGGAGAAAACAACATCGAAGGGTGGAATTTTCCGAGGAGGGTGGGGCGGGGGACCACCGTACGCGCCGAAAACTGACGAAGCGGCGGCGGGTCGTCTTCAACTTGCCTTGTCTATCTGCTTGAGAGCCAAGGCGGCGTCCACCCAACTGGGACGAATGAGGAAGTCGGTATCCTTCTTGTGACTACGCCGCCGTCCCAGTGCCGACGCCTGCAGGTGGAGCGGTTGGATGCACCCACCTCCGTGGCACGACGTGTGCTGGTGGTGCGAGCTGCTGAAGGCCGAGGCCGTCGTCGCGGTGGCGTCGGTGGTGCTGGCGGCCATGTCGCCGGGAGGTCGGCGGTCACCGTCGACGACGCGGCCGTCACCGATGCCGCCGCGGCGCTTGGAGAGGAGGACCTCGGGGCGGCGAGGCAAGGCGTCCACATTTAGACCAACTGGCGGGGAGGACGCTCCCCGCGGGCAGGCTGGTCATCCGGCGACCTGCGGGGCCCTGCGGAGGAGCGGAGCGCAGCGGCGGAGGTCAGAGGGAGAGAGAGAGGAAGGGAGGGAAAAAATAAAAGAAGATTTAGAAGGAAGGGGGCGGGCCTCTCTCTCCTATAGGCAATCTTCCTTGTACCTCAGACCGAACACGCACTGCTTCCCCGAAGCGAACACACAAGACGAACCGTCCCAAATGACCGGAGGAGAAAAAATGCAACGTGGGGAGACTATATCGATCGTCCCGTCCCTTTAGTAAATTTCTCCCACACTTCTTGAAAAAATTACAGATCTTGAAACAAACAAACACTCAAAAAATACACAGCCTTGGGGCTTAATTCAGGACAGTCCTCGTGGGAGTTAGGAAGCAAAATTCGTTCGTCTTTCTTTTCTTCCGAATGACTTGGACGAGGAAAGAGTCACGGGGTGAAAGGGGACACAGTACTAATATCCACGGGGAATCCACGCGTTCCCGCATAAAGTGGCCAAAAAGTCACCGAAAAATCATCTGCCCGCTCCCCGTCACGGACGAAGGGTAAACTTTAGGGACAGCGGGGTCAACATCGCGGGTCCCTTCCTCGCTTTTCCGACGGGGACTTCCACACGGCGGGATCCACACTCGTCACACGCACCTCGCCGCGCGTCGAGACGGCCGGCGGCGGTGAGTCCTCATTTTGAACCTCGGGAGATTCCTCGACACGTAAATACACGTGTTGGGGGGGATGAGAAACAGAACAGGAGGGAAAATTGACAATAACAGAAAAGCATCCCAAGCCAAGAAACGACGAGATCCACCGCTCCTCGGAAGGAAGGACAGAAGTGTACCGTGCTCCCGAAGTTCGAAATTCGGTGGCGTCTCGCGGAACGTAGCCCAGCGCTTTCCAGAGTCCTTCCCGCTCTTATCCCCTCGTCCGCGCGGGGAGGGAGAGGGTGACGTTGCCACGAGAACTTAACTCGGCACACACAACAAACACACCGAAGAAAGGACGAACTGGCACTCGCGCCTTGCACGAACGAAAGTCTTTTCCCAACTGCTTCGTGGGTGGCACGAACCTCGTGTTGTATACTCTACAAATCTACCCCTCCGACCTCAGCCTCTTCTTCCCCTCCACCGTTTCCACTCTCTCCCAGGGCCGACCGACGCTACCCACCCCAACCTCCCCCATTCTCTCACTACCACCCTTTCCTCTCTCACTACCCACACCATCTCTCGGTCACGAAACCTCCCAGACCCATCCTCCCTCCCCTAACTTCGTCATTTCCCCCCCCCCAATACCTTACCGCCAGCTCTCCCCGCTGGAGTTCCCCCCTCCGACCATCCACACACACACACACAGAAACGGCAGCCGCAGAGAGAGGGAGATCCCGTCTCCCTTATTCCTTCCTCTGGCTCGCTCCCTTTCCCTCCTTCTTCCCCTTCGCCCTGACGGAGAAGAAGAAGGGGAAAGATGACCGAGCACTCACGGAAACACCCGAAGACCCTTCTCTCTATCTCTCTCCGACAGCTTCGGCTCGGCCGAGCGTGATTGATTGGACGCTTCCCTCGCGCTCCGATTGGTTCTCGTCCTCATGCCGTCGCCATAGTTGCCTAGCAACCGGTCGACCCATCCTCCCGCTCCGTCGTCTCCCCACGCGGGCCCCACACTCCTCCTCAAAAGCCTCTAGCCTCCTTCCTTACCTCTCGCTCTTTCGCCCTCTCTTCGCCTTTCATCCTCAACTCTTCCCTTCCCTTTCTCAGTCCTTTTCGTCCTTTCGGTTCTCTCTCTCTCCTTTCTTTCTATTCTCCGACTCACTCTCCGTTTACCCGTCGTGTCCCGCGGGCCAGTAAGTCAGTGTCGAGAGCACGGTGGAGGGAGGAGGAGGGCGAAGGAGGGGTGCGGTGGAGGGGATGTTTGCGGCACGGGGGGGGGGGGGGGAAAGGGGCTTAGTGGTTTAAGGGGAAGGGCGCCCGCCCGGTCCGCGCGACCCACTGCGATGGCCACCCACGTGGTCTTGAGTTGCTTTGAAGGGAAGGCGGCTCTCTGTAGAGAGAGATAGCAGGGGGAGGCGGGAGAGAGAGTTTGGTGAGAGATCTTGAAGGAGCCAGGGAGGATGGGTGGGGTTTGGAGGGTGGGGGGTGGTGGGGTTATCTCTCTCCCTGGAGAGTGGGAGGAGGGCTAAGTTGAGGAAACAGACAGGGTGGGGTGGACAAGCAAGCGGCGGTGCGTAGGGAGGGGAGTGACAGGAGTGGGATTCGGTGCCTGCGTGCGAGGGTGTGTGCGTGCGTGTCTGTCTGCGCACCGTGGGGTGGGGATGGAGGGCTCAGTGGGATGCTGCTTTAAACGCTCGGTGAAATCGGGCGAAAGATCGAATGGTGTGGAATGGGAGGAGGCAGAGCGATGCTGCGAAAAATTAACAGAGGAAAAAAGATGCTCCCTCCTTCCCCCCCCCCCGCCCTTTCTCTCTCTCTCACTCCTCCCGCAGAACTTTCCCGCACGGATGATTTACTCATTTAATTCGGAAAATGGTCCGGAAACTGCGCCATAAGCTACTTTTTTGGTCGCGTTTGTTCACAGATATCTGTGCATCAGAGCCCCCGTTTCCGCTGATTAAGTATCCGCGGTTTCAGTTATCCGCGGTCAATTGGGGCGCTTCCCCTAATGGATTAAAAAAATAGAGAAACCACCCACGCATGATGCACGACAGAGTGCATGTGAAAGTGCACGGTGCACAATAAATGCTGAGATCACTTCTTTAATCGATGGTGATTTTCGACTCTTAAAACCTGTCATATGGTACACGCATTAGAAGTATACGTGCGCGGGTTGGTTTTAAAAAGAGCTAGATTTCTTTAGATGGAAAATGTAACGAAGAAGTAAGTAAGGGAGAGTTCTTTTCTCCTTTAGTTGGTCCACGTGTAGAATACGCAGCACACATCTGGGAACCATGGCAGCAAGTGTTAATTGAGGAGTCGCAAAAAGATACAGGGAATATCCACCATATTTTTTCCAAATGTTACTACCAGAAGAGTGGGAGGTGAGGTGACCATTAGTGAATGTAACGCCTAGGTGTTTCACCGTATCAACTACTTCAAGTTCAACTCCAGCTAATTTGTAAACGAATCCCGAGGATCTTTTAAAGAAATTTACCACCGAACATTTATTAAGATTTAAAGGCAATCCCCATTTTGAAGATTTATATCAAGTAATTCTATTTATATCGAGACTTAAACTTTTAGAAAGATTCAGAACCAGCAAGTTTAACGATGAAACAAAAGGAATAATAATGGCCCCGCACTACTTAGATACCCTCCCATGGACTACAACCTTGTCGTGGTGGAAGGGCTCGTGTGTTCCGATTACCCCTAGAGCTGTGCTGGCGGGAGTAAATATAATTGCTCCTGGTAGGGTCGCTCATGCCAGATAGGTCGAAGGTTAGGAGCCAGCAAAAAGGTTGTCCACGCAGCGTCTGTTCCTCAGTGAGGCGGCTGCAAAGGCGTCTGACCCCAGTGGGGCGGCCATTAAGTGATGGTGTCACGTTAAAAACACTATTGAGGAAGGCAACGGGAACCCACCTCAATTAACATTCCCAAGAATGTAATGATAGTAATGATGGTCACTACCGAGAATATCAGTCCAGGCAACTGCGAGACTCGGCCCAAGCGGCTGTGTGTCGTGCCCGGCAGCGGGGGAGGCAAGGCTTCCGCGGTCATCATCCCACGAAACCCTTGCAGGGAAGAAATAACAGCAGCAGGACAGAAGACGCAGAAGAATACGAAAGTAGTTAGAATAGGAACATGGAACGTCAGGACAATGTTGAGGTCAGGGAAATTAGAGAATATTAAACGAGAGATGGAAAGAGGTAATATAGATATTTTACGTCTCTGCGAGGTGAGATGGAAGGATAGCTGGGATTACTGGAGTGATAATTATAGAATAATATACAGCAGCGGGGACGAGAACCAACGAGGGGTTACCTTTATGTTAAATAAAAAGTTGGGAAGAAGCGTAGCAAACATAGAACAAGCAACGGGTATAATATTACTAGTAGAGATTAAAGCAGAACCGAGGAACTTGGTCATTGCTCAGGTATACGTGCCATCGAGCAACCACAAGGAGGAAGAAGTCGATAGGATGTACGATGAGTTAAAGGATAGAACCGCGTGTGTTCCTTCAGGGAAACCTTTGATAGTGATGGGTGATTGGAATGTGACGGCAACCGATGGAAGAGATTGTGGTGAGGTGAGGGACTATGGGTTAGGCACGAGGAATGAACGCGGGGAGAAAGCAATTGAATTCTGCAGGAGACAGGGGTTAGTCATCACCAAACCATGGTTTAGAAACCATAAATGGCGTAGGTATACATGGAAAATGCCAGGTGACTCAGAAAGGTATCAGTTAGATTATATTATGGTTAGGCACAGGTTTAGGAACAGTGTGATAAATTCGCACAGTTTCCCCGGAGCGGATGCGGACTCTGACAACAATTTAGTTGTAATGTAATGTAGCGTCCGATTCAAGAAGATAAGGCAAGGGCGGCGGGTTAGGAAATGGAATTTAGAAGCATTAAATGGATTAACGAGGAGGGAGTATCAGCTGGCTGTAGAGAAAATGATGGATGACGGTAAAGAACTGAGTACTATCGAAGAAAAATGGTAATGTATTAAGCAAGGCATATCGGAAGCCGCAAAAGACACTATAGGAACCGTTACGGGAAAAGGATAAGGAAACCTTGGGTAACGGTTGAGATGATTGCAAAGATGAATGAGAGAAGAATGTGGAAAAATGTAAACACAGAGTTAGGAAAAATGAAGTACAAAGAGTTAAACAATAAATTGAGAAGTAGTGGAAAACGCAATGCAAGGATATGGAAAGTTTACAGAAGAAGGGTGAAATTGGTGCTCTATACAGCAAGGTTAAGTTATTATCGGGAAGTAAGAAGGCAAGATCTGTGCTAACAGTCAAAGATAAGTGGGGTAAGATAATAGTTTGGGTTCAGGAAAGGAAGAGGTACGCGTGATGCCATTGCAGTAATGAGATCACTAGTCGAGAGGAATATAGAATACAATCAGGACGTTTTTGCCTGTTTTGTAGATTTCGAAAAAGCGTTTGATAGAGTGAATTGGGAAAAATTAATGCGTGTATTGCAGAAAATAGGAATGGATTGGAGGGACAGGAGACTGATCCGCAACCTGTACATGTCTCAGACTGCGCAGGTGCGAGTGGGGAACGGAGAGTCCGGATGGGCAGTGTTAGGAAGAGTTGTAAGGCAGGGTTGCCCGTTGTCACCGGTACTGTTCAACGTATATGTAGAGGAAATGATTAAAGAGGCATGGGAAGAACTGGAGGTAGGAATGAAAGTCGGAGGGGAATTCGTAAAATCGGTTAGGTTTGCTGATGACCAAGCATTAGTTGCTCAGTCAGCCAAGGGGTTGCAAGCATTGTTGAGTGAATTGGAGGTTCAGTGCGATGAATATGGGATGAGAATCAATATTAATAAAACAAAGGTTATGCGATTTTCCAGAAAGAAAAAGGCTAAGCTAAATATTAAAATAGGCAGGGAAAAAATAGAGCAGGTAGAACAGTTTACATATCTCGGAAGTGTTTTGGACCATTACGGTCAAAGTGGTAGGGACGTAAGGAGAAGAATTGCGCTAGGCAAGGAGGCGTTCTCAAGGAGGAGGGAGTTGATGACGGGGACGTTGAGTAGGGATGTTAAGAAAAGACTCGTAAAAACTCTGATATGGAGCGTAGCTATGTACGGCGCGGAAACGTGGTCGCTGAAGCAGGAGGATAGACGTAGATTGGAGGCTTTTGAAATGTGGGTGTGGAGAAGAATGGAGAAGGTGAAATGGACCGAAAGGAAAACAAATGAGGAAGTAATAGAAATGGTGGGGGAGGAGAGGGGTTTGTTGAGAGAAATCCTATGGAGGCATGAAAAATGGATGAAAGGCGTATTGAGCGGTAGTGGAATGTTGAAGAGGGTAATAGAGGGGAGAATGTTGGGCAAGCGAGGTAAGGGTAGGAACAGGATAGGGATGTTGGACGGGATGAAGGGAGGAAAGAGGTACACCGAGATGAAGAGGGACCTGATATAGATTAGTTTGATAGGTGGGGAGTCACAAAATGTTTATTTGATAGTTGTGTCCATCCAAAAACCTACCTTAACCGGTAGATTACCTTAAAAAAAAAAAAAAAATATATATATATATATATATATATATATATATATATTTACATGCATACACAGTCAATATTTTTGTCAATTTTTTTGCGGCGTACCATAATATTTATCATCACCACACGCAGTCACACGATCAACTCTCTCAGAGTGTTATATTCCCACATATTTTAAATTAGGTTAAGCATCACCCCTTCCCGATAGTTCATTCTTCATCGTATAGTTTTCCAATTATCAGAGGTTTGATGGGACCGGAAATTTGAAAACCCATATAAAAGGAGACGTTTCAGGAGTGATATGGTGGAATATCATGATTAATTAAAATTGGCAATTTTAATTAATTGAAAACCCGTCATTAAATGGGCAGAGAATTTTAGCCGACTGTGAGTCCCTAGGGTAGTTTTGCCCGTTCGATGAGAATGGGGAATAGTTAGCACTCTCAATTCCCTTCTCGGTGTTGCATTTATCCGATTATTACATTATCAAGGTAGATAAAAAAGGGTAAATATTTTCCTTCATTAGCTGTTACGGACGGTGAAGTGACTGCAATCTACGTACATTCACAATTAACCATGTAAATCGGGTTTGGAAAAGGTAAGTGGCCGGGGTTATATTTACACCAGACATGTACGCTAGAGTAATGTGCAATCACATAGAAACGGCTGGCATACACATGTATCCAAGGCACATGAATGATTGGCAGTCACAAAAAATGACGAAATGAAAAATTACTTATTAATTCATTTGTGGGTTAGAGATCATTGCCATTAGGGGAGAAATCCTTCGGAAAGAGAAAATAACTCAATCCCTTAAATATTTCTAGTATGTTAATGAAAGGATAAAATGAGCGTCAGCTACGATTGGTAAAAATCAAGAAAATGGACTAAATAGACGAACAGGCGTAGAACAGTTGAGTAACTGTAGCTACAGCAACGAAAAATGGTGAAAGAAAGAAATCAATTAATTCTGTTTATTCCCTAGGTAATGCATGTTGCAGGTGTTCCTTCCCTTAATGTTTTTGAGGAAAGAGAAATCTTAAACCTATCCCTTTAAAATTTTTTGTCTCAATCAATCAATCGATCAATTTGTTGAATCAATCATTCTTTTCATTTTAATATATCTATCCATTTTACCTGCCTCTCTGATCTTCAAATAAATGATCTTTTTTCCATGGTATAAGATTTGAGTTTTTAAAATGTGGTGGGCGCCTTAAGAAAACCTATCCGTCTAAAACGTACTTAATGAATTCAGCCCATAAACTAATCTTCGATTTTGGAGTCTCTCCCACCCAAAGTATCACTAGAATTTCAGTCACACTGGCGCATCTGAATTCAGGGTCTCTGGTTCCTCACGTGCTGAGAAACACTTTGTTAGAAAACTCTTCGGACCTGAAGATACCGAATGGAATGCCTATCGTCTTCCAAGACGATTCGACGCGGGAAGAATCCGAATACCCTGGAATTGTCTTTGTTTTATTCATGGTTTATTCAAGTGGTTGCTCCGCATCGCAGCTTTGTAGCCGCTGAATTGATTGTTATCACACCTGGGCCGTGACATGATACGACCTTTCAATACCTCCCGATTATCAAATTCGGCACTAAAATATCCTTATTATAGATGCTGTGGATGTTTCCGTGGCTACACCAGAGCTAGTTGTAATAGGTTGCCAGACGTAACAAAGAACGGATATCGTATCGATATCGTAACAAAACGAATATTGTTTTCGCATACTGACACCAGGCTAGCGCTTATATCGTTCACGTATTAAAGGCTATTCCATATTTTTCAGACTTTCATTTAGCTGATGAATTCTTGAAATTGATGAATGAACGGATATTACCTTGCCTAAGTAATTGTGGGAACCATTTCACCGAAATGTTATGAAGAGGGGCTAAGACGATTAAATCAACTTTTTACGACGATTTGGAATTTCTTGAAACATGAATTCTACAGCGATCAGAGTTACCGCCTAGAGTCAACAAGAGAAAAGGTGACCTGATCAACTTCTCTAAATGAGTCGACTAAATATTCTTGAAGAGGCATCCATGTCTACGCTTTTCCCCGCGCTAACGGGCAAACCGGAAGAGGGACGTGCGGCAGTGGGTTTTAGATCGCCAAACATACAATCAGAAATATTAGTTCATGCATGAATTTGAATATAAAGTTTTCCATACACAAAAAAAACTCGCCTGTAGTAAAAAATACTTGACTGTATATATCATGCGATAAATGGCGAGTTTAGCGAAATCATAGAATAATTGCCTTTTTTTGGGATGCGGTATTCAACTTGACTCTCAGTAATTTGTCACCGGGAGATTTGGTGATCCCTATCATTAAATATAAAATCAATCAATCCTCACTTCCCATTTAGGATCACGAATATAAGATTGGAGAGATAGACTGCAAGACTGATAGGTCTAAAATGTCATTTTTTACTAGAACGATAAAAGACCATAATGCTTGTAAATGCTTGTAGTCGAAATCCCCCAGGAGTCAGTTCATTACAATAAGTATTAACGTACAGGTTAGGGACTGCGCGTGGATATATATATATATATATATATATATATATATACATATATTTTTTTTCTTACAGGTTCACCCCACCTTACACCTCCTGCCACACAACTTTTTTGTTGGCTCGCAGGGTATTTATGTAGATGTAGATTATCTTCTTCAATCAAGAATACTTATTCACTACTACTTTTTTCACACTTCACAAGACTCAAAGAAACTTCTAATGTAAAAAATATGAGAAAAATTCTCTTGATTGGATGCATGGTATTGAGTTTCTTTGATTTCGACGTTATGACACTTATATTTCTAAATTACATAAAGAAATACGAACACTTGTGGGCAAAAAACGTTTATTTCGGAAGCGCTAAAAGATCCGATTACTGAAGATAATCAAGTTTGTTGCGACAAACAACGGTAATTTCCCGAAAATAAGGAATAATATTTACTTTAACCTCTTTCAACTTCCTTATTGGTCGGAACTCTTTTTCCATCCCACACGAACGCTCACTTTCATTTAGTTCGATGTCGTCCGGATTAATGTTTTCGAATTCGCGAACGAGGGGTCGCCTGAGGAGTGCAAACAGAACTAGACACTTTGCCCAAGGAATCCAGAGTTATAACACCTTTTTCGCACCGGAAAAAGAAAAGGTGAGGCCAACTACAATTATATTCGGTAGAGCTGCTCAGTTACTGAGTGTTGCGTATGTGCCGCGCTTCAGGCCAATCCCCCTTATTTATTTTTACAGTCCTGGCGAGCTGTTACTCCGCGCGCGCGCAAATGGGAATCATACTAAACTCCCACTTCTCAGATCACATCGAAATCAATCCCTAAACCAAATTTCTACCTTCCTCTCGACCACTTCTCCCACCTAGACCAAAAGAAAACTGTCAATGTTGGTGCTCTTGCTGACGGAATTTATATTTTTAGGAAAATCCCGATTAAATGTTAAAGAAATCACATAAATGTGAAATGTTACGGTGGTTATAATGATTGCTACTCTACCAGTTATGGAAGGCTAAAGTTGGACATTGGCCACATTATCCCCTCCATCTCAGTCTTCAGCATCCATTTACCAATAAATATGTAGCTCTGTATTCATCTTTCCTGCCTTCTCCGGATTTCTCCCAACAGTAAGTTACACCTCCTCCCCCACCATGTTTAGCACTTCCTCGTTTTTTTTTCCTCTCTCTCCATTGCAACTTTATCTTCCTCTTCCTCATCCACATTTCAAAAGCCTCCATTCTACGCCGAATACCTGGCTTGGACGACCACGCTCCGCACCGTACAAAACCACGGTTCCTCCAAATCAAAGTTTTACCGAAGCATTTCCTAACATTCGTCCTTAAGGTTCGTGTCATTAATACCATCCGACTCGTGAAATTCACTACCACTGTGACCATCTTAGTCCAAAAGTACTTGCGAGTGAGATAACATTTTCCACCTGCCTTAATTTTTAAACTCCTAGTATTTCTCTTCATGGAAAATCATTTAACCTTTGTTTTATTTATATTGATTCTCATCCGACGACAATCGCACTGAATTTCCAATCCACGCATCAATTCTTGACTGAATGACAAATTAGGGCTTGGTAATCCGCAAACCTAACCAAAAAATCTAAAAATTTCCATTCCTAGAAATATTTCCACTTCTCCCATACCTCTCTACCCACAGGCCATTTCCTCCACATATACGTGGATCAGTACAGGTGGTAATGGACAGCCCTGCCTTACACCTCTTCCTTATACTGTCCATCCCGACACTCCATACCCCACTCGCACTTAAGCAGTCTGTATAGATTGCGGATTAGTATCTTATCCCTTCAATCTACTCCTATTTCCTGAAAAACGTTAATAATTCTACCAAATTACTCTATCGAACTCCTCGAAATCTAAAACACACCCTAATGGTTGGTGGTATAGTCCTATCTATTTCTGACCTATGTTATTACACGTGTCTCTCCCCTTTCTGGACCTAAACTGAACATCCCCAAAGTAATCATTTGCACTCCTCTCCATCCTCTTACCGATAATCCTCCCAGGCTCCCTTGTCAGGCTGTTCAATAGTAACATGATATTTTCTTCTCGGACCGATTCTTCACGAACCTTTCCGTTTTTTCCCTGCATATCCTGTTCAATTCCTGTAATTGTGTTCAAGTTCTTTTGCGAAGATTCCCAAACATCCCAAACATAGTGAAGTAGAGTTCCGACACAAGGGAAAGGATTCTCTCTCCCCATCAACATTTTAATTCGAATATCCCTCTCCCCATCAACATTTTAATCCAAATATCCCCTCTTAGTTTGATGGACTCGTATGTCCTCAATGCTGCTGCGCAGGAGCTCATTGCTTGTTTCCCTCACGTTCGTTCCAATTATGATATGAATCCTTCCATTCCCCTGGCCTTGGACTGGAACTTCGATCCCCCGATCAACTCATGAACTCACGGTGGGAGGAGCGAAGACCGACCGCCACCAGAAGCATGCAGACTCTGCTACTGATGTCAACGGGTCTATGGGTGCACCCCCTGCATGATGACTTTCAATTGCGTTTGTCAAAGAGTGCTTTTTGGGGCGAAGACTCTCCCGTTTCCGTTTAAGACGCTGAGCGAGCCGAAATCCACGGACCTGTTCACCCGGTGAGGTGAGGGTTGGTGGAGGAGTAAGGTGAGGTGGGGGGAGAGGGGGCGGGCGGGGGTGGACTGGTGACTAGACGTGAATAGCAAGCGAATGGGAATTGTTAGCACCGGTTTCGAGGGAACAGTTCATCTTTAACGCATGAGGGACTGGTTACGCGGCTCGGACGAGTGAAAGTCGTCCATTCTAGTCCCACCGTGGACCCCCACCCCTCCTCTTGTCCCCCGCACTGTATCATTTCCGGAGGACCCGCGCCGAAGTGGGGCGCGGGGATGAGGCGGCAAGCGGTGGAGGCGTATCTCGTTTAAATGGGGGGCCGACGCCCAAAACCAACGTTCTCCCTCCCTCCTATAATTCAAATGACTGAAAAAGGAACGAGGATTCCTGGAAAAGTACGGGATTCTTCCCTCGACGGAAATGAACAATGGGCGTTTGAGGAGGAGAAATTACAGGAGTCATTCGTCATCCACACGCATCCAAGGAAGAGTGTCTGCAGACCTTCTAAGGGGGGGGGAGGATATTCGACATTTTTGATGAGATTTCCCATTGGCCACGACGTTTTTCGGCAAAACCGGAAGTTAATCAACCGCATTGTTTCATCGCATTGCTACATGAAAATTAACAGCGTTGATAAGATGCCTCCTCAAAAATATCTCTCAACTAGAAAACTTTTAAAAATAATTCACTAAGGCTTATATTTATTTCAAAAAGATGAAACTCATCGAAAATATTTACAATAAAATATTGTTGATCGGAAAACTACAAGTGTGCTTCTTGGCAGTGTGTAACAGAGTCACCACGTCAGTCTTTATGCCGTACTATGCGTTCATAAAAAAATATACATTAGAGGTGACCACGAGAAGGCTATGACTCAAACTGCGTCTTTGAAACTGGTTCAAAGAAAAATTATTTAGTCCAAAAGCTTTAAGAAAAACGAAAGTTTGATATAACATGGTCTCATTGGTTGACTCGAAGCGGTTGAACGATAGTTTTTATCTATTATCAAATTTTACATCAGTACAAAACACTAATGATCTCTATTGCCATTAGTTTACGCATGACTTACTATGATAAAACAGCCAGATATAATATGCACCGATATTAACATGTATTTAATAAATAATTCGAAATATATTTCACATCAAAGTACATTGATTACTCGCGTGATTATAGTGGATCCGATTTTGTCGGGTGGATGGGGAGGTTGGGAAGGATGCGAGTTGGATTGAGATCGGGTGGAGGGGTTAAGTCAGAGACTCCAGGGCTTTATACCACAGGCTACACTAATACAAACCGTCCCATTTCGGAGAGGATACGAAGAATCGAAGAAAGAAGGTGGAATAACATGCGAAAGTTAACTTACACGCTTTTACCTTTTCTTCCGCGCTCTCCTAAATTTGAAAACGTCTTTCTTCTCCATCATTTACACGCATCGCATCATAAAGGCACTTCCCCACCTGAGATTTTCAATATTACTTATCTTTTTTAGTCTTTTTGACCGCATTCATTAATTCCCCAGGCTATATCTTCCTCTCTCTAACTCTCTCTCAAACCGTTTCCCTCTTCTCTCATTTTCATCTGGTTCGGTGATTCATTCTATGACGGTGACTTTCATTCTTCTCTAAACGTCACCATGCCAGTGTAACCCAGCTATTTCGTACTCATCTTCCATCGGCGAATTCAATCAACATTCTCATGTAACCCACTCGACAATATTTCTCTTATTTTTGCAAAAAACGATCCTCTAGTGCGTCATATACGATGCATGTTTTCGACATTTATATTTACCCAGTCATGCGCAATGAGTTCAATTTCTGTGCAAATGTGTGGGGAGGATTACACTTTTCATTACTGCCACCACAGATATTAAAATTCGTACCACCATCTATTAATGTGAACATTTGGTAGCATGACCCGAGGTCACACTCGGAGTATATCTCTGTCCCAATCTGAAAATAATGCCAATCGATCTAAGGTTAGACGCAGGAGATTGGTTGATGGTCCTCAGCTATGATACTTTTAATGCAATATCACCGGACATCGGAGAGTTGCTATTATTGCCAGAGCTTTAAATGTGTAAAAATTGCCTTTGCTGTCTGATTACACTTAAACTCTGTCGTTTAATTTAAAAATTATTTTTGCCCTTTCATTTGCTCACCCCGGTTGCCTTCAGAAAACATGACCACATCTCCGCCCTGCGAATAATCGTCCTCTGCCTCATTACTGCTGCTGTTTTCTTTGCTTACGGTGGCAAAGAGAGATCGAAACCTACAACCTGACTTCTTATGCCTAGACTGTACCAACTGATTTTGTTTGAAGCTGCAGGTACCCCCGACCCCTTCATGGGTGAGAATATGCGGCCAACACGTATCTCAACGGGCAAAAGCAAAGAATTAGGATTTTTTGGAAGAGTATTAGGGAAACGAGACGAGAGGGTTAATGAGCGATATTATTTTTCTAGTCCTCTCTTAGAATACGCAGGAAACATATTGGGATAAGTTCCATTGAGTGATTATATTAAAAATTAATTGTCAACCCTATCACAGGAGTGATCATGTCTATAAAATGAGATAGAGATTGACGATAGGATCGATAGATTTACGTATAAGATGTCATTCTTCCCGCCAAGGTTAAGGGGTCAGAAGAACTGCAAACGAGTGCGCCACGTGAAAAACTTATATTCTAAGCTGTTTAGCGCCTATTCATTATTTTATGTAACCCCAAATTTGTTGTTATTAGGAGCGACTTTCGCATGTGTAGAGAAATGTTTTACAAAGACGTAAATTTAGATGATGATATTGCCTTGCGACGAAACCATGGTCGTGAAAAATGAAAATTCAAGTGGAATTAGCCAAGTTTCCTCCATTTACGCCTGGTAAGTAACCACCAAGTAACGCCCGAGACAATGTCAAATATTTCCCAATTGGGAATTGCAGTGTACGTATCTCTTGTTAATATTATTTTCATTTCACATGATTACTGGTAACTAATAAACAATCAATACTTAACTACGATGCTGCATAGCTGGTGTGGAATGCCAACAACTCTAGCGGTGGCTGGCATGGTGCAATGTAATTATTAAGATAATGTGAGATTATTACTATTAGGGAATCTACCGGTTGAGGTGGGTTTTCGATGGACACAGCTATCAAATAAACATTTTGTAACTCCAAACAAAACTCAATCCAGCAACCAAATCTACATCAGGTCCCTCTTCATCTCTGTGTACTTCTTTCCTCCCTTCATCCCGTCCAACATCCCTATCCTGATCCTGCCCTTTCCTCTTTGCCTAAAATTCTCCCCTGTATTACCTTCTTCAACATTCCACAGCCGCTCAATTGGCCTTTCATCCATTTTTCCAGCCTCCATAGGATTTCTCTCAACAAACCCCTTTCCTCACCCACCATCTCCAGTATTTCCTCATTTGTTTTCCTTTCGGTCCATTTCACCTCCATTCTTCTACCCGCCCACATTTCAAAAGCCTCCAATCTACGTCTATCCTCCTGCTTCAGCGACCACGTTTCCGCGCCGTAAATAGCTACGCTCCATATCAAAGTTTTTACGAGTCTTTTCTAAACCTCCCTACTTAACGTCCCCGTTATCAACTCCCCTCTCCTTGGGAAAGCCTCCTTGCCTAGAGCAATTCTTCGCCTTACGTCCCTAACACTTTGACCGTATTGGTCCAAAACACTTCCGAGATATGTAAACTGTTCTACCTGCCCTATTTTTTCCCCTCCTATTTTAATGTTGAGCTTAGCCTTCTTCTACCTGGAAAATGGCATAACCTTTGTTTTATTAATATTGATTCTCATCCCATATTTATCGCACTGAACCTCCAATTCACTCAGCAATGCTTGCAACCCCTTGGCTGACTGAGCAACTAATGCTTGGTCATCAGCACACCTAACCGATTTTGCCAATTCCCCTCCGACTTCCATTCCTACCTCCAGTTCTTCCCATGCCTCTTTAATCATTTCCTCTACATATACGTTGAACAGTACCGGTGACAATGGGCAACCCTGCCTTACACCTCTTTCTAACACTGCTCATCAGGACTCGCCGTTCGCGCACTTACTTCCCGATAATAACTTAACCTTGCTGTATAGCGCCCCAATATCACCCTTCCTCTGTAAATTTTCCATATCCTCGATTACGTTGTCCACCATGCTTCTTTCGCTTTCTTTGTGGCCCTTCTCAAGTTATTGTTTAACTCTTTGTACTTCATTTTGCCTAACTCTGTGTTTACATTCTTCCATCTTCTTCTCTCATCCATAGTTGCAATCATCTCATCCGTGACCCATGGTTTCCTTATCTTTTTCCCGTTAACGATTCCTGTAGTGAGATAAAGTCAAATAAAAGAACCGAGAAATGTGCAGATTTGGCACGAATTTTTTATGTTATCAACATTCGATAGACTAGCATATCATGAAAAAATATTGTTTTTCAATTTTTTTTCGAATAATTTATTTAGAAATTTAAAATATCATTTTTATGAAAATGTTATCTTCTTCCGTGCAAATACACTATAATTGAAAGGTTCCTACCTGGATATTATGAATGATGTTTTCACATTAACGTAGAAAGTCACTGAGTATTTAGTTGGATTAAACATAGCACATTGATCTTAAATTCTATTGTTTTCTCGAAAAAGAAATTCCATTCTTCATTGCTCGGCAAGCTGCTTAATTGGTTTAGCTCCGGGCGACGAATATGGGCACATTCAACTTCACCAAGATGTGTAATATTGCGCGTACAAGATTTCCTTCTGGGAAACGACAGGCAGGCGCTGGGAATAAGGATCTGGCCCCCTGTACCCTGTCATCTCACCTATCAAAACTAAACTTCGGGTTGAATACAGCTGTGGAGTCAATGGAAATGTTTTGAAATACCGCAAAATAATTGAAAGGATCGTGGTGAAAAATCACTGCGAAAGTGACGATGGAGACGGAGAGAGGAACATTGAGGGAACATTAATTTTTGTCCATCCTTGACAAATCGTTAAACAGTTAGAACCTTTCCCAAACTCAGGCATAGTTACGCCGTGAATTACCCTTCCAGCACGCATGACCACCTAATTTCAAGCTTTCACTAAAGCAGTGCTAATTTGCTTTTGAATGATTCCTGGTGGCCCCAACTAATCGTAAACATAAATCGTTTCGAATGCAACCAGTTTACGCCGACCTATTTACGCATTGCCCACGAAGACAACGATAGGGAAATTACAAGGGAAAGCACCAGCGAATGAATATTAAACTTCCTTTATATAGCTTCTGCCATAAAGGAATATAGCTTACATTGACAACTCATCCCCAGGAAGGATGCTAAGAGTTACAGCTACCCGCCAGCTACTTCGAGGTTTCTTCGCAATTATGCCATAACCAGATCCCACAACCTGAAAATACTTATCGGGAGTTTCCGCAGTATTTTGCCCGAATTTTGAACCTTAATAATTCTCAACAATATTTCGACGCAAAACTTTCGAAAACTAGATGCATAAAACAAATATACTTCTATGCTTAAAGCTATTGTATTATATACTAATTTGTTGTAGTAGTAGCGGATTTTTAAAACTACATATTTGTCATATTTTATAAAGCTACACATTTGCAAATTGCTATGGTCACTATCTGCTATGCTTAGTTCTGCACAATTATTCAAAATTTATCCCTAAGTATGGGCAATATTGTGTTGGGATGCAGACATATCAAACGTGTTGAGTTAAATTAGACGAAATGATCGATCAATTCGTGAGTTTGAGAAATGCGATTATTAAATCATTCATTGGAAATTAGAAGTTTTCTCGATCTCTGGATCTAGGCAACAGTCACCAGTTCTTCGTGTAGACGTTTGCGAAAGAAAATGAATCAACACCAAAGGACCGACGTAAATATGTACGCATTTGTCTCTGGCGTAAGTCTCGCTGCAGTCACATTCTGTTGGAGCGGTTTTACGACCATTGCGCTCGTTTTTTTATAAACGGTTCCCTTTGTCTATCTCAAGACTACGAAAGAAGAACAACGGCCAGAGATTTAACAATAGAATAGTTTAAATGTATTAATTTAGCCCCGACACTCCGCCATCGAGAATTGGCAGAAAATGCACTGCGGATTATGAAAGAAAACGTTTTTCCGCTTAGAATAGTAAAAATGTCATGCCTACAGCAAGAATTATGTAAAATGTAAAATGACAAGTTTGGCGGATATGCATGCAGCAGGTGAGCGATTCATTTGTACCTTTATTTAACCGATTTTTTTCCCTAGTATTTCCACTGCAGAGATCGATTCGCTTGAAAAGTTCATCACCCACAAAAAGTTTAACATAAAAATGAGGAATCTATATGATCGCAGTTAATTTTGCGACGAAATTTTATGATTTTTGGCCACGAAACTGCTCAAAATGCTCTCTTTCAAAATTAAAACAGATTAGCAGAAAAACAACCCGATTTGCTCGAGCAAGGAGCTTGGAAGATTTCAAATAATTGACACGGTTGAATATTCGCGATAGTCCATATTACAATTGGCACCAAAATTCATTGCAAATGTATTGTAAGGTGGCCAATATGAGCTAACTGGGTGGAACCTCGTCGAATATTTTGGCTGCGTTAGATTATTCTCTTGTCTGTGAGGCAAAATTAATGTCAAAATGTCAATTCACGTTTAGAAATCAAACTTGTCGACATTATCATTATGCACTAATATTAGATAAATACGTGCATGCGAAACTCGGTTAAAATAAAAACAGCTCGATGCCTGAATTTTCCGTGAGTGACAAACGAGCAAAACAAAGTTAGTCTAGAATTCAACGAGGAATTGCCTCCTCCTTCTGCTTAGGATGCAGCAGTGCAAGAGAATGCGTGTTCAAAAATTTTCATTCTTTCGACACATTTATTTCGCTTCGCTTCCCATGTTTCATTCCGCTATATGCAAATTATATGAAAATTCGCCTATCAAGGGAGAGAACGACTTTGACGAAGGGAGGAAAGTCCACTTCTAGATTCGACCAGATAAGAATGAAATATGGTCACGGAGGGGAGTATATTACACCGTGGGAAAGGGTTCCCCCTCCCCTTTTGAAGAGAAGTGTGAAATCGTTCTATCCCCAGTGATGTATCGTGTGGAACCCATCTTATACGACAAAATACTCATGATTCGACGTCTTTTAATTAGTGATTCGAGAAAATAAACGATAGTCGACTGAGACCCTCTTGCATGAGATGATTTATCATAAATCCGTTCCATAAAATTGAATGAAAATCCTGGAACAAAGCGACGTCCATGCCATATTTTGCTGACACAATAAACTCTAATTTTATTCCGGTTCTCTGATAAATTTTCGTAAAAAGAGACAGGATAGGTGAGGTCATCTCCTTCATGTTTCGAGTATTATAAACTCACATAATACCCTGAGGCGGTCCCTAACCTTGATATCTGATTCATTTACTAAGGAAACATGAACAGTTGGGTCACATGGATGAAATTTTTTAAATTACATATGCTGCGAAAATTCTTTGAAATAATGCGTTCAGAGATGCAGTTAAATATACCAGTTTTCGGCGTGACTTGGTGGAAAATCTTCATATTGAAATTGGAGAATAAACAATTTGGCTTTTCCACTTAGAAAATTTTTTATTCACTGCCTAGGTTTCGTTATGGTATAACGTATCCGTCCAAAGGATGTTATACTATACCGAAACCTAGGTATTGAATAAAAAAATTTCTAAGTGGAAAAGCCAAGTTGTTTATTCTCCAATTTCAGTAAGAGATACAGTTATATTACCGATATACTGTTTATTTTATCTGTTTATTTGAGTTCATGTTAGGGGCCCACAGAACCAGGAGGCAACTGTTAATACGGGACCTCAAGATTTCATTCGAGGCAGAGTGGGTACATTACATGGGCAGTATGAGTTGGAGGCGCAACTGTCACCTGGTATATATCACCATGACAGCGAGAGAAAATTTCCCAAGCCTCTTTCTGTGAGGATTGATTCCATTGTTATATTTTTTCTGTGTGCATGTAGTGCGTACCTTCCCATCGTTTTCGTGGCCAGTCATTCACCAGACGCCGTGACTCCCTTCCTTCCAAGATTCCCGTCCCAGAAGGAGGAGCTCTCACAGATTTTTTTATACCATCCGCACCCACTCAACCTCCTCGAAAGGCCCTCCATACGCCGACCCCTTCCTTCCCTTAAGGCCCTTATGTTTTGACCAACGATTTTCTTTACCCTCCACGTTCCCAGTTATTATTTTCCCCTCACCCCCTGCCAACTAACATGACACCAAGCAAATTTTTTTCAACAACAGAGATTCCTCTCAGCCCGCTACTTAGTCACCTGATTAGTTTCCCAGTGCCGTTCTCCCCGTTCACAATAATCATTCCCCTACTCCTCTGCCAACTAATCCGACGTCAGGCGGACTTTTTGAAACATTATATTGATCCCCCCTCCTCCCAGCCTTCTAATTTGTCAATATTACCAATCCTCCTTCTCCGCCTCAAACCATAGACTCTTAGCCCCCCTACCTTCCTACCTCAACCAATCCTTTCCTTCCCATCTCCTCTACCCCTCCGCCCAGAGACATGCATACATACTGTGTCTGCCTTGTATATTTACCTGATGATGTTATACCATAACGAAACTAAGAAAAAATTTTAAGTGGAAAAGCCAAGTTGTTTAATTTTCAAAATTCAATATGAATATTTTCCACCAAGTTACGCCAAAAACTGTTTTATAGTATTTAGTAATTCTTCCCCTTTCGTCTCTACTACTTTGGCCGTGTTGCTCTTAATACTTCCGAGATACGTAAACTGTTCTATCTCCTCTGTTAACTGTTCTACCACCTATTTTAATGCTTATCCTAGCCTTTTTCTTTCTGGAAAATCAGACAACCTTTGTTTTATTTGTATTGGTTCTCATCCCATATCTATCGCACTGAATTTCCAATTCACTCAACAATGCCATTGTTTTCTTCATTGGATGGCTGACAAACAAAACCTTGATCAACCATAAACCTAGCTGGTATTATGAATTCTTCATCGACTATCATTCCCATCTGCTTTCTGCAGTACTACTTTGACCAGTTTGGTCCAAAAATACTTCCGAGATACGTAAATGATGGAATCATTTTGAGGAATCACGAGTATTTTAACTTCTCAGTGGTGGTATCTATCTCTTTTATACTAGTGGCCACTCCTTGTTCAAAGTTCTTGAAAATAATTGCTTTGTAAAAATATTATCCTTCAAATTGTCAGATAAAATTAAGGCTGTTTTCTTCTTGTAACTTCCATGGAAGTCTCGGGAAAAAAATTCCTGACTTCCTGTTTTAGAACATTAGAGGGTATCGTATTGAAATCAATTTTTCCCCAAAAATTACGACTTTGCATTAAAACACAGCATGAAGGAAATTGGCGACCGAGGACAAATTTAAAGTAACGGGGGATGGCATCTAAACACGCACCCTCCGCCGTCATGTTCCCGTCCCATTCGATCCTCGTCGACCCGATTCACTTCCCCATTCTTCCTCATTCCACATCCAGGGAAAAAAAAGAGAGTCGGTCCATTTGGCGGGGGCGAAGCGAGGAGGGGGGGAGTAAAAGAGCGGGATCGGGGAAGGGGAGAGATGTGGGGAATAGGGTTGGGGAGGAGGAGGGAGCGAGATGGCTTATAAATTTCTCGACGGGGAGCCCCCAGCTCCTCCGGCTCCCCAATCTTCGAAAAAAAGACACCCCTCCGGAAAAAATATCAAAACCGCAGACTGAACCCGCCCATTCCAACCCCCCACCCCACAAAAGCTCCCATCCCCGAATGATCCATGTCCAGCGAGGAGAATGAAGGGGTGGGGAAGGAGGAAAACAGAGAGGGAAAAATCGGAAAAATGATTAAAGCAAAAAAAAATCAAACTAACTTTGCTTCTTTCCATGCCTAGAGAATATCATTTTCCTCAGTGCAACCGATGTAAATGTGCGAATTAAATTAAGGCAAGTGTCCGATAATCATTCGCGATTGACCATTCGCTGAGATTCGGTTGATTATGTCCGAGTGGTTTTAGAGCTTGCCCGAGTGAGGAGGAGCGATCTATTTGCGATTCGACGTTTCAGTCGATTCACATCAAGCTTCATTAGGAGCGAAGTAATTTGTTCCAGCTGGAATACGATGGAAACTTTGACCCATAATAATGGAAATACTCCATTCGCAATCAAGCTTGAACATCACAATAGCACTTCATAACTCATATTTTAATGCTGCCGTCTTGGCCGGCGCCAGGGAAACGTTATCTTCAAATAATCCAGGGGTCGTGGGTTCTTATCCCACCTAGGTGGGGTTCTTTCCGCCAGGATGGATGCTTGTAACTTTCATTGGCTTTATATCCTTATTTATCCAATGGTCAAAACTAATATAATCTCAAAGGATTTCAGGCATTAAATTGCTATTATGTCACAAGTATCACGAGAACTTTCTTCACATTATTTCCTTCCTTTGCAAATTCTGCCTGCCACCATCCAGTTTAGAAAGCCTCCGCCTACGCTTCCTGTACTCTTATTTCTCACGACAAATTCCTCTCTTCAATCGGCGTACCTAAGATTTCAAAATTTGATTTCCTTTCTGCACAATCAATTACTTTAGCCAAAGAAATATATTCCTAACACTGTATTCGCTGTCATCTTGATTCCCTTATCTACCATTGACCGTATTTCATAACTAAAACGACATCTTCAATCCTAATTTTTGTCCTCATCATTAGTGCCCATTCTACCGCTGATATTAGCGTATCATTGTTGGTTTTCGCGACTTTAAAAAAAATGAAAAAAATTCTGTTCTTCCACAACCCAGTCTACTTTCATGCCAATAGAGGCCAAAAGCAACCGCTCCCCAAATCTATTATCCCGCCTCCCGGCAGTTCCCAAACTCTCGCTCACCGCCTCCCATCCTTCCCCTCCCCCCACCCCAACCGTTTCCTCCCTCTCTCCCCGACCCCCAGCCCACAGACCTTCCATTATAAATGAGCCCCCATTATGATAATGAATGCCCGGGCAGGAGGTCTTTTTTACCTTTTAACCCTTGTTGTTTATACTCGGCAACCATTCTCCTTTTTTGAACCCGTTCTAATGAATAGCTCTCTGCTCTTTTTGTCATTATTATGTTGGCGAGGGAGCGGCGTCCCAGCGTAAGGAACCGTCTCAAAATGAGCAAGGAGGAGGGAGGAAGTAGGGGCACGGGAGGGGGTGTCCTTCCTCTCTCCCTCCCCTTAAGGACGGGGATGATTTCGAAATGGCGGTGGGTAACGGAAATCCAGCCGTCCCTTAGACTCCCTTCCCTCGCACTCCGTCCCTCCACGAGCCCGTGCCTACTTCCTCCAAGTCCACGCTTGCAATCGCCCCAATATAAAAATCAAGACAGCGTTGGCATCTCGGTCATTGAATTTCACTTAGCACAGTCATGAGGTTCTGATGATGAGCAAACTAACGGCAGAGTTTGAATCCTTAAGAGTTTGGGAAACCAGGATCAGACACGGTTCGTAAAGAGACTGCGTAAGAATTTATATGTGGTCGCGTTTGGAAAATATATTGAGCTCAGTTATTTTAAAAAATATCCGAAAACTCTAGCTGTGACACTTAACACACAGATACCCCATAATGTGGAAGAAGTGAATCGCATCTACGTATCTACTTCTAAAATGCTACGAGCGTTCGATGACCACGTGACATGAGGAGGTGGTGGTTCTTAATTTCTTTACAGTCTCTAATTTCATGAAATATATTGAAAATTGAAGCATAATGAAAAAGGGGACAATTACGATGTCTGCATAACGCTTTCGGAGAAACGGAAACATGACAAAACATGGTAAAGTCAGGGCCAAACCAAGATAATGTGCAACGCAAATATTTTTTTCTTAACCTATTCTTCTTATGCGAAATTATGCTCTGATAACACTTCCATGCTATTTTTAGCTTCTCCTGTCTTTAGTTTTCCCTTGGTGCTATGCTCGCGTCCGCGAAAAATCGGTTTCATACCATTTCATATTATTTGACATTAGATTACGTCCCGACTAGTTATCCCAATGTTTTTGCCTAACATCTAGGATACCAATACTTTCCTATAATGTAGAGGCAAGGTAGTAACGATGCCTCATCGGCACACTTAGATAATGACGCATTCAACGTTAAAAAGTTTATTTTTCGAGTAATCATTTACTGTGATCGTTAACTTATTTTTTGCTAACACATTTCCGTAAAGCTTTTCTTTAATTACAAAAAACAATGTACCACAAGACAAGCTAACAGTTGATTGGTCAGACGAGAAGGAATTTAAAAAAATAATTTTAGTCTGGTACCACATGCCAGGCATTAGGAAAGAGACGGCTTTAATCAAGGCACTCTTGTTTTAAATGTAAAAACGTGACTTGGCATTATCTTTCTTGATTAACTTTTTAATTTCGATATATTGTATTTTTCACCTGATTTTGCGCCCTATTGAGAAATTAAAATAATTTTGTCGAATTAACTTGAGATTCAAAATAAAATCAAATTCGGATATGCCTTGATTGAAATTAATTTTCTAGGGCTCCTACATTTCGTGAGAATTCAGGGCCTCTGATTGTAGGGCTTGGGTTCGATTCCTGATTCCTGGAGAAGGCGTGTAGACACCCTCAGCCATTCACCCAGCCAAAGAACTTCATGAAAACACAGACTGCCTTGATAATCATGACATGCGAATTTCAGAAGAGGCTCAGCATTAACCGAGCTTTGTCCTCTCTCATCGATCAAAACTTGGTGTTGATTACTGTAGAAAATTTTCGACGTAAGTCAATTACTATTAGCCAATCAACTAAGTGACAAAGGGGACTCGAATGCTGGCCAATTATTAACATGATTACATAGTCATATAGTGGCTGAGGGTAGGGACGAGTAGGCCTCTGCAATATCGGTTTTTGATGTCGCGACAGGAAACCAGTACATTGCCAACCCTCCCTCCATATGCCGATGACCGAGTTGAAAATGTTGAGATCGAAATCAATGTCATGCCGATATTATTAAAACTCTCTTACGGACGGGGAAGAGCCTACACCCTTAAAACCGAATGCAATCAACATGTAAACAAAAAAAATACCGAGATCGTAAACTTGAAAAAGATTACGGTTTCAATCAAGTTTACGGTCACGTATTTTTGTTTTCATTGATTCACGACCGTAGCTACGTTGCTTGTATATTAAAATTCTATCTACCACATTTTTGTCAAATTTCCTCCATTATTATCATGATTGGCGGATATTAGGAGTCATTATTAACGCAAGTGGACTCGCTCGATCCATAGGCGTAACGCATAGATAGAAGTAAGAAATACGTCACATCCCTCAAAAACACACGAAGCTTTTTGAAGTAATATTTGTTCGTCGTATGGCGGGATTTCGTGTTTAAATGAATGTGTGTGTGTATATATATATATATATATATATATATATATATATATTATTATTATTAGGTAATCTACTGGTTAAGGTAGGTTTTTGGATGGACACAACTATCAAATAAACATTTTGTGACTCCCCACCTAGCAAAACTAATCTATATCAGGTCCCTCTTCATCTCAGTGTACTTCTTTCCTCCCTTCATCCCGTCCAACATCCCTATCCTGTTCCTACCCTTACCTCGCTTGCCCAACATTCTCCCCTCTTTTACCCTCTTCAACATTCCACTACCGTTCAATACGCCTTTCATCCATTTTTCCTGCCTCCAAAGGATTTCTCTCAACAAACCCCTCTCCTCCCCCACCATTTCTAGTACTTCCTCATTTGTTTTCCTTTCGGTCCATTTCACCTTCTCCATTCTTCTCCACACCCACATTTCAAAAGCCTCCAATCTACGTCTATCCTCCTGCTTCAGCGACCACGTTTCCGCGCCGTACATAGCTACGCTCCATATCGGAGTTTTTACGAGTCTTGTCTTAACATCCCTACTCAACGTCCCCGTCATCAACTCCACCCTCCTTGAGAAAGCCTCCTTGTTTAGCGCAACTCTTCTCCTTACGTCCCTACTACTTTGACCATTTAGGTCCAATGCACTTCCGAGATATGTAAACTGTTCTACCTGCTCTATTTTTTCCCCGCCTATTTTAATATTTAGCTTAGCCTTTTTCTTCCTATATATATATATATATATATATATATATATATATATATATATATACTCTTGGAAATGACGCTCTCCGGCGACGCACAAACACACAAACACTAAGACAACAAACACCACACACATAGAAACATAAAAGAAGGACACTTACATTGGATATTTACGTTTCGACGGCACGGCCGTCGTCATCAGAATCAGTGTGTGGTGTTTGTTGTCTTAGTGTTTATATATATATATACATATGTTCATAAATCATCCCGCGAAATCCTTGCGGGGGAGATATAACAGAAGCAGGACAGAAGACGCAGAAAAAGACGAAAGTAGTTAGATTAGGAACATGGAACGTCAGGACAATGTTGAAGACAGGCAAATTAGAGAATATTAAGCGAGAGATGCAAAGAGGTAATATAGATGTTCTAGGTCTCGACGAGGTGAGATGGAAGGATAGCGAGGATTACTGGAGTGACAATAATAGAGTGAAATACAGCGGCGGGGACGAGAGCCAACGAGGGGTTGCCGTATTTTTATATAAAGGGGTAGGAAGAAGAGAAGTCAACATAGAGCAAGCAACTGATAGAATTTTACTCGTAGAGATTAAAGCAGAGCCGACGAACTTGGTCATTGTTCAGGTATACATGCCACCGAGCAACCACATGGAGGAAGAGGTCGATAGGATGTACGATGAGTAAGTGTATATAATCGCGTGTGTTCCTGCAAGGAAACATTTGATAGAGATGGGGGAATGGAATGCGACGGTATGCGAAGGAAGAGATGGTGGTGCGGTGGGGGAATATGGATTAGGCACGAGGAATGAACGCGGGGAGAAAGCTCTTGATTTCTGCAGGAGACAGGGGTTAGTCATCACCAACACATGGGTTAGGCACCACAAAAGGCGTAGGTATACATGGAAAATGCCAGGTGACTCCGAAATGTATCAGTCAGATTATATCATGGTTAGGCACAGGTTTAGGAACAGTTTGATAAATTCGCGCAGTTTCCCAGGAGCGGATGCGGACTCTGACCACAATTTAGTTGTTATGAAATGTGACGTCCGTTTCAAGAAGATAAGGCAAGGGCGGCGGGTTAAAAAATGGAACGTACAAGCATTAAATGGATTAACGAGGAAGGTGTATAAGCAGGCTGTAGAGAAAATGATAGTTGACGGTAAATAGCTGAGTATTATCGAAGAAAAATGAGATTGTATCAAGAAAGTGATATCGAAAGCCGCAGAAGTCACCATAGGAACCGGTAACAGGAAAAAAATAAGGAAAAAATGGGTAACGCATGAGATGATTGCAAAGAAGGAGGAGAGAAGAAGATGGAAGAATGTAAACACAGAGTTATGCAAAATGAAGTAAAGAGAGTTAAAAAATTAATTGAGAAGGGCCACAAAGAAAGCAAAAGAAGAATGGTGGAAAACGCAATGCAAGGATATGGAAATTTTACAGAGGAAGGGTGATATTGGTGTGCTATACAGCAAGGTTAAGTTATTATCGGGAAGTGGGAAGGCAAGATTTGTGCTAATACTTAAAGACAAGCGGGGTAAGATAATAATTGAACCAGGAAATATCCAAGAGAGATGGAAGGAATATATAGAAACACTGTATAGTAGAGAACATAGGCCGACAAGGTTAGACACAGAAAAGGAACATGACGTAGAAGAAGATAGCTTAGGTCCAGGCATACTCGACGAAGAAATAGAAAGGGCTTTAAAGGAGATGAAAGCAAATAAGGCTGTGGGGGGGACAATATTCCTGTAGAAATGTTGAAATGGTTAGGGAAAGGTGGGAAGTAGGCCATATATGGACTGATTCGTAGTATCTATGAGGAAGGAATCTGGCCGGAAGATTTTGTGAGATGGGTGTTAGTTCCTATTCCAAAAAAGGCAAAGGCTTCGTCATGTGAGGATTAGAGAACAATAAGTTTGATACTATATCCCACGCAGCGAAAGTTATTCTCAGGATCATCAACAAAAGGATATAGAGTAAGGCAAATGATTACTTAGGGGATGATCAGTTTGGGTTCAGGAAAGGAAGAGGTACGCGTGATGCCATTGCAGTAATGAGATCACTAGTCGAGAGGAATATAGAATACAATCAGGAAGTTTTTTTGCCTGTTTTGTAGATTTCGAAAAAGCGTTTGATAGAGTGAATTGGGAAAAATTAATGCGTGTATTGCAGAAAATAGGAATGGATTGGAGGGACAGGAGACTGATCCGCAACCTGTACATGTCCTCAGACTGCTCAGGTGCGAGTGGGGATAGGAGAGTCCGGATGGGCCAGTGTTAGGAAGAGGTGTAAGGCAGGGTTGCCCATTGTCACCGGTACTGTTCAACGTATATGTGGAGGAAATGATTAAAGAGGCATGGGAAGAACTGGAGGTAGGAATGAAAGTCGGAGGGGAATTCGTAAAATCGGTTAGGTTTGCTGATGACCAAGCATTAGTTGCTCAGTCAGCCAAGGGGTTGCAAGCATTGTTGAGTGAATTGGAGGTTCAGTGCGATAAATATGGGATGAGAATAAATATTAATAAAACAAAGGTTATGCGATTTTCCAGAAAGAAAAAGGCTAAGCTAATATTAAAATAGGCGGGGAAAAAATAGAGCAGGTAGAACAGTTTACATATCTCGAAGTGTTTTGGACCAATACGGTCAAAGTGTTAGGGATGTAAGGAGAAGAATTGCGCTAGGAAGGAGGCTTTCTCAAGGAAGAGGGAGTTGATGACGGGGACGTTGAGTAGGGTTGTTAATACAAGACTCGTAAAAACTCTGATATGGAGCGTAGCTATGTACGGCGCGGAAACGTGGTCGTTGAAGCAGGAGGATAAACGTAGATTGGAGGCTTTTGAAATGTGGGTGTGGGGAAGAATGGAGAAGGTGAAATGGACCGAAAGGAAAACAAATGAGGAAGTACTAGAAATGGTGGGGGAGGAGAGGGGTTTGTTGAGAGAAATCCTTTGGAGGCAGGAAAAATGGATGAAAGGCGTATTGAACGGTAGTGGAATGTTGAAGAGGGTTAATAGAGGGGAGAATGTTGGGCAAGCGAGGTAAGGGTAGGAACATGATAGGGATGTGGACGGGATGAAGGAAGGAAAGAAGTACACTGAGATGAAGAGGGACCTGATATAGATTAGTTTGATAGGTGGGGAGTCACAAAATGGTTATTTGATAGTTGTGGTCCATCCAAAAACCTACCTTAACCGGTAGATTACCTAATAAAAAATATATGTTTATATATACTGTATTATTCTGTGCATATATATATATATATATATGTATGTTCTGTGCATATATATATATATGCATATATATATATATGCATATATATATATATATGCAAAATTTAACGAATTTATCAATACTTTACCTTATTGCCGCATTCTCCGATGGATCTCAAATGCTTTCCGCGAATTCTACATCTTACCCTAGAAACCGCCCCGAGAGTTGGTGGGAGAGTGGGTGTTACCAGCCATTCCAACAATTGTTGATTGATGTGCCGTAAGTTATGGTTTCCTACTCTTGTAGCATCAAATCGCACGAAGGGAAATATGATTCTTCAGATATCGGTCGAATCTGAAATCTATTTACCGTGATTTATCACTGTTACTCCTGCCTACAAAATCAATCTGGCACTAGAATTATTACTCCTTTCGTGTGAAAGTGGACCTCGAATGATTTGTGATTTTCTAAAATATTAATGCCCGCCTCTAACCTCCCTCTTTCCAATATCCTCCAAGCAACGCCTTCCAACGTGACACTTTCCGCTCGCTCACAGCAATCCTTCTCGAAGAGGACTGCGGATTTCGCCATAGTATCTTTTTTCATTCCTGCAAGTATTTCTGCGAAGGGTCCCAAACAGCCGACGCATGTTCAAGAGGAGGTCTTAACCAATACGTAAGAACCCCTCTCTCTCTCTGCAAAAGTTTTTCATTCGAATATTCCCCACCATTCTTTTAGTGTGGACGTGGTAGTCCTGAGGGTAAAACGGCTGGGCTACTTACCGGAAGGCCCGGCTTCAATGCCACCCGAAGGTACATATTGGCGCATCTTGAGCCAAAGGTCTGTGATTTTTTGGATTGGAGTTATTTCTCAGAAACCATAGGCGGCACAGGGGATAAGGAACTGGCTCACCATAACGAATCAATCTCGCACGAAGTTGAGCTTAGTACTAATTCAGCTCTACCCTCGCCTATCAAATCGACCTTCAGCTGTTGGCATTTGTCGGTATTCGTTTGATGATATCAAGTTTTCTCAATAATGCTCCGAAGATGTCTCAAAATTGCTTTCCCCTTGTCAGGTCTGATTCCTAAGTTCTTTTTACTAAGAACTTTCGATACTCAGTTCTTCAATTAACCAAACCCTCCATGTCAATAGCTGAAGCGATTTCAGGTGTTCTGGGTTTTGCGTTGTGTCCAGTTGGGACGACGGGAATGGCTACGCCAACTCGCTGGAACTCGCCGCCATGGATGAATAAAAATGAATCGAACATGCGCAGAAAACTAGAAGCGGTGATATTGCAATAGAAAATTTTTTAGGCAGAAAATTAGCGTTACAAATGAAAGAGAGAAAGATAAATGTGCCATTTTTCGTAGGAATTAGCACGTGTCACGTGCGTACGCGCGAGGAGACAACTTGCACGTGAATTGTTGTGGCCAATTCATTGTATTTGTTCATTTCCTTTCGGGGGCCACCCATGCGGTTGTTATCTACGCACCCCGACTCGTAATTGAATGGCGTTTCGAAAATGAGTGACCGCACGACTCACCAGAGATTGCGAAAGTTTCGGAAACAACTCCTCTCCCCGTCGACGCAGCAAGAAGCACTCGATTTTAAATCAGCTTCAATATTCTATGAATGGCATGAGTTATTATTTGGTATTGTATTTCTCGTTTCAGAGGCTCCTTCAAAAAACTATTCACCTATTTAATGATTTTTCTGAAATCTAATTACGAATGGAAATAACACCAGACGAACCACAATTCAAAATCAATGGCTACCAAACAAAATCAAGCAGGAGACATAATCTCGTATTTTTCGTTTTTGTTCTCCTGCGTGAACGGATGAACTTCTCGTTGCCCCGTCTTATTTAATTTACGCAATCACGACGCTTAGCGCGTAAGTCAGACACGGTTAAGTCGCAGTGATGTGCCCCGGTGAAAGTTGGTCGCTGATTGACCTGTGGATCTCCCATCGGATCTACCGACGCATACGTACGAGTATATACTACAATCGACGACCGTTACACAGTGACCAAGTGGGGAAGTGCAAAATTGCAAGGTCAAAAAGCAAATGCAAGAGCCCAGGGCGCCACCATAATTCTAATAAATAATTTTAATCTCTGTTAAAAATATTTAAGGTCATCAATTCTATCAGGAAACTTCAATTTATGAATTAAAAAAAAACAAAATTAAGCAGGAGAGACTCTTCTCGCGCTTTATTCTTCGGAGATATTTTGCTTAAAAGGATTTTTTGCAAATGGCTCCAATCACAGTTTTGCATATCAAAAGGCATTCCGGCCACCCACGACTAGCATATTGCGAATAACTAAACATAAGCGGGCACTTAAAAGTGTAATTCGCTTAAACCGAAGTTCAATTAGAAATTAGGCGTCTTCATTGGAAAGGGACTACTAAAATACATGGCCGTGGTAATCTAGACTAAGCATTAGATTTGGGCAGTAGATATCTCGATCTCAATCTGATATACAATATCTCGGTCTCAATTTTATACCGATATTGGCAAGCGAGCTATTGCCGTTGAGTTCCACTTGCGTACATTAAGACAAATAAGGCGATAACATCGTAGGTCGGTTTATTAATAAAAATGACCGTTCACTGCATTTCTCTAAGTTGTGTTTGTAGAACTACACACTGTGACCTACTGTGGGCAGAGACATCGGATGACCTCAGAGAAGAAACCCTTCGATCAAATATCCACTTGGTTGTTCAAATGTTATCGAGAATTCGGTCACCCCGAATGACACAAATGATAACTGGAGTCACGCCACCTATTCAAAAGTCGCCGAAGGACAGGCGTCTTCTTGCTCGAACTTCCTGAACTTTGCACGAGTTTCGATTGATATTGTGTTCATAGGAATATGTTAATCTTTTTGCCTTTGGCTAGACACGAAGATGGAATTATTTTTTCCTTGTGTCGCATACGAATTCATCAGTTTATCCACTGAACTATGGAAAATTATATGCGCACCTTAAATGCTCACATGCCCTTCATAAAGAGAACGCTGATCATTTTCCCGATACTTCGCCAATACATGAATACGATCTTGCCGCACTAACTTGAAGCGGCCGATCTTTCACGGAGCGAATTCATGGTAGCGGTACGGACGACTTTGGATCAATCAGAAGGAAGCGCGTTTCGACGAACGCGCATGGCACGGCGGTAAAAACCCACTATTGGACCACGGCAAGAATACCCACGAACGAAAAAAATGCGCACAAACGGTCGGATAGGGACGGGAGGCATCGGGAGCAGGGAGGAAGCGCACTCGAAAGGGAACGGCGAGAGGAGAGGATGGTGCGGTGGAGGAATGAGAGCGGGGCGAACTTCTTCAAAAGAGGTGGCGATGAATCATTAAGCGAAACGATTTAGACCTGCCGTGAGACGCGAAGGTGGTTGAGAGGAGGGGTTGGGGGGAGGGATCCCTCCTCGCCCTTCACCCCTCGCCCTTCACGGACCCCGCTCCGGTCGGCGGAGATCAAAGGGGAGAGAAGTCTTGTGTCGTGGCGATCGTTTGCCAAGGGAGTGGGGGGGGGGGGAGCGAGGGGGAGGGGAGTAATGGGGGGGGGAAGGCGGAGGATGTATCAGGATATACGGTTAATGATAGAGGAAACCCTCCCGTTTTATTTTCAAACGGGATTAAAGAGCGCCGTGAATGACAACATTAAAAACTGAAAATTTGTTTCGCGGCTGTATTTCGACTTCCTCCCCGACGGCCCGTATAAATAATCTCCCCTTCTCTTCCTCCCTTCCTCACGCCCCCAACCTCGCCCACCCCTCGTGCGGTTTTGCGAATAACCACCCGATCGAAAGAATTCTTTCCCAAGGCGGATCTGGGCGACGGACGCCGTTAGTTCGAGAGGCGGGATCTCGGAACGAACACAATACGGGTAATTTGGCATTTCTTCTATTACTGCAGTGATAAAGTGATCAAACCGATTCTTCATCATATAAAACGCACTCAATGTTTCTACGGCTTCCCTTCGCAAGCAACTGTATATTTTCATGCTCAGTGTCTGAAAAACTGAATCTTTTGCTAATTATTTCATGTTTACGGCCAAATTAAAACTTAAAATTCCGTATGACATTTGGGATTGTTTTCGTCAATGGTCGGCAAATAATTAGCAGGCGGATATTTCAGGTTAACCGGAGATTATGGAATGTCTATGCCTATGTCTACCAAAGTATTTCCTCTTGCTGGCGGGCTATCAATGTTCAGACTTCCTTAGATTCTCGAAATATATGTGAAACTGTTTCAGGCGTTGCTTGGTAGAATTTTCCCATCGCACAGCCAAATGAAAACACTCGCATTCCATGAATTAATTATTATTTCCCACTCCCACAACCACGGTCGCGAACACCATCGAAGGAATTAGGGAAAACCATCAAGGAAATACACACTGCATTCCAAAGCATCAGTCTCATTTGCTTACTCCCGAACGCTACGTATTTTTGCCTCACGACGCCACACAGTGGTGATCGTGAGAACCGTGATCGTGGGAATGGAAAATGAAAATTAATTCGTGGAATTGAATGTTTTCATTTCACCCGAAATATTCCAAAACAACACGCAAGACGCAATTTTGTGTCGCCCTCATCTTCGCCATATTCTCAAAGACTATTATGAGATCTCTCCCTTCACACTTTATTTGATATTAAGGTTTGAGTGCAGGTTCACTGAACGGAAAGGTTGAGGACATATTTCATTTCTATGGAGATCGAATTTACCTTGGTTTGTCGTTTTCTGAAGAATTTCTTTACTTTAACTGACCCGTATCAACTCTATAATAATTGGTCATAAAAAATAACACTAAATAAAACCCTGAAAATAAGGGGACAGGGAACTAACTGATCGAGCGCATTTTCGAAGCATGATTACTGGGACGGTAATAGGAAGAAGAGACGAGAGGTAGGCTCCGAATCATATACAAGGAACAAGGCATGGCAGAGGTCAAAGGGAAGGAAATATCGAGTCACGATGCGACAGGTTGATCGTAGGGCTGAGTGAAGAGTTGCACCGATGACTGACGGCCAACGACGACGTTGGAATATTTTTCTTTAGAGAGCACTGCTATTATCTCGATCGCCCGATGCACGGCGTGGTCCAGATCCATCCATGGCGAAGTCCACAGCGGTGGGAGTTTTCCAGTAGGAGTAGTGACTAAGGCAATAAAATAATGCGAATCTCCAATTATTCAGGCTGTTGATACCCTAGAAGAAAATGTTCATTTGTCTATTTCGGGAGTAGTTTTTTTGCAGCGTTTCATTCGTTTTTTGGGAAAAAATCCTTAGGAATATTTTGTAAAATATTTCCGTGGTGGGTGGTGGTGTTGGTCAATTTTCCACGTAAGAGATTGGGATCCCATGAATGAAAGGGTAAGGGCAGGTGGGAAGTAGAAGGATTTCCAAAGGGGTCTTCGAACGCTTCTTTCGCCAGGCGACGCGACGCCTTGTCGGGCCGAAGAAAACCGCTGGGCGCGCTCCCGCCTCGGTGCCAGGGAACAGAATCCTTATACACGTGAAGCAGGCACTCAGACAAGACAGACTCAGGCGGTGACATTTCACCGAGGTCACTAAATTGCTATGTGGTTTCAATTCTCAGCATGGGAATTATGAAACTGGAACGATACCTAACCCTTACATTTGAGCCGATAATACATCTGAACAATTTCGATGAGTATTCTACGACAAGCGCTCCGGAACAAACTGCCTCATCGGAAATGTAACATGATACCCTGCACCCCACGGCTAGGGCTTGTGGCAGGGGGTGATTCAAGAGCAGAGATGCAGGATACACAGGGCTCCAAGCGTGAATTTCCAAACGTACTTTTGAGTGTTAGGCAATAAGAGTGGTTGATTTTGATACACAAATATTCTAGCCTCTACTTCTTCTTCACGCCTTCTACACTTTTCGGGCACTCAGATGATGACGCACAGACTCACACGAGACGCATTTTTGAGCCGAATACGAAGACTTGACGAAAAGAATTCGGCGGAAATAGCTCGGTAACATCTCATTATATGGGGATGCATAGCAAATATATGCATGGTGTGCCCCGAAAAATAAGAAGAATAAATCTGGGGGAATCTTTATTGCAGATCAAAGAACAAAATTGGCAACAAGTCTTCAAAAGAGCATCCTTGTTCATGAACACACTCATGTCAGCGCCTCAGCCACACTTCTGGTACTCTTCCTGGTAGGCGTCGACGGAAATCTCGTCCAGGCCTCTTTGGTATAATCCAGTGGTCCAAAATGGTACTCGAAAGGGTTGTACTTGGGTCGTACTCAAAGACTAATGCCTCGTCACCAGTAGCCACCTATTTTAAAAAATTCGGTTCACTTTCACCATTGTCCAAGGTAAGAAATGTCACACAAGAAGTCTTTCGACAGCATCTTGGGGGACCATCTTGGCACACGTTTCTCATGGCCAAATCTTCTGTAAGAATGCAATGCACTGTGTTTTCTGAATATTGCATTCTTCTGCTAACATTTTGACACTTGGGGGTCAATCAAAACCAAGTATGTGTCTCACTTTTTGCACGTTTTCATCACACTGTGTTGTTGATGGATGCCCAGGGCATTCCTTATCGTCAAACTCCTCGTAACCCTCCCAAAACATCTCGTGCATAAACAGAAAACCATCACTTGGAACTTTTCTCCATCTCTCAAAGTATCTATAACCATGGTCATGGTCTCCGAGCCCGGATTCCCGAGTTTAACAAAAATTTTTAACACATGTCATTGTTCCACGGAAAATGGCATCGTGAATTTGTGACGCGACCCTCGAACAGGGGTTCAGTCAGGCAGATTCGATTCGATATCATTGTAACGGACCACAAACCACTCATGCGGGTGGTGTTACTTTGCCAAGACCACACACAATTTTTCCCGCCACAAATTGTGTCACTCCATTCGTCCACTTTGCCAGAAAAAATCGTTTTACTTACTTTTTGGGACAGACCCTGTATATTCCAAATAGCCCACCCAACACCTACTCGACTTAGATATATCTATCTTAATTTTCTCCCGAGGTAGAATCGGAGAAAAAAAATGAATCACAAATGAAAATTAAATATTGCTGAAAAAACAAAAAAGAACACTAAATCTCCTTCTAAAATTAATCCTTGACTCAGTTTATTAAGGTAATCTACCGGTTAAGGTAGGTTTTTGGATAGGCACATCTATCAAATAAATATCTTGTGGCTCTCCTATTTTAACGTTTAGCTTAGCCTTTTTCTTTCTGGAAAATCACATAACTTTTGTTTTATTAACATCGACTCTCATTTCATGTCTATTGCATTGAATTTACAATTCACTAAGCAATGCTTACAACCCCTCGGCTGACTGATCAACTAATGCTTGGTCATCAGCAAGCCTAACCGATTTTATCAATTCCTCTCCGACTTTCATTCCTACCTCCAGTTCTTCCCATGCCTCTTTAATCATTTCCTCCACATATACGTTGAAGAACACCGGTGATAATGGGTAACCCTACCTTACATCTGTTCCTAGACCTGCCCATCCGGACTCTCCGTTCCCCACTCGCACCTGAGCAATCTGAGATATGTACAGGTTGCGGATCAGTCTCCTGTCCCTCCAATTTATTCCTATTCTATGCAATACACGCATTAATTTTTCCCAATTCACTCTATCGAACGCTATTTCGAAATCTACAAAACAGGCAAAAACGTCCTGATTGTATTCTATATTCCTCTCGACTAGTGATCTCATTACTGCAATGGCATCACGCGTAACTCTTCCCTTCCTAAACCCAAACTGATCATCCCCTAAGTAATCATTTGCCTTACTCTCTATTCTTTTGTTGATGATCCTGAGAATAACTTTAGCTGCGTGCGATATCAAACTTATTGTTCTGTAGTCCTCACATGATGTAGCCTTTACCTTTTTCGGAATAGGAACTAACACTGACCTCACTTGACTCAGAACAAAAGCAAAATAAATTGACTTAAAACAACCATTTATAAACTAATCAATGAGTTATTTATTTCATAATAAACGATAATCATCCTTTAGCCCACAAATTACTACATTCTTAAACATTCTCCGATTATTTGGAACCCATATTTAGGATTTAACGCTTAAAGTGAAAGAATCGTTTCGCCCTCAGGCCTCATTGACTGAACAGCGGAAAGAACTCATCGCGGCTGAGAAGAGAAGTCTAGGAAAATATTGAACGGTTGCTAGAAATTTTACTGTACTCCATCGGCAATCCTTCAACCCCACGGCGTGAGCCAATGCAAAATCGAATGCATGAAAACATGCGTACCTTGATTTTTCTATGTACACAGTAACTATATACATATAACTGCTGCCTTCGATGGGAGTGTTGTAATTGAGTCTACGGGTGAGCAGAGAGTTGACAATAACTGACGCTCTCCGTAATGGAGGGAAAAAATTGCAATAAAAGACTAGAAAAGAAAATGACAATTGTGGCGAGTGCTTAACTCGACATTCTAGTATTATGACACGGGCATCCTGTGCACGGTAGTTCAAATTCACGTTATAATATTTTCAATATTTTCGGGGTTATCAAGAGTTTAATAATTTTAACAACGCCTGCTGACTGCGGAAAGCAAATGTTTCTCGCACTTTTGAAATCAGTCTTCAGTGTTGAAGTTAATAATTTCAAATGGGCGCGGAAATGCAGCGGGATAGTAAACAATCCGCCGGTTTTTCTGGAAACCCCCCGTGTTTTCTCTTCCAAAGTTAATAATGAGTGCGCAATTGTTCTCCGTACCTGCTACGCTAGGAACATTGGACACGACCTTCCGATTTCTTAACCTTCGTGACGACGGTGAAAAGCGTCGTTAGGAACATATTTGACTCCGCGTTGTCTATATTTTCTATTCATGAAGAACCCTCAACACATTCATAATGTTGCGGACAATGTAGTATTCGGAATCTTGGACGAAGAAAGGATTTCTCCCACCGTAACACATCAGGAAAACAACCGATCACCATAACCATCGCCGTAAAACAGTTCGTTCAGGAGGTTCGTCTGCCAGAGTCTGTGAATAGTAAAAGTACTATTATATTCGATTCATGAAGTTACAGATTTTTAAAGCACACTGCTGCACCCCACTTCACGAAAAAATATACTGCATCTGCAAATGCTTCATCGTCTTTTTTCATTGTATCACTGTGTTTTGGGACACGTAAAGTATATGCAATGCGCGTCACCGCAATGATTAAAATACTCACTTAAGAATGAGAATTTGTATCGACTATGTTTAAGGGAGATGTTCAAATCTATATGAGAAAAAAATTATTGAGTAACTAACATAAACTTTCTTCGAAAAATCACCTAGGAAACACCGCAATCATCTAACATAAATTTGATAACTTGTAAATTCATCAACTACATCGCGATAACGACGCTCTTTTGTCGTATGGATTACTGTCCATTTGTGATATCCACCAATCCGAAGTTCGTGATATGAAAATGCACATAAACTGACAGAAGTGGTCATGAAGCGACCTGTTTGCGTACGCAGAACATGCTTTCATGCTCATGGCGACTCGTTGAATTCAGGTGACTCATTTGGAGAATGTGTGACATCGGAAAGCCTCGACAACATTTCTAGCAGCAAGAACAGGAGCTAGGTGCAAGGGCAGATTGGCACGGGGGAGGGCCGGATGTGGTGGACCGAAAGAGAGGAGCCCCAGGGGCGAGTAAAGAAGCGGAGGAGGACGAATGGGGAGGGTGAGTGGGGGTGCAAGTCGGGGTTGAAAAGGTAGCGTGAAATTCGGCGTCAGAAGGCGGAAGGGAAGTGAGTGAGTGGGTGGGTGGGTGTCTCCGAAGGAGATCTATGGGAGGGGTCGCACGGGGGGTGAGCGAGTGGGAAAGTTGGTCGGAGGAGGAGGCAGTCTGCGTTCCCCGGGAGCCGAGGCCGGGGACTCTCTGCTTCCTGTGGGGAGGACAAGTTTCCGCCTCGCATGAAGATTCCCGAATTGAAGTCGGAAAAGCTCTCCTACCAGATCATACCCAATGGCAATAAACCTATTTTGTTACAATTATAACCGAAAAGTCATATTTACCCTGTGGAATATACGAAGTTCTACAGAAATATAACATGTACATTATTACTTAGTTCATTTTTTCCTCCATACCACACTAAGTCAGTTCGCGGAATTTTATTTATACTTTCTTGCTTCGTCGACTACAACACGCTCGTATGCGTAAGAATATAGCGATTAAAAAAAAATTAAACATCGATACCGATTTTTTTGCTTTTGGTAACACATTATTCTTTCTTTTTAACTGATTCGTATCGTATTTAAGGCAAGAATTCTCTAAATATTTCTTAATTTACAATATACTTAACGAGCCGCGGATAAGGTATGATGCTGGGCAGTGCGTGTTTTGGGCGGGGTTGGGCTGCGTGATTTTAGTGTCATGCTCGGCCACGTGTGTTATCACTTTATATTTTCCTTCATTATCCATGTATCGGCTTAGTTTTGATTTTTTAAAGTGACTGTCTGAATGTTTGATTTTTCTAATTACAGATTTTGTTATTTTGCCGTGTAAAATCAACCATGATTCTCGGAACTTGTGTGCCACCTGAAAATGTCTGCATGCACATATTTTAATTATTAATAATATTACCAATCCCACCCGAAGGTGATTTGGATAGACAGTTGTGAAAGATGGGCGTAAGTCTAGTCTCTCTAATTTAGCCTTAATCACATTAAGCCCTAAGGCGCACGATTTCTGATTCTCAAGTATGGACAGGGATTTACTTCTTCATCCTTCTACCGATTATAATTTCCCAGGAAGATCTGGTGACGAGAAAATCGTAAATCCTGCTTGCCCAAGTTAAACTATCAGGTTTTTAAAAATAATTCATACGAAACTCTCGCTTACACAGCATTATTTTAGCCTCGCATTTCATTGATAGGCGAAACCACAATGAGGAATTGAGAAAAATGACTGTATAGTCGACTGATTTAAAGAATTATTTTTCCCACGATTCATTACTTTAGCCGCACAAAACAAAGGATATGAAAAATCGATCTTCCCGAATACGCTGATCATCGGTCATCAATCGGCTGGTGACCTTCTATCCCCTGCCACACGCACTCGTGACGGCTTTCAAATTAGGATAAAGTAGAGCTATGGAAGTAAATCAGTAAATTTAAGAGATTTTTAATGAGTGTTTACAGGAGAAAAAACGATAATTTTGATTTCCTGAAAACAATGAAACCAGGGTATTATGTGGATAATGGGGATATGCTCCAAGAGCCTTGTTCTACGTCGCATTTTAAGTTTGTTATATTAAAGAGTCTGCTAATCGCTATCATAACACAATAAGAAAATATTTTACGAAGGTTTTTGTCGGTTTGATGTAACCATGGAAAGGTATTACTTCATTTCTTAAGCGCATTCTTTCGTTAAAAAATTAGGGAAGGTGAGGTTACACATAAGATCGAGCAAAACGCACTGGATATTTCCAAAGTCAAATTTATCCCTCGAAGCTCAGCGGTGCCAGGGTCTCAAATCCCGAGTGGTTGGATGGATTTAGTCTCCAGAGATAACATTGCCCAGGGCAAAAGGGTTGTTCAATGTCTTAAAATACAACGGCCAGCGAAGCGATGTCGGTCGGCCGGGTGTGAGGCAGAGGAGTTGTGCATTTCGACTTCTGCGGAAAGAAAGCCTCGTTCCAATCAAAATTCGGTGGGAATCATTCTTGCTAACATGTACTTACCTTGATCATGAGTTCCATTTTTCCATTATAGAACCTTCAATTAATATCTATGTGCCAAACACATCGTTTTAATATCTACCCTACCGAAATGATTTCCGCATTTTCATAGCGGGTGATTTTCAAAGCAGCGATGAAACGACTGTCTTGATTCATTAAAAATTAACTAAAGCGAATAATTTGCAAATCCTTAAACCATGCATTCATAATTTCAGAGGTGAAAATTAAAAGTTACCTGGACTTAACCGCAACAACATTCTTGCATTTGCGTCTCGGTCGGTTATAACACAAGAGTATGGCTTTTCCAGTTTCACATCTAAATGGAGCCCATCGAGGACATGGACTCCATGTAGATCAAGTGAGGGATAGGGGATGGTTTTAAACTTGCCAGGTGGCATCGAAGTTAAGTATTCCTAAGTTGTAAGTTACCAATAATTATGTAAAATATTTCGAAAATTGAGAGTACGTGTACCATGACTGCATGCGCTATGCATACCTATGCATAAAGTACTTTTCCATGCATGCGAGACGAGCTTCCAGTAACAAGAGGAACAATAAATAAGGGTCGGAAAAGATAATGAAAGCATACTAAGCTATTTATAAATGAAAATCAAATTCCATTACTAGCCCATTTTAAAAATCTTTCAATATTCCTAATGGGGAATTTCATCGACATCTTATGACCAATACTGACTATTGTAAATAATTTCTTAAAATTAAATGTGAGGTTGCAAAAAGGAGCCTAGGATGGTAGCCTAGTTGAGCCTAGCCTTTGGCTGCTGATGGTTAAAATCCGGTTGATGTCTCTAGACTCCCACACGTTTCTCTTAAGTTGTGTATTTCTTTTCGGCCACATGCAAGTACCTTCGTAGGATTCCGCAGGTGAAAGGGATAAATACTTGGCCCTTTACCCAAAAATCGTTGATTTCCGACACCTTTGGGCATTTTCTAGGTGAGATAGATCCTCTTCTACCTCGAACATCTTAGGATTTTAATAGTTTGGTTCCAAGACAAACGCATCATCGTCGGCACATGGCAACAATTTCAAAACTAGAGATAACATTGGAAAGAGACGATTAGGAAATAAAGAATGGCTTATACTCGTCCTATAAAGTTAGCGTAACGTCCTGAAAAGTAGAATCTAAGGAATGGATGCCGCGCCTTTGCTTAAAAAAAGTTCACTAAATTTATATTACTTCGAAATGTATCTTGCTAGATGGAGTGTATTGAACATAACCGCGCTAAGGTTCGCTACTCTTAACGGTAGTATTAATTACAAGGTCTGTCTCAAAAGTAGTACGTCTGAGTCGATTAAGAAAAATTATTGCCAGAATTGATAAATTCACTCAAGAGTCTTCGCAGTGCTTCCCTTGTGCGCCCACACACCAGTGCTGTGACAACGGGTTTTCCATGCTTTGTACGCCTTCTAGAGGACGACGCCCGAAATGCTGCTGAGCTCCTTCGTCACGGCTTGTTGTAACGCTTCCACCGAGCCGTGGTGACGTCCTTTCAGCAAGAATTTGAGGTGGGAGAAGAGGAAGAAGTCTGGTGGGGCAACCTCAGGGCTGTAGGGTGGCCGAGGCAGGGTTGTCACGTTGTGCCGGGCCAGGTAGTCCGTTACTCGGAGAGTACTCGCGGGACCAACTTCTCACACACCTTTCTCATGCCCATGTTTTCGGTCACAAGTCGATACACATCACTTTTAGGGATACCAGTTCATCAGAAACCAGGCAAACACTTAATCTGTGATCCCTGTCCAACAAAGCCTTCAGATTTTTGTCACTTTTTGAGATCGAAGGGCGTCCTGAACTTTCGGCGTCTTCAAAATCTTCTCTACCCTACCGAAACAACTAGTGCCACTTAAAAGCACCCGATCTACCCATGGCATTAACACCATAAGCTGCCTAGAACATGCCATGGGTCTCTTTAACGGTTTTTTCAGTTTCATGCAAAACTTGGTGGCGTAGAGCTCTTCCATAGACCGGTTCATGACGGTTTCCAAAACTTTCCTGAGACTCTCCCCCGTCGAACCTTGGCAGAGAAACCGCCGCCCGTCCGTCCATATATCTGGGAAAAAATAAGTCAAATTACTTTTGCGACAGACCTTAAATTTCCTAATCTCACAAAACTTAAAATGTTATCATAGTTTGGAATGTTAGCGGCAATGAATAACAACGAACGAAGCAAACTCACCCTAAGGAAATACATTTTTTTTAACCGGAAGCAACGTCAGCCATTCGGAGGAGTATTGCGTCACGAGCATTAAATCACGGCTTAATTAGCGGCCCGAAGCGTGTGGAGTGTAGCCGAGACAAAAGTGGAAGAAGCCTGATCCATGCAATAGATCTCCATAAAAGTTCTCTTTGGAATTAAAGTCATAAGATAATAGCCTTTAAAGTAGGTACTTACTTGCTAAGGGGAGACCGCTGTTATTTGTGAGTTTTGGCTGCTAAAAGACTTCATACCAAAAGCAATTTATTGCCGCGGGAGTCACTCCTGTGTGCTCGTATGCCTCCGAAACATGCGGCCACCCAAACTAAGAAACTCAGGTTCTCCACCCATAAGAGTTGAGTGTATGTTTTAGAGGTCGACGACGTAACCTTGATCACTTCCATCGTACAGCGGTGGAGATATCATCAAGTTTTCTTCATTAACGTTGGAATGAATTTTTTTTATCGGTGGTCCACCGGGTTAGGGGAGGTGTTCGATGGGTCAGAATGCTCCACTCAGATTTACTTCTAAGCCACGACTAATATGACACAAAATATCCCTACAACCCTTGCTACATGATACAATAACTCCTTCTCCAGACCCGTATGCTTTCTACCTCCCTTGATTTTATCCAAAATATCTAATCTCCCTCTATTTCGCTTTCCCAGCACTCTCCCGTCTGTATCGCCGACTCCAGCATCCCATTGCCTCTCTCTATCTCCCGCATCCACTCCCTCTGCCTCCTTTGAATTTCTCTCAACAATAGTTTCTCCTCCCTCATCGAGCCGATGGCTCCATCGGTTGCTTCCGTGTCCGTCTATTTTATTTCTTCTCCACACCCACATCTCTCAAAAGTCTCCGATCTACGGTAATAATCTAGCCTCAGCAACCAAGTTATCAATCCGTCCAATACTACACTTCAAATTAAAGTTGTCACTAGTATTTACTTAACGAAACTGTCATATATTCCCAACTGGTGAAATTTTCGATGCCTTTTCACTGCAATTCTTCTTCTTATGTTCCTACTTCTTTGATCAGCATGGTCCAAAACGTTGCAAAAATTGGTAGAGTTCTTGCAAGGTGCATTAGGAAGGCAATGTGCTCGTCAAATATAGCTCAATTCTACGTATTATAAATTTTCTGACGCTAAAGGAGTCGTGACAGGTAGTTTGATATTAGTTAATAACGGGACTACATACAGGTATGTAGTCCCTGCATCACATTTTACAAGAATTAAATCATTATTTTACTTTCGAGTAACTTGATCAATTGTGGCTATTGGTTATAACTTTGTGACCTCGAAGTGGGAAAACTATTCCTTATATCATTCTGTACCATCATAAACGTCGATTAATTGCTTAAGTTGTAGGAGCTGGGTCACTATGAAATTTCGCCCAGTAATTTTCACGCACTGCCTGTAAAATTAAATAATTAATTCAATGATGGGCGTGGATAGAAGTATAGTCAGGAGCAGCTTAGCAGGTTATGACTCTGGCAATCAGCATTTAGCTCATGTCAATGCATTATCGTCTCATGTCCTTCGTATACTTTCAAAGAGAGCATGAGCATATGATGGGTGCACAGCATTTGGTTCAATACACTTTCAAACTTGGTAAACTGTTCCGCCTACGCCGATTAATGCCCTCTACTCTTAATTTTTAACTTATCCTCATAACTTTCCCTGTGTTTATGTTGATACCAATCCCATAACTATCAAATTTACATTCTAATGCGCTCAACAATGAATGTTATCCCTTCGGCTGACTGGATAACTAAAGCTTTGGGGGAATATCTGAATGAAATATATAAGGAAACGGTGATATCAAGCATCGATTAAGACTTCTTGTTGTATCCGACTAGAAGCAGAACTGTGCGATTAAGCAATTAACAAGGGGTCGAATTTATATCGACGAGGTGATATTTATCGGGTGTAGCATCGGGCATCAATATCGACCAATTCTTCCACATCGTGATCATTGACTATGTCAAACTTATCAAATCGAAACTATAGCCATATCGACGATAGTTATCGGTCCTCGATGGAATGCATGTATTTGCTTAGAATCATCAGTATCGACATGGCAGGCAAAAATACATCTCGATACTTTGTCATATCGCACAACCCTACCTCAAACCTCTAGAATATGACGCCGGCAGATTTAATTCATGGATTCAATAAAAAAAGAAAGAAATAACGGCCAAAGAGGTAAGAAATATCCCCGTGAATGAAAAGAAACCATTAAAAGATCTTTGAGGAAAATTCAAAATGGAAGCTTCTCGAATCACGAAGGTAACTCGCGAGACTTCAAATACTGGGAAAATAAAAACCGTTCGAGTTTAGTGCTGGCAACGCAGGAACGACTCTCACCCTATGTTTAGAGTTGGGAAAATGACTGTTGTTTTCAACTTAAGCAAAATATCAGGGTAAATTACGTTATCATTAAAACAGAACATAAAGAACAGAGGCAACAGAAAATAAATAATCTTCATCCCATGACATATTTTTCGGTAATCGTTCAAAAAGTTGAAAAAAAGCTGAAAAAAGCCAAAAATACTCTTAGGCGTAATCCGAGCTTCTTTTTCCCCCACCGCCTGGGAGTTCCCGAATGAAATAATAACGAATTATTACAAACGAAACGAACGAGTTATTGGCTGTTGAGTAATAAACATGTGCCTATATATAGTCAAAAGTGTTCATTGGGTATGGGAATACGCTCTTTTTGCAAGGTTTTTATAATTATACATTATAGGTGAACCTTTGAGAGCAGGAATATAGCGATTACTATACGAGCTATGTTTTTGCCAACGTCTATGAGCCTTAAATTGCTTCAATGGAATTCATGACGTCATTGAAACACTAAGCCTGGTGGTCATTAGCTATTTAATACTTACAGACAGATTTAAAAAGTATTTTTTTTACTTAAAACGGTAAGAGATCCGAATAACAGCAAACAACGAGGCTAGCAATGCTAATTTTGCTATATTAAGTAGTCCACCCTGCGTTCATTTTTCTAATTAGGCTATATCATTGTTCTACTAGTTATTTGCAGCTCGTGTTGTAGGCGCAGAGGAGTATTTTACGCTTAGATAACGTAGTGCATGCAAACTTTAATGACAGTTTTTCCATTTTTTTTTACTATTCAATGTTAACTTTTCCAACATTTACCTTTTTTATTGCATGCCTGGAGTGGAATCACCACCCACTACTCACCCTAGTGGTGTCTTTCAGAGTACCATGTAAATTTAGATTAGTTAAATGCAAAATGGAATACTCGGCAGCTTTGCCAGATGCATTTCAATATCCGGGCTGGCTCTTTGTTTTACGAAATGTCAGCGTGCACAGTCACGTATATCTTTCAGAATTTTCCAGAAAAATTTGAAAAACATTAATAATAAAAATTGATTTATTTAAGTTCCTTATCAATTGCTCCTACTGCCCTTTTTCAATGAGAAAACAATGAACTATTATGTTATCAAGCCCAGATATTTGCAATCGTTAATATACTAGGATCGAGTAATCGATCACTCGATATACGTGTGCTTCGTTTTTCATTCTTCAATGAACCCACCACAAAATTATGCCAAGCCCATCGGACTAATATGCCAATTCAATATCGAAGCATTGGCTACCAACCTTTTTCTGAAAGACGTAATGCAAATCCGGACGACCGAATAGGGCACGAAGTGAGGGGGGGGTTTCCAAGAGATCTCCCTCCATCTCCCCCCCCCGGCGCCTGAGCAACCAGCCTCAACCTCCCTGGACTGGGCCGGGACGAAAGAGGCGTCCCGGCCGGTTCTTGAGGATCAGGGAGGGAGAGTTTTCTCCCGCCCTGATTTACGGTATCGACTTCGGGAACGAAAAAAAGTATCATTTATAATCCGGGTGAGTCGGGCAAATTACGAAAATTCGATTGAAATCGGACACTGGGATCGCCAGTTGAATGATGACGGGATTATGGCCCAGCCCACCCGCCCGCCCTCCCTCCCCCTCCCACCCTCTATCCGTGGCGGCTGAATAGGTGCTACCGGAGATGGTGGTAACGGTGAAAAAAAGTCACAGGCTTGTTAGCTGTGACTTTTTATTACTCTGATTTCCATGGACCCGCTCCCGTGACTGGAACGCGGGTATCCGTTGAGGCTATGACTCTCAGGAACATTCTCCTGCGTCGGGATCAGTGACAGAAAGGCAAAAATAATCGCGCATCATTGATCGGCATTTGTGGTAGGGATCTCGATTGGCGTTGCTGGAAATGGTTGATAGCCCATCAGCCTTCAAGAATTTTAAGGTGTGAAACTAATTTCTCATTGGATTATTTTCCGAGGAATATTTTTCAGTCGTATGATTTGCCAATATGAGCACAGGCTAGCCGGACTACGGTAGAAGTATGGACCCACGACGACTCAGGTACGCTGGTCACCTCTGTAGCTCCGCTGTCTGGTAATGCAGTGGTCCTTTAAGGCACTACGCAGGCCTGAACACTTTCAGGATATTTTTAACACTGATAAAATAACTACGATAGAAGAGAAATTAATCGTGTAAGGTTGTCAAACGAAGTACTGACATGTTCGACTCTGTGCTTTCGAGGACGCTGAGGGTTTAAAAAGTAATACCATCCTCAGTCCATTCTACACTGCCATCTTGGATTAAATACCACTTCCCCGAGAAGCGTTCTCATAAGTCATCAGGGACGTCACCCATTCGGCAGGGGGTATGATCTACCTTATCGAGGAAGGTAGGGAGGGTTTGCTTCGAGTGACGTCTCGAAAGACATGGCCAAACTACGAGTATATCGGCTATGTCACCTCTGAGTTCACATACTTCAACCGACTCGGGCACTGAACGTGAAACTATCCCTAGCGTATCGGTAGAATGAAACTCGGTGCCTTATGACCATGGATTAGGCGACATGTATTTTGATGAGGTCGATGTCAGCGATGAATTTTATGGAGTCTGAGGGAAAAATGAATGTAACCGCCTCTTCACACATTTGCTCTCGCTGACATCCGTCAACATTTTTTCGATGCGTCTACTTTTTAACAACAGAACTGAGGAAAATATAAGGGTGGTATGGAAAGGGCAAGAGTCGGGAAAGACTGGGACGAAGTCAATTTTGCCGATGATCAAGTAGTACTTTGGCAGAGAGCCAAGAGATTACAGATATTGTTGAGCGATTTACAGGAGAATTGCGAAAAGTATGAAATGAAGATTGAGCACGCGAAAAAGAAAGCAAAGAGATTCTCTAAGAGGCATGTTCAAACATAAAGTAAAAGGAAATAATCCGGAAAATCTGTATGGGAAGAATTTTGTAGGAAAATGGACAGAGGATTGGAGGCATTGAGGTGAAAAATGTTGTTTCTGAAAGAAGCATTTACAAGAAGAAAATTTTTTACGACATGTAAACTATGTAAACAAAAAAAATGCCGAGACCGTAAACCTGTTTACGTCTCGACATTTTTTTTGTTTACATTGATTCACGACCGTAGCTACGTTCCTGGCATATTTAAAATGTAAACTATGAATTTAAGAAGACATTAGTAGAGTCTGTGTGGAACCTAATATGGAGCTAAATGGGCTTATTAACTACTTTTTTAACTATGTTTTTTGTCCGCATGTTTAGGTCGATTTAAGGTCTCCTTAAATCGACCCTCCTTAAGGTTTTTTACTTAGTTACTAAATTGTATCGAGAGTAGGCCTCGAAAAATTTCCTTGTGGTACTCAGGTAGTAACTTGTATCCCTTTGCTTGAGCCAAAATAATCAGTTTCACCCTTAATTTTCCCCCTTCCTGACGCAAACTCAAAGTTGTGACACGATAGCCCCCCGCGCAGCTGCCGTACGGTCTAGTATTTGCTTACACTATACTTCCACTTTGGACGTTTTCAATTTTTCCCCACTGTGTCATTAACCGGAGAAGTTGTTCACATTTCTTTGGCCTTGATATGACGCTTCAGGAGCTATCATCATCCAGCCAATTAACAGATGTCCCAAACGGCTGAATGACAGATGGGACACGCCCCATTATTTTCGATTTAATGGAGATTATTATGAGCATGGTCGTGTTTTCCCAAATGAAAATTTAACTAATTGAATGCTTCCACCAAGTTTTGCGAGCAATTAACTCGGATTGATAGCCGTCCAATTATTTTAATTTTCGGAAACGCTCTTCAAAAATCTGAGCCCTGCACGGGAACGATTTATTTGCGATGACTGAATCGCTTGTGATGGCTAAGTCAAAATTAAATTGAAACAGTGAGGAATAAAACGCAACTAAATGCTAAATAAGCATTAACGGCAGTGCAAGGATCTTAATTTCGAATTTTCGCGACCTATTTGATGGGGATGGTCCTAAAAATTTATAATGGTTTGAAATCTATTAATATTTTTTATGGAGAAGAATTATTGAATCAAGTAATTATATTATTAATATCGTACTAAATTCAAGGCCCGCGGTCGGTGAGGTCCTCGATCAATATGAATTTGCTGCGATATCAAGAAAAACCATGCATTTAATGCCTTTTTTTGGAATTGGAAGAAATAGTTTTATACCTTTTTCAAAAACATGTTAATATTTTAAACTCGGTTCAACCATGGGGTGACTTGCATCAATAAAAGGTCGAATCACAACTGCTACCATTATCTCGGTTTATTCAAAAGGTTTTCCATGAAAATAATCACTTTGATATTTTTCAGACTAAATGTTACCTTGAGGTGAGGGAATTCAATTATGTTAAGGGGTCTACACTTAAACACGATCACAGTTTTCCTCTCGGTCCTTTTCAGCATATAAATGAGAATGCATAATTTCTACACTCTAATGAAAATACATTTTTAGAAAAAGTTACTTTCTGATTGTGCAATTTCAATAATTAAATTAAAGGAACGACTTCACACCTATGAAATATATATCACACATATCATACATTTTAAAACCGGATCGATCATGAGACGGATTGCTTCAATGAAACGTTCAAGTCATAATCAGCTGCCATATTCCATTTTCAGTTGCCGTGTAATGCAGTCAAACCTGAGTTAATGTGCAACCTAGGCTAAGTCATTACATTTGTATGCCAATGGGAGGGCTAGGGAAAATATGTAAATCGAAGGACATTTCCCGAAGCCGATTTCTGCAGGACATTTGGTTAAACGTACATATTCGCACAACTTTGAACGCCATCTGTGCGTAATCATTAATATTACCCTCATTCACGACGAAGATGTCGAGGGCAGCGGCTCTTCGGCGGAGGGAAAATTTCATTTTTTCGCCGTGCTTCGCCTGCTATAAGCAACACGAGCACGCCTGTCATTTGACAGAAGCATCAACGTTAAATTAAACAGTTTACCTCTAGTAACGTAATCGTTTCAATTTTTCAACTGTGATTATTAATACGGGTAGTCCGCTGTTTAAGGTAATTTTTGGTTGAGCACATACAAGGTGTGATCAAAAAAAGACAGGACTGATTTTATAACTTGTTTATTTCGACGGATACAGCTTAATCGAACTTGTTATCCTCAAAGTACATACTTTGGCTGACGACACATCTTTGTCAACGTTTCTTCCAGCTCTCGAACCCTGGCTGGGAAGCCGTATTAGGGATTCTCTTCGGGTCCACCGAACAATTAGTTTTAACGTCCACAATAGAGTCGAATCGGCGCCCTTTAAAAGTTGATTTTAACTTTGGGAACAAAAAAAGTCTGACGGAGTCACGTCCGGAGAGTAGGGTGGCTGCTGCGGGATCACGGAAGTTCCGCTTCTGGCGACAAACTCACGTTCATCAGTCAGCACCCTCGGGACGAATTTTGATGCGACGCGCGTCAAGCCCAAAATGTCTCTAAACATTGTCTGACAGTATTCAAAACTAATGTTCACTTCCTCTGCTTTCTCCCTAACAGTTAATCGGCGATTTGCCCGCACCAAATCGTTCACCAATTTGGCATGGTTGGGGTCTGTCGAAGTGGAAGGCCGCGAGGTTCGCGAATCTTCATCTGTGGAGGTTCTGCCTGATTTAAAACGACTGTACCACTGAAAACACTGGCTTCGACTCATAGTTTCATTGACAAAGGCCTGCCGAATCATTCAAAATGTCTCCGTAAGCACTTTTGCCAAGTTTGAAACAAAATTTCACGCACACACGCTGTTCCTCTAGCTCCTTCGCTGCTGCCGTTGCACGCGGCGACGAACAGGTTAAGACACGTACCGCTGCCGCTGCGTAACGACTCGACTTAGATAAACGCAATACCTCTCGTTTTAGTCATCAGATGTGGCGCTAGATGGCGCACGATGCCTCGTTTCAAACCGTTGAACGGTTTGCACAGGATAAAATCAGCTCGGTCTTTTTTTGATCACATCTTGTACTTCACCCCCACATTGCTTAGCCTCGCTTAACAAGACACAACCATACAACACAGACAATGCAATATACTCTCTTCGAATCCATATACGTGTACAATTCCACTTACTTTTATTCGGCGTCCACACACACACTCATTCTTTTTCATCCCCCTGCCTCTCCTACTCTGAGCACTCCCATCTACTTTGAATATGTCAAACTATTAACATTCTATCGCCTATCAAAATTCTCTGCATCCACCATTCCTGCCTACTTTGGATTTCTCCCTCTCTCTTCTCCTCTTTCAACATACCTAGTAGCTCGGATGACTATTAGTGGAAGACGACCAGCATTCAGGAAGACCATCAACGTCGAGTGATGACCCCATATCGAGAAAGTGAACTATCTCGTTCGTAAAAATCGACGTTTGAATGCCAGGGAAGAAGAGTGAGGCATCTCTCTTTGCTCGTGCTATGGAATCTTGACTGAAAAATCGAAGATGTATCGAGTCGCCGGCAAATTCGACTGATGACAGCATATCAGAAACAACGTCGATTCCAAGTCTATCAGGAAGTCCTTGGAGCTGATGGGGATGAAACCTTCTTGTACAGGATCATAACAGGTGAAGAGTCATAGGTTTATCGATATGACATCGAAACAAAAATGCAATCGTCACAATGGATTGGTTAAACATCCCCCCACCCCACAAAAGCCCGACAAGCTCGAATGTTGACAATATGTTGACTGTATTTTTCGATGCAGAGGGGGTTGTGCATCACGAATACGTACCCAAAGGCTAAAAGGTGAACACAGAGTGCTACCCGGGGGTTATGAAACGCATAAGAGAGAGAATCAGGCGAAGACGGCCCGGACTCGGAGGAGCGGCGAGTCGTTTTTTTCACCACGACAATGCGCAGGCTCATTCGTCTCTCAGAAATCGCTAGAATATTTAGCAAAAAACAGGACCACTGTGTTCCCCCACCCATCCTACTCACCAGGCATGGGCCCACGAGACTTTTTGCTGTTCCCTAAAGTAAAAACCCCGCTCAAAGGAAAAAGATTTGCCACCATTAAAGACACAGAGAAAAATTCAACCAAGGAGACTATGAGCATTGCAGAAGAAGCGTTCCAGGACTCTTTCCAAAAGCGGAAACACCGTTGGGATAAGTGTAAACATAGAAGAGGAGACTAATTTGAAGGGGACCCTCGCCAATAACACAGGCCTACAAAAAAAAATTTTTTTTTGGTGCCGGGAATCTTCGTGCTGATTTTAACTATATTTGTAGAGCTGAATCCAAATATGAAATCCGTTTTTATTTAACAGCTCTACTTTTTTGGATATGGCACATCTTACGATTAGTTGTTTTAATATTTGATATATTCCGGAAAATAATTTTCAAAGTTAAATAAATCTATAAGTATACTAATCTATAAGTATACGCGAAGATTAAAATTTTTCCTGAGTGACTGATGCGATTTATCGCTTGACCACGGTTTGCATTGCCTGCACATATTTAACTTCAAAAGAAGTAAACAAATACTAGGAATTTAACAAACAATTATTCATACTTTTCGGCTGAGACTTCATGATAAACGTATTCTGTTTGTTGCTATTATAATGGACATTTGCCTGATTAAGATTATCTAAATGGGATTCTACACCAAGAATTCACTTTTTGTGCGTACAATGAATCTCTCAGTTTTTCCATTTTATTTATTAACGACAGGTGCATAATTCGTGTAAGAGCAGTGTAGGACTAAGCACGAGATGAGCTCCATTGTGGTTGGCGCCTGGAAAATATTCTTCTTCACAAAGTTGGCTCGACAGGAAAAATTGAAATTAGCTAAATTTGGGCAAACAATACTCATGGCATCTGTAACTGCACAAGCACGAAACGCATCTCAACTTTAGTTCAAATGAAAACGAATCAAATCAGCTTGATTAAGTAAATAACTGGACAGCAATTTTCTTTTCGAATTCCCGATTCAACAAGGACAGAAGAGAAAATATTCCTTCTAATTTGGAGGCATTTACTTCTTCATCCGTCATTTAAACGAGACGATGTTAGGAAAATGCGATGACCTATGTCACCAGGCGTAATTCGATCCATTATGTACTTCCACGTAATGTTAGTTTTTAATTTATTTAATATAATATTCAATTTTCAGCATTGATTTTTAAGGTCACAAGGCATCACCGGTTGAATTTTTGCGGCTGAAAGTGAAAAAACAAAACTAATTATAATAATTAGCAATGGAGCAATAATAGAATGAGGGTTAGTTTCCGATGGACCCAGGCACTCCATCACTGCGGTAGACCCACGCCTTGATCAACACGAAACAAAACACCCTTAAACCACGCGCTGTAATGATCCATTCGTCAACTCTGAATTCTTTTTAAGAAACATCCTTAATTCCATCAAAAATACCTAATCTGTGACTCCTTCGATATCGCTTTCACAACATGCTCCTCTCAATCTCCGTTTTCATCACTTTTTAATAATTATTTCGAAAAAATGACCCATCCAACGGTCTTGTTTCTGTAAACAGGCCATCAAAAAATTGCTTGGGTACGAGGAGAACTTTTAGGTAAAATTTTGCCCGTAAAGTGTAACATTTCCTGTTGAAAAGTGCTCGGCCTACTAAAATTCGCTTTTCCCCCTTTGCGCTTCGCCTGATTCCTCCCCGCTACGCCCCTGCCTTGATCACAATTGCACCTTCCGCCCCCGTCCCCCAGCCCCAACATTCCCACCAAGACCCTCGATGCCCCGACTTGGTAACCATGGGTGTAGTCAATGAGGCATGACCAAACAGTCGACCGCCATAACGAAAGTCTGAACGAAATTGACAGAGCCCCCTCCCAAGAGCCCAGCCCATTCCTCAACCATTCCACGCATTCCTTCCACCTCAGTCCGCGGAGGGGGCCCATTTCTCGGAAGCATGGGCGCACCTCACTTCTTTTATTGATTCAATTCGGCAGATTACGAGTCCAACTCGGGTGGGGGGGGCGGAGGGAGGGAAGGACGAGAGAGATCTCCCAAGGGGGCGAGGGGAAGCACGCGGCGGTCCTTGATGGTACGTTTCGCTGGGACACTCTTGAAGTCAGGGGGTGGGGGGAGGATGGGGGAAACCATAGGTTACGGTTGGTATTTAAAAGCGCAATCCGTCTTGGGAGGGGTTTGGTATTAATGGCCGCTCGTGGCATTGATAATTTCGAGGGCAGGTGGGCTAAACTGCCCAAATTGTAAGCCTCTAGCTTCTGGGTGGTCCTCGCTCCGCGGCCCCCCCCTCCCTTCACGCCGATCCGGCTTCCCTCCCCTCCCTCCCTTCCTCTCCCCCCCCCTTCGCTTCCACGCCTACCGCGGGAGTCCTACGTCACCACGCTGGACAGCGGAACCTAAAGAGCACTTGGATGCCTCCCGACGTTTCTGGCGGAGAAGGTTTTTCAGGCGATTATCCCTTTTGTTTCCTCCTCCAACCCCCCCTTAATGACCGTAGAAAATGTTCCCTGCTTTTCACTTTCACCCCCAACTCCCCGTATCCCAGCCCGCCCCGTCCATTCCGAGTAACGAATTTCCCTCAGAAAAACATTCGTCGCGCACAGATGCTCGGCATTTGCCCCTCAATGAGGTGCCTTAGGGACGGGCGAGTCCGGGGCGCGTGTGAAATTTGGGGTGACTTTCGCTCGCTCGCCCTTCTCCGATCGGAAAATTCCCTCGGGAAAAAACCACGAGAAGAGCGATTCGCACCTTTCGAAGCACACGAGAGATATGGTGCTGCCATCTGCACGAGGGACACGGAGTAAATGGAAAGAAAATTGACGATTACCTCGATGTTTTATTTTAGCGTTGATGAGTGCGCCGGGATCAAATGTATACATCTGGGTTTTATTAATGCTCGAAAAATGAATGAAGATCACCTTTATGACAAATTCAAATAAATATAAGAAGCTAAGTATAATCGAAGAAAAATGGGAATTCATCACAAAAGGGATATCGAAAGTCGCTAATGAAACTATAGTAACCTTTAACGGGAAAATAACAATGAACTCATGGATCTATATTGAGATTATTAGAAAGATAACGAGAGAAGAAAATGTATGAATACAAACACAGAGTTAGGCAAAATTAAGTAAAAAGAGTTAAATAATAAATTGAGACGGGCAACGAATAAAGGAAAAGAAGAATGGTGGGAAACTCAGCGCGAGGATATGTAAAGTTTGCATAGGAAGGGTGAAATTGGTGCGCTATATAGCAAGGTTATGTTATTATCGGGAAGTAAGAAGGCAAGATCTGTACTAACAGTTAAATATAAATGGGATTCGATAATAGTTGACCCAGAAAAGATCCAAGGGAGATGGAAGGAATATATAGAAACATTGTATGGTAAACAACTTAGGCCGACAAGGTTAGACATAGAAAAGGAACATGACGTAGAAGAAGATAGCTTAGGTCCAGGCATACTCGACGATGAAATAGAAAGGGCATTAAAGGAGATGAAAGCAAATAAGGCCGTCGGGGTGGAAAACATTCCTGTAGAACTGTTTAAATGTTTAGAAAAATGTGGGAAGAAGGCCCTATATGGACTGATTCGTAGCATCTATGAGGAAGGAATCTGGCCGGAAGATTTTGTGAGATCGGTGTTAGTTCCTATTCCAAAAACGGCAAAGGCTAGATCATGTGAGGATTACAGAACATTAAGTTTGATATCCCACGCAGCTAAAGTTATTCTCAGGATCATCACCTAAGAAAGATTTGTAGAACAAATGGTTACTTAGGGGATGATCAGTTTGGGTTTAGGAAGGGGAGAGGTATACGTGACGTCATTGCAGTAATGAGATCATAAATCGAGAGGAATATAGAATAAAATCAGGACGTTTTTGCCTGTTTCGTAGATTTAGAAAAAGCGTTTCATAGAGTGAATTGGGAAAAATTAATGCGTGTATTGCAGAAAATAGGAATGGATTGGAGGGACAGGAGACTAATCCTCAACCTGTACATGTCTCAGACTGCTCAGGTGCGAGTGGGGAACGGAGAGTCCGGATGGGCAGTGTTAGGAAGAGGTGTAAGGCAGGGTTGCCCATTGTCACCGGTACTGTTCAACGTATATGTAGAGGAAATGATTAAAGAGACATGGGAAGAACTGGAGGTAGGAATGAAAGTCGGAGGGGAATTCGTAAAATCGGTTAGGTTTGCTGATGACCAAGCTGCACGCCGAAAGGGCGTGAAGGGACACCATCCCCTACACCTCCGGTGAAGCCAAAAAAACCGGAGGTTCCGGAGGAGGACCACAGTATCTCAGATACGGAGGTCCTCGCCAGCGAGTGGAAAAGGAAACATCGCTTTAAGCGATGGCCTCTAACGTGACGGTCATATCGCCGCTTTTTAGCTTATTTATTTTATTTATTTATATATTTATTTCAACATTTTAATGACGTTTTTACTGCAGTGGAACTGCAATGGATTTTATCGGCACAAGGAGGAGCTGGCCGTTTTAATTCATGATTTTAACCCCTCTTGCATATGTCTGCAAGAGACCCATTTTAAGGAAACAGACAAGGGTATTCTAAAGGGTTACACCGTTTATAGATTGGATGACACGGGTGGACAACGTGCACAGGGAGGAGTAGCGGTTGCGACTCGCGAGGCCCTTTACACCTCCCGAGTCCAACTGAACTCACCATTTCAAGCGGTGGCTGTCACGGTGCACACCCCTGAAACGGTGACGTTATGTAACGTCTACCTGCCGGAGGGTGCACCGGTGACACGGTGTAACCTGGAAGCCCTTGTCCGTCAGCTACCTCGGCCATTTATTTTGATGGGCGACTTCAATGCCCATGATCCTCTATGGGGAGGCCCTACGACCAGAAGCAATAGGAGAGGACGGATTTTATCCGATTTTATTGAGGATTTTAACCTTTTTCTTTTAAATAGCGGCGAAAAAACACGTTTTAACAGTTTTAATGGGGAATTTTCGGCTATAGATCTCTCTATATGCTCTAGAAGCCTAGCCCCAAAGGTGAAGATGTCCGTGCACGTCGATCTATGTGGGAGTGATCACTTTCCTCTTCTGCTCGCCAAAGAAGACTTTTCCTCTCACAATTGTAAACCTCCGGAAAACTGGCGTATCAGCCAAGCCGACTGGTCGCTTTTCAAGACCCATTTAAATACAAACATGACGCTAGTCTCGACGCGTTGCACAACGTCGAGGCACTTAGCTCAACGCTGGTAGCGGCAGCTACCGAAAGTGTCCCACGTAAGTCCGGATGCCTCAATCGACCTCCCGTGCCTTGGTGGAACGCGGACTGCGACAGGGCGATCCGGACTAGGAAAAAGGCGTTGAATATTTTTTAAAAATACCCCACGGCAACCAATCTGGCATCTTACCGTCGCCTACGAGCGCGAGCTCGAAAGGCCGTTAAGGAGGCCAAGAGGGCTTCCTGGATAAAATATATTTCGACGATTAACCACAGAACCCCACTCAGTCAGGTATGGGACAAAGTAAAGAAAATCTCCGGGTCCAAGGGCTCCTTCGTCATGTCGCCTCTACTGATAGCGGGCCGGCTGGTGACTTCACCCCATGAAGTAGGCGATATATTCGCCAAGCAGTTCGCGGCCAATAGCAGTGACGAAGGCTATCACGCCAATTTTACCAACATTAAGAGGCAATGCGAGAGTGTCCCTCTTAATTTCGATGCTGGCCCAACACCGGCACAATATAATGTGCCCTTCTCGCTCTGGGAACTCCAATCAGCCATCAAGGACTCCCATGACACCTCGCCAGGGGTAGACCAAATACACAACGCTTTTCTCCGAAATATTCCGGAATCAGCGTTGGGGCAGGTCCTCAATACCCTCAACCAGTTGTGGATTGAGGGTGGATTCCCAAATTCCTGGCGGGAGTCGGTGGTGATACCCATTCCTAAACAGGGCAAGAATAGAAACGACCCGAAGAGCTATCGTCCCATTTCTCTCACCAGTTGCCTGTGCAAGGTGATTGAAAAAATGGTTAACCGTCGTCTTGTTTGGTGCTTGGAGAGGCGACACCTACTCTCCGACGCTCAGTGCGGCTTTCGCCGTAATAGGTCCACGACGTAAAGATGTAAAACGAACGGCTTTTTAGGGATAAAGATAACTGATGTAAGCAGCCCTTGTCGTAACCGGTTTTTTCCTCCCTAACCCGTAACCGAAATGACGAAAAAGAGGAGAGAGTACGTAAATGCAATAGATCACTCACGAGGTGAGAGCTGGACATTTTCAAAGGGGATGACTCCGCTTTCCCCCTGTTATCAACGGTGGAAAATTCCAGGAATGTGCTTCATCAATACCCGCGATGATTCTCGCGATTGATATCCACGCCTGTATGGACCACCTTCTTGTGTTGGTCAGCTGCTTCGGAATCGCCACCACGGACAAGATGGACTGCCGTTATATTTATTGCGTATCCAAGCAGAAGTGACGAGGGTCCGACTCCCCTATCCAATTTTTTTCCACCAGAACGCCTGGAATGACTTCAATCTATTAGGTATCCACCTAATAAGCGAAAAAATGGGCAACCTGCCTAACAATCAGATGTTATCCGTCTCAAGATGAGACAAAAAAAGGCATAATTTTTTATGTTGCGTCTCTGGGGAGATGGCCGAAAGAGGTGAGTTCGGTTAATGGAAAACATGGGAATGTAATTCGTAAATCCGCCCTGGCAGCCAGCATCATGATAACTTAAATGATCTTAGAAAGGCCTCGGAATGAATTAAAGAAACAAGGGCTGGAAAATCTTTAAGAGCGTTGCAAGTAATACAGGGTAAGAAGCACACCATGAAAAAACTGTTCTCATTGTTCCAAAACCGTTCAACGCGGAACTACTCCCTCACTGCTGCCCACTTTTCGAGTGAACCCTCCAGCACCGGGCAAAATTACGCATGCCATGACTTTTGACTGAGGATGGCTGTTAAAAAATGTACATACTATATGATACGAGAAGATGGACGACATTGAAAGCAGTAATTATTCCAGACGCATTCCGCAATATATTGCAAGATTCCAGCACTCTACAGATTCCTCAGCATTCATCTACATCTACATCTACATAATACCCCGCAAGCCGCCGCAAGGGCGTGTGGCGGGGGGTGTTAGGTCACCACCCAAAAAATGAAAAAAGAAATACCGCATTCCAAACCAACACACACATGCAAACCCCAATCCACAGGGGTGCATACATTCATAGAAACATCCTATCATTTTACACGCATGCAAATACACATCTACCTCCCTTCACTCCACAAGCATGCAAGTACATACGCTTATCTACAACAAATAATTTTACCCCAGGATGCAGCAAGAAATTTATCACGAACGTGCAAGCTGGTTTATAGCAAGTAGCCAGGCGAAACACCACCTCCACAAGAACGTTCCACACAACTCTCTCCCACCCAAGGTGAGGAATCTGGCCCAACGCTGCAGGTGGGAGGAGGGCACACCCACGGAGAGGGATAAGGGATGGAAGGGGAAATTTAGGGTACGAAAAGCAGAGAAAACAATACTGTAAACAGCAATATATTACTTAATGGCATTCCAATGCGGGCATGCGGGAAGAAAGTTTTGACACAACACACAGGAGATTAGTGAAAGTGCATGCAATTGAGTATAACTAATTGTTACCTAGACGCCGAGGGTGGCCAGTGGCATTTTTGTTATCTCCGTGTGTGACCCTACAGTTGTTATCCTGTATTGTCCGTGGGAAGAAGGAGTTCTTGAGTCTGCTAGTCCTGGCATCTATTTCCCGAATTTTGTACACATGATCCAAGCGACCTATGTATGTTGGAGCGCGAATAATTTTCGAGACCTCGGTGCTGAAACATGCGGATCTGAATTTATTTAGTAAGTTTAACCTAGCATTGAGTCGTCTTTCTTCCAATGATTCCCATCCCAACTCCATAAGCATTTCAGTGACGCTTTTCGTTTTATCGTAACAGTTTTCCACGAAACGAGCTGCCCGGCGTTGGACATTCTTAATTTCCCGAATGAGGCCTTTTTCACACGGATCCCATACGCTACATGCATATTCTAAATGGGGGCTTACAAGACCGTGATAACAACGTTCCTTGACTTTGGGGTCACTTCTGCCGACAATGCGTCTAATAAATCCTAATTTTTTATATGCTTGCACGCAGACTTTACGTCTATGGGTCCCCCAAGTCTTTAGTGTAAGTCTTTAGTGAATGTAACACCTAGGTATTTCACCGTATCAACCAATTCAAGGTCAACTCCAGCTAATTTGTAAACGAATCCCGTGGATCTTTTAAAGAAATTTACCACCAAACATTTATTAAGATTTAAAGGCAATCCTATTTTGAACACCATTCATTAATGCTATTTAAATAGTGCTAGAATTAAACGATCCTCATCCCCAGATATCTCCCGACAAATCACTGTGTCATCCGCGAACATCCTTATCTTACTTTTCACTTCGCGGTTCAAATCGTTAACAAAAATCAAGAATAGTAACGGTCCGATAACACTTCCCTGAGGAACCCCCGAGGTTACTCGTACGCTGGTAGAACTAGCGCCGTCAAGGACTACCCTCTGTTCCCGGTCTGAAAGGAAGTCTTCAACCCAATTTATTGCCCCCTTGTGTATACCTGCGCCCTTTAATTTATGGATGAGTTTACCAGGCGGAACCTTATCAAATGCCTTTTGAAAATCTAAAAAGATCGCATCCACTTGCCTACCACTTTCATCCGATAAAAGTAAGTCATGTGTGAACAATCCTAATTGGGTCTCACATGAGCGAGTTTTTCTGAATCCGTGTTGATTGTCACTTAAAAAGTTTATGTTATCAAGATGTCTCATTATGGAACTGACAATTATGTGCTCTAAAATTTTGCAACATATAGAAGTGAGAGAAATTGGTCTGTAATTGCTGGGGTCCTCCCTGTCACCACTTTTAAAAATTGGCGTTATTTGCGCGGTTTTCCAATTCTTAGGGACTTTGCACTCAGTGAGTGATTTGTTAAATATAAATTCGAGATGTTAGGAGCTAAGTGTTTTAGCACCCTAGCTGGTATGTTTTCGGGACCCGGGGATTTGTTTGGTTTAATGTCTTTGAGCAAGTTGACAATTCCTTGCTCGTCCGCTGTTATTTTTGCCATGGGTTCAGTATAAATTGTTTCTTGGAGATACGCGGTGGCTACATCGTTCGTGAAGACGCTTTGGAAGAATTCGTTTAGAATGTTGGCTTTACCCTCACTGTCAGTGTGAATGATATTGTTGCAGTCCCTTAAGATACCAGTGAGGTTAAAGTCACCACCAATTATATTGATGCATTTATTATTTTTGCGTGTAAATTTATTTATTTGTTCATTGAGGGTATTAAGTGTTTGAAAATCTGAGTCGGGGGGTCTATAGAAAGAGCATAAATTAATGTTGGGTTGATTGGATCGCAGTATGGTGCACCAATCACTTTCTGTGTTATTATTTTCAAATGCAAGTTGTCTGCTTTCAAGATTACTTTTCACAGCCACGAAAACTCCTCCTCCGGGTCTTGTACCTCTATTATGTCGGTAAACTGTAAAGTTTATTGGGAAAATTTCTTGGTCATTGATGTCATTACAGTGCCAACTCTCTGTGCCTAATATTATATCAGCCGAATGACATTGGATTATGTGCTCGAGATCCGCTATTTTATTTTTGAGGCTTCTGCAATTTAATACAAGTATATTTAGATTGTTTTTCTCTTGAATAACGCCCTTGTTTGTGTTCATACGTAAATAAAATTTGCCGTTCTATATGATTTGAAAGGAGCTACCTGCAGGTATTTAGATGTTATAGGGTCGATTTTTTTATAGTAGTACATGGACTTAAAAGTAGGTTTTTTTTGGACGCTTGGACTACAAATTACTCTACTCCTAAGCCCTAACTAACATAACACAAAGTATCCTTAGGTCTCAAGCTTCGCATTACGATAACTCATAACTAATTTAGCTCTGTACATTACCTCCCTTCTAATTCTGTGTATATTTGCCTATTCACTGTTTCTCCCTCCGCCCCACTTTCCCAACACTCATCCCTCCATATATCACCGTCTCCCACTGCCTCTCAATATAGTACCTGCATCTTGTCCCAGATTCTCGTACCATGTGTAGAACTTCATCGTTTTTTTTCCTTTTCCATCCATTTTATTTTCTCCGTTCTTCTCCCCATCCACACGCATGTGACTCTAACCTACTCCTACCATCTTGTCTCGAACAACGAAATAGAAATGTAAAATTGCACCACCTATCGAACACATTGTACGTGACTAGAGCTTGAGATTTTGTCATGAAACCATGGGAACAAACTCCACCGAAACAAAGGATTTCCCCTTCAAAATATTGGAAAGCGCCGAAAGGGGCTTTCCAATATTTCACTTTAGGGGCTTTACAATCAGTTTGTGGGACTTTTATTGCCGGGGTGATTAAACAATTGTACAAAGTTCAGCGACTATTGAGGATTACAGTCGTACGATTACGAACCATCACGATTTATAACGTGGAATGTCATAATAAAGGCTGGGCGTTACTGAAATGTTGAAAATATTAGTCTGGGAATCGCTCGAATCAAGGAGGAAGAAAGTACGCCTGAAGTGCATGTACCAATCTTTCATTAGGGATGCTGTGTCGAAAGATAGGATGGAAAAGTCCTGTTATCTGTGGAAGAAAGATCATATGCAGTTTTAAGATTTTAAGGCATTTCTCATGCACAGGAATACATTCCCTTTTTCATTTTGGGATAGAAGATTGGATTTCTCTGCCCAAAAATATCCTGGAGCTCTTCCCAAGTAATTTTGGGACGTTTATGACAAGTCTGAGAAGAAATTGAGGATTTTTTGTTAGGATATGTTGTTTACGTGTTGGTATAAATTTTTTATTTGCTGTAGTATATGTATCATGTTTAACGTTCTTGTGGTGGTGGTAATTCGCCTGGCTACTTGCTAGAAACTAGCTTGCACGTTCGTGGTAAATTTCTTGCTGCATCCTGGGGTAAAATTATTTGTTGTAGTTAAGCGTATGTACTTGCATGCTTGTGGAGTGAAGGGAGGTGGATGTGTGTTTGCATGCGCGTCGAATGATGGGATGTTACGATGAATGTGTGCACTGCTGTGGATTGGGGTTTGCATGTGTGTGTTGGTTTTGAATGCGGTATTTCTTTTTTTCTTTTTTGGGTGGTGACCTAACACCCCCCGCCACACGCCCTTGCGGCGGCTTGCGGGGTATTATGTAGATGTAGATGTATCACTTCTTTTTGCCACCTCCTTCCGACCAAATGGTCGACTTGTAAATATTGTATTAATGATAAAAAAATCTCACAAAGATACAAACCATATTAAATTATTCCTTAGTCTTTTCTTTACAACTCTATTTAGATGCTTGACATCAACTCCCGCTACATTGTGAACCTTCCAATATTCTTCATCAGATGTCCCCATGATTCTGTTCGCCTACATCAAAAAGAATTCCCATTAGGAGAACTGTTTTGCCTATTCTAATCTATGCCCCCCAACCTAAATATTTGTCTAAGTTTTTCTATTTCTCGAGAATCTCACTTCGCTTTGTCACTAATTCTTACCCTATGCCTATAACAATGATTCTGCAATGTAGCAATCAATGATTTTAGCATCTTGGTCATCCCTAAACCTGAAACTGAAAGTAAGGAAAGATAGAGGAGGAGTGGTTTAGTTTAATGCGAATCTCAATTAGTTATGAAAAATTGCCTTTTTAATAAAATCATTTTTTAATACAAGGTCACAACCTCCTCGTTGTTCACCTATGAAACTTAGAATAGATACTTACTACCTTGATCAAAAAGTTCCCGGAATTTATTCAGAAAATTAAAAATACAAGTTTATTCATCTAAATCTATATTGTCCCCTTCAAAGTAATCCCCATCGACTGCAACACACTTATGCCAGCGCTTGATCCAATCCTCGAAACATTTTTTATATTCGGTTTTCGGTATGTCCATCAGTGCTTCCTGCGATTTTTCCATTATTTCCTCTCGGCTGCTAAAACGCGTTCCCCGTAATGGTTTTTTAACTCGATTGAACAGAAAGAAGTCACAGGGAGCCAAATCAGGTGAATTCGGTGGCTGTTGGATGGTATTTGTTGCATTTTTCGTCAAAAAATTACGAATAATGATAGCACTGTGCGACGGTCTCGACGCACTGTGCGGCGATTTCTGGTCTCTTTCGGCGAATTGCTTCACGCAAACGTCTCATAACGCCCAAATAATACTCTTTGTTTACTGTCTGGCCTTCTGGCAAAAATTCATGATGCACTACACCGTTGTAATCCATGAAAACCGTCAGCATTGCCTTCTTTTTTAACTGAAAACGACGTGGTTTTTTTGGTCTCGGCTCATTTGGTGAACGCCATTCACTTGCCTGATGTCTGGATTGCGTGTCGTACTCATAAACCCACGTCTCGTCTCCAGTAATGATCCTTTTGATGAATGTGGGATCGGATTCAGCCTCGCAAATCATGTCTTTTGCGACGTCAACACGGTCTCTTTTTTTGCATGAAATTGAGGTCTTTTGGCACCAACTTTGCTGCTACACGACGGAAACCCAAATCATTAACCACAATGTCTTGGGCGGATCCATAGGCAATGTTCAAGTCCTCCGCTATTTCTCTGATGGTTAATTTGCGGTTATTGACCAACATTTCTTTTACTTTATCAATTTTTTCACCGACTTTCGATGTCGATGGTCTGCCGCTGCGTTCATCATCTTCGATTGACTCACGACCACTTCTGAACCGCTCGTGCCACTGGTAAACGACCGTTTTTTTTAGAGAATCGTTGCCGAAACACTTTTCCAACATTTCCAACGTCCGTGCGCCACTAAATCCGTTTTTTACGCAAAATTTAATACAAGTTCGTTGTTGCAAATTTAAATCCATTTCTGCAATTGTAAAAAATCACCAACACACACAGAGATAGATGTACTCTTGGCTACGTAACTTTTGCAAATGTCAAGTTATGACACTAAGATTTAAAGGGAATATCAACAACAGATGTACCAATTTAACAAAAAAAAACAGAACTCAAATCGGAACGATGGGAGCGCCACACGATGGTTATTCCGGGAACTTTTTGTTCAAGGTAGTATATTTTATAGGAAATCAGAATTTATTTACAGGTACATTTAAAGAAATTTGATTTTATATTCCCAGTAATGTGACTCTAACCAAAACTGCATCACGATTTCCACAAAAACCGTAAATTGTGAATGATATAAATTTTCAGTCAATCATGAAACCATGCGTGATGACGTGTGGGTTTTGGCTATTTTGTCACTGTGTAGTGCCACGGGTCTAGAACTACGAAGTCTGCTCACAAAGTTCCCGAAAGCTAATATTGCAAAATGAAACACTTCACTAACAAATAATTGGTCAGGTGTTGAAGGTCCCCTTAAAAGTAGTCTCCTCCCCAACGCGCACCCACTTCCCGACGGTGTTTCCACGTTTTGAAGAACTCCTGGAACGCTTCTTCCGGAATGCTTATTAGCTCCTCCATCGATTTTTTCTCTATCTCTGGAATGGTGGCAAACATTTTTCCTTTGAACGGGCTTGTTAGTTTGGGGAACGGGAAAAAGTCACATGGGCCGACGGCCCAAGTGTGTAACGTGTTTTCTCCAGAGATAGGAGAAGGATGATTCTCGCGAAGTGAAATTGAGTCTCCCAGCCTAAGTCCATAAATTGCGAAGCAACTTCCGGGAGACTGGCGGGAGAATACTTCACGTCGGCCGTGAGAGGGGGTCCAAAAATTTTCTCCCAGGTAAAACTACGTATTTAGACAGTGATTTGTCAATTCGTTCTGAAATTGTGAGGCAAGATATGGATCACCGAGATTAATACCCGCATTTTAGGAGTAGATAGGTGAAAGCTTTGATGCACGATTCTGCGGAAGACTTCAGATAATTCTCAAATATTTTTCTTAGATTACTGAATCCCTATGTTACCCGTCACAATGATACAGTATTTGGGTGTTGTGCCCATCTTGTCACTTTTTTTACGATTGTATAATTTCCATCACATGCAAACAATAATTACAATTGCATTCTATTGCTTCTAAGTTCATGTTCATTTAATGAATTATTATAATTTATATTCCGAGCAGAAAGTAATTGATGTGTATTGGTAATTGTTGTAAACGAATGACGATCATAATACCCACGGTGCAAGCGAGCAAGATTGCAGCCAGTGTAGATGAACGCCTGGGGACTTTTACTCTGAATATTATTGTACTTCTATAAAACCCGGACTCCAAGGCAAACGTCTTTTTATCGGAATATGGTTAGCTTTGTGCATGTATTCAAAATAACCTGTTATTCGGGGTTAATTGATATCGGTTGGCTTTGGTCCAGTTGCTTTATAAGCATCAACCAAATTCCATCTTACTTTGAGGAAGAGGCAAATGCAACCACTACAGGACTATGCAATTATTATTAGGTAATCTACCGGTTAAGGTAGGTTTTTGGATGGACACAACTATCAAATAAACATTTTGTGACTCCCCACCTAGCAAACTAATCTATATCAGGTCCCTCTTCATCTCGGTGTACTTCTTTCCTCCCTTCATCCCGTCCAACATCCCTATCCTGTTCCTACCCTTACCTCGCTTGCCCAATATTCTCCCCTCTATTACCCTCTTCAACATTCCACTACCGCTCAATACGCCTTTCATCCATTTTTCCTGCCTCCATAGGATTTCTCTCAACAAACCCCTCTCCTCACCCACCACCCCTAGTACTTCCTCATTTGTTTTCCTTTCGGTCCATTTCACCTTCTCCATTCTTCTCCACACCCACATTTCAAAAGCCTCCAATCTACGTCTATCCTCCTGCTTCAGCGACCACGTTTCCGCGCCGTACATAGCTACGCTCCATATCAGAGTTTTTACGAGTCTTGTCTTAACATCCCTACTCAACGTCCCCGTCATCAACTCCCTCCTCCTTGAGAAAGCCTCCTTGCCTAGCGCAATTCTTCTCCTTACGTCCCTACCACTTTGACCGTGTTGGTCCAAAACACTTCCGAGATATGTAAACTGTTCTACCTGCTCAATTTTTTCCCCGCCTATTTTAATATTTAGCTTAGCCTTTTTCTTTCTGGAAAATCGCATGACCTTTGTTTTATTAATATTGATTCTCATCCCATATTTATCACACTGAACATCCAATACACTCAGCAATGCTTGCAACCCCTTGACTGACTGAGCAACTAATGCTTGGTCATCAGCAAACCTAACAGATTTTACGAATTCCCCTCCGACTTTCATTCCTACCTCCAGTTCTTACCATGCCTCTTTAATCATTTCCTCTACATATACGTTGAACAGTACCGGTGACAATGGGCAACCCTGCCTTACACCTCTTCCTAACACTGCCCATCCGGACTCTCCGTTCCCCACTCGCACCTGAGCAGTCTGAGACATGTACAGGTTGCGGATCAGTCTCCTGTCCCTCCAATCCATTCCTATTTTCTGCAATACACGCATTAATTTTTCCCAATTAACTCTATCAAACGCTTTTTCGAAATCTACAAAACAGGCAAAAACGTCCTGATTGTATTCTATATTCCTCTCGACTAGTGATCTCATTACTGCAATGACATCACGCGTACCTCTTCCTTTCCTAAACCCAAACTGATCATCCCCTAAGTAATCATTTGCCTTACTCTCTATCCTTTTGTTGATGATCCTGAGAATAACTTTAGCTGCGTGGGATATCAAACTTATTGTTCTGTAATCCTCACATGACGAAGCCTTTGCCTTTTTTGGAATAGGAACTAACACCGATCTCACAAAATCTTCCGGCCAGATTCCTTCCTCATAGATACTGCGAATCAGTCCATATATGGCCTTCTTCCCACCTTTCCCTAACCATTTCAACATTTCTGCAGGAATATTGTCCACCCCCACAGCCTTATTTGCTTTCATCTCCTTTAATGCCCTTTCTATTTCATCGTCGAGTATGCCTCGACCTAAGCTATCTTCTTCTACGTCATGTTCCTTTTCTATGTCTAACCTTGTCGGCCTAAGTTCTTTACCATACAGTGTTTCTATATATTCCTTCCATCTCTCTTGGATTTTTCCTGGTTCAACTATTATCTTACCCCATTTATCTTTAACTGTTAGCACAGATCTTGCCTTCTTACTTCCCGATAAGAACTTAACCTTGCTGTATAGAGCACCAATTTCACCCTTCTTCTGTAAACTTTCCATATCCTCGCATTGCGTTTTCCACCATTCTTCTTTTGCTTTATTTGTCGCCCTTCTCAATTTATTGTTTAACTCTTTGTACTTCATTTTGCCTAACTCTGTGTTTACATTTTTCCATCTTCTTCTCTCATCCATCTTTGCAATCATCTCATCCGTTACCCATGGTTTCCTTATCCTTATCCCGTAGGACTATGCAGAGGTTTTTAATTTAATCTGACTTCTTAAATCTGTTGCAGCAAAAAACTAATAGTGTTTTGTTGTTCCAGGTTATAAACTATTTGGTTCTGTGTTATTAAAATTTTCTGTTAAAATTATGAAAGGGTTGTATTAAATTATAGAGCCATACCACTGATTGAAAGACATGTATCATTCACAATCGTCACTACTTAGAATTTGAGTTTCAAATATCCATGCAATTGAAATATAATTATAAGTGTGGGTTCAATAATTTCAATTGTTCGTAAACGATTGTGTTTTGTATAGATATTGCACTGGTACGAATTGCTCATAATATTATGTGTCATATCTCTTTCAGTCAATAAAGTATTCATGCATAAAAAATTGTAATCATATGTTTTCACAGGTTGTACTTTAAAAAAATACCTCGTTTAGTCCAAGAGAGAGGTAGGTATCAGTAATTTTACAAGAGCCGGTTTATCGAGTTTTTTATTTATTAGATAAGTGTCTAAGTTGTAGTACGTTAACACTAGTTAAGCTGGTGTGAGTTTGCATTATAATGAACGAAAAAGGTTACTTTTTACAATGTGTATAGATATTATAGTCCGCTATCTACCCCTTGGAATTTATTATTATCTAGGAATGACACGGCTAACTAGGTATGGGAACTTTATTGGTATGGGAACAATGATTATAAAATATTTTATTACAGCACGAGATTCTCTAAAAATATAACGAGTGTAGATTTACATTACTCTGACATAATTAATCGAATAGCGATTTCAATAACAAACAGTGGTTTTTTGCCAAAGTTTACACTTTCAGTTTCATCCCGATTTTTATTTTGGGCTATTTTCTTCTAAAATTATTGAAGATATATTTTAATGGTAAGTAATCTTAAAATTGTAATAGTAAAAGGCGAAATTCGGAAGTGAATAGTTTAAAGAAGCATCACAGGAACACAGGCTCCACTGGTCAATGGATTACGAACACTAGGTCATCTCGGAGTTGCGTTATCAAATGGAATCATGTCCCGGAACCGATAGGTATTAACAAGTTCGATGTAAAATTGACTATAAAGAGGCGAAAAATCCCAAAAGAAGAGGTTATGCGCTTATTGTAACTCATAGTTATTCCCCGCTGCAATGGGCACATACCGAGAGATCCGTGCAGTCGGCGCGCATATTGAATCCGGGGCAGGAGCTGCGGCAAATCATTTGTATGGAAAAAGGCTTTCTGCCACGGAGGATATGGGAGGCCGTAGAATTCCTATCGTTCTCACGTGCAGAGGTTCTGAGCGGCTGCCTGGAATTCCTTAAATCCCTTAAGGTAGCGACCGAGTTCAAGTCAGTTCATTCAGTGCATGATGCAATGTGCATCATGCACTGAATGAGTCTCATCCAAAAAGTTCACAATTCTACTGCATGAAGACGGCAAGAAATTGAAGACGATTGAAAAGCCATTGCGTTTCCTCGAAGCGGAAAAGGCGAAAGTCCGTCCAATATGTGTTTCGTACACACACGTGTGCATGTAAGGCAACAGAACAAGAATGCATAGGGTCGGCTCAAAAGTTTTTACTTTTTTGAACTTTTGTAGAAGGCAAAAGCTGCGCTTGGAGGAACTTCGAATTTGAGATGCCGGGAATCCTGATTCTCAAATCGAACATTAAATCAACAAGACATCTGATAAAAACCATACACATCAGCATTCAATTTTTAAAAACCTTTGGAAAATAAAAAAAATACTTACTGTGAGATGCTGACAAGTAATGAGTGAGGAAAGTGACCAAAGACTCGACAGAGGATGACTATTGGCTTATAATATAATCAATCAGCCCCACACATTTGGGGTAAAGTAAGGAAAGTGACAAATGAAGTGGGACGGCGTTAAAGAACCTTTGAATTCACAAGAGTGCGTTGGTAGGGACATGACTCGAAGGACAGCATGCTCCTTCAACTCACGGTTACTTTCCAAGAAAGTTTCCTCTTGGAGGCGTTTAATAATATTTCCCTAGATCTTAGCTACACATCAAATAGCTCGTTGAGGCAAGTGACTCTTCTAAGAATGGTTATGTTCCAGAGCGAATTCGTCTTAAAATATTTGCAATTATTACTCTACTAACAATTTGATTGGTAAAGAATATAAAAAGATTTTGCATAGATTATCCTTTTATCAGAAGTAACAAACCTACAGTCAAACCTAACAAACATGTATATCTTAAGGCCGGAATAACAATCACTAGAAAAACATTTCCATTATTTTATTATAGTATAATATAAAAAAACCATAAACACAGTATTCAACCCGAAGGTAGGTTTGTTAGGTGATGGTAGAGTATTAGGCCCGACGGCGTGTAAAATTCAGGGTAGGGGGGCCAGTTCCTTCCCCTGTATCCGTTATGGTTACCCAGGAAGATCTGGTACCCGAAAAATAACATAACTTGGGTGGATATGCAGGTGCCCAGAGTGGCATGCGCGGGAATCAAACCCGGGCCCTCAGATTAGTAGTCTAACGCTCTACCCCCTCGACTACCGCGACCCACGTATAAAAATATATAAGACATCGAAAAGGAACATGACGTAGAGGAATATAGCTTAGGTCCAGGGATACTCGACGACGTAATACAGAAGGCATGAAGGAAGATGAAAGCAAATGAAGCCGTGGGGGTAGACAACATACCTACGGAACTATTGAAATGTTTAGGAAAATATGGGAAGAAGACTCCATATGGACTGATTCGTGGCATCTATGAGGAAGGGATCTGGCCGGAAGACTTTGTGAAATCAGTGTTAGTTCCTATTCCGAAAAAGGTAAAGGCTACGTCATGTGAGGACTACAGAACAATCAGTTTGATATCCCATGCTGCTAAAGTTGTTCTCAGGATCATCAACAAAGGATAGGGAATAGGGCAAATGAATACTCCTCTTCACTACTGATCGTTCGCCACCTTTATCGTGACGCGTCGTGAAGATTCGATCATTCGATGAAACACTGACGGCGCATCATGTGCGTAGTGACCGCGTCTCTGATGACGCAATAATCGTCTCCCCCCCTCATCGTGTCCGTACACAGACTAAAAGTTGGATTTATTGTCACAGCGATCAATTATTTCATGTCAGAATGAATGATAATCTCGTGTTGAGAGTGAATAAACCACTCGTGGTGATGTACGCGTATTCGCGCCATCTCGTGTTCAAGGCAGTATTGCTGTTTCTCTGCCGATTCGTCGAAGACAGACAGTACTTTCTGATAACCAAGCCATGAAACGAAGAAATGTCCACCTTGGCGATCTGATGCAGACATTCTGTTACAATGTCGTGAACTGATTCGATAAGTTGTGGACGGTAGAATAATTTATTCACGCGGGTTCTTGCTGATATGCTGTTGGCTTTATGTCCATTCGTTCATCGACCAATGGCCTTGCTGCAAGTCGATTATAAGTGGAATATTCTCGTTCCTAAGTCGGGACATCTCAAGTATTTAAGAATCATTTGTGAAATTAAACGCCATCACTGAGAGATAGCAACCTAGACAGCTAAATTAGAAAAGAGATTGGTTTATTCAAAAGGATTTCAGTTGGCTTGACGATTTGAGAAATTTTGAACCATGACTCAATGCACTGAATGCGAGAGCGTTACGCATACCTAATAAATTTATTTGAAAAAAATAATTGATAAGTGGTTTCCCTTTAAGGAAAGCGTATAATTAATAATGAACCAGATCTATTCCTTTCCTCCATTAGCGTCCAGAATTATTCAAGAGATATTGATGGGAATTCATTATGGGGGAGTTGGAGGGGGGAGAGGGGGCGGATAGTTACGGCTTTCTAAAATATGTCGACGGAAGCGTTTTAAATGGAATTTGTCTGCGCTCATAGCCAACATTAGAATGAACACGATATCAAAAAGTGGTACAAAAAACCTCTCATTAAGGAATAAATGGTTTCTAACTTGACTTTTAAAACTGTGAAGTTGCAATCTATTTCAAGAGGTGTATATTTTAGTGGCAAGGAGAAAGTCAGAATGAATTATGACTGTGTTGCAGACAAAGAGCGAATAAAACATATTCGGGATGTTTTTCACTGGAATAAAGAATTCGGGAGATTTTAAAACATGGCATATTAAGTATAATGAATGACAAAAGGATTTGAACAAGAATTGGCTTTAACCATATATCAGTAGGAATCACTGAAAAGTAGTCATGATGCAATAATCATAATAAAAATATTTGTAACTCTCATGCTTACATACGAGATTTAAAATCAGTGATAATATTGACGCCGTACAATGGTGCGACCGAGAGAATATCGGGGATTAATTACAGGTACCTGTAAGTTCGAGGTAATTTTAAATTTTTACTTCAAAGAGTCGTAATTTTTATAGAATTGTAAAATAAAAAACGAGAACATCCTACTCGTCTATTCTCATACAGTAAGAACAGTGATACAACAGCAAGCACTATACCGATTTCTTGAGCATTGTAAAACGCAAAAGGCGATGGTCCCTAGGTGCAAAGGGCAATTAGTAGTCACTGTCGTAAAAGTTCTTAAAAAAATCATTTTATTTTCACGTTATTTAGTAACTTTCAAGAAGTATAAATGACGAAAAGTTGCACAAAAGCGGGAATTGGAGCTCATGATACATCTGTATTAATTCACGTTTACGCGTGTCACCTAGAAGTGCTGCAGGAGACTATTGTCACGAGAATCGCGCATTAGACACGCTCCATAACCAATCTTAATTTTTCTATCGACCCGGAGCGAATCTCCAATATATTTTAAAATTACGCCTTGAATATTCTTAAAATATCGTTCATTAAAAACAGGAGTTTAAAATATTGTCTCTCTTAACATATCGTTGAGATCTCCCATCGTCTCCCTCTCTATCCATTTCTAGAGAATGGCTCCATCGATCATCATCCATTTCCTCTACAAAAGTTTCATAATCAAACTCCACCATTTTAATAATAACAAAAAATAAGCAAATAGACAAAATCCTCCACTAAATTGATATATTTGATAAGCTAAAATCTACCAAACTTGTAAGAATGCTAACCTACAAAAAATAACCTAGTAAGAAACGCGAACAAGTACGACACCACAGAGATAATTACTGCAAACCAACTAAATATAAGAGAAAGATATAAATACCAAGTACCCAACAATACTAATAATACGATAATTATAAAAAACTAAGTGAAGAAAACAATTGGACAACCTTCCCTGTGTTACAAATAATTGGAAAATTTTATAAAAAATTGATGCCATAAAAAATGTGAAAATTGCAATAACTACTATCTAATCTGAGGTTTTTTATAGATCCTTTCGTGAATCATATATTCGATGCTAACTGGGCGCACCTTTCGCATAGTTACAGTTATATCGGGACTCACATTGTGCCTTATTCCATTTTGAAATATATTTCCTCTATAAGGCTCTCCCATGGACTACAACCTTGACGTGGTGGAAGGGCTTGTGCGTTCCGATGACCACTAGAGATGTGCTGCGGTAGTAATAATAATTGCTCCTGGTAGGCTCACCCATGCCAGATATGTTGAGATTAGCAGCCAGACGAAAGGCAGCGTCTGTTCCTCAGTGAGGCGGCTGCAAAGGCGTCTGACCCCAGTGGGGCGGCCACTGAGTGATGGTGTCACGTTAAAAACACTATTGAGAAAGGCAACGGGAAACCACCTCAATTATCATTCCCAAGAAAGTAATGATGGGCACTATAGAGAATATGAGTCCTGGCAACTGCGGGACTCGGTCCAGGGGGCCATGTGCCGTGCCCGGCAGCGGGGGAGGCAAGGCTTCCGCGGGCATCATCCCACGAAAACCTTGCAGGGGGAAAACGACAGCCGCAGGACAGAAGATGCAGAAGAAGAAGACGAATTTACTTAGAATAGGATGAAATTGTTGCGCTAAACAGCAAGGTTAATAACCATCGGGGAGTAAGAAGGGAAGATCTGTGCTAACAATTAAAGGTACACGGGGTAACATAACAGTTGACCCAAAAAGGTTCCAAGAGAGATTGAAGGAATATATAGGAACACTGTATGTTAAAGAACTTAGGCCGACAAGACTAGACATAGAAAAGGAACAATACGTAGATAAAGAATCCGTAGGTCCAGACGTACTCCACGATGAGAGAGAAAGGGCATTAAGGGAGATGAATCCAAATAAGGCTGTGGGTGTGGACAATATTCCTGCGGAATTACTGAAATATTTAGAAAAGTGTGGGAGAAAGACTCGATATGGACTGATTCGTAGTATCTATGAAGAAGGAATCTGGCCGGAAGATTTTGTGAGGTCAGTGTTAGTTCCTATTCCGAAAAAGGTAAACGCTATACCATGCAAGGATTATAGAATGATAAGTTTAATATCCCACGCAGCTTAAGTTCTTCTCAGGATCATCCACTAATGGATAGGGAATAGGGCAAGTAGTTACTTAGGGGATGATCAGTTTGGGTTTAGGAAGGGGAGAGGTACGCGTGATGCCATTGCAGTAATGAGATCACTAATCGAGAGGAATATAGAATACAATCAGAACGTATTACCTGTTTTGTAGATTTCGAAAGAGCGTTTGATAGAGTGAATTGGGAAAAACTAATGCATGTATTGCAGAAAATAGGAATGGATTGGAGGGACAGGAGACTAATCCGCAAACTGTACATGTCTCAGACTGCTCAGGAGCGAGTGAGGAACGGAGTGTCCGGATGAGCAGTGTTAGGAAGGAAAGAAGAGATTGTAAGAAGAGGATGTAAAGAAGGGTTGGTTATTGTCACCGGTGCTATTCAACGTATATGTGGAGTAAATGATTAAGGAGGCATGGGAAGACCTGGCGGTGGGAGTTAAAGTCGGAGGGAAGTTCGTAAAATCAGGAAGGTTTGCTGATGGGCAGGCTTTGGTATGTAATGCTGGCAAGGTGTTGCAAGCATTGCTGAGTGAATAGTAAATTCAGTGCGATAGATATGGGATGAGAATCAATATTAATAAAACAACGGTTTTCCAGAAAGATAAAGGCTAAGCTAAATATTAAAATAGGAGGGGAAAAATAGAGCAGGTAGAATAGTTTACGTGTCTCGGAAGTGTTTTGGACCAATCCGGTCAAAGTAGTAGGGACGTAAGGAGAAGAATTACGCTAGGCAAGGAGGCTTTATCAAGGAGGAGGGAGTTGATGACGGGGACGTTGAGTAGGGACGTGAAGAAGGGACACGTAAAAACTAACTCTGATATGGAGCGTATTTATATAGGGCGAGGAAACGTGGTCACGGAGAAGAATGGAGAAGGTGAAATGGACCGAAAGGGAAACAAATGAGTAAGGGAGATGAGTAATGAGTATGGTGGGTGAGGAGAGGGGTTTGTTGAGAGAAATCGTATGGAGGCAGGAAAAATGGATGAATGGTGTGTTGAGCGGCAGTGGGATGTTGAAGAAGGTAATAGAGGGGAGAATGTTCGGCAATCGAGGAAAGGGCAGGAACAGGATAGGGACGTTGGACGGGATGAAGGGAGGAAGGAAGTATACAGAGATGAAGGGAGACCTGATGTAGAGTAGGTTGCTGGATTGGGTTTTGTTTGGAGTTACAAAATGTTTATTTGGTGGTTTTGTCCATCCAAAAACCTACCTTAACCGGTAGATTACATAATAATAATACTATCAGATGGATAATAGTTGTGAATTATATTAGAAATCACATTCATCATCATCAGTATGTCAATCCTAGGATTAATTTATTGTAGCTCTCCAATATACTATGTTTGATTACAAGACAAGGCTGCTTCTAGGGAGTATAAAGTGGTGGCTTCCCGTTGCCTTCCACATCGCAGTACTGCGGCCAATAACGTGAACTTCACTCTCGCCCGCCGCTGATGCCGGGTCGACCCACTCGCTCTTCTCCACCGGTGCCTAATGGTGAGACTGCTGCCTGACTCAGGGGTCAGGGTAGCTTTATAGTTAACACCTGGTGTCCGGTTTTCTTAGGCACTTACCTACCGGCAATTTTAGTTCTTTAATTTTGTTTGTGTGATTGACGGGTCCCTGACATAGGAGGGATCCGTGTAAACCCCGAATGAGTGAGTGCGTGCGTTTCACAAAGGTCCGATACACCTGAGTGATTGCGTTTTTACCGAAGTCCCTTAATTTCCGTTTTGTTATTTCTGTGAGATTGGCGGGTCCCTGGCATAGGAGAAATCCTGGTAAACCCTGAGCGTGTGAGCGTTTGTGAATCACAAAGGTCCTTGTTTTCGAGCACACCTGAGTGATTGAGTGACTGTGTATTCACGTAAGTTGTTTTTATTTCATTACATTCTTTTATGATTTTCATTTATTTGTGTGATTGAAGGGGCACTGACATAGAAGAGATCCTTGCAAACCCTGAGTGTGTGTGTGAATGTGATTCACGAGAGTGAAAGTTATTTCGTAACACACCCTAGTGATCGAGTGGTTGTAAGTTTGTTTTATTATTTATTATTATTTTTCTTTATTTTTGTCTTTTGTGTTTTTTCCCTTTCTTATCACTTATTGCCAATTACGTTTACGGTCCCGGTATTTTTTTTGTTTACATATAAGTAGGAGTCTATTTTTCTCGTTTCCTCGTTCCCAAATTTCATTATCGCGTTTTTCTGTTAATGTGTGGTTGTCTCGTTCCAAAAAACCATTAATAATTTTTTCCAATGTTGAAAAATTAGAAATCACTTTATTATGTCACTAATCAGGATTTTTTTGCCCTATTCCCCCGTCATTTCTTCAAAGGGTAGCACAGCTTAACGCTCCATCCTACGTAAAGACTACAGTAGAATTAGATTTCACATAAGGCCCCAAGTAGGGTTCTGGGTACCAGTGAAAAATTCTGCTACCTTCGGAATTCGAACTCGGACCATCGGTTTGGGTAGTCAGTTTACTAGCCTCAGCAACAATGTTCATGAAAATAATTTAAATCACTTTGTAACATGCAAGACCAATAATTTTAAAGTGAACCAAGGCTTCACGAACCGAGCGAGTCCGTAATATTCACACTGAGGTCCGGGTTCATACATGTATGCACAAGGCCCTTACTTTCGCTAAAACGGTGGTGATATGGATTTGAGTTAGTCAGTCCGGCACATCCGTCCAACTGGTATTCATAGCGTCGTAATAGCGCCGACTGACGTTGGCCTCGTCCACTTTCGACAAAGGCTAGTTAAACCTGGATCTATCCCGCCTTTGGCATCCCTTCTCCAGGTTTCGAGGTTTTTTTTATTTTCGTAGTTTCATTCATATTAGTTTTTCGCAATTTAGTATGATTTACACAATAATTTTATTTGGTAAAGGGTTTCGTTTTTATCTTTAGAGGCTTTACCCGAACAACAGGACTCAGGAGTGTTAGGTCAGCAGCTATTGGTGTAAACAGTAGCTATTGCATGCGGCATCACCTTATTCCGACGATCTCTTTTTGCGGTGAGTAATGATTTGTGCTGCTGTGATGACGTAATGTGCGAGATATATTCCTGCATCGGTCTGCTCTGCAAATACTTTCCCCTGGCTTTTCACCAGCTGTTCCACCAGCCAATTTAATGGGGTGCTTCGATTTCTCTCCCCCGCGTCAGAGTTAAACTCATACGATTTGTACTATAACAGCAGGTGTTAATAAAAATTGGCAATTTTCCACAAAATATAATTTTTATACATATATATTATATTATTTTTTATATTATAAGTATTTTGTGGAAAATTGCCAATTTTTATTAATCATGATATTCCACCATTTCACGCCTGAAACTTCTCTTTTTATAACAGCGGGTAGTTGAGGTCGCGCCTTTATTCTTCTATCTCACCGTGGCTTCCAACCTTGGCTACACACTCAGAGAACGCCGCTCATATTCCGTCCATAACGATTCTCACGAAACGGACTAAGTTCTTCTGATTCTCCTCCAATAAGGAGACGAATCAACCTGAAGGTTGGTTGGATAGGTGAGGGCATAGCTCACTCCAATCCAAACCTGACGGCCCGTGAAGCTTAGAAATGAACGGGGTGTTAAGGTGGGACAGTTCCCTATTCCCTGTGTTATCTGTGGGACCCTTTTAAAATGACACAGTTTAGGAGAAGGGCTTAGGGTGCCCAGAGGCGACATCCGGAATCGAATCTGGGTCCGCTGCGTAAATTCTTCTCGGGTCCTCTACCGGGTTATATCGTCCATCTCGGCCGACGTTTCGATGTCCGACTCGGTCATCGTCTTCAGGGCTTCTGAATGAGCCATTCAGAAGCCCTGATGACGATGACCGAGTCGGACATCGAAACGTCGGCCGAGATGGACGATATAACCCGGTGGAGGGCCCGAGAAGAATTTACGCAGATGATACGCCGGGAAAACACCAAATCTTTTACGAATCTGGGTCCCTCAATCAGCAGCCAAGCGGTCAACCAATTGGACCACCACGATCTCAACGGCAACTTCTTGTTCACAGCCCCGCCTCAGGTTTTCCTGGGAGATTCTGGAGCCGTACTTAACTGATGAAACTAGCGTCATCTTCTCAGAGTCAGAGATGATCGACGATTGGGTATCTAAGGCGGCAACAATGTTCGGTATTGGAGACGAATTTGGCAGAGGGGCACAGAGTTTGGGGCTCGCAGCCACCCCTCCCTTATGCGCACCGGTGTGAAAGATACGATAAAAAAAGGAAGAAATTTCTGTAAAGGGTGGTGGGTCCTCGTCCCCCATCTCTCCCCTCAGCGCCCATTTCACCGAATGGGACGGGTATCATGCACCTCGCTTAATCATACAGAGACAACCCCCGCCCCCCAGGGGTCGAATGGATCGGGGGGGGGGGGGGGGGGAACGAATGAAATCGTCACGCGTGATGGGTCTCCATGGGGCGTGTATCCGGGGGAGAAGGGATTGATATAAAAAAAGCTTAAAGAATCGATCGCGGAAATTCATCCAATCTTCCGGACGTTGGAATGCATTCACTCCGGCCGTCCTTTTTCTCCGTAAGCCTTTCAAGGGTGGCGACCTTGGAGGGCCATCGGTTAACCTACGGCACCCGAGGTGTGGGAAGGGGTGGAAAATGAAAAAAATTGAAAGCTGACGGGCGAGTGCTGGGGAAGGAGAGTGTGTGTGTGTGTACGTCACTCGAACGGTTCGATAAGAGTGCTCACCTGCTCATGAATTTTATATATTTTTCGACCAGGGACACCACCGGTTTGCAGCACCGAGGAGCATGTCCACGATGGCCGGCATTCCATCGGAAGCACTTGGGGCACTCTCCTGAAGCGAGAGTATGAACAGCGCCTCATTTCACGTGCCGAGTGGAAAAATGTTGACTCCATGCGATGCGCAGGGTGCGGAGAGCGGGAGCAGCTGGAAGGATTGCCCACGGATTTCAAATACAGACCCTGGAGACCCGCGGGCTCAAGTCCAAACACGATACTCAATCACCCCGAATTACGAACGATGGGGTGTCTGAAAGAGTCGGGGTTCGTTATGGAAGACCAGGGTGAAAAGAAGAGCGAAGCTACTGGAGGATATATTTCAGGAATTGAGCGTCTCGTAACATATGTGCGAAAGGGTTTCGTAGAGATGGTGTGGGGAAAGGAGTCCAAGGATGTCGAGGCATGTGAGGAAGGGTGCAGGAAACACACTAGGTGGGGAGATGTGGAGAGGACAGTTCTTAAAGGAGGGACCTCGATTGATTCCAATCTAACGATTGGCGACTCAAAGACAAGGGAGAATCAATCCGAAGGTTGCTTTTACAGGCGAGTACAGAGTTTAACCTGATACTTGGGGGTGAAATTCACACAATAATCAATGGAAAGCTCCCTATGTGCTGTGCCACCTTACGGTGTCCCAAGATGACCTCGTGCCCGAAGAATAATAATTAAGGGAAAAAACAACCACATTTTTAAAATAAAAATAAGAACGCAAAAGACAAATAAGAAAAAATACTCTTTTTTAAACAGAACTATTGTTGAATGGAACCGGCTGCCTGGAGGTTTGTTTGAGAGCCCTTTCCATATCCAATTTTAGGAGTTTTAAGAATAAGTGTAAAGCAGCCACTGGGTGATAAACTTCATTGATCAGTGATTATTATACAATTGTACTTATATTGCTCTGCCCGCAATATGTACGACATAATAAGTTGTATTGCAAAAGTGAATGATGTGTTAATGGTGCGTGGTTTTGAACAATGTATGAAATTGAAGAGTGCGTGATTATGGGCGGAGTGCGGCGTAGGACGGAGCGCTGTAGGTATGGTGTGAACTAACTCAGGCGCAAAGGTGCGGTTGGTAATCTGAAAGTGTTCACGTGTGCAATAGCATTTTGTCCCAAATCTTTTCTTCTTGTGTTTGTATGCATGTGCATGTTAGAGTGACAGTGACTAGTTGCCACCAGGACAATTGCCTAATTCCAGCAAAATTTATGTAATAATAAAAATGAATCAAAAACGTTTTGGGTTTTTTTTCATTGGTTTCGTTAGAATTCACCATTTAAAAAACATTGAACCATAATAATTATCCCAAGAGTTGGTTTGATACGCTAGAGCGATGCTATAAAGTCCCAAGAGGCGAGACTCTACTCACTAAACCGCCACGCCCCTTCCTAAAATACAATCCGAGGTATTTATGGATTTCAAGAATCGCAGGAGACCGCAAGCAGTGCAGTGGCCCCCTATCCCGTATCCACGACTTTCCCTTTCCACGGGGATTTTAGGAGGTAAACTTTACTCTTGCTTTCCAAAGGGACCTCGGATTTTGATAGCAGTGTGTATTGCACATGCCTGATCGCTCTGTGACAAGGATCATCCATCCGTCCGTTAAAGTTTTTAAACGTGAGAAAAACTATTTCTCTCGTACCTATTTCATTATTTGTCCAAGTTTTCCCCGCAATAGATGGTAGACCATCACGCTGATCGCTTACCCTTGAAACGAATCCTACAAATTATTATGATATAATATTAAAATGGATCATTTGAGGATAATTTACATTGAGTGCCTGGTGGTTAGCACCCGAGTTCTAGCATAAATTCAATTTTTAATTAGGATATGTTTTTAAAAAAAAGAGGAAGTCATTTATGCTATTAAATACGGTATTACTATTAGATTTTGGCATAAAGAAAAATATGGATAAAAACAGTAAGTTTATGCGTATTTCGTTACAGTTGTTCAATTACGATGATAATGCATCGAGAGGTTGTTTAACTATTCATCGCAGACGAGTGAATCATCCGGGACCTTTTTTTATCGAAGCTACATGTTCTCTGACTACAGTGAGTGGTTGACACAATAAAATCCCTAGTTATTTGTTTATTTGAAATGTACCAAGACCAGGAGTAAATTAATATCCCAATCGTTAGAGCTGCGCGAGAAGAATACCAGGACTAATTTTTCTTTAAAATCTAGAACATCAGTGTTCATGGTATTAGAAAGCGCTTTAAATTAAACACGTCTTCTCTCAATGGACTCGAAGATCCAGTTCCTAACACGATGAAACCCTCGACTAAAAGATACGATGCGACAAAGGGATGAGTCAAATAAAAAATTTCATACCTAGGAAATGAGGCAGTATTTTTGAAGGAAATGTTCGGCGGCAACTTCTGAAGCAGGAAACACAATCTTCGGAGATTTCTTCGCTTGTAGGAACTGCTGCTGAAAAAACAAGCCATAAATAATTGAGACTTTTAGAGCATCGTAATTGATTGCATGTAATTTGAGGAAAAAGATGACTTAAAATTATTGACAATTGCATTTGGAGACAAATGATGGAATTCGAATAGGCGATCAAATTGAAGAATGAAGGAAAATAGAGCGATAAAAAACAAAATCTGAAGCGAACGGACGCCATTCGGAATCAAAGGCAACGGTCTTTGGGTATGAGATGTAGTATCACACTCATTGGTGATGGATTGAATGGATTCTGAGGCCAAGCATGGCAGCCTATCGGAAGAGAAATTTAGGCCCTTTATCGCAGGGCCCGAGTTCAAATCTTGAGCCACTGGAAACCCCTTGATAGACAAGAAATTGTATCGTTTGGTGGATGTGCCATTTCATTACGTTTTCTTACGGACTGGTTCGAGAGGAATCTCACGCAAGGTTTGATACTGAATTGTTTCCACCATTTTTTGTGAAGGAAGGATTTTCATTTCCATAGTGAGTAAATAGGGACATTTTTTTCAAAGGCTCATTACTGAAACTGTTGCTTAAAAATAATGCATGCATTTATTAAATAACTGGAAGAATTAAGAAAATTTCGTTTTATTTCACTGAATGGGGAGTGGTAGTCCAATGGGTAAAAGGCTGGGCTACCGACCGGAGGATTCGGTTTGATTTCCGGGGACGCCTCTGAGCACCCTTAGCCGAGCGATGTGTTTTTTCGGGCATCAAACCTTGGTGGGAAACCATAAGGGGCAAAGGAACTGACCCTCCCCCCTTATTATTCCTCCCGTTAACGTGTCAATTTCACACGCCATGTAGGGTCAACTCTACCTTCATGTATTAAAATACGAGCCTTCGAATTGGTAATTGTAGTTTGGTGAAATTTCAAACTAAGCATTCTAATGAATCTAAAATTAAAAAAAACATTTCAAATACAAACACGTAAGTGAATCGATTAATAATCGTATTCTAAACGATGTCGTTAAATAGGAATGCGCTTGTTTTAGAAGAAGGCGTCCGTTTGATGTCATTACTAGCCCCACGACCCACATTACATATATATACAGGATATATAACCCTGTATATGTATTTATATTATATATTTTTATGTATGTAGGTCGCGGAAGCCCCGGGGGTAGGGCGTTGGGCTACTGACCGGAGGGTCTGGGTTTGATTCCCGGGCAAGTCTATCTGGGCACCTATAGCTCCACCCAAGCTATGTAATTTTTCGGATACCAGATCTTCCTGAGAAACCAAAACAGGAAAAGGAACTGGCACCCCTACCCTGATGATCTGTAAATTTCACACGCCGTCGGCCGTAGTACTGGGATCGTCGCCCTTAGTAGCCAACCGACCTTCGGGTTGATTACTGTGTTTATGGTTTATATTTATAATTATTTATATGTGTGTACATCACATAAATTAACATAACTATATACGATTAGGCTGCACACTGTTATAATACAGTAGTGGGACCAAAATTTGAAACAAAAAAGAAATTTTTTAAACAAAACTAAATAATGACTGCATGCAGAGCAAAAATAAAACATACACCAAAATAAGCCTCTGACAAATATGCTTTTCTTACATGCGATGAAGAACTTAAGTGTCCCTTCAAGTGCACACTTAACCTTCGGTCTGAATTCGGCACCTCACGCATAAGTCGAGAAAAATTGTTCCCGATACTTTTATATAAACCTTGTACATATGCCCACACATACGTTTCATGGTTGCCACAGTGCACTGTATCCTCACATGTGCGGCTAAACCTTTGCGCTGTAAAGATCGAGTACAAAAACATGGCACTCTACAAGCCATCGTTGTACTGTATGGCAGGGGTGATACCAAATCAGACATATCGACATCAGATTCAAGTTTTCTTAAATTCTAGTTTTCAAGAAAACATAGAAAATATTTCAAATAATGAAGGTAATGATAATAAAGGTAATTGCAAACTCAACATTTTCCCTTCTTATCCAGTCTTCAAAACTATACTGCCATTCAGTGTGTTGTGGTTCCATTATACGAGTATTCCTGTCTTCTTTGATTTTCTACCGGTAAACTTACTGCTTCCCAACCGTGACATAAATGTCTTCGTTTGTTTTATTTCCGACCATTTCCTTCTCTTTGTCCACTCCCACATATCAAAAGGCTTCCTTCCATCCATACTCATCCGCTCTCCTCCATTACCATGTGCACAACCAAGCCGCGCAATAATACGCTCCAAGGTGAAGTTTTCACTAATCTCGTCTTCACATCTTTCTTTAAGAGCCCTTTCATTAACTCCTTCTTCTTATTGAAACCTTATCCTCATGAGGTTTTTTTTTAATCCCCTTAACACTTCGCCCACCGTCTTCTGAAAAACTTTAAACGGCTGAACTCCTCTACCCGCTCAATAAACTGATTCATGTGTTACTCGGTGAAAAAAGTTCAGGCTGGGGTTAAAACATCATACATATCCGCCGGAACTAATTTTTTACGCGAAAAAAGCTTCGACTTAACTGAGCGAGTTTATCCTCCCTCAACTTACTCGCCCCATTCCGAAGAAAAATCTTTCCTCTGATCTGTCCGAATACAGACCTATTAGTCTCTTGCCTACACTATCCAAAGCTCTTGAGAAATTGGTACACGAGCAGATCTCACAGTTTCTTAGAGATGCCAATTCCTTTAATCCTCTGCAATCCGGTTTTCGTAAATCTCATAGCACCACCACAGCACTAATTAAAGTCACGGACGATATTAGATACGCCATGGACAAAAGACTGGTAATTATTATGGGTCTCCTCGACTTCAGTAAAGCCTTCGATTCTGTTGAAAAAGACATACTTATTACAAAACTTCGCACACTGAATTTCTCCCCTTCTGCCCTGTCTTGGTTCAAATCCTATCTCAACGACCGTTTTCAAAAGGTTAGCACCACCTCATCTTACTCAGAATGGATTGAAGTAACACGTGGTGTTCCTCAGGGATCCATACTTGGACCTCTACTTTTCTCCCTCTATATTAATGATATATCCACTCAACTTAAATACTGCAAATATCACTTGTACGCTGACGACTTACAAATCTATCTTCATTCTTCCACTTATGATCTTCCTACCGTGATAGAACATATAAACTCTGACCTGGACTCTCTCTCAAACTGGAGTACACTTAATTTTCTTAAAATTAATCCAAAGAAGAGCCAAGCGATCATTGTTGGGCATTCACGACTCCTCTCAAATCTCAGTTACACCGAGATTCCACCACTTCAACTACCTGACTCCATCATTCCTTACCAGAAAACAGTAAAGAATCTTGGAATAGTTCTCCACGAAACATTAACTTGGACTGAGCATGTTATTAAAACTTGTAAAACCATTTATTGTTGTCTTCACTCCCTCAAAAATATCAAAAGCCTACTATCATTTTCCCTACGCAAACACTTAATCCAGACTCTCATATTTCCTCATTTTGACTATTGCGACTCAGTATATCAAGATTTATCAGTCGAGCTATCCCTTAAACTCCAACGTGCACAAAATGCTTGTGTGAGATTCATCTTTAACCTTCAGAAAAGCGACCACGTCTCTGAGCATTACCGCGAACTTAAATGGTTACAACTCAAGCCTAGACGGAATATGCACATCCTTTTGCTTCTCTACCAAATCAGAAACTATGAAATCCCTCAATACTTATCTTGTAACTTCACACCGATTAACAGTGTGCATGATGCCAATACACGGAGAAAACATCTCTATTTAATACCTAAACACAGGACAGAAATCTATAGTAACTCTTTCCACATTACAGCCTGTAGACTTTGGAACTCCTTACCTACTGACATTAAGAATTGCCGCTCACTTACAATATTCAAGAAAAAACTCACTAAAGAGCTCCTGCTCAAACAAAACACCTCTTAGTAAATTTCCTCCTTACCGTAATTCATCTCATTCTTCTACACAGGAACCTGACCACCTTTATTTCTTACGTTCTTCCTTTCTTTTGAACTCTTAACGACTCAAAAGTAATTTCTTATTTCATCAAGTATTTCAAAAGTAATCTTTATTTTATTATTATTTTTATCATTATTTTTTAATTTATTTATTTTTCTTTTATTATTATTATATTAATTATTTATTTTATGTTATTTATGTTTCCCCCATGTATCTTGTTTTTCTTTAATGTTAATATATTTTGTTCAAATTTATTTCTGATGTATCAACTATCGCTTTGTTTACACTTGTATATGTTATTAATATCTCTTGTAATTGTGTTTACCGTCTCTATTTTAAGAGAGTAAAAATCATTCGCCTTGACCGGGATTCGTACCCGGATCCCTCGATATCCGGCCGAGTGCTTTAACCAATTAAGCTACCGAGACGTCCTCTTACACTCTGAAATTTTGGGGGCTTTAAAGGAACAAGATGTTATGACGAAATACCGTACATACAATGTCACAGGCATTCGTAGTCGTGCGCGACGCGCCACAGTCCACGATGTTAATAAAGCCAATTTAAAACACTTAGGCTGTTCATACCTTAGACAAATTTCAAGAAACTGTAACAGTAACTTTAACGGAGTCACCCGCTATGTGTGCATTATAATGCAACCATTTCAGAGCTCTACTCTCTGAAATGGTTGCATTATAATGCACACATAGCGGGTGACTCCGTTAAAGTTACTGTTACAGTTTCTTGAAATTCGTCTCTATTTTATTATTTGTATTCTTGTACATGTTTGCTATGTTCTTTATAACATTATCTGACGATGGGTTAAATGGAAGAGGGGACCTGAAGGTCTCAATTTCGCCCAAAATAAAGACCTTTATCTATCTATCTAACTTTGGTGCTTATCATAGACTTCCTGTTTATTGAGGCCCTCATTACCTTCGTTTTGTATGAATTGGATTTTATCCCTTGTCTATCCCACAGATTGTTCAAACTGTAATGCGGTTAGCGATGATTGCGATCCTTTGGTTAACAGCGGTAACTGAAGCATGATGACATCGATTTTCTGTTTGAGTACTTTTATTATGTATTTAAAATGATCGTTTTGTGGTTATAAAACCAAATAATTCACGCTTACTCTACTTGACGCTACAAGAAAAAACGCCCCGTCAACAGATGCGAATTTTGACCCAACAGCCATCCATCCTTGGGGTTATACGAGACTCTCGTACAATAGAGCAGGGCACCAAGATGGAGAGGGGGAAAGCCGGTCGCGGGCGGGACGTTTCCACCACGACTGCGGAGGCGACACTTCCTACCACCGGTTTCTTCACAGCATTCCAGCAACGCAACGCAACGATGGACGGGCAAGGGGGGAGGAGAGATCTTGGGGGTCCAAATCCGTAACTTCCAACGCTAAGTCACTTAACGGGCAAAGCGAAGAGAATCCCGAGGCCCACGAGGCGTCTCCTCGTGCACGAACCCTCGGGGCCTAGGATGTTAGTGGGGGGAAAGGATCCGACGGCGGGGTGATATCGATGATGGAAATAATAATCGACATTTATCTCCCGTCCACGTCGACCGAAACCAACTTCAAAAAGCCGTTCGCCACCTGCCGCGGCGTTTAAGCTTATTCCCGGCTCCCCTGACCCTATTCTCGCCTTTTTCTTTTCCCTTGACCGCCTCTAAGACACGTCCCCGTCGCCTCCCTCACTCACTCCCGCCCCCTCAGCCCCAACTTCTTCTTCCCATTCCTCTCCCCAAAAAAAGCACGAATTGCCCTCCACCACCAGGATTCTTCCCCCGTCTCTCCAATCCCGTCTTTGCCCACCCCCATCCAGGCGACCGTAGCGCACGACCGGCGGGGAAGCAATGCCCTCCCGTCTCCCTTCGCCGAAGCGACAGTCAGTCATCCTCTTCGCTGCAAAACGTGCCGTGACCCACTGACCGCATCATCGTCGGGAATGCATTAATATTTCATTCTCCTCTCCATCCATCCAAGCGGACCGGCTGACTCTCCTCCTCCCCAACGCCCCTTGAAACCCCTCTAGTGTGATTTGGGGGGAGACGGTGTGAAGGGTAGAACGAAGGAGGCTGTGGGGCGCAACGTGGTAACGTCGATCGAGCCCAGGGTGGAACGGAGACGTGATGGGCTCGGGAAACGATATTGCTATTCCAGAAAAAAACAGATGCCATTCCGTCGTTCGCGGAAGGGCGCGGATAGTGGCGGACGACGTAAACGAAGCGACCTTCCAACTCGGGTTTACACCTTGACGACTCAGTGTGACTGTTAACTAGACTAAAGATTAGTATTCATCAAGATATCAAGAAACGGATCAGTAAAAAAACAATGAAACATAAGTCATGAAAAACTTAAGATGGGCCAATGGTTGATACTGATATTAATGGAAAATGCATTCAAAGCAAAAAAGGGAAAAGAAAATACCCAAATACTGGTACTTCATCAGTCGAAAATCTTCAGCGAAAATATTTTTGACGCCAGAAGATATGCATCGACCTCCGGGAAATTAACGCGTGACGCGAAATTTTTAGATAGACAGATTTTGTATCCCAATAAATATGTCTCGGAACGATTTTGACATTGATTTAGTGGTATCGTGCATGCTTCGTGGCCTTTTACATATGTCAGTGCTCCACACCCCTGAACCTCAGGATAAACAATGTATCGCGCCTCGTGTAATCCCTCTTCCCCGTCTGCGGGACTCCCCATTTCCAAAACATGCCTCCCACCAAAACAACCCCTTCAACCAGTGTTATACTGTTTCCGTTCTGGCATCCCTTTCCCATCCGATAACCCTATAAAATTAAAGACGATGCAAATGGCATTTATATGGCTTTGCAAAGCCTATCAACATCCGGGTCTCAATGTCGTTCACTACTTATAGAGGGTTGAATGGATAGGTATGGAATTGTTTCATTCGGGATAGTAAGATATTTTGTTCAACCGCAAAGTATTTTGTTATTCTTGTCCTGGGTTTTGACTTACTAAGCCCTGATGACGACTTTGCAAGTTGGCACCTGGGTCATGGATGTTGTAGTATCAGTGGATAAACTAATTGTATTCTTTTCCGTTTGTGAATAATTTCCACACCCTCCCTCTCACTCCTATCCTAACTCCGTTCCCCTCTGGCCTGCCTTCTCCCTTTCCTATTTCACAACCCTTACTTTCACCCCTCCCCCACCACCCGTTCTCCCTTTCCCCCGTCCCCTTCTCTCCAACTCTCATAAACCTCACCCCCCCAGACCAGAGGTTAGTTCTACCGCATCTTCTGATAAAAATGGAGCTCAATTCCGTAGAAATTATCAAGAAATCACGTGGGAATGATCCTTTTCTGTGTCCTCATATTGTCTGTTACTGTCAAGATTTTTTATTCAACACTTCCGTGTTACTCCGGCGAAACCATACGAATATATATTATTTATTATTAGGCAACCTACCCGTTAAGGTAGGTTTTTCGATGGACAAAACCACCAAATAAATGTTTGAAACTCTAAGCAAAACCCAATCCAGCACCTACTCTACATTAGGTCTCTCTTTATCTCTGTGTACTTCTTACTTCCCTTCATCCCGTCCAACATCCCTATCCTGTTCCTGCCCTATCCTCGTTTGCCTAACATTCTCCCCTCTATTACAGTCCCACTGCCGATTAATACGCCCTTCATCCATTAGTCCTGCCTCCATCGGATTTCTATTAACAAACCCCTCTCCTCACCCACCATCTCCAGTAGTTCCTCATTTATTTTCCTTTCGGTGCATTTCACCTACTCCATTTTTCTCCACACCCACATTTCAAAAGCCTCCTATCTACGTCTATCTTACTGCTTCAGTGACCACGTTTCCGCACCGTACATCACTACGCTCCATATCAGAGTTTTTAGGAGTGTTTTCTTAACCGCCTTATCAACGTCCCTGTCATCAACTCCATCCTCCTTGTGAAAGCCTCCTTGCCTAGCGAAATTCTTCTCATTACGTCCCTACTACTTTGACCGTGTTGGTCCAAAACACTTTCGAGATACGTAAAATGCTCTACCTGCTCTATTTTTTCCACTCCTATTTTAATGCTTAGCTTATCCTCGTTCTTTATGGAAAATAACCTTTGTTTTATTAATATTCATTCTCATCCCATATCTATCGTACTGAACAACCAATTCACTCAGCAATGCTTGCAACAACTTGCCAGCATTACATACCAAAACCTGGTCATCAGCAAACCTTCCTGATTTTACGAACTTACCTCCGACTTTAACACCCACCGCCAGGTCTTCCCATGCCTCCTTAATCAATTCTTCCACACATACGTTGAACAGCACCGGTGACAATGGGCAACCCTGCCTTACCCCTCTTCCTAACACTGCCCATCCGGACTCTCCATTCCCCACTCGCACCTGAGCAGTCTGAGACATGTACAGGTTGCGGATCAGTCTCCTGTCCCTCCAATCCATTCCTATTTTCTGCAATACACGCATTAATTTTTCCCAAACGGTTTTTCGAAATCTACAAAACAGGCAAAAACGTACTGATTTTATTCTATATTCCTCTCGATTAGTGATCTCATTACTGCAATGGCATCACGCGTACGTCTTCCTAAATCCAAACTGATCATCCCCTAAGTAATCATTTGCCTTACTCTCTATCCTTTTGTTGATGATCCTGAGAACAAATTTAGCTTCGTGGGATATTAAACTAATTGTTCTGTAGTTCTCACATGACGTAGCCTTTATTTTTTTCGGAATAAGAACTAGCACTGATCTCACAAAGTCTTCCGGCTACAAACCTCTCTCCTCGCCCACAATTCCTAGGATTTCGTCATTTGTTTTCCTTTCGGTCCATTTCACCCTCTACATTCTTCTCCACACCCACATTTCAAAACCCTCCTACGTCTATGCTCCTGCTTCAGCGACCACATTTCCGCATCGTACGGTCCATATGAGAGTTTTTACGAGTCTTGTCTTAACGTCCCTACTCAGCGTCCCTGTCATCAACTCCCTCCTCCTTGTGAAAGCCTCCTTGCCTACCGCAATTCTTCTCCTTGCGTCCCTACTACTTCGACCGCGTTGGTCCAAAACACTTCCGAGATATGTAAACTGTTCTACCTCCTCTATTTTTGCCCTCATATATAAATGTCTGGCTCAGACTTTTTCTCGAAAATCTCATAACCTTCGTTTTATTTATATTGATTATCACCCCGTTTCTATCGCACAGAAATGATATCGTCGAAGTAACAAGGAAGCGTTGAATAAAAAACTTTGACAGCAACAAACAATATTAGAACACATAAATGGAACACTTATACGTAACATATACATGTATATACAGGTATGTATATATAACGTTTGAGTTATTCATAAATATATTTTATTTTGTGTTCTATTTTGCCGTCCAAATGTTATACATACACACACACACGCACACACATATATATAGATGATTTCTTCGAAGTAACACGAAGTGTTGAATAAAAAACTTAGACAGTAACACACAGCACGAGAACACATAAAAAGAACACTCACAATAATATCTTGATAATTTCGACGGACTCGAGCTCCGTCTTCTTCGGAAGATAAGATATGACTGTGGAAAAGGGTACTTGGTGCAGAGAGAGTAGGGGACGAGGGAGAGGGGAAAAACAGGTAGTGGGGGAGGGGTGAAATAGGGGAATGCGGAGGGGGAGAAAGCGGAGTGGAGAACAGGTGGTGGGAGAGTGGTGAAGGAGGAGGTTGTGGAGGGGGAAAGGGAGGCCAGAGGGGAGCGGAGATGGAATAAGGAGGATGCGGAAATAGTAACAAGCGACACAGAAAACTAACAATTCATCCACAGACACCACAGCACCATGACCAAGGCATCAACTCACCAAGTCATCATAAGGGCTTGACAAGTCAAAACTCAGGACAAGGATGACAAAATGTATGCGGATGAATAAATTGTCCCACCACCTCGCAAGAAACAAATCCACCTCCATCCACTCCAGCCCCACCCCCCATTTAGTGAACGACATTGAGACCCGGATGTTGATAGGTTTTACACAGCAATATAAATGCCAATTCCATTGGTTTTAATTTTATAGGGTTATCGGATGCGGGAAGGGATGCTAGAACGGAAACATTGTAACAGTGGTTGAAGGGGGTGTTGTGGTGGGAGGCATGTTTTGGGATGGGAAGACCCGCGGACGGGGAAGAGGGATTACATGAGGCGCGATGATTGTTCACCCTGAGGTTCAGGGGTGTAGAGCACTGGCCTATATAAAATGCCGGGCAGAGTTTGCAAGTCGGAAGATAGATTACATTCTGAGATGTGCATGAGGAGTGGGGGAAGGGCGGGAGAGAGTTTAAAGGTGGGATGGAGAGGGGTGGAGTGGTGAAAATAGGACAAGTTTTGCATCTTGCTCGCAAGCACGGAGTTGGTGTGATTCTGGGGGTGGGAGGGGATTTGGAAAGAGACTTGGTGGATTTGAGGAGATCTGATAGGTTGGCGGGCCGTTTGAAGGTAACAGAAGGGCATTTAGGAAGAAGGTTGGACGAAACGTTGTGATTTTTGAGGATGGGGTAGTCTTTGAGGATGAATTTAAGGGACTGGATGCCAGGGAAGTAGGTGGTGCAAATTGAGAGAGGGTGGGAGTCTGTGGTTGAGGGAGGATTGGGGGTGTAGGATTGTTCTAGAATTTTTTTGTGAAGGAGAGAATCTGGGTATCCCCGTTGGAGGAGGGAATGGTGAAGGTTGTTGAGGTATTTGTTGAGGGATTCGGGATGGTTGTAAATGCGGTGCCCGCGGATAGAGAGGGAGTAAGGGAGTGAGCGTTTGGTGTGGTAGGGGTGGCAGCTGTTAAAATGAAGGTATGGCTGTTTGTTAGTAGGTTTAGTATGTACGGAGGTTAGAAATTTGTTGTTAGTTAGGGAAATATTTACATCATGGAAATTGATCTGTGATGATGAGATGTTGGAAGTGAAAGAAAGAGATGAGGAATCATGAAGTTGGGAGATGAAGGAATTTAGGGAGTCTATGTTATGTGGCCAGAGTAGAAAGATGTCATCAATGTACCGAAGCCACAGAAGGGGTTTTAGAGGGTAACTGGAAAGGAATTCTCTTCCAGGACACCGAGGTGGAGGTTAGCGTATGACGGGCTGAATCTACTTCCCATGGCACAGCCCTTGATTTGGAGGTAAAAATTGTCATTAAAAGAAAAAGAGTTACGGGTGAGGATGATGTTAGAAAGGTCAATGAGAAAATCGGTGCTTGGAGATTGAGGGCTAGGGCGTTTGGAGAGGAAGTGGCGTAGGGAAGCAAGGCCTTCTTCGTGAGGAATGGTGGTGTATAGGGATGTGACGTCAATTGTGGCCATAATGATCTTGGTGTCAGAAGGGAGGGAAATTGAGTGGAGCAGATTGAGGAAGTGGTAGGCATTATACATATATATATATATATTTATAAATATATTTATAAATAAATAAATAAATGTATATATATATATATATATATAAATATATTTATAAATATATATATATATATATATATATATATATATATATGATGTAAATGGAGCTGACACTAGTAGACACAAACGCAGAAACAGAAACACATTTAAGAGGAACTCAGTGTATGTCGAATTTTCGGTGGCACATCCACCTTTCTCAAGAGAAGGAAGGAACATAACTGAGGCAAAGGAGGGCCCGGAAGCACTGGACAGAGAAAGGTATGCGAGGTGAGGGGTTTGGAGGGGTAGCGTTAAGCGCGGGATTTTTAAAAAAGGTGGGGATGATATGGAAGGTGTTGGGGCCGGAGGGGGATTTAAAATATGTGAAGTTCGGGGCAATTAGTGTCTAATATTAATGACTGGGCGCGCTTAACGTTACCCCTCCAAACCCCTCACCTCGCATACCTTTCTTCATCCAGTGCTTTCGGGCCCTCTTTTGCCTCAGTTCTGTTCCTACCTCCTCTTGAGAAAGCTGGTTGTACCACCGAAAATTCGAGACCCAGTGAGTCCCTCTTTTTGTGTTTTTGTTTCTGTGTTTGTGTCTACTAGTGTTAGTTCCATTTACATTATTGTGCACGTCCGTGGGATTTCCACAAAAGTATATATATATATATATATATATATATATATATATATATATATATATATATATATATATATATATATATATATATCTATTTCTATGTGTGAGAATAATATTTGTTCGCCGTATGGCGGGATTTTCGTGTTTGAATATGTGTTTGGCCAATGTGGCTCGTCTCTTCTTCTGGCTATGCGTGCCATGAAACCCACCGTTCCTATCCTTTATAATATCGTATGAATGCTTTTCTACTATCCTTTCCCCTTTTTGTGTGCCGTCTAATTCTCTTTTGGTGGGTGAAAAAGCTCCCTAACGCCATCTCTTGGGCAACAACTATCGGAGCACTTCGGCGGTTCATAAGATCGCAGATCTCAATGTACATATGGTTTCCTTATTAGTTGGTAGAGCATCCGCCCGGCAAGTGGAAGGCCCGTGGTTCAAATCCCGGATAAGGAAATATTTTTACATTTGTGACCTGCTCAAAGCCGCCTTCCCCACCTTTCCTGTGTTTGTCTTTTATGTGTTTTCCTATCCCCTTTCCTTATATATCTATTTTTATGTGTGAGAATAATATTTGTTCGCCGTATGGCGGGATTTTCGTGTTTGAATATATATATATATATATATTTCTATATATATAAAACCATAAACACAGCAATCAACCCGAAGGTCGGTTTAGTATGTGATGATAGAGCTCACCCATGTACTAAGCCCGACGGCGCGTGAATATTCACACAGGGGGCCAGTTCCTTTCCCTGTGCCGGTTGTGGTTTCCCAGGAAGATCTGGTGCCCGAAAAATCACGTAGCTTGGGTGGGGCTGCAGGTGCCCAGAGTGCCTTGCTCGGGAATCAAACCCAGGACCCTTCGGCTAGTAGTCCAACGCTCTACCCCTACCGCAACTCTGACTCTAATCTCCACTACCCGCAACCTATATCCCATTACTTTATACAAGATATTAAAGATAAATACCGTCCACGCAGCATCCCCAATGAAGGCACTCCTTCCTCCTTGATTGGAGCAATTCCCAGCACAACTCTTTCAATATTTCAATAACGCCAAGCCTTTCTTATAAAATTTCCCGTCACTAATATTACAGCTGAATACTGAACTTTGCCCAATTGTGTAATCTCCTCGGCAAGGCAAGAGTCCCACAAACTAATGTCCCGTATTCTAACATAATCCCAAAGAAAGTTTTACCGGCGAAATCCTTCTTCACGGTGGTACTTGTTCCCAAAGTTCCTAGCCAAAGTGTAAAGCTGTCAAAGCTCTAGCTAGAGTCCGTCCGATACGTGGTCCTCAGTTGAGATCCCCACTTAGGACTAATCCCAGATGTAATTACAGCGAGTCATTTCGGTCAAAACCTCGCCCCTTCAGTATTAATCCTTCTATCTAGCAGTCCCACCTTTACAGAATCTTCACTAGTTTTGTTTTGATAGTATTGATGACCATTCGGTTCTGGTTTGCCCAATTATGGTATCAAATTACGTCGATTGATTTGCCTACTGTGCTAAAAATAGAGATACATGTGACACCGCCACATAGAGATTCAAACATTCGTTCTTGACACGCGCGATAAGCAATCATGCGTCACAAAACACACTGAAAAATTAAATATCTGGAATACTATAGGTTGATGAATTGGTCAAATAACTACAATTAATTGCACTATTTGGAAAGACATGCATGTTCGCGAATGTTTTTGCATATGAGCTCACTTATATTTAAGTGAAAGCATTGATTAATAATTCTGTGTTTGTGGCTGGTTCCAAAACTCTCCCCGCCAGTCTCCATAGCGGACGCTTGCTTGGTATTGCGTTGGTGTAGATTTAGAGACTATTTCGTGAAATGGATTATATTGGCAGAAATGTGGGTTCTTCTATAAAAAAGATTTATAAAAATCATTAATTCGGAAAACTTCAATTCTCCTCGAAGGGAAAAGTGGAAGTATAAGAGTTATTTTCCATCATTGTATTCTTGGGAATGATAAGTGATATGGTTTCCCGTTGCCTTTCTCAATAGTGTTTTTAGCGTGACACCATCACTTAATGGCCGCCCCACTGGAGTGAGCTTTGCAGCCGCCTCACTGAGGAACAGACGCTGCGTGGACTGCCTTTCGTCTGGCTCCTAACCTTCGACCTTATCTGGCATGGGTGACCCTACCAGGAGCAATTATTATTACTCCCGTCAGCACAGCTCTAGGGGTTATCGGAACGCACAAGCCCTTTCACCACGACAAGGTTGTAATCCATCAACAAAAGGGTAGAGACTAAGGCTAATGATTACTTAGGGGATGATTATTTTTGGGTCTAGGAAGGGGAGAGGTACGCGCGATGCCATTGCAGTAATGAAATCACTAATCGAGAGGAATATAGAAAACAACCAGGACGTATTTGCCTGTTTTGTAGATTTCGAAAAAGCGTTTGATAGAGTGAATTGAGTAAAACTAATGCGTGTATTGAAGAAAATAGGAATGGATTGGAGGGACAGGAGACTGATCCGCAACCTGTACATGTCTCAGACTGCTCAGGTGCGAGTGGGGAACGGAGAGTCCGGATGGGAAGTGTTAGGAAGAGGTGTAATGCAGTCGGGTTTGTTGGGAGAAATCTTAAGGAAGCAGGACAAATGGATGAAGGGCGTATTAATCGGCAGTGGCAAACGGCGTATTAATGTTAGGCAAAGGAGGAAAGGGAAGGAACAGGATAGGGATATTGGACGGGATGAAGGGAAAAAGGAAGTACACTTAGATGCAGCAGTACTTGATGTAGAGTAGGTTACTTGATTGTTATTTGTTAGAGTAGCAAAATATTTATTTGGTAGTTGTTTCCATCATAAACCCACCTTTACCGGTAGATTACTTAATGAATAAATAATAAATGAGTTATTTTAACCTTTTATAAGTTAAGCCTGCGGTCAAGACGAGATCATCCTCAATCTGACGGTTTCTTACGTAATGACACTTTTCAGTGATTCACTGAATAATGAAGAATCCGTTGTTTTAAAATTCAGCTTCAACAATTACTCATCCTATGGAACAATAACTGATCTAGATAGGCTACAAGATGACCATAACTCAAACATAATTACTATTTAAATAAATGGATGTTTTTTTAATATAGAATTTTACAAATAGAATCCCCCAATTTCGTTAAGTTTTGTAGTTCACCGTTGTACCGCAGAAAATGAGGAATGCTTGGTAGGGAAGTCGCTTGCTAATGCTAAAAGGCAAAAATTCAGTCAACCATAAAACCGATAAATCCTGAGTTAAATTTAAACAGTGAGGAAATAATTTTAATTTAATTTCACTGAAAGGAAAGAACTCAATGAAAGATAATTCAAACTCAATGAGAAATTTTAACATCCTTAGGTACGGGGAGCTCTTTTCCTCATCACATACGAGGCGCGTTCATAAAGTAAGGCCCGTTTGGTCACAGGAAAAAATATACTCACATGAAACACATTTTATTGGCACTTTTAGTTAGCTACAAACCTACTTCACTTATCGACATAATTGCCGTTCACTTATAAGCATTTTTCGTACCGCTGCACCAGCTTCTTTAACCCCTCTGCATAGAAACTCGCCGCCTGAGGGTTGAACCAATCGACAACGCCATTCTTGAGTTCCTCTTCGGTTTCGAAACGTTGTCCACCGAATCACTGTTTCAAGTGCAAGAAGAGGAAGTGGTCGCTGGGTTTACGGTCAGGACTGTACGGTGGGTGGTTTAAAGAGTTCCCAACGACCCAAAAACTCTCGTCCACTGGAGGTTCTTTGCTCTTTGTGGTGGTCGGTGAGCATTTTCGGTACCCACCTTGCACGCAATGTGTGGTATCCGAGGTTTCAAGTAACAATATTGTAGACAGTAGTGCGTCCAAGTTGAGGAAATTGTTCAGCCAGGCCATTAATTGTCAATCGACGATCACATCGCAGTTTTTGTTCCACTTGGGAAACAATTTCATCGGTCAGAATACTGGGCCTACCACTTCGCTCTTCGTCATGGACATTTGTTCGTCCATTTTTAAAATCACAGCACCATTTTCTAACCTTTCCTTCACTCATAACTGTAGGTTTATAAACAAGGCTTTGAATTTCAGCAGCCGACAATCCTTTTGCATACAAGAATCGTATGACAGAACGCACTTCACAGCTGGCGGGATCAACGATTGTCGCGGACATTGTTGTTTGCATGCACGGACAAGCAAACGACTTCTGAAACAAAACAAATGCTGCTATAGCTTTTCAATGAATCAGTAGATGGCGCTGCAGGAGTAAAACTGTGTTCTGAAGCACCAATATTTAAATATAAGCAAACGGTACTTCCTTTAAGAATACGTTTCTTAATTGTGTTCACACTAGTTTAACCATTAGATACATTCATTAAAGTTGCTTCAATTACTGATATATCATTCTTCTATCGTATGTCAAAACAAGTACCGCTCGCAGAGTGTTGTGCCCGATGCTTCCTTCTATTCAACACGTTAACGGGCATATTAATATTACTCAATTCCTTGTAAAAGAAAGAGTGTTTGAAATGTGATCACACCAGCAAGTTGGCTCACTCAAAAACCGGTTTACACGAGGATTTGCCGCTTTTTCTCTTCATTTTTCTCATCTTTTGACTCTTTAAGTAGTTGGTATTCATATTTTCGTTACTTAATATGCTATAAATATTTTAGGGATAGCAATTTGATTTGTATTTGCATGATCTAATTGCTAACCGTGATTGTATGTTCTGCACGAATTTGGCAGATTCAATTTTTCACCACCTAATACTACAGAAGGTCTTTGTAACAATCAATCTTTCGTGCAGGCACTTGACCTCTCTTTGCGTACTACGCATACCTCGTGTGGATGCCACTCAAACCATACGCCATGAAAGTGGCTTTCAGGGTATCAACTAGATGTAGAGAATATTTACGAACGTATGCCGCCTAGTTTTAAACAACGGACTAGCCAGATAAGCATTCAAATAATCTCATAATCAGTATTTCAATCTTAGGATTGGTTTACTGAAGCCCTTCATTCTACTCTATTTTATGTCAATTCCCCCAATCCAAGAATTAGATCAGCAAATCAAAGGTTTACTATCCCAACACAATGATCGCGACGTTATAATCGGTGGAGATTTCAATGTGCCATCTATTGACTGGGGCGCATATAGTTTGAAAACGGGCGGTAAAGACAAATAAATCTGCGAATCGCTATTGAATTCTTTTAGGTTGAACTAACTGATTCAACTTGCCACTTCACAAACTAGGGACGATGATATTCTTGATTGGTTAGCAACGAATGTCTCGAAAAAGTCTTACTTATAGAAACTATAAAAGGAATTAATGAGCACAGGGCAGTAAATGCTAAGTTTTCGGTTCATGGGGTCCGAAATAAGAAGCCTAAAAGGAAAATTTACATGTTTAAAGACAGGGACTAAAAATGTATGCTCCAGATATTTTAGGCCTGCAAACGCTGACAAACGCCTCTTGTGTTTCACATTTTAGATCCAGTCACATTTTAAGTCCAATTGACCAGCAGGGTTACCAGGACTGTCTAGAAAGTAACCTCCCTCATACTATAAAAATACAGAGATACCGGAAATTTATTATTTTCAACTGAAAACTACACATCTCTACTATTTTATACATATTCACAAAAGAGATTTAAACACTTGTCATATCTCTGAACTAGTTTACGAATTACTTCCTCATAAAATTCTGCCGCCTGAGATCTCTGCAGCCAAACGATGACGTTTGCATCTTGAAGTTCCCCGTCGAGACGAACACAAAACATGAGTATCGTAACTTTTCAGTCGTATTTCCACCCAACAGAGTGGCATCAATCCATAAACTTTCTAAAGATTTCAGATACCGTGAAACGCCGGTTTTCACGAGCGTCGTCTTCAATTTGCCGGCGCTGTTCATTGTTTGCCACAGCTGGGCGGCCACTTCTGTCATCAACGTGGACATTTATGCTCACTCTTAAAGGAATGACAACACCGTCGCACAACTCTGTCACTCATCACCTTTGGTCCGTGCAGAGAACAAATTTCCCGATGATGAATGTCAGCAGCTTTGAAGTATTTTTATCAGTGACAACCTTATCACTAAAAGGACCTCACATTTGGCTGGATTTTCAATTGTATTGTTCTCTTTCACTCGCTATTGCAAACTAACGTTGCGACCTTCCAGCCACTGCCGCTAGAAACGTGCAGGCATATTGCGTGCGTTATTATAGTGACCATTCGACTACATCCACTAATTCTCACGTTACACGAAATCAGAGGTTACTTTCTGGAGAGTCCTCGTGTTTGATTGACCCGCATAAGTTAAAATCACGTCTTCATATTAGAAAATTTGATAATGCGAGTGAAATTGAAAGTCTCCTACGTACGTACTTACCACCACAAGGAATGCAAGATGTAACACAAAGAAATTTCCATTTCGAGTAACAATTGTTTGTAAGTGCTCTGTGAATATGGGCGGGTACTATGTAGGATGAAATTGTCTATTGAACGGATCCTAAAACAACCGAAGTTGTTCCTAATCACGAAGTTGGATTAATTGCCGATTTGGATAGAGTTCAGCGTAGAGGCTCTAGATTGGTAAAACGTTGTCATTATTGAACTTAGTAGCGCATCCAAAATATTAGAGCAGCTAGGGTGAGAATCACTTAATGGAGCGAAGGTTAAATTACAGATTGAAGCTCTTGCATAAATTGCAAGGACGTCTCTTCAGCAGTGATGTTGAAAATGTACACGTATTATTACCCCCATGTACTACGGCAGGAGAGATCATGTCAATAAAATTAGAGAGATTAAACGTAGAACAGAGAGATTTAAGATGTAATTTTTCCACGAACAACAGGGGATCATAATAGCATTGTCCGACCGCAGTAGGGTCACGTTCGGGTAAACATTATTCTGCTGTGCGTTCACCCCCTGCCACACACCCAAGCGATTTCTTAAGGGAAATAAATAAATAAAACCGCTAATGACTGAACGCTCACCGCAGCATTCCCGAAGTTTTCTTTCTAAGTTCGTCCTCAATCTGTCTAGGAAGAGATGTGCAGCTTAATACTATACATGTGAACGATATTTCAAACGGGTCCAATAAAATGCAAATTTAATCTCATTATGTTTAATGGAGTCCGCAATGGAAAATTAATAATTATCCTTTGATACGTGGAGTAAGGGAATGCTACTCAGACCAAGACTGATGAAACACTACTATATCTTACTTTAGTATTCATTATTTAGCTATTCTTGAATCTCTTCGTGGGAAAGGTGACATTCACCTAACGTAAAGTTCATTCAATACATTCAAGTACCTTTTATAAGAACAGGCGAGGAGCAAATATTAAAAAAAAAAGATTAAACATTTGAAAATGAAACATTTTAAAATAAAACGAAGCAATTATTTTCATTGCATACCGTAACTTGTGAAACTTGTACCAAACGCGGAGGGGAAATAGCAATGCCATTAGTCTTCTATTAATATTTCAAGAGAAAATCAAATACATCGATATTGCCAATGTAAACGTGAATGGAAGAACACATTTTTAAATAAAACTGGTCCAATAAACAAAAAAGCAATATACATTCCATTATTCTACATACTAACAAGTAATAGACACAGATTCAGCAAGAGAGCATCCCACCTTTTTTTATTGTTTTTGGCCAAACGTGTGACATTCACGCAATGATGCACGTACGATAAGCTCTTTCAAGTAACATCGTTGAGGTTCTGAATCTTGATTTTATTTCCGCTGCGAATTGTGCGTGGGACCTGCACGTATTTTAATGTTGGAGTCTAATTTCTCTCGCGCTATCCGAGTCTTACCTGCGTATAGAATGTGGGGTCCTAATAATTCCTTCGGTGTCAGGATGAAACTAGAAACTCGAGACTTGTAAATTTTTAAAGGCCTTAAACCTTGCTCGCTACCCTTGCGTTTGGACGGATCCCATTCGAATTTCTCTGATTGACGCTTTCCTTCAGTTTTACCTTCTTTCCGGGAATTAATTTTCGGCGATAAATGCACAGCCTGACTTCATTATTTGATTCCAATATTCAGTACTTTCTCCGATGGAGTCTAGACGACTGCAGCTTGCTTTAAATGTGGCAAAACCAATGCGGAAGCGGCGGGCATCAATACTAATAATTACAGAAATTTACAGATATCTTGAGTTTGCTTGTAACACAGTAACGCCATCTCCTGGGCAATGAATCGGAGCATTTTTTGCGATTTATAAGATCGCAGATTTCATTGTAAAGTACATTTTCTCGATAGCTCAAGTGGTTAGAGCACCCGCCCGGCAAGTGGAGAGATCCGGTGTTCAAGTCCCGGTCGAGAAAAATATTTTTACATTTGCGATCTGCTCACATCCGCCTTCCCCACCTCTCTTGTGTTTGTCCTTTATGTGTGTTCCTTTCCCATTTCCTTAACTCTACTTCTATGTGAATGAATATTTGTTCGCCGTATGGCGGGATTTCGTGTTTGAATGAGGATTTGGCCAATGTGGCTCGTCTCTTCTTCTGGCTATGCGTGCCAAGAAACGCACCGTTCCTATCCTTTATGATGTTGAATGCTTGCTAACCTACTGTCCTTACTCTTCTTGTGCTTGTATATTTTTCCTTTGGTGGGTGTAACGGCTCCCTAACGCCATCTCTTGGCTAATGAATCGGAGCACTTTGGCGCTTTATAAGATCGCAGATTTCATCGTAAAGTACATTTTCTCGATAGCTCAAGTGGTTAGAGCACCCGCCCGGCAAGTGGAGAGATCCGGTGTTCAAATCCCAGACGAGAAAAATACTTTTTCATTAGTGGTCTGCCTGAAACCGCCTTCCCCACCTCTACTGTGTTCGTCCTTTATGTGTGTTCCTTTCCTCTTTCCTTGTCTCTATTTCTATGTGATTGAATATATATATATATATATATATATATATATATATATATATATATATATATATATATACATACTTCAGTACACATCAAAGACACTAACCATCAACAATATTTACACTATACTAGTAGTCATCCTTCTCATACCAAACGCTCAATTCCCAACTCTCTCTCTATCCGCGGACATCGGATTTGCAACACCACAGCTACCCTCAACAAATACCTCTACAATCTACACCATGCACTCCACAAACGCGGTTACCCAGAAAAGCTCCTACAGGATAAAATCTACCGCTCCACCCGACCACACACACCACAGAATGACAACCCCACATCTGACGCTGGACTCAACCTTTGCACAACCTATTTCCCCGGATCCCACAGACTGAAAACCATTCTCAAGGAACTTTATCCTATATTACATGACAATGACGCGACCACATCCTTACTGCCCCAATGCCCCTCTGTCGCTTACAGACGACCAGCCAACCTCAGAAACCTTCTGAGATCCACCAACCCTTTGACACCCCGCCCTGACAAATTTCCACATATTTCCCCTACCTGCAATCGCCCCCGATGTAAAACATGTCTCCTAATCAGATCTGCTCCCCTCTCCCCACATCTCCTCATTGTCCCTTCACCCCGTTCCCACGCTAATTGCCTCTCAAAAAATATTATGTATCTCTTGTCGTGCAAACAATGCACCACATTCTACATAGGCGAATGCATTACCTCATTATCCATCCGAATGAACAATCACCGTTACTCATGTAATTCTGCTTCACTCTCTTCTCTTCCTATCCCTTTACACGCAAGTTCACACAACCTATCATTTGACGAATGCTTTTCCTTAACAGTTCTAGAATCCCTACCCGATTCAGCACCAACATAGAGGTGAGAACTCGCGAATCCGCATACATCCTATATTTCCGATCCTTTAAAATTCCCACCCTTAACCGCCATCTTTAATTTCTTTCCCAACAGTCCCTAAACCTTCCGCCCCCCCTCTCCTCCCCAGGCTCTCTTCCCTCAAAACCTCTCAGTCTGACCTGAAGAAGGCCTCGGAGTAGGCCGAAAGCTTACTACCTTGATCAAAACGTTCCCGGAATTTATTCAGAAAATTAAAAATACAAGTTTATTCATCTAAATCTATATTGTCCCCTTCAAAGTAATCCCCATCGACTGCAAAACACTTATGCCAGCGCTTGATCCAATCCTCGAAACATTTTTTATATTCGGTTTTCGGTATGTCCATCAGCGCTTCCTGCGATTTTTCCATTACTTCCTCTCGGCTGCTAAAACGCGTTCCCCGTAATGGTTTTTTAACTCGATTGAACAGAAAGAAGTCACAGGGAGCCAAATCAGGTGAATTCGGTGGCTGTTGGATGGTATTTGTTGCATTTTTCGTCAAAAAATTACGAATAATGATAGCACTGTGCAACGGTCTCGACGCACTGTGCGACGATTTCTGGTCTCTTTCGGCGAATTGCTTCACGCAAACGTCTCATAACGCCCAAATAATACTCTTTGTTTACTGTCTGGCCTTCTGGCAAAAATTCATGATGCACTACACCGTTGTAATCCATGAAAACCGTCAGCATTGCCTTCTTTTTTGACTGAAAACGACGTGGTTTTTTTGGTCTCGGCTCATTTGGTGAACGCCATTCACTTGCCTGATGTCTGGATTGCGTGTCGTACTCATAAACCCACGTCTCGTCTCCAGTAATGATCCTTTTGATGAATGTGGGATCGGATTCAGCCTCGCAAATCATGTCTTTTGCGACGTCAACACGGTCTCTTTTTTTGCATGAAATTGAGGTCTTTTGGCACCAACTTTGCTGCTACACGACGGAAACCCAAATCATTAACCACAATGTCTTGGGCGGATCCATAGGCAATGTTCAAGTCCTCCGCTATTTCTCTGATGGTTAATTTGCGGTTATTGACCAACATTTCTTTTACTTTATCAATTTTTTCACCGAATTTCGATGTCGATGGTCTGCCACTGCGTTCATCATCTTCGATTGACTCACGACCACTTCTGAACCGCTCGTGCCACTGGTAAACGACCGTTTTTTTTAGAGAATCGTTGCCGAAACACTTTTCCAACATTTCCAACGTCCGTGCGCCACTAAATCCGTTTTTTACGCAAAATTTAATACAAGTTCGTTGTTGCAAATTTAAATCCATTTCTGCAATTGTAAAAAATCGCCAACACACACAGAGATAGATGTACTCTTGGCTACGTAACTTTTGCAAATGTCAAGTTATGACACTAAGATTTAAAGGGAATATCAACAACAGATGTACCAATTTAACAAAAAAAAACAGAACTCAAATCGGAACGATGGGAGCGCCACACGGTGGTTATTCCGGGAACGTTTTGATCAAGGTAGTAAATCATCTACAGTGTGAGTGTCCTTTTACGTGTTATGTTATATTCTGTGTTCTATTGTGCCGTCCAAAAGTTATATATATGTATGTATGTATGTATATATATATGTATATATATGTATATTATATATATATTTATATGTTATATATATTTTCATTCGCATGGAAATAGATTTAAGTGAAAGGGATAGGAAAAAAAGGACGATGACAAGAGAGGTGGGGAAGGCAGAAAATAGCAGATTACAAACGGAAAAATATTTTCTTATTTATTTGAATAGTGCCATATAACGATTTAATTAAACACATCAATTGTTGCATGAGGCATGTAGGCGTACATTTGTGTGAGTGAACGTGAGTTTGTGAACATGAGTTAATGTATATTCAGATGCATTTATCAACTCATATTTTCGCATGCATGTTTGTTGCCTAACAGCAACCACCACGCGGCGCCTTGCTTTGCATGTATAGTGTTGTAAAATGTAGTTGAATGTCCTCCCAATACTCTCAAATTTCAATTGAAAACATTTAAAGGCGTGATTTTTGGGGACAAGGACCTTTCAGGGAAATAGTGGACGGAACTTGTCCCTCCAAACCTTTGACGCGTGGATGTCATTCGCCGAGGGGCAAAATAGAAACCAGCGAGGCCTTTCCTCGACCTTTCAGCCCCTCTTGGGTCCCTTGCCGCGCTTTCATTTGCTTCTCCATCGCATTCCCCCGTCCAAAAAGAAACGCGCGCTCTTCTCCACGACGGAGGATCCGCATGTTGTTATAACGTGTGCGCTCGCTTCGCTAAAGGCCGCAGTTGGAATGGAACGAAATATCAGAGGGGATTGCATCGGCTGAGGGGCGGATTTGTACAACAACAGTTTGCAGACCCGTGCACCCGTGGGGTACTCGTTATGGAGATAATCCCCCAGGGGGTCGCGCGAAATAAACCGTAAAGATTTAAAACAAACGTCCAGCACGTCCCGCTTCTTCCCCGGCTCGTCCGGAACCCAAAGAGTGCGACGATGGGGAGAGAATGAGAGTGGGGGCAGGGAAGAGAGAAGGTAACGCTCGTACGAACCCAATGGGTGGAGGGGGAGAGCGGGCCACGCCGTGGGAAGGGAAAAATTGACGGTAACACATGTGTTAATATGGATGCTGGATGTGGGGAGAAGTGGCGGAGGCGGGCGGGGAGGGAAGGAAGGGTATTTGCAGCCGCGCAGTGGGGGCGAAGGGAGAGCGCCGGGGAGGGAGGGTGAAACGGGAGGGGAAGGCGGGGTGGAAGGATTGGAGACGGAAGGCGACCTCCCCCTTGAACACACGACGTCTTGGGTGGTCCCGGTGCTCAGCAAAAGCAGAGAGCGGGAGAGTGGGTCGGGGCGGAGGGCGGGGATGGAGGGAGAACGGGGAAAGAGATAAGGCAGGGGTGGTTGGGGAGAAGGATCCCGGGTGGCGAGGAGGGCGGGAAATGAAAGCAGATGTACGAGACGGCTCCCTTCATATGTTTTCCTTCCCTCCTCCGCTGTCACGATGTGTACAATACACATTCACACGCGCGAGCGCACGCACACACACGCACGAACGCACGCATGAATTCCACGCTCCCTTCCCCTACCTAGTCCTCCGACGGATTCCTTTTTTTTTTCTTTTTTCTGGGAAATAGTGATGCAGACAAAAAAGAAACTTATTTTTAAAATTAACTATCGTTTCCACATGTGCGCAAATTACCCTGGCGGCCACCGCCGTGGATTTGGTGCGGAGTGGAGTAGGTTGTGAGTCTGGCGCGTGAATATAAGGGAAGGACGTGACGTGCACGGTGATGAAATAACAGCGCGAGTGACATTGGGAGCAGCGCCCTTGACAATTTATCACATTGGCTCTCATTATTTCCACCTGGGTCGTTCAAGTCCATCACTCATTCCGTGCAATCAGGTCTACTTTTTTATATTGCACAGACGGCACTTTTTAAACAATTCTTATACATTTACGCAGTATTTCAAAACTTGATATATAAATCTTGAGTAAAAACTTTCATCTGATCAAACAGTACATGTTTCATTTTCAAATTCGAACCTCCATAATATATATTCTCCGTTTGATATCGAGTATCGCCGAGTTCAGCATTGCAAAAGTCATTAAAGCTCCTCAATTTTTTATATACACTATACATGTCTACATGTTTATACACCGAAACCTCACAGATCCTTCTTTTACGGACGAGATAGTCTAGCTCGTCCTTGCATAGTACTGGGATTAAATTATAGCTCATCACTTTGGATAATCAGAGTTTTAGTTTTAGAATTGTTAATATACCGGATCTATTTAGAATATGCTGCTAGTATTTGGGATATCCATGAATTGGAATCGATTGCCTTACGCTAAGCTCGCGTTCAGCACAGAGGAGCGCGAATTGTAAAATGATGTTTTGATAAACTTAGTGGCGTACCTATATCATTAGACAAAATAGATCGAGTAACAGACATTGAGCGTAAGTTTAATTACAGATTAAAACTCTCACAAAAAAGGAAGGAGATGTTCATAGAGATGGTGTTGAAGTGTGTTATTGTTCCCATCATACTACGGTAGGAGAGATCATGTCAATAAGATTATAGAGATATTAATTGTAGAACGGACATATTTTAGGTGTCATTTTTCTCATGCATAACAAAGTATCAGAATAACGGAGGGCAAGGGGGTAACATTTTATTTCTTTTTTCATTCTAACTAGCGTAGAATGATGTCTTTATCTTAGCCTTACTTCATTGTCCTTCTTGTAACTAGCAACTCGTCTCCTATGTGTAGAGAAATACGTATATCACATTTGGATACCGTGGTCCATCTACCAGTATTTATCATTTTCTATATTAATTGAATAAATTTACATTTATATGATGTAACTAAAAATTAAGAAAAAACTTAATTTTTGAAATTTCATTTCTGATATTGAATCACCTCCTTCCACACATCATATTTGTCGTATAAAATGAATTTGACGAGGGAAATCTAAGTTAAGCCTTCCCTTTTGCTCCCATTAATGAGTGACAATTCACCATATTTTTTATCGCCATTTTTGATTGAATTTGGATACAAAATAAAGGCTCGAATTTTTTTATTATTCGTTCAGATGATAATTTTTATTCTCGTTAACTACAATGAGAATGAAAATCAGTAATATCCACCTGCTCTCGCTACTGCTTAAGCGTTCCGTCTTTGACCAGTGGCATTGTCATATATTCGTGTATTAGTCCTATGTGTCCTATTCGAAGGAAATTGACCTCGTAGAAAGGTTGCCATGCATGTCAGGATTAGCCGGGCAGAAATAGTTGTTCGCACCAAACGAACGTTCACATTACTCAAGACTCTTCGCTGACGATTACATTACCCAGAGACGAATGGAGCTATTAGACAACCGTCTGATAATCCAAAATGATATTGATCGCCTCGCCGTATTTTATAGTGTTGTAACAAATAGTGTGGGCATTAACAAAAGAATACAGATAGATAACTGCTTCAAATAAAAAGGAAGTGAAACAGAATATTTATCATCTCTTTAGAGATATAATCATGCGTAACAGTAGTTGTAAATATTCAGACGTTTACTTAATAGGAAACTTGGATGTGGAGTTCAAGTGAACGACGTGACGGCATTTAAGTATTTTATTGGGTCATGAAGAATTGAAAAGGAAGCGGCAAAGCCTCAAATGAAAAAGCTTGTATGCTTCTGATTATGCTTATATGGTCTGGTTATGGTATGAGGTGGGACACATTAAAAAGATAGAAAAAGTACACAAAAAAGGCAGCCGAATACGTACTTGGTAGGTTCAAAAGCTCAGATGTCTTTCCGGACATATTGGTTGCTATGAAATGGGTGAGTTTGAAAAGTAAGAGGTATAGGTTAGATGCGATGCATAGGGCAGTTCAAGATGACGAAGTGTGGGAAGATTTAAGCAAGGAAAAAAAAACAAATTATAATGAGAAAAACGACTACATTTCCAAGAAATAACAATAATAGCAATAAAAAACAAACAAAAAGTTTTCAGTTTTATATAGAAGTGTTATTGAATGGAACCAGCTACCTGGAGGGTTGTTTTAGCAATTTACATCAAACGTTAGGATTTTAAGAATACGAGTAAGGCAACCACCGGGCTAGGGACCGGGATAAAATGTTACAATGTCTGCGTGCAAAATTGGTCCTTAAGTGATGTGGACGGCGTGAAAATTTGGGCTGTGATAGCGATTGATATTTGATGGCGGGCGATTTAGGACGGGGTGTAATGTTGCTGGCCTACATGTGATGTACTTACTTCGTATTGTCCTTGATTGTAAGTTTTTTAATTATCGCTTTTGTTATTACTCTGGGTACCCGAGCCTTTACTTGTTCGTGATCTTTAATAAGTATAGACTGGAGCCTAAGGTTGAACGTAATAACCAAGCATAAAATTTGGAATTTCCGTCGAGGAATTGGTTTCCCAGATTTAGAGATCGAAGCACTCACTTTGAAAGTTATGATTCTTCCTTGCTAAGAGTGCTCCTGGATATTCGAAGAACTATTCTACATGGGGGCGATGTTGGCGGGGGTGTGGGAAGGCGGGATCTCCCAAAGTTCCGCTACGCTGAAGCGTTTCTCGCCGACGCGCCGTGACGTTTTTGCTCTTAAGCGATGGCGATTCACTGCGTCGTGCATACCACGAAGCAACAACACCACGAACCATTGGGCTTGAAAGCGCGAAAAGCTTGGTCCTGGAATCACTTATTAGTTCACAAAAAAAACGACATTGGTCCTATGATGATTAGCTGATTTCACGGGATGAAATAGAAAATCAGATTTGATCAAATTTTTGATAAATGCGCGCGAATTTACGGTTGTACACACTCAAACTATAGGGGTGGTTTGAGTGAGGGTAGAGCTCACCCCAAAATATACCCTGCGTTTGAAAATCGTTCCTTCAGGGTTAAAGATTCGGTTCTATCCCCTACACTACAGTCTGCGTCCATCCAACCTGCCTTAAAAAGGTAGACTTCCAAAAAAATATATTTAAAGCTCTACTCGAACACACTGACATCGAAATGTAAATAAATACTGAACGCCGACTTTCAGCTTCTCAACGGCCATTTATATATCCATTGGAGCTAGGTAAACTTGTGTACTGGTGAGGGGATAAGGTTGATTTTGTCTTGTGGGTTGCGTAAAAAATGAAGCAAAGCGCAACTGTTCAAGCAACAACACATTTAAAGAACACATTTGAATTTCCTTGCAAACTCTCGTGATTTTATTACCTTCAGTACCATTCAGAGGCAAAGAAAAAACACCCAACAAAACCAGACTAAAGTTATGATTCATCCTTTAACGCGATGCATCAAATTTATTTTTGACACAACAGATAATTTTCATCCATTCATTGGGCATGGTATTTTTCTTTCTAGATAACATGGGGCTATAATTGGGGATGATCTGTCTTCAGTCATTGACTGAGAAATATAGTATTACCAGCTTATTAAGTTTATTTAAATGAAACATACCAACTTTGTTACACTACATTTTCCCAATGGCATCTGGATATCACGTATTCTGGAGGAAGTATTCGTCCGCCTGGCCCTTGGCTAACTATAATCCTGAACATAATGAGGGTATTTCCACAGTCACACGCTACGCAGTGTTTCCATTTATCAAAATAAAACTCCTCGAACCTGAACTGTATTTCACATTCTGTAATGTAAAGTAAACTTGTAAGCCACCTTTGAGGTGTGTGGCAGGGGGTGATTCCGCAACATTCTCACCACACCCAGCAGATCAATGTTGAATGTTTTTTAAATGTTATCTGCCGATACAAATACACCCGTACTCCAATATTTGGATCTACAACAGCACAATGCCCCGAAAGCCGCCGAAAGGGTGTGTGGCGTGAGGTGCTAGGGTAACACCCATTAATCTAGAAGCATTATTAGTTCATGCATACTTTTGAATATTTGTATACGTTAGGTAAAGAATAACAACGCTTGTGCACATCCATGAGTGCACATGCATAATGCAACAATTTGTGTGATTGTCTAAATCACACAAATAGTGATCTTTAATATAATCGGCTGCTTGCGTCCGATTTTGTTATAATTGCGTATCGTGTGAATGGAGAACGAGTACTTTTTTCTAAATTAGTGAGGTAGCCTCTCTCTTAATTAACCCTGGTGGTAGAACCTACAAATATAATTTCGCGCCGTAATAATTACCTCGGTGCCTCATGGAAACTCAAGTACACTGTACCATTGCAAAAATCTTAAAGCCTTCCCTACTCCCTTCGTAAATTAAGCGGCTCTCAACGTAAATCCCTCTCGCCATCCCGTCACCGTTACTCTCTCCTCGAAGCAATTTTTCTCAAACCCAGTGGGCTTTCCTTTAAACTTTTCCAATTCCTTTATTAATGTTTTCTTCACGGATCCCAGATACTTGCCTCGTATTCTAATTGTGTCACAACTGAAGCTTAGTAACACATTTCTCATACTTTTTTGTTACATTTTCTTCACAAGACCCAATAAATGAAACGTGGCTTCTTTAAGGCTGCCCCGCATATTTTTCCGACGTGCGTCCCTCAGAATAGGGTTGTCTGTGCTATACAATACACAAGTACTAGTATTTGACCTGTTCTGAGATGCCTAAATCAATTGGGTCTATTTTATAACTAAAGCCTTGTTTATAAAAAGAGACGTTTCAGGCGTGATATGGTGGATATCATGATTAATTAAAAATTGCTGGAATTAAATTAATGGAAAATTGCCAATTTTAATTAATAACGTCTTGTTTTCAAGAGGTTTTCTCGGGTTTCCCGCCGGGTCAGGTTGATGAAGTGCACCGACGGACGTTTCGAAGGCTGACTCTGCCATCGTCTTCAGGGTGAAAGACATGGCAGAGTCAGCCTTCGAAACGTCCGTCGGTGCACTTCATCAACCTGACCCGGCGGGAAACCCGAGAAAACTTCTTGAATACCATACGCCGGGAAAACCTGAGTTCCTTCATGACGTCTTGTTTATATTTTTTTGTTTTCTTTATTGGAAATAGTAATGAACCAGGGATGAATAACGAAATTGTTCAATGATTTAATAAATGGAGTCAGTTTTTGCAACAGCTCCATTCACTACGGTATCTAACTATAAAACATCACTGAACGCATGTGATACGTGAGGCTAATGAGAAGAAAAATTAAGTACGCGTTGCATAACAATGACAACGTAGGTAGCAGGCTACTTACGTAGAACCCATCGCAATAGTTTTCTGCCCTCGTGGTCCCTCGGGAAAAAAGCACCTTTAATCTGTCGGTTTCTCATATTTCTTTCTCTAATCCTATTTTCATGATCAATCCAACTTTAGCTCGACTTGACAAATAATACGCTCCGTAAGGGGTGACTTCTACGTAATCCTCTCTCGGCATCATATACATGTATGCACGCACCCCGGAATAATTGCATAAGTTGGAATAGCCCCGGTAGATTCAACAAATCTATGAATACGCATGGAGCCTTTTAACAAAACTATTCATCCTACCCTCAATTTCACCGGTTCCATTAAAGTTTTTTTTATGGTAATCTACCGGTTAAGGTAGGTTTTTGGATGGACACAACTATCAAATAATTAAAACAGTTTCTGGCGTAACTTGGTGGAAAATCTTCATACTGACTTTTAATAATCAAACTACTTTACTTTTCCACATAAACTTTTTAATTTTTACAACCCAGGTTTCGTTATAGCATAACATCATCAGGTAAAAATAACTGACTGACTGATGCTTAAGTACTGCGCCGTTTGGCGCATTTTATACCGATACCCAGCTATGCTGATAAACGGTTGTGTGATATAGGTGGCTTAAGGGCGAAATTAAGCTAACGAGTATACTATTTGGTGATTATTAGGATTCATTTAGACTTGTTTTTGCACGTTTGTATTTAAAATGGGGATTATCAGAATAGTCCCATAATGGTTCTATGAGAGGGTTACCAGTATTTCCTATTGATTGCTGAAATGACAGGGCTAGGTCTCTTAGATAGGTTGGTAGGTTTGGTATTTTGAGGTCCTTGAGAATGTCTGAGTTTCGGACGAACCAAGGGGCGTTAGTAAGAGTTCGCAAGATTTTATTTTGAAAGCGTGTCAGTTTGTTCAGGTTTTTTGCAGCTACTGATCCCCAGGCTGGATAACCGTAGGTTAAGATAGGTCGTATCATGGATCTGAACAGAAGTACCTTAGTAAGAAGACGGAGGGGACTCGTGCGCTTTATGAGGGGATAGATTGAGAAAAAGGCCGCGCTGGCCTTGTTAAGTGCATATTGGGTGTGTGCTTGCCAAGTGAGTTACTTGTCCAGTTGTACACCAAGAAATTTGGCAGATGATGCCTGGGGGATCTTTTCCTTGCCGTAGTAAATGGGGGTGTTGTTAGGTTTCTTCCATTTTATGGCGTAATTGACGTTGATGCATTTTGTTGGGTTTAAGGTAAGTTTCCACTTGCTCATCCAGTTTTCTATGCTGTCTAAGTGTTCTTGGATATTTTCTGCAGCATGATTTGGATCGAAGGAAGTTGATGCTATAGCGGTGTCATCCGCATAGAGGTAGCTTTCAGTTTTTGGGTGTGAGGGGAGATCGTTAATGAAAAAGTTAAAAAGAACGGGTGATAGAATGGCTCCTTGAGGGACGCCTGCTGTGATGGATCGGGTAGTTGATCTGGCATTGTTAACAGCTACAAAGAAAGTGCGGTTAGTAAGAAAAGAGTGGATGATCTTAGTTAGATATATTGATATATCAGTTTTGAGCAGTTTATGTATCAGGCCAGCGTGCCTGACCTTGTCAAGGGCTCTTTGGAGATCAAGGAAGGCTACTTGGGTGTGCTTGTGAATGTTGAAGCCGAAAGTGATCTAGGTAAAAATAACTGACTGACTGATGCTTAAGCACTGCGCCGTTTGGTGCATTTTACACCAATATCCAGGACAAGTCCAACACCGTATATATACATATCTCTGGGCGGAGGGGAAGAGGAAGGAGGAAAAAAAGGATTGGTTGAGCTATGAAGAGGGGGGCTAAAAGTCTATGGTTTGAGGCGTAGAAGGAGGGTTGGTAATATTGACAAATTAGCAATAATTGGATAATTAGATTAGATAAAAACCAATTAGATAATTAGCTGGAAGGATATGGTCAATACAATGTTGCAAAAAGCCCGCCTGTAATCAGATTAGTAGGCAGAGGATTAGGGAAATGATTATTATGAACTGGGAGAATGGCACTTAGTAATTAGTTAGGTGACTCAGTAGCGGGTTGGGAGGAGTCGCTACATTGTTGAAAAAGTCTCACTTGGCTTCAGGTGAGCTGGCAAGGGGTGAGGGAAAAAACAATAACGGGGAATGTGAAGGGTAAAGAAAATCGTTGGTCAAAACATCTTCCCCGTAATTCGTGTGTTGAAGGATTTCCAACTGCTCCAGCGTATCAAGACGGTACCCTTTCTTCTCAAAATGTAAAAATTCGGGAGTAAAATCGCTGGTGTGGCCACAATCTCTCAAGTGCTTGCCGAATAGTGATGCGGAGATGTTATTTTTAAAACAAGCTCGGTGTTCCTTTATATACGGTGTTGGACTTGTTTATTTTTACCTGATGATGTTATGCTATAACGAAACCTGTGCTGTAAAAATTAAAAAGTTTATGTGGAAAAGTAAAGTGGTTTGATTATTAAAAGTCAGTATCAAATAATTATTATATAACTCCAAACAAAACCCAATACAGCAACCTAATCTACATCAGGTCCCTCTTCATCTCTGTGTACCTCCTTCCTCCCTTCATCCCATCCAACATCCCTATCCTGTTCCTGCCCTTTCCTCGTTTGCTCAATATTCTCCCCTCTATTACCTTCTTCAACATTCCACTACCGCTCAATACGCCTTTCATCTATTTTTCCTGCCTCCATACGATTTCTCTCAACAAACCCCTCTCCTCACCCACCATCTCCAGTACTTCCTCATTTATTTTCCTTTCGGTCCATTTCACCTTCTCCATTCTTCTCCACACCCACATTTCAAAAGCCTCCAATCTACGTCTATCCTCCTGCTTCAGCGACCACGTTTCCGCGCCGTACATAGCTACGCTTCATATCAGTTTTTTCGAGTATTTTCTTAACATCCCTACTCAACGTCCCCGTCATCAACTCCCTCCTCCTTGAGAAAGCCTCCTTGCCTAGCGCAATTCTTCTCCTTACGTCCCTACTACTTTGACCGTGTTGGTCCAAAACACTTCCGAGATATGTAAACTGTTCTACCTACTCTATTTTTCCCCTCCTATTTTTATGTTTAGCTTAGCCTTTTTCTTTCTGGAAAATCTGGAAAACCTTTGTTTTATTAATATTGATTCTCATCCCATATCTATCGCACTGAACCTCCAATTCACTCAGCAATGCTTGCAACCCCTGGTCTGACTGAGGAACTAATGCTTGGTCTTGTGTTCATCATTTTTCATGGGAATAAAACCTGTAATTGAGGTGGTTTCCCGTTGCCTTCCTCAATAGTGTTTTTAACGTGACACCATCACTTAATGGCCGCCCCACTTGGGTCAGACGCCTTTGCAGCCGCCTCACTGAGGAACAGACGCTGCGTGGACTACATTTCGTCTGGCTCCTAACCTTCGACCCATCTGGCATGAGTGACCCTTCCAGGAGCAATTATTATTACTCCCGCCAGCACAGCTCTAGGGGTCATCGGAACACACAAGCCCTTCCACCACGTCAAGGCTGTAGTCCATGGGGGCCATTAGAGTTGTGCTTCCGCAAATTAAGTCAGTTGGATCCCCAAATTTAAGGCCATTTCTGCGTCATGATACATATTCATGACAACTTAACACGAGTCTTTCGACTAAATTGCTAAATTCTAAAGGATTCAATCATTCCACTACTGACGTGGCAGCGGGTAGAACGGCGTGATCAAAGCGAAGACCCACGGGCCCTTCTCTTCATTACATTCTCGGCCCGAAAATTATTTCAATATGATATTTTAATGGTTTAAGACGCGGTATTAATCTTGATGGGAGAGTTGATTGCGTTAAATAACCACTTATCCAAACGGAAAAGATCAGTAATAAATAGACCCTATCTACACGAGATAATCGCGAGGAAAACGGAGGTGCATGCAAAATAACCGCCATTAACCACGCCATTGGATTCCAACACCTCCACCCTAACACTTCACAAACTCTTTTGTAGTAACCGCCTCTTGGTTGTGAGTTCTGTGCCTGTACAACGCTTAAGTATCGCTAAAAATATGAAAAAATTGAAGATAATACGTAAAACAGTCGACCTCACAATGAAGTAAAAAAAAACAATGTATCTTTCCACGAATTTTTTTATTAGGTACGAATAGTTTCAACGCATCGGCGTTATCCTCAGGACGCCGATGCGTTGAAACTAGTCGCACCTAATAAAAAATGGGTGGAAAAATACATTGGTTTTACTTCAGTGATAATGGATTTCCAACTAATTTAAGCCTGAATACATCGCGCATGAAGTCGAACTCACTTTTGATAGCACATTAAAAATACAATCGACCCATAATGCAATTTTCATACATGTTTCGGCTTTGTAGCACTTGAATTAAGTATCAAAAAAAAGAAGAATCAGTCGAGAGAAAATCGGATATAAAGTTCAATGTCCAACCGATCGGTGAGGTTTTTGGTCAAGTCAAACTATCTCTTAAACTTATTGTATGAGTAGTAGGTGGATGCCGGTGGACGGCTACTTCAACAGAATCTTCGGCTGTTATGCACCAAAATGCAAGAATTTAAAATCGTAAAAAATTCGCCTTGACTTGGATCGACTCATGATCCAATCCAACTGCGCTACCAAGGTGTCCTTTCGTAAGGTAACATGACGACTTGGTAGCTTAATAGTTTAAAATATTCGGCCCTGACATGGAGGAGATACGGGTTCGAGTCCCAGGCCAAGGCGAATGATTTTTATCCGGTGAAATTTCAGTATCTCTTATAAAATATCTTCGTGTATTAAGTTCTCGGGAATGCATCCGATTTATCCGGTTAGCCCAAAATATATTTCAAAACACCAATCAATTTTAAAATATCGCCTGCTGGACTGGAAAACAACATCGAGAAGGGATATATATCGTGATTGAACAAGTCAAATTTCGCTTCAGCTTCAGAAAAAAACGTTTAATGCTAATTTTCATGGAATTTCATTTCATTTCAACCAACCCGCTTTGCTTCCAAATTTGCAAGGCATCCATCCTCTTTTGGTAAATTCAAAGATTTAATTTTTAGGAACACCGTTCATCTTGAAGAATAGGTTATCGTATTCCTTGAATTTTAATTAATAAATGTATTTTTTATCTGAAGTAAATATTTATAAATTTATTAAAAAACAGATAAGGCCCACTTTATCAAATTACAGTGTGTTTAATTAGGAGGTATTATTTATTAAATATTATGAAATCAACCATTTTGATAACAGTGTAAATCTGTCACAGAGGAAGAGAGAATCTTAAGACATATCACATAAGACAATCACGAAAGTAGAGCAGGTGGAATCCTTTTTCTACCTGAGCATCAGCATAGCTTGGGATGGGAGAATTTCAGCCGAAATGAAGCAAAGTAGCTGCAGCTAGCGCAACAAGGTTTTCAAGAAAAAGAGTCAACTACGTACTATGTTCCAAGAACCTGAGGTGGCAAACAGTTCGTCAAAACTCTCGTATGGAAGAAGGGACCCAACGGATCAGACAAATGAAACATTGGAAGAATGGACAGAAGGAAAAATGGAAGTCTTTGGAGCATAGTGCTGAAGCGGAAACATGGTTGTAGACCGCAAGCAAATGACCTTCAGAAGCAATCCGGGTGGCACGTGGAAGTAACATTGCCCCTCAACACGCATGCGTAGGTTTGAGGTCGTTGCATTCATCCAGCGTACTTGTATTTCGAGAAGCGGAAGGATGGAGACGTGTTCAAGTGCCATATTGGAATATCCAAGGAACGAGTCGGTTTCCTTATTGAACAAAAATTCAAATGCACAATCTTTGAATTTTTAATTTTGTTCCGACTTGTAAATTAAATGTTTTTACTATTTCTAAATGGACTTCGAATTCTAACTATTATGATTTCTGATTGTTCTGGGGAAGAATGAGTATTTGAATCTATCTGCATTGGAATCTATCTCCCTTATTTTATCTTTGTGGTCTGATCTACCTAAGTAGTGTGGGGCTATCATTATTCCTTTTGTGTCATCGCTAAACTCGCTGGTTCTGAATCTTTCTAAAAGTTTAAGTCTCGCTTGTTCTCTTCGTATTTCAAGGGGCTCCCAGCCTAAATCCCCTAAGAGACCTGTTACACTTGTGTTCTTGTCATAAATATTTTGAACGAATCTTGCGGATTTTCTCTGGACTTCATCTAATTCTTTTTGCCAAATTTTGTCCCAAGGGTCTCTAATGCTTGCGGCATATTCCAAATGTGGTCTAACTAGAGCAAAATAACACCTCTCTTTAACTTTCTCATTACATTTCCCCACCACCCATTTAATTAATCAATCAATCAATCGTGACTCGCCGGGTACTTAAGTAGATGTAATGTATGTATGGATAACCCGATAAGGAATTATTAGAAATCATCGTAATGGCACCAACCTATATAACATTACTACTACCATGAGAAATACTTATTCGCATATCCAGTAGCTTACGATTGTCACATAGCGAAAGGTGTTAAATTAAGAGATGCCCTTTACAATTGAGACCTCAATAGACTTTTAGCGTATGAGATAACTCTCCAATGTACCGAAATGCGTACATATCATTGAGTCGTAAGTCTTGCCGTCTTTTCTGCTGTCTTCGTGAATCAATTGACTCCCATCCTAATCGCATACCGCATACGGCATCGCGATTACTCTCTGCTTGCAGAAATTTTCAACAGATATGACGGATTTTCTCTGAATATTTTTTCCTATTCCTTGAATTAACGTTTTCCTCCAAGGATCCCAGGTTACCTACAGGATGCATTTCAAATGTAGCCCAACCAAATTCAGAGCAGCGCACTCTTACCGTAGTAATCGTAATAACACCCTTTCAATGCATTTGCCGCCGTCCAATGAAACGTAATATCCCTAAGACTGATTGGCCAACACCGAACGGCTTTCAATCCGGGATGTTGTGATTGCCTGTAGTTTGTGGTCGTCACTCTTCCCTTTATCGAATGCAAACTCCGCTCCCTTATTGCTGCTCTCTCATTATCTATCATTCCTGCTACACTATTCTATTTCACATGTTTCCCTGCTAACCACTACTAAGATGTGTGGCAATGCGTGATTCAACGCCAGGCTTCAAAAAGTTTTGCCCAATTATTACTTACCATTTTATATGGATTCTAGTAAATATGGAGAAGAAGATGAAAAAGTAGAACCTCAAGATATAAACTGAGGCAATGGCCTGCATTCGAAGTGGGGAAGAAGATCTCCAATTCAGATGAGGCAGCGGGATCACTAGCGACGGAAGAAGCAAGCGAGCAAGTAATCAGAGTGAGAATGGCTGTCAGAGAAAAAGGCTGTCTGTCAGAAGAAATAACTACGTGTAATCTCGGCAAAAAGTACTATCGTGCATATTAGGAAGATTTTCTTTAAAGGTGCGGAGCCTACTTCATTACGGATGAAATAAATTGGACTCCATTAGACTACACGGAGGATACGAGAGGTGAAGATTGGAGGCTGTGAAATTTGTGTAAACGTACGATGATATGCTCCTTTGATTTGATTGGTTTGTAATGTACTCGATTTTATACTTTCAGAGGTGGCCATTTTCAGTGCAAGTCGAACGGTCAGGACGCCCGCGGTCACTACTCCAGAAATAATTCATGAAATCCACGATAGACCTAAGTACAATTGTCCCTTAGTTTTCCTCGCTGAGTCTTCCCTGCTATAATGTTCCTAATTCATCTATTGCGTCTCAAGGTGTGTCCATTCCATCTGGTTTTTCTCTTCCTTATATCGCCCCGCGGGGCCATTTTCTATCCCACTCTCCGCCATACTTCCTCATTTCATCCGTCCATTTGATCTTCGGCATCCGCCTCCCGCACCAAAGGCCTATATTCTTCTCTGGTCTTTACTTTTCCAGTGGCCCGCATCTCCGATCCACTGAGTGCCTCACTCCTCACTAGTGCTTGCCACTTTCACTCAATGCTTTTTCCTTCCTCTTTCCTGAACTCATCCCTTGCCTGAGAGTTGCCCTTACCTGGGGAACTTAATTTGCACTAATCTCCGCCTTTAAGCTCCTTCCATCCCACATCCGAGGGAGGTGAAAGATCTCACTTGCTCTAAATCTCACTTCTAAGCGCGTAATGGACCATAAGACGCGTAAAATTCGGTGGAGAGGGCAAGTCGCTTTCCTCTTTTAACTATTTAATATATAAGTGAGTGTCTGTTCACTTCTCACCCTATTTCTGTTTAACTATATGAACAGGCATACTGAATGACCCCAGCAAAAAGTCTCCATTTTTATACATTAGTAAACAGCTCTTGATAACCATCAATATGCAGCATAATGAACGGGTGGCGTCTCGTGTACTGGGACCCATTACTTGAAGCAGCGAGTCATTTACACGTCGTTGATGCATCTAGGAGTACATTTTAACTTTAATTTATGATTTTCAACATCCACTACGCATGGAAAAAACTATCAAATAAATTTTTTGTAACTCCAAACGAAACCCAATCCAGCAAACTACTCTATATCAGGTCCCCCTTCATCTCTGTGTACCTCTCTCCTCCTTTCATCCCGTCCAACATCCCTATCCTGTTCCTGCCCTTTCCTCGTTTGCCTAACATTCTCCCTCTATTACCTTCATTAACATACCACTACCGCTCAATACGCCTTTCATCCATTTTTCCTACCTCCATAGGATTACTCGCAACAAACCCCTCTCCTCACCCACCATATCCAGTACTTCCTCATTTGCTTTCCTTTCGGTCCATCTCACCTTCTCCATTCTTCTCCACACCCACATTTCAAAAGCCTCCAATCTACGTCTATCCTCCTGCTTCAGCGACCACGTTTCCGCGCCGTACACAGAAACTCTCCATATCAGAGTTTTTACGAATATCATCATATGGACTAGGTTGTTTCGGTTCCCATTGAAAACATTAGCTTCCCACCGTGAGCAGGGCCAGTGCTCGAGTCCCTGAGATGGGATATCTATTTTCATTCAGTTCACGTTCGACAGCATACGAGGTATACTCATAAAGTAAGGACCTTTTGGTCACAGGAAAAAATATACCATACAATGATAAAATATAAATATAAAATAAATATACTCTTATGAAACACATTTTATTGGCACTTTTAGTTAGCTACAAACCTACTTCACTCCTCTACATAATTGCTGTTCACTTCTATGCATTTTTCGTAACGTTGCACCAGCTTCTTTAACCCCTCTGCATAGAAGCACGCCACCTGAGAGTTGAACCAATCGACAACGCCATTCTTGAGTTCCTCCTCGGTTTCGAAATGTTGACCACCGAGTCACTGTTTCAAGCGCAACAAGAAGAAGTAGTTGCTAGGTGCAAGGTCTCATCATCTTCATCTTGTTGGTAACGGCCCAAAAACTCTCGTCCACTGGAGGTTCTTTGCTCTTTGTGGTGGTCGGTGAGCATTTTCGGTACCCACCTTGCACGCAATGTGTGGTATCCGAGGTTTCAAGTAACAATATTGTAGACAGTAGTGCGTCCAAGTTGAGGAAATTGTTCAGCCAGGCCATTAATTGTCAATCGACGATCACATCGCAGTTTTTGTTCCACTTGCCAAACAATTTCATCGGTCAGAATACTGGGCCTACCACTTCGCTCTTCGTCATGGACATTTGTTCGTCCATTTGTAAAATCAAGGCACCATTCCTTCAGTCGTAACTGTAGGTCCATAAACTAGGCATAACTCCCGATGAATTTCAGCAGCCGACAATCCTTGTGCGTATTGATGATGAAGCATTTCCATCGTGTAACAGAACGCACTTCACAGCTGGCGGGATCAACTATATTCGCGGGCATTGCTGTTTGCGTGCATGGACAAGCATACTACTTCTGAAATAAAACAAATGCTGCTATAGCTTCTCAATGAATCCGTTGATAGCGCTGCAGGAGTAAAACTGTTCTGAAATGCGAATATTTAAATTTAAGCAAACGGCCTTTACTTTATGAATATGCCTCGTACATCACCTCAAGAGGAGTAAGCTGCCCGTCGGATGGGACGTTGAATCCTTTGACCCCTTGGGGCTTTTCGTTAACGTAGGAAATTTCCAGACGCTAGTTTTCTCTCCATCCATTCCTTGAAAATAACAAAACACTTGAGGCGCAAATGACCTCAGCTGTCGGTCGTCTCCCCGTGAAAGACTACACCGCTAATATTATCCCCCGTGTTTCAATTGGAATGCTGGTTCCTTTCCTTTACTGACTCCAGTGCATGCATCCCATTGTGTATATTTTCCCAGCATCCCCACATCAAAAGCTGCGGGAGTGGGCGATAGGCATTATCGTTCCGCAATCGCCCTCGCTCATTTCTCTCCCGATCCGTCACGTGCACCTCCGCAAAAATCCTCACCGCTGGACGTGACTGAGCGATACGCAACGCAATTTGACGCGCGACTGCCACGATGGACTCGGGAGGAGCCACGGAGGCGCATCGCCCAGGCGCGCACCAATGAAGCCAAACAGATGAAGGGCGTTGCGACGCCTAACGGGAGTGGATCCAAAAGTGAGAGGGGGAGGAGACACGAAAGGTTACGCCGGTGGGGGACTAAGGTTTCAGAAGCCTCCTGGCGCCTCTGGAGCATTTCCATCAACTTCCCGGTTAAACTGCGCTGGAGAAGTCATACAACTTGAATCACATTACGCACGAGAGAGGGACCTACCGCATGGTTTCTTCCCAGGCGGAAGTTTACACGGCGCGTCATGTGTGTGTGTTCGTGTTGGGGGGTGGTGTCGATGGAAGTGCGGAAAGGGGGGAGTAGAGAAGGGGAGGATGGGGCGGGGAGGGAGGGAGAGGGCGGACGAAGGAGGGGAGAGGAGAAGATCAGCATGGTGAATGCATGAACTGGACACCAGGGCAAACTATAACATGGAGTAAGAAAATATCACCCTCCTAATTACCCACTCAGCGACATTAAAGAGATGAAGTTTGCCACTCGCGACCAATTTAACCGCAGTCGCGTTTTAATAACGGCGGAATTCAACCCCATTGCCTTTTTCACATTTGTCCCCGCAGCTGTTTTCTTATTCCTTCGACGTAAGAAGTTCGCTGCTTAGTGTTCCTTGAGTCGCCGAAGGCATCCATCCGCCTACGATCTAAGCGACTGAGCGGATGATTTGAACAGCTTTCATCTCACATGGTGACGGCTGAGGCGTACCGTCGGAAAGCAATAAAGGACATTCACAGTTGGGCTGCCATATTTTTATTTTATTTCCCTCTCCTGACCTCAATCGGATAGTGTAGCTTCTCTGAGCAGAGGTCGCTGATCATCAATCATGCTCTAGATGCTACCGTAATCAGTATGATCGGTACAATTGCAATTATCTAGATTTTACGTATTCCATAATTGCGTCGCACAGTTGTGCACCCGTGTACTATATTCATGGTGGACCTAAAAGTATATTCTAAAGTTAGCGACCTTTATTTATTATGATGAATGGTTGCGGCCAATCTTCGGAAGGCTTCTTTCGGTCCCAACGAGGAAAATATTCAATCACCTATTTGATGAGTCCGTGTTGGGCGTTTTCATCTTTTCCAACTTTCTCCACTGTTCCCTGAACGTTTCAGCATTGGCAAGAACATTCTCAACTACTCGCGCAGCGCCTGTAGAGAGCGCCTCGCGCAGTGCTCCGAGTTTCAACAAATAAACTTAGTTTATGCACATGAAAATCTGACCTTTGAAAAGTCGCTCGGTTGCCAGCCAGTTCCTCCTCCACTTACGTATATCTAACGTAACCGTACGAGAGAGAATCTCATTCCACGTTTCAGGTTACTGGATCTTCAGTGAGTATTTTAAGGAGATATCTTCCATTGCTTGCCAGCGAGAAATGTTAAATATCAATACTTAATATTTTATTTGTCATGTTGTCAAGATTACCAAGAAAATCTTAGTTGTTAATCGTTTGGCCGTTTCTGAAAAAATTAGAAAATTAGATTAAAATTTCAAGCCATTAAAAGAATGTTAATGAAGGAATCCAGAAAAAGTTTTGTAAAAAGCACTGATTTGGAGTTCATGGGTTCGGAGAATAGCGTCCGGAATGCAGCAGTCAGCTCGAGTATAATCTATACAAATATAGAAATAAATACGTAAGTAATCAACGTGCCTAATCATCATGTAAATAAACTATTGATTCTAAATATTCGCCGGGGTTGCCAAAACTTGTTCTTCCGCAAGCAAACTATGTCAAACGGCAAAAAATTCATCGACCTTGCTCGTTTCATCAAATTAAGTACAGTTAATAACTATTTAAATACGTTAGGTAATGAAAAATATGAATGTTTCAGCATGGCTACCAAATGGAATTGCATCCGATGTAAATATTCATTCTCGCCTATTATTTCGTATGGAAAATGTTGCAATGAGATTTTCTATTCCATCTTGTATTATACTTTATGGCGAAAAGGCAGTGATTTATTATGAAGCACCAGTCTCTTCGAAAAATCTCCTGGGAAACGCCTTAAACAGCAAGCCAACGCAGTTTTGTGAGTGAAATTAATTCAGAGAGACGGTCCATTTGTTGCTGGGACAACTGTCGTTTTGTGAAACCCTACTGGTCTAGAATTTCCACAGGCGAGGAATTCGATCCCTCTTACTAAATTTCACACACGGGCCCGTTGAATTTAATTTCGGTTCGGCGAAGGTTAGCTAGGTTGCCCGCTCATGCAATCTAACAACACCTCTAGGCTTTAATTAAACCAAAATTCAAACATTTTGACAATTTTTCCGATACTTCGTAAATTACATCGATGACCTCTAAGGAATCGCAAATATATTTTCGATCCTTGTACAGGTCACTGTGTTCTCCGCGAGAAGAATTAACATTTTTTTGGAATATTTATCTTTTGTTTCCTCCATAATAACCCAAACAAAATTGATTGTTCTCAAACTACAAATTTTAAAAATTCCATGACGGAAAAGACATGACGGAATGTGTTTTTACAGAAATCCAAACAACAAACAATATTTTCAACCACCTACACACTAAGTGTGACGAAACCGACGTGTACTTGTGGTAGCGGACGATACTTCTTAACACCTGTCGTGAAGATGATTGATGGCACCTTCCGCTTAGTGTCTTTAACCCGCGGAAACTCTCGAAGCTAACCAATATATAATAACACTCGAGGCTGAGTTATGAGTCATTTCCTGCGGCATGAATCAGCAACACATTTCACCGAAATGTGTTGCTGATTCATCGCCCTGGCGCTTAATATTTGTGCCGTTTCAGGCATCCGAGAGAGTTAACGTCCCGTTGTTATTTTATATTGACACAAATCGGTGATGGAAAAATTAAGGCCCGAAGAGCACATTGTTCTAGCACAGGACGGTAAAATGAAATTACTCGCCCGAAGAAAAAGATAGCACACACTGAAAATGTGCAACCGCTGGACTACCTCGTATCCTACTCGACAATGGATACCGCTAAATTTTGGTTCGTGAAGATTCGTATTTCGGAATATTCACCCCCTTAGCATGTAGATATTTATGGGCAAATAAATAATTAATATAATATTTTTTCCATTTGATGAATCACTTAAATAAATATCTTGATAAAAACTCTGGAAATTGATGAAACTCTGGAAAAACCTCTTGACTAAACTCTGGAGATTACAGTATTTCATTGCTCTGCAGCGTTTGCTAGTGCTGAATTGGAGTCTTTCACTTTTTTAAGATTCTACGTCAACGCTCTTGACACATATTTGTGTTTATTTGGCTATAATACATTAAATAAAAAAAATCGAAAGTTAGTGGCATTACTAAATACTATAAGTAGGAATCTATTGTTAATGAAAAAAATAAAATGTCTGCTATGGAGCATTGGATTAGTTAGAAATATAGTAGAAGGAAAAATCCCGAGAGGAAGGCCAAGGCCGTAAAACAGAGGGGAACCTATCAGAGGGTGAGGGCATTGACTTCGAATAGAGTAGAATGGAGGGCTGCAGTAAACCCAATCTTAGGATTGAAATACTGATGATGATGATGAAGCATATACATCTACCGTCGTATTCTAACTCAAATAAGAATTCACCTAACGATTGCTACTGAGTGGTAGCGGCGGTAGGGAAACCATTGATCCCTAGCGCGGAACACTCAGTTCCTTCAACTGCAAGTCTTCGACTAAAGATTGTTCTTTTTGCTAGCAGACCCTCATGTCTCAAAATGTGGACTGCACTGAAAGTCGAAGGGTAAACAATTAGAAATAGACTAAACTCCTGGAAAGACACGAGGGACTGCTAGCAACAACTCTGGAGGGAGAACAATGCGAGAGGCAGATCCAGTAAATGATTCCCAGGGATTCCACGAAGGATGGGCTTTTTTTTCTGGATTAAAGAGACCGGGCGTTAATATCGGGAGGAGTAAAGAACAGCAGCCGCAAACCAACCTTTGGGTAGCTGATCAAGGAAGGACGCAGTTGCAAATACCTTTTCCTCAGAAATATCGACAAAATATTCCACTAGGGAATCTTGTATATCTACCAATACTTGTATATATACTTGTATATCTACCAATACTTGTATATCTACCATGTCGACTCATGTGGAAGTGTGGTTTCACTAATATCTATAAACATTTGAAGCTATATTCGTTATATATTACGTATATTATATTAGATTGACAGTATGGCCACCCTTACATGACTTCATATTAAATTTGACGAAGAATTCGCCCATAAAAAAGAGTGACTTCCGTTGACTAACACACGAAATCTATTGATTTAATCTAATGATTAGATCGAGGAATGAATGCTTCAATTGACTGACGCTAAATTATTCTAAACGAGGATTTAATTCCCCATTAGGTGTAATTCATGCACGAACGAAACTTAACTTTCCCTCAATCAATTCACTGGGATATGCATGCCCGCAACCGTCGCCGCTCGTTGCTGTCAAAGCACATGATTGGCAAATTAATTAACCAACTGCCAGCTACGAAATGCATTTGCAAACATTTGTCCAGGTGCCAAGACGCGAAGTGTTCGGTTGAATGTTAGTGGGATGCCATGATTAGCTTGGCAATACCATAGAACTCCATTAAATTAAAGCCTGATTTAAACTGAACAAAATAACGAAATGGTAGCCATATCTCAAAGAAGTGGTCATCTCCCACACCAATGTCAAGTGAAAATAAAATTTTTATATTCTTACATGCTACGAAGATATCTCGTTTTATATAAAGTGGGCGATAAAAATATTCCAAGCAATTTCTAGAACACTGTTGGCTTAGCACAGGCTTTATTACAGATTTTTAGTCATCCTAAAAAAATTAAACAAAAAAAGGTTAACCCGGTACATTTTGCGTTATCCGCCAACATCCCTGTATCCTCCTCATTGGAAAAAAACCGCCATCATTCCTCGCTTCTCTGAAGCAAAGAAAGCCAACCCTACTACTCGAAATTTTTAACCTAATGGAAAGGAATGAAAGCCGCGGCGATGAGCAAAAGAAGAGGATCACGACTGAGCGCAAACGGAAGGGTATGATATATCTAAATAAAAGCCCATTTATTTTACCACCAAACTCACTCGGCGGAATCCGGTTAGAGCGATGAGCGGTCATGTTGCTTTTTGGGTTCTTTTTTTTCAAAGATAAGAGAGGGATGTTAAAGAAGAGTGACGCAAAGTTTCTCCCCGTGATTTTTTTAAGTGGCTGATTATTTCTGCGTAAATCGTCCGTCGTATACCCGAGTATTATCCTTTGCGGAGCCTAATATAATATTTTTTCAGCAGACCGCAACCTTTCATTTCGCGTAGCATCAAACGTTCTATGGCCGTGAGTAGACGATTTTTTTTAATAAAAGAACAAGAGATAAGAGCTGTAAACAGGCATTCAAAATGACACCAATGTGCCATCCGAATAAGCAGCACTATCTCTCCGCAATGAGTTCTAGCTTCGTGTTGGCTAAAATGTATATTCCAAACATGGCGTATGAAAAGAGCTGTTCGAAACAGCACAACGCCTGGCGTGACCTGCCTGTGACCTGGCCGGCTACACGTTTAAGCAGTTGTTGGGGCGTGTTCTCGCGGACAAGTTTTTCACCAGTTCACTTTAATTCGTATCCTTAAGCTGTAAAGTGATATACCAAGCCGCGGTCATGAATAACACAAACTTCGATGGAAATGAAAGATTGCTTAAATATTGTATGTAATGTATTTCCCGAACTAAACTCATTAAAACGTTTCAACATTTTCGTGCACTTGCCAGAAATTGAGATATTGTGCCAATAAAGAGGAAACTAACAGTTACATACACAAACATATATTCTGGCAAAAATTAAGCTACGCATGATTATTGTTGCGATTTTAAAAATTGCTGAAAAAATAAATTATAAATCATATAACATGCATTGAAATGTCTAATATATCCAGTTAAACATGCAACAAGTTGGTAGCAGTATATAATGACAATATATAATCACTACCAGCATCTGTTTTAGTTTACAACCTATTAGACATTTCTGTGGACTCTAATTCTCATAGATTTTTTTAAAAAGAACCAATCATTTGGTATTGAATCTGATAAAAAGAGAAGATTTTATTTTATTTCATGAGTAATTTCTTTCTATTAAAAAAATTCCCTTTCCCTTAAAATATTTGCCATTATTAAACACTGAACTAGGCAAAGGAAAATCGTATCCTACAGGTCATCTCGTTTACTAATACTTGATACTTACCCTCAAAATACCATTCAATCCCATTCTATCACAACATATACAAATACTTTACGTAAATTAACTCGAAATCCGCAGTTTTAAAAGTGACACGTTAAGAAATAATGAAGTTACTTTATAACAGGATTTCATTGAAAAATATTTTCAATAAAAAATTAATGCAACGCTAATTTAAAACAATTCTTTTGGCAATTTTGCATTTACAAATACTTAAAGGTAGATTTTACTCTTGGTAAATGTTCTACCACAGAAAATTATCTATTTAAAAATATTTTTTCACGCATGAAATGTTATATGTTTGCATATCTAAGAAAAAAATATCATATTGTAATTAAAAATCATTCAGAATACCATCAACACGAATACTAATCCGTTATTGGCAAACGTTTTTTGTCTTTTATATGTTTTCCCCGTAATTTATTGCAATATTTTTCTCTCGCAGGTAAATGAGAATCCTCTTAATGAGGGCTATGAAACTAAAGAAGTATTATGGAACGTAAAATCTAGATTTTATAAAACAGTGTTATTTAAATGTCTTTAATGGCTACAGAAAAGTGTTTGCGATATTGTGACAGTCACCTAGAAATAATAACAAGGGGAAAGATTTAAATAGATCGCAAACAATTTGATCGCCTAACCAAGGGAAACTGAAAATAATATGAGGTAAAAAAAGAATATGAAATATTTTAATATATCTCGTCTCTTTTAACCACCAATTTTTTATCTTATTTGAAATACTTAAAGGAATTCATTCACTATGTTAAACGGTTCCATTCATATGTAAAGGGTTTTTTGAACTCGAAGCCCAATCACATTTTAAGAAAGTTCCCCTTCGTGGGAAACATTCCATTTCCATTATTTGATGTTCGTCACCACCACATTCGCTGGTTTACGCTACGACAAACAAACTTGGAACAAGAAAATACTTATGAGTTGCATTTGGATTTAATAGCATTCTGAGCGCATCTTTTGGTTGAGTACTACTGCTTCCCATTAGAATACAACTCGAGGATGAATCCCCTCTCCTCTGTTCACGGATTTACTCGAAGCCTCTAGCAGTTCACCCGAGGACGTATAGGGAATAACTTTCAATCATTTTTTATGTCGTGGAGCAAGGTTAGCCAAACAAAAGGATGCATGTCGGAAAGATTTACCTCTGCGCTTTAAACTCTTCTTCGATTTCTACAAACATACTCATATCAAAACTGTCGAGATACAGAAAAACTTAATTCAGGTGGAAATTATACCAGAAGAACCAAGAGATGACATAGCTGAACTTTCGACAAAGTTTGCATGATAAGCAGTAAAGTTATCAAGTGAACCTGTAGGTTCATTTGATAGTTGAGGGCAGAGGTCATCTAGCCTTAAGTCCACTGGCGTATGAAATTCATAGGAGTAGGGCGGCCAGCTCCTTCCCACATGCCGACCATGGTTTCCCAGGAAGATCGTTTGCCCGAAATGCACACAGACAGATTAGATAGGAGGCTCAGGGTATCCAGAGGCGTCCCTGAGAAATGAACCCGTGTCCTCCGGTCACGCTCTTAATTAACTTCTCATACTGGACCATAACTTCCCATGGCTACAGCCTAAACATGCGAAACTTTTCCTAAACCTACACATATTCAGACTACTCAGGTTTGTGGCGAATGGAGAGTCTGCCAATACTAAGCCGGGGAGTAGGAGAAGGACCTTCATCATCGCCTGTTAGTTTCGACGTATATCCCGAGGTAATCGTCAGGGCATGGGAATGGCTGGACGCTGAATTCACAGTAGGCGGGAAACTTCAAAATCAAAATTGCCGAAGATCAAGCTTCAGTATACCAATCAGCGAAAAGGGTTAAAATCTTTGCTGAGCGCATAATAAAGTCATTCCGATATGGCTTGATAATAAGTCATAAGAAAACAAAGAACATAAGTTTTTCAAGAAATAGGAAGATTAAGATGAATATTGAGTTGATGTACAAAAATAAAAAGGTAGAACAGCTATACTTAGGAAGTGTTTTGTATGATTAAAAACTTGGCATTGAGGTAGGAAGTAAGGGTACATTGATAGCGCCTCAGAAATGTGGATGTGGAGAAAATGAAAAAATGAAAAGATGAAAAAAATGAAAAGATGGTAAGGAACACTACCGATGAAGTTCTCTTGAGAAGAGAGGAAACGGTTGTTCGGAGAAATTGGGTATTAGGCGCGACGAGTGGATGTAGGTGCTGGAAATTGAATGGGACGCTGAAGACTGAGATGGAGGGAGAGAGGGAGGGAGGGGATGTTGGGGGAGTGAGGGAGGAAAAGAATGGAAATGTTAGAGGATAGAATTAAGGGAGCTAGGAAGTATGCAGAGCTGAAGAATGAGTTGTTTTAATTTAAAGTATGAGGACTTTTTGTACCATGCTTTAGTGAGGGCTTACGAGAACAGGAATGCGTAATCTCAATGCCCATCATAAAGAAGTAAAATGGTATGCAGAATTGAAGAACAATTTATAATTTGTCAGGAATATGTAATAGGAGTAATGTGGGAGTATCTAAGGATATTTTTGACATGTTAGTTAGGGTTTAGGACTAGAGTAGTTTGTAGTCTCAGGGTTCATTAAAAAACTTGCCTTGCCCGGCGGACTACTAATAAATTAATTTCAACAAAATAAACTGCAAAGAACTCGAATCGCTCAGCTGGAGAGATTAAAGATAGAGGCACGAGCATTTTATTAAATTGATGACTCCATTTTGAAATATCTCAAGGAGTTGAAGCAAATCACCGCGGGCGTTCGCATTTTGATAAATATTGACCCCTCTAACTTGTCTCTAGGTGTTGTTTCGCAGAGAGCGACCACTGCACTTGATATCCCCAAACTTCAAAATCACCGCTAGTTCGAAGCAGCCCCCTCCACTTTCCCCGTTATCCATGAGGAGATGGTGTGCCACTTCGATGGCATCCACAGGCAAAGAGATTATGTGAGGGGCTGGAGGAGGCAATTGCTAGTGATGCACGTACTTTAAGGTCCCCTGGAGGATGATTCATCAGTCGTCAGTAACCATCCAAAACCTGCTTCTCAGCAGAGATGTACGTATATCCTATAATCGAAGATTCTGCACACTTTGCATCGCGTGACGCGTCTTTCATTCATCAGTACCTCCCTAGTTGGTCGACGATGGAGCGACTGCAGCCTTTCAATCTTCTTCGTCCGATGCCAACTCCTGTGGCGGCCATTGAAGAGTTATAGTTAACTGAGTATTGGTAACTGTTATCTTGTCTGAATAATTGAATGCCATCATAACGTTGAAACGTGAATTAGTTTTACTTTCAAAAAAGTTATTTTACTCATGAAATCTTTTCTTGTTGTATCCAAAGTACCCCATTACTTGAATGAACTTAAACCTACTTATGAAGAAAGTGATTTCAATAATATGAGCTCAATCAAGTTCATTTTTTAGACTCTGAGATTTTAAGAGATAAAGTAACAGATACTTTCGATAAATTTATATTTCGTTATTGGTAAATGAAATTTTCTAATAAATATAAAAGATTTTCCAATTGAATATGAGAGTAGAAAAAGAACAATAAAACGATAAGAATTTCATTACTTATTTAAACATGCAAATTCGTATCTTGAGAGCATTGTCTTTCAGCATTTTTTGGAATAATCAATATTTGTTATCAGATGTTCACTAGCCAATTCTCTTTAAAACTGACTTCTTCTTGTATCACTCTCAAGTATGTACTCGTATCATATACGAGTATATCTACTATATGTCTCCCTCCCCTGCGCTTCCTCGTGATGCCATCTATTCGTGAAAATTCAAAAGAGATCATTTGTCCCAAACCATACATATAAACTAACACCTGAAAGACGAAAACCACAAATTGAAATATTACGATATGGACGTTCTTTCACTTTAAAATTAGTTTTCACCATGATTTTAGGAATTGTAAAACATAAAACTCCTGCAAAATATCAACATGATAATAGCAACATTTGAAGGTTAGAGACTTTCCAGGGTACTTTTGCTTTAGTGGTAATTAAGGTGTTTTACTGACTTCACTGATAATTTAATTATCCTGGCAATAGCATGTCTCCATTATATCAAAGATGGAAGATCATCGGTGAAATAACCCTTCACGAAGTATGTTTTTGTGGCAATATAAATTATTGTAGAGGCTATTGGCATATAAAACTCAAGATCTTTCCCATAGGTCATGGAACACACAAATGCTAGACCTACAGGATGATAAATCTACGAAAGTCAACACAGCTCCTGCACTTTTACTATATTCCTGGATAAAAATTAATCATGGCTATGTATTTCCACTTTCCGTTCGGAAACCTTCGTTCCGTGACGATTTTAGTGTATTACGGTCCTATATCAGCACAATAGAGTGGGGATTAAAAAATAGCAACTTTCTTTTTATTCTTTGAATGTAAGTGGATAATTTTACCATGGCCGTTTTGAACAGTAGAAGTAACAACTACAATTGGGTGGCTCGTGAAGTAATTTGGAGTAGCAGTTGAAAAAGAGGAAGATATATTTTTGGATAGGCTCGGGATATTCAATGCGTACTTCTGACTATGGTACAAAGACTACGACAAGAAATAGGAAAACGTTTATGCTTTGGAAGTAAAATGCTCGAAATATTGCAATGAAATGAAATGAAAACGTCTTAAATGGGTAGATTTTGCATGTAGTGTTTGTTAGAGGAAATACATGGATGCGTGAAACATTCCAATGGCACTCATGGGTGGTTTGGGAGCGAAGCGTGCGTAGAAAATCAAACTGGTGTTCTGATAAAAAAAATGGAAGGAAGAACGCAAGGTAAGGCGGCAAGAGACAATATAGGTTTGCGACAGCAGAATTGAAATATAGAGCATTAAATAGGGCGAAGACGAATGAGAAAAATATTTTAGGTAAGGTATGAATTATTTCCCCGTTCTCACTCTTTCTCCCGAGGGGTCGAATGAGATGAAAAATATCCTCTAAATCCGTCTCAGGCCCACCTTGAACTGGTAGAGCGCCAAATGACCAATACCGGAGAAATTTTTCAAAGAAAATGAAAAGTTTTTGGCAAGATATGCATAACTGTTACCATTTTTTATTTAAAGAATTTTATTCAATTTTTATAGCTCTTCTCAGTCCCCCCCTACAACAATAGAATTATTACGTAGGGATATAAACCAAATATTATGCATAAATATAAAATAAATAATGGAAAACTTGCAACTTTAACTCCCTTCACGGGAGTGATCTGGTGGGTAAATTTAAAAACTGTGGGAAGGGAAATGTGAAGGTTTTCGTTTCACCAGGTTCTCGGTGACAAATTGGTCGACCTCTTGGGAGCGAAGACGATCAATTCTGCAGTCGAGTACCGGCTAACCTCAGTGGATATTTACGAGACTGGAAAAATATATTCCCTTAGATGCTGGTGGATATGTGCGAGTGGGATGCTGGAGACTCTGATTCATAGAGGGAGAGAATGCCGTGAAAGCGAGCGAAAGAAAAGTTATTTTGGATTAATTGAAGCAGGCATACAAGTTTGTAGAGCTGAAAAACAAGTTGTTGCAATAGTATCTAAGGCTGTGTTCAAAACATTTAGGTATTAGAAGTTACATTTGTCCAATTCGCCAGCGAAAGCAAGTCTGCGTTCGATTTTCGAATTCCTAAGGGAAAACCGAATTCTGAACTGAAAGTCAACTAATGTGTGGAAAATTTGTTGCCACAAATACAAATTACTATGTTTAAGTTTTCTTTCTCTTTTTGTTTTCGTGCTCGTTATTCTAACTCTCATTGGGTAACGGAACCTTTTTCAAGAGCAGCATACCATATGTTTTAACCACTGAAAATATACATTTGAAACAGTAGTCACCTGTATTACGGTTTGGAATATGCCGTTGCAATACACGTACACATTATTTTCATTCCTTTACCAATGACTCTCACGGGCAACGAAAGTCGGCGCCCGGTCAATTGCTACCGAATTTTGACACGCTTGGCATGTTTTCCTCCTCGGAAGAATTTAAATACATTTCGGACGAACTTGAGAATTTTCAGTCAACATCGGTTCGGCCTTTGACTACAGCCATTCCGATACTTCCCTCTTTTCACGAAAAATATGCGCTATCGTGGATTCCTTAATAGCTAAGCACAGTTTTACCACAAGTTCCACGTGACCATATATTCCGCAATAATGCATTCAACTGATTCAGCCGAGTGGTAGTCGAAGTTCTCCATTATGGGAAAAACAAAATTTGCCTATTTCCACAGAATTGCGAAAAACAAAATTAAAATTGAAAATTTAAAAAAATCAAATCAAAATTAAGTTGAAAAACAATATTTGCACTTTTCCACAAATTTGTGGAAAAGTGCACATTTTGTTTTTCTCCAAATTCCGCAATAAATTTCAATCATATGAACTCTGTTACAGCCTCGCATATTTTATACCTATCTTCGTGAAATCAAAGAGACATTTTGCCCCTATTCACACTGTTTAGAGAAATAGCTGAGGCAGATACTTAGCGGAATTCCATAGTAATGCACGAGGAAGAATCAAAATAAGTATCTTGATTCTAACTTGTCAAAACCCTGTTCAGCCCCTTCAGCAAATCTGCTCGGTAGACTACCGCCAATAATAAACATAAAATAAAGCACTCGATACTCCACGGCATGCACTGCAGTAGCTCCAGTCCAAGCCCTCGGAGCGGCGCTCTGGGAAAGAACCAATATCACCCCTTCCCGTTTGATGCCGTTTCTGGATCGATGTAAGGATGCGCCAACGACCGATTAAAATTGATATTAAATTGGGATTTGATCGAAAACAAATATGACGAATATTTACTCTACTCAGTTTGCATCTGTAATGGACAAATATCAATGGTGGTCTACTGACTTGGGATAGGTTTTCGATGAATCCTGGAACTACACAATGCTGTGCTCCTAATCCTTGACTCACATGACATAAAATATCCTTAAACGTCTTCATACATATCACAAAGACTCTTTATTTACTTCTGCATACCTCCATCGTCCCTTAAATCCATGCAAAATGTCATCTATTTTTTTCCTCCGCCTACCTCGCTTTCCCAAAGTTCCCCCTTGTTATTTATCATCGCCTTTAGCAATCAATTGCCTCTCAATAGAATATCAAGCATCCACTCGTCCTGCTTCTTTCAATTTCTTTAACGAGCTGCCCCAACTCACGCCTCAAACTTCATTGTTTCCTTTCCGTCCATTTAATTTTTTTCGTTCTTCTCCATGCCCACGTCTCAAAAGACTTTCAGGCCACTCTTATCCTACTGCCTCATGTTTCTGAGCAATGCAAAATTAAGCTCCACACTAAAATTTTTGCTACATTTAGCGTATTGCATAGCATCAATTTAGAAAGCAGATTATCAGTCAAGTGCAGCAGAGAAACCGGTCATATGTGTAAATCATTTGAATTTTTGGGTATCGAGAAAAACTTGGAGAAGCAGCCAAGTGAGATTCAATTGGAATCTAAATTTATGATTGTGTATTCAATTTCTATGTTAAAACAGTAGCCAAGCATTCACCCACGACAGCGATAATGACTCCTCTTGGTGGATATAGTCGAGGGTGAAAGGCAACTCGCTCTAAGCCCTACGGAGGGTAAAATAAAGAAATGGGTGGAAAGAGACGATCCCCTCTGCGGTTTCTCGGATTGTTATGGTGTGAAAAAAATCACATCCCACCGCTTTGAACTTAGGCGTCTCGAAAAAATGTCACCCACATTTGAATTCGTGACCTTAAGGTCAACAACCGAACGTTCTACCCATTCGTCAAACTAACTTCCTTAAAGGTATGACCTACCTGAATCTCCACCCCAGGCCCCACCCCACGCCTGATGAAAAGGTTTTAAAATACAATTATTACTGCAACGCCTCGACGCTTGGTTTTCGCCGTCCCGTGCTCAACGGATACGTGCATTAGTGTGTTAGTGTAGCGTTTACTTTACCAGGGCCCAATGAACACGGCGACGACACGACTAGGGGATGTGAAGGGGTTGAAGAGAGGGTGGAGGAGGAAGGAGAGAGGAGAAGGAGAAAAGAGGAGAAGGAGGGAAGAGGAGACAGAAAGAGGAGAGGGGTCCAGTGGTGAGGGGAGCGGGGAAAGAGGGAGTAGGGCACCTGTGCGAGCGACCAAAAGAAAGCTTCTGTTGGCATTTATTTTTTGGAAATCGAGAATTATCCCAGAGGGAAGTTGGGGATTGAGGGAGGGAGAGTGAAAATTTAAACGTGTCGAGAGGGAAGGAAGTATGTATTTGGGAAGTGAAGCGGGGGAGAGGACGGGGGAAGGGAATGGGGTAGGTGCGTGGGGGTGGGAAGGGAAGGTGAGTTTCCCCGTTCTACCCCTCGCCCCCCACACCCACCCTCTGGACCAAACCCCTCCCTTGCTGCCACCCTACGTCACCCCGTCCCCTCTCTTAATACACTCTCCCCCCATTCTTCTCGGCACACCCTCTCGGCTGTCTCCTTTGCGGAGCAGGGAGGGAGGGAAGGTCTTCTTGGGTGGTCCGCCGAAATGAGCGGTGGGCGACAACCATTAAGGAATCCAAGACGTTTATGATTTACATTAAGATTAGTGAAATACAAGGACGCCTCCTCCGATTCAAAGAATTTTTGTCTGGTGCCAAAGCATTTATCATCCCTCCTCCTCCCCCCGTCCCCTCGACCTCTCTCAAGAGAGGGAATGGGGGGAGGGGTGGATGGATGGAGAGAAAGGCACTAATGCGGGTGGCTACGGTAAATTGCTCTTTGCACGACACCGAAAGGAGGGGAACCCATTCCGGGAAGCCATTCTCTAAAGGCGCAAACCTTATTCCCCTCCGCGCACTTTCATTTCTTATAAATCGTCGGGTGACATTCGCGACCATTGCACGCGCGGCCGGCATGGGTGGCTCAGGTGCCGACGTTATCCCTGATATACTACGCCGGAACAACAAGTGATCTTTTTGGTGTGAATTAAATGGAAATGTTGCAAGTTTTTGACATTTCTATTCGGCGATATCCGTTGTACATACCGTAGGTGTAATTTATGGACGCGAATTCATTGATATAATAGTAATAATATCAACGAGATTTTGGTTTGTTCGATCTAGTTTTGTGTGAATTTAATATTATTCATTTGGCGAGTATTAAAAATTAGAATCTCATGATTAATCAATTTGATTAATCAGGAGGAAATGATTGCAGCAGTACTGGCAAGAAAGTACATTGATCAGTATATTTTATGTATTTAAATATGTTTATGAATTCAGTACGTCTTGGGGCATTTTTGAATTTGTGTGCATCGCTTTCCTACTTTCCTACTTCATTAACATATGGTAAAAACCATGGGTAACGGATGAGATGATTGCAAAGATGGAGGAAAGAAGAAGATGGAAGAATGTAAACACAGAGTTAGGCAAAATGAAGTACAAGGAGTTAAACAATAAATTGAGAAGGGCCACAAATAAAGCAAAATAAGAATGGTGGAAAACTCAATGCAAGGATAGGGAAAGTTTACAGAAGAAGGGTGAAATTGGTGCGCTATACAGCAAGGTTAAGTTATTATCGGGAAGTAAGAAGGCAAGATCTGTGCTAACAGTTAAAGATAAGTGGGGTAAGATAATAGTTGAACCAGAAAAAATCCAAGAGAGATGGAAGGAATATATAGAAACACTGTATAGTAATGAACTTAGGCCGACAAAGTTAGACATAGAAAAGGAATATGACGTAGATGAAGATAGCTTAGGTCCAGGGATACTCGACGATGAAATGGAAAAGGCATTAAAGGAGATGAAAGCAAATAAGGCCATGGGGGTAGACAACATTCCTGTGGAACTGTTGAAATGTTTAGGAAAATGTGGGAAGGAGACTCTATATGGACTGATTCATGGTATCTATGAGGGAGGAATCTGGCCGGAAGATTTTTTGAGATCAGTGTTAGTTCCTATTCCGAAAAAGGTAAAGGCTACATCATGTGACGATTACAGAACAAGAAGTTAGATATCCCACGCAGCTAAAGCTATTCTCAGGATCATCAACAAAAGGATAGAGAGTAAGGCAAATGATTACTTAGGGGATGATCAGCTCGGATTTAGGAAAGGAAGAAACGCGTGATGCCATTGCAGTAATGATATCACTAATGGAGAGGAATATAGAATACAATCAGGACGTATTTGCCTGCTTCGTAGATTTCGAAAAAGCGTTTGATAGAGTGAATTGGGAAAAACTAATGCGTGTATTGCAGAACATAGGAATAGATTGGAGGGACAGGAGACTGATCCGCAACCTGTACATGTCTCATACTGCCCAGGAGCGAGTGGGGAACGGAGAGTCCGGATGTGCAGTGTTAGGAAGAGTTGTAAGGTAGGGCTGCAAATTGTCACCGGTGCTGTTCAACGTATATGTGGAGGAAATGATTAAAGAGGCATGGGAAGAACTGGAGGTAGGGATGAAAGTCGGAGGGGAATTCGTAAAATCGGTTAGGTTTGCTGATGACCAAGCATTAGTTGCTCAGTCAGCCAAGGGGTAGCAAGCATTGCTGAGTGAATTGGAGGTTCAGTGCGATAGATAAGGGATGAGAATCAATATTAATGAAACAAAGGTTATTCGATTTTCCAGAAAGAAAAAGGCTAAGCTAAATATTAAAATAGGAGGGGAAAACATAGAGCAGGTAGAACAGTTTACATATCTCGGAAGTGTTTAGGACCAATACGGTCAAAGTAGTAGGGACGTAGGAGAAGAATTGCGCTAGGCAAAGAGGCTTTCTCAAGGAGGAGGGAGTTGATGACGGGGGCGTTGAGTAGGGAGGTTAAGAAAAGGCTCGTCAAAACTCTGATATGGAGCGCAGATATGTACGGCGCGGAAACGTGGTCGCTGAAGCAGGAGGATAGACGTAGATTGGAGGCTTTTGAAATGTGGGTGTGGAGAAGAATGGAGAAGGTGAAATGGACCGAAAGGAAAACAAATGAGAAAGGAAGTTCTGGTGCTTTCCCGGTGTATGAGTTGGGTGAAATCTTCTCGGGTCTTCCACCGGGTCAATGTCTCCATGGCTGCCGACGTTTCGATTCCCGACTCGGTCATCGTCTTCAGGGCTTCTGAATCACTGAAATGAATTCAGAAGCCCTGAAGACGATGACCGAGTCGGGAATCGAAACGTCGGCAGCCATGGAGACATTGACCCGGTGGAAGACCCGAGAAGATTTCACCCAAATGAGGAAGTACTGGAGATGGTGGGTGAGGAGAGAGGTCTTTTGAGAGAAATCCTATGGAGGCAGGAAAAATGGATGAAAGGGGTATTGAGCGGCAGAGGGATGTTGAAGAAGGTAATAGAGGGGAGAATGTTGGGTAAGCGAGGAAAGGGCAGGAACAGGATAGGGATGTTGCACAAGATGAAGGGAGGAAAGAAGTAGACAGAGATGAAGAGGGACCTGATGTAGATTAGGTTGCTAAAATGGATTTTGTTTTGAGTTACAAAATGTTGTATTAGATAGTTGTGTCCATCAAATAACATACCTTAACCGGTAGATTACCCAGACTGATTATAAGGTAATATACCGGTTAAGGTAGGTTTTTGAATGGACACAACTACCAAATAAATATGATCTCTCTCCTAACAAAACACAATGCAACGTCCTATTCTATAACAATACCTTCTGCATCTCTGTGTACTTTCTTCTTCCCTTCATCGCTTCCAACAACCCTATCCTGTTCTTGCCCTTTTTTCTTTGCATAACATTCTCCCCTCTGTTACCTTCTTCAACATCCCACTGCCGCTCAATACGCCTTTCATCCATTTTTCCTGCCTCCATAGGATATCTCTCTACAAACCCCTCTCCTCACCCACCTTCCCTAGCACTTCCTCATTTGTTTTCCTTTCGGTCCATTTCACCTTCTCCATTCTTCTTCACACCCACATTTCAAAAGCCTCCAATCTACGTCTATCCTCCTTGACTCCTTCCAAGCCCTACAAAACCACCCTTCATACCAAAGTTTTCAGTATTCATTTCTTACATCGCTTCCCAACAGCTCTGTTACCAATTTTCTCTTCCTTGAGGAAGTTTTTTTACATATCGTAATACTACTTTCAATGGTTGCTTTTGTATGTTTAATCTTATTAAATCTACGCTATAGCTTCAGTGCGTAGTGTACCACAGTTTTGTAAGACAACTCAAAATCCAGGACATACCCATCGGTGCTTTAGAGAAAGCATGAACTCCTCTTGTCCTATAATGTCCACTTTGTCCGCTCGCAATCCTTTCCACCCTTTCTCCTTTCCATTCCGCACGAAGCCTCATCCCCTCCCATGTAGCCCATCATCATCTCACAACCCTTATGTATCACCTCTCCATCCACATTTCCTGCCTTCTTCGAATTTCTCCCGAGAAATTTTCTCTACATTTATTTCTCTTCCCGCAAGTCAAGATTACTTTCCCCATCGTTCTCCGCGCCCACACATCAAAACAAACCGGAGCTCTTTTTCCGTCCCGCGGATCCGTTTGTATGGAAAATGACATCCTGGAGAACCTAATGCCTCGAGATGCAGGGTAAGGTTCCATTAATAAAAGTTAAAATTTACAGTTTTGGATTCGAAAGAAATACGAGGAGCGTTGCTGCAACATGTCTCCGAATTCGATCCCTTAAAGAGAGGAGTCATTACGGTAATCGACCGCACCGACCCGATCCCGTTATGGCAAACGTGTAGGTTGCCATTTAAATGACGACGCTAAAATCACGTGATTTTAAAACCCCGAATTGTTGACTACGGTATTCTTCATTATCTTCAGCCTTCGACAACCATGTACGCCAGCTGTCTTCCAAACAAAATTATCACGTACTCTTTACTCTGTACTATTAAATGGTAATGCAATTCGAGGTTTTTTTTCAGATTAAAAACATTAATCCTACTTACCCGAGCCGAATAACGCTAAATCCAGGCGAGTGCTATAGCAAGTAAACTTCCAAAAGCGTCTCTTGAAACTGCCCTTACTAAAGCACGCGATTCAATGTGATTCGCCTTCGAATCTCGGTTAAAGAAAACGAATATTTTTATTCTTGATAAATTTGCTTATACAAGGCGATAGTGAACAAAATCCTGTCGCTACTGAAAGCTGTATTTATTTAATAATATTATTATTATCAAAGTACACAGCGTCGATTGCCACATGAATCGTTAGCATTAAAATCAACCTTGCCTTTCCGTTACAATAACATGAAACATTTCTAATCTGGTCTCTATCTCAAAAAGGTATTAAAAAATCCTCAATCATAAAAAAACTAAACTAACGTGCTATATGACACCAGACGCTAATGACACCAGATAAAATTAAGCGATACCATTATAGGAAACGTATAAACAGCGATCACTGTTGAAAAATATTCAATCTACGAAATTCAATCAATAATAAATAAAAACTGAGACGCTATATACAAAGTATTTGTGGATAAATTAGGTGTGGAGAACTACACCTTTGGGATGGAGAAACTCTACTCTGAATCGACCATTGAGGGAGATTAGATGTCACAAATGCTTCCTGTCGGTGCCAGTCATTCCTACGTCCCACAAATGTGAACTGTATTTGTGAGTAAATTATCGAGGCAAATTTCAACATTGGTTTTCGCCGGCGGTTTTCCATGAATGATTGATTGAAGCTGGCATCGAATACATTTCAATGAAGCCCGCGGTGAACAAAATTTTGGTTTGGTGGTTTCTAAGGTCGCCAAACGTGGCCCTCCGAATGAATTCCGTTACTCCTCAAGTGTCTCGTCGGAAGAATCAAAGCATAAATGGAATATATGGTAAAAAATGCGTAATTCACCCGAAAGAAATTATTAGGTGGAGTTTTGAAATGATTATACTTTTGTCTTTTGATTATCGTGCCGAATAAAGTTTCAAAATGTTGTACCATTTTACTTTCTCGGGATGAAATTAATCCCTATACACAAATCTTTATTTCAAGACGAGTCGCGATAAATCAATAAATATCAGTGCGTTAACGTGTCCGAAGACATACTTCGTAATAAAAATATTTAGTTTCAAGAACTTTCATATTACCGAATGTACCGAGGTATCCAAGGCTGCAATAAGAAAAGTCCCTACAAGTGATACCTAAAGCTAATTAAGTCTATAGCTCTGCTACCGGTGCATAGCAATCTACCACAATCAACAATTCGAGATGGCAACGATCACACTCTTGCCTTACTTTGCAGGACCTGAGCAGGAAACATGTTCGTCTAGCTGTACGTTTCGGGAAAAAGCAGGCATACATTTTTGTCTAATTTCGAACCTCTTTTTTTCTTTGGATAATGGAGGGGAAACGTTTTCTGGCGACTTTAAGGATTCTGTAATATGTTGATCACATTTTCCTCTTTTGGTCCCACGGACGCTAAACTTAATCTTCCTTTTCCTCACTCAACTCCTTCTCGAAGTCTTTCACTTCATCTATTTCTGATTCAAACATTACTTTCCACGATATCGACATTTATCTCCAGAACAATAAGTTTAACACCTCTGTCCACATTAAACCGACCAACGATCAATAATACCTTCAATTCAAGAGCTGCCACCCGTCACATACCAAACGCTCCATCCCTTTTTCACTCTCGGTTCTTGGCCTCTGTCTCGACTCTACAGCTACACTAATCTCTCAGGAAACGCAAGTACCCGGAAAAATATCGAATAATAAAATCCTTAAATCTTCAACCAATACACAACCGGGCCTTTCGACTTGCCGGGCCGATGCTCTAACCACTTGAGCTATCGAGGAAACTTTATTTACACTGAAATTGACGGGGTCTTAAGTAACCAAGTGCCCAGACTCTTTGGCTAAGAGATAGCGTCAGGCGGCTCTCAGTGCAGATCTCAGCGTAAATTACGTTTCCTCGATAGCTCAAGTGGTTAGAGCATCGGCCCGGCAAGTCGAAAGATCCGGTGGTCAAGTCCCAGTCAAGGAAATATTTTTGCGCTTATGTTCTGCTCGATTTCGCCTTCCCCACCTCTACAGTGATCACCTTTTCCTGTGTTCCTATCCCTTTTCCTTTTATCTTTTTCCATGTGCATGGTTATTTGTTCGCCATATGGTGGGATTTTGTGTTTGAATGTGTATTTGGCCAATGTGGCTCGTTTCTCCTTCTGGCTATACGTGCCACGAAACGAACTGTTCCTATCCTTTATGATGTTGTAGGATTGCTTACCTACTGTCGTTTTCACTGGTGTGACGTCTATTTCTCCTTTGGTGGGTGAAACAGCTCCATAACGTCATCTCTCGGTCAAAGAATCGGGGCGATTGGTTACTTAAGACCCCGCAGATCTCAGTGTGATGTTTCCTCGATAGCTCAAGTGATTAGAGCATCGGCCCGGCAAGTCGAAAGATCCGGTGTTCAAAGCCCGGACAAGGAAATATTTATACATATATATATATTGAAATGTGGGTGTGGAGAAGAATGGAGAAGGTGAAATGGACCGAAAGGAAAACAAATGAGGAAGTAGTAGAAATGGTGGGTGAGGAGAGGGGTTTGTTGAGAGAAATCCTATGGAGGCAGGAAAAATGGATGAAAGGCGTATTGAGCGGTAGTGGAATGTTGAAGAGGGTAATGGAGGGGAGAATGTTGGGCAAGCGAGGTAAGGGTAGGAACAGGATAGGGATGTTGGACGGGATGAAGGAAGGAAAGAAGTACACCGAGATGAAGAGGGACCTGATATAGATTAGTTTGCTAGGTGGGGAGTCACAAAATGTTTATTTGATAGTTGTGTCCATCCAAAACCTACCTTAACCGGTAGATTACCTAATAAAATAATAAATATATATATATATATATACACACACACACACACACACGTATAATGTGCTCCAAGACAGGACTAGTAAGCAAAAACACAGTAACACACACAGAAAAGAAACTAACACACATTCCGAATTTTCGGTGGCGATACCACCTTTCTCAAGGGAGAGAAGTGTTTCACGGAGGGGTTTCTTCTCTCCCTTAAGCTAAAGACTCGTTGGTATAACAAAGTGAGAATTCGACATAACATTTTTTAACCCTAAGAATCATATACACCACTCACAGTTTTTACCTATAAATTGATTTCGAAAGCATTAAACTTAATTAACTGAATTAACTAAAAGTATCCGGCCTCGGTTTTCCTGAAAATTTATTCACATCGAGATTTTGATGCGTCCGAGAAGGCTAAAAAGGCCTCATATAGTATCTTCAAAATAAAGTGGTAATGAAATTTTCCCATATCTTGTGGATTCTCTTCGTCGCCACCGCCCTTTGGTAACGAAGCAAGCAATTAGGAGCGATCTTCTTCGACTAGATTGCCCTCTACATTCCATTCCGCCAGGTGTCCTTCGACAAACCAACGGGAATAACATTTTGAGAAGGCCTCGCGAAACACTTGGGCCCAGACCGTTTTAATCCCACGGAGTTATCCTCTTCGGTCGTCTACCACCCGTCCGGAATAGAGCACTCGGCGGTGTTCGTTGTTCTCGCTGTCAGTTTGCCGGTATTCTAGGCGGGCGCGTGTAGAGGTCATGAGTACCCCTTAACTTTGCGGCCATTAAGACATCCAGATCTTCTACACTGATCACGACTACCAGACCGACTCCGACATGGGGGAGCTACGAATTGATAGCATCTCTGGCCCAAAGAAGGCAGAAAGGCTGAGCCATATAAATTTAAAATACGTTAACAAGCATGAGTTTCTGCACATTGGTTTTCCATTCTGTAACGCATGAGGATGGAATGAATCACATAATCGGGAATACATTCGATTAATTCGCTTGAAAGCATTGTGTCCGCTGAACTTTCCCGAATAACAGCCTCGAACAGATTTGTTGATAAGTTACGACCGTTTATGTGAAGGGGGGTTCGTGGAGTGCGGCGAAATGTCGGATCCGCGAAAATGAACTAGTTGAAGGAGCAGCGTTATACCGTGAAATTCTGCGTGAAACTCTGAAAGTGGTTTACGGGAACTTGATTATGAAGGCTTACGGTGAGGATGCCATGAAACGTACCGCGTGTTATGAGTGGTTACTCGGTTGAAAAAGTGCCTGCAAACAGCGGAAGACGACGAGCGTTCCGGAAGACCATCAGCGTCGACTGATGATCCCCCTCTCCAGTGAAAGTGAGCGATCTCCCTCATGCAAATCGAAGTTTGTCCGTCGGAGAACTTGAAGAAGAGTGAGGCATCTCGATTGGTTCGTGCTATGAAATCTTGCCTGAAAAATTGAGGGTGCATCGAGTCGCCGCCAAATTCGTGCCTTGCCTGATGAAACCAGGCCAGAAACAACATCGAGTTCAAATCTGTCAGTAACAGTTTGATCGAGCAGAAGAGGATGAAACCTTCTCGTCCATGATCCCTTATTCTAAGTGTGGACAAATTAAAACTTCTTACTACATATCAGAATTTGGCTTCAAGTAGCACCGGAATATAAAATATTCAGGTTGAAATATACTGATAGGGATAATATCTATTTGAAATTGCTCCGCAGAGGTAGTTATCAATATACCTTATATGAAATTTTCGTAATAAAATTCTCTAACTGAGAAAACTGCGAAGCATAATCCTTTGGCACAATCAGGTTAAGTCTCTTTGCGTCTATCCTTACTGTCTCTTTCATGTTGATTAAACTACGCAGAAACTTTACATTCTTGAGGAATAGTGTTAAGAGCAAATAATTACTATCTTCAAACGGGTTTCGGTCGAGCGTCGAAGGACATACATACGTTTCGGTCGACCAGTTAAGCACACGAGCCGATACTTCAAATGTACAGGCCAACTTCCATGGAGAAAATATTGTTGCCTTTGAAAAATCCATTAGGATTCAATCAGACAGCTCATTCCAATGGACATGAAAAATTTCAAATTAAACTCGTGGGTGACAGACGTTCATTAATGTGTGCGCCCTCCGACAGTAATTTTTTTCGCATCGGAAATGACCCCGCACGTCCGATGCACGGTACAGCACGCCCGTCTTCTTTCCCCTTGAAATGATTGATTTATAAGCACACTTCATCTCTCCTTCCTTTCGTTCACTCGATTCAAACCCGATGGGACTCCCGGAGAAGGAAAAAAAGAACAACCCACGCGGCACTGGAAAAAGGGAGACTGGGACTCGGGAGAAATAGCGGCGTGTAAAGAATATCGGACTTAATACACTGCCTTGCGGCACTCAATCACTACATATCCCTTTCTTTACCTTCCCCCTCTCGAATAAATCGTTCCCGGTGGTTCCTTTCGGATCTTCCTCTCCGCTGGGGCCACCCACGGCAGTCCCCCACGGACCCGGTTCCCCACCTAGTCCCCCCCCCCCTCACGACATGATCCCCTCACCAAAACCTCACCCACTTGTCTCCCGCTTTCACTCTCTGGCCTCCACACGCACTCACACGTGTTATTTGTCATAGCTCTGAATTTCAATCAGCGGGAGGAAGAAGAGGGGTTGGGGAGATGCAAAAGATCCCTTTTGCCCATCATGACTACCCATTCCACAGTTACCCCCACGCAATCAACCAATCGGATGTTATACCCCCCTCCCGACAAAGGAGCTCTCTCTTTCCCTCTCCCATATTCCACCCCGACGAGGAACTCACACCCCTCTTCAAATCAGAAACCTCTCCACTTTTACCCCCACCCCCCGCCTCTTTGAGTCCGTCAGTGAGACCGCTTTGCAACCTTCCCCTCCGCTCGTTTGAAACCAATGGGAGAGAAGGGTAAGTACCTCTCTTCCCCCCTGCCCTCGTACCAATCCCTCTTTACTCCTGTTTTTTGGTCTTCCCCTGGTACCTTCCCCACTTCGTCTGGCCCGGGATGGATTTTTGGCCAAAGGAGGGGAGAGGGATCACATATGGGAAATTATAAAATGTTTCGGGCACAATCAAATCAATTACATCCGACGGGGATGAGTTCCCCTGCGACCGCATCCGATAACAAAGCTCTCCCGCACCCTCTCGATCCTGCGTCCCATTCTTCGGGAGAGTCCTGATGAGATTTTGAGGCTCTGATTTATACCACCGGAACAATGATACATTTGACGTGTTTTTGGCGAGGGGGAGGGAGTGGGAGGGAGGGGAGAGAATGTTTTACGGGGAAAAGGAGGATTTTTCGAAAATATTTCTCCCGATTTCTCGGAATGTTTTCGAGGGAAAGTTGTCACCGTTATTAAAACATCCGGATTATCAGTAAAACAAATCTTAAAGTTTTATATGACGTGAGAGGAGGGCAAACGGGTCGTAAAAGAAAGAGGGAAAAGTCCCGGAACGATTAGATCGGAACGCTGCAAACCAACAGATTTTTTCAACCGATTAAAATTCAGTCCCATTAAATAATTTTTAGTATCATCGTGTACGCGGGAGAGAACACGTTTGTGGACCCAGGGGTTGTAAATTAATTCCAGGTCGAGGTCATTACTCTTATCCCAAAAATGTCTTTAAAAAGAGACTATCGAAATGTTTTTTAAATCTAGGAATATCGAATCAGCTGGAATATTACTGGACTTTCACCGGAGTTAATTATGTCATGAAAAAAGAGTGCGATTTGAGTTTCGCAGGATCTATTCTTACGGAATCCGTGTTGGTTACGGATGGTGCCCTAAAAACACTTGCCACACATCTTTGCGGCGGCTTGCGAGGTATTAAGTACATGTAGATGTACCTTATGAGAATTTAAGCACTCATATCGATGTTCTCAATTCGTGTAGGGATGTGCAATATTACAGCCTTTCACTTTAATTCATATCTACGAGATCATTGTAAACATTTGAAGAAATCGATAACGACAAGAAAGTGGTTTTGTCGATATGGACTACATTCCGATATGAGCTAATGCAGCTGATATACGATATCATCTATATACCCGAAAATTATATCCATGGTGATGTCCGATCGACCCTCCCACGCCACACGCCCTTGCGGCGGCTTGCGGGGTATTATGTAGATGCATATTTATTTTGTTTCCAGGCCGATAAAGAACATTAACACCGCACAACCATAAGCCCTGGTCGCTATGCTGGCATTCCCTGGCGTGAGAACCTAGGAGTAGAGAAATAACCAAGAAAAAACTCCTGGAAATTAGCTACATAAAATAGCGGACGATCAGCATGGTACTGTATAGTAAGTGCGAATATTTATATACGAGTACTATTTACGCCCATTCATATCGGTTGAGGGAACGTAGCAAATTTCGGATTATAGGACCATTCTATCCTTCTATGCTTATATTATTCTATAACTGTCTTCCCTGCTCTTCTAAGACACAAGATCTTAGGAGATCAAGGTTTCAATTAGGTTATATGTTGACTGAAAAAGGCTAAGCTAAACATTAAAATAGGAAGGTGAAAAATAGAGCTGGTAGGACAGTTTACATATCTCGGAAGTGTTTTGGACCAGCACGGCCAAAGTAGCAGGGACGTAAGGAGAAGAATTGCGCTAGACAAGGAGGCTTTCTCAAAGAGGAGGGAGTTGATGACGGGGACGTTGTGTAGGGATGTTAAGAATGGAGAGGGTGAAATGGACCGAAAGGAAAACAAATGAGGAAGTACTAGGGGTGATGGGTGAGGAGAGGGGTTTGTTGAGAGAAATCCTATGGAGGCAGGAAAAATGGATGAAAGGCGTATTGACCGGTAGTGGAATGTTGATAAAGGTAATAGAGGGGAGGATGTTGGGCAAGCGAGGAAAGGGCAGGAACAGGATAGGGATGTTGGACGGGATGAAGGAAAGAAAGAAGTACACAGAGATGAAGAGGGATCTGGTGTAGAGTAGTTGTTGGATTGGGTTTTGTTTGGAGTTACAAAATATTTATTTGATAGTTGTGTCCATCCAAATACCTAGCCTCACCGGTAGATTAGCTAATAAAAAAATATGTAACCCGCACGTGTTTATGAGACATCTTGGTTCATAAATTAATGAGCGAAGCAACCCTCATTCACTTGTATTTTTTCAACAGATAGAAGTAAATATATTCACGCTTGTAGTTTACAATCACCCCAGGGTTCTCAATAATTACTAGAATGCGCTCTAACATTTATCTTGCACTAGTTGTAAGGTACTTATTTTTTAAATAAGCAATTCCGACTATTTTCTCTAAAGTCAAACGATAATAACGGGATGTTGCTTTGTTAACGCTGGTCACCTATTATATATATATATATATATATATATATATATATATATATATATATTTATTTATTTATTTATTAGGTAATCTACCGGTTAGGGTAGGTTTTTGGATGGACACAACTATCAAATAAATATTTTGTAACTCCAAACAAAACCCTATCCAGCAACCTAAACTACATCAGGTCCCTCTTCATCTCTGTGTACTTCTATCCACCCTTCATCCCATCCAACATCCCTATCCTGTTCCTACCCTTCCCTCGCTTGCCCAACATTCTCCCCTCCTTTACCTTCTTCAACATTCCACTACCGGTCAATACGCCTTTCATCCATTTTTCTTGCCTCCATAGGATTTCTCTCAACAAACCCCTCTCCTCACCCACCATCTTCGGTACTTCCTCATTTGTTTTCCTTTCGGTCCATTTCACCTTCTCCATTCTTCTCCACACCCACATGTTAAAAGCCTCCAATCTACATCTATCCTCCCGCTTCAGTGACCACGTTTCCGCGCCGTACATAGCTACGCTCCATATCAGAGTTTTTACGAGTCTTGTCTTAACATCCCTACTCAACGTCCCCGTCACCAACTCCCTCCTCCTTGAGAAGGCTTCCTTGCCTAACGCAATTCTTCTCCTTACGTCCCTACCACTTTGACCGTATTGGTCCAAAATATTTCCGAGATATGTAAACTGTTCTACCCGCTCTATTCTTTCCCCGCCTATTTTAATATTTAGCTTAGCCTTTTTCTTTCTGGGAAATCGCATAACCTTTGTTTTATTAATATTGATTCTCATCCCATATTTATCGCACTGAACCTCCAATTCACTCAACAATGCTTGCAACCCCTTGGCTGACTGAGCAACTAATGCTTGGTCATCAGCACACCTAACCGATTTTACCAATTCCCCTCCGACTTCCATTCCTACCTCCAGTTCTTCCCATGCCTCTTTAATCATTTCCTCTACATATACGTTGAACAGCACCGGTGACAATGGGCAACCCTGCCTTACCCCTCTTCCTAACACTGCCCATCCGGACTCTCCGTTCCCCACTCGCACCTGAGCAGTCTGAGACATGTACAGGTTGCGGATCAGTCTCCTGTCCCGCCAATCCATTCCTATTTTCTGCAATACACGCATTAATTTTTCCCAATTCACTCTATCAAACGGTTTTTCGAAATCTACAAAGCAGGCAAAAACGTCCTGATTGTATTCTATATTCCTATCGATTAGTGATCTCATTGCTGCATGGCATCGCGCGTACCTCTTCCTCTCGGAAGCCCAAACTGATCATCCCCTAAGTAATCATTTGCCTTACTCTCTATCCTTTTGTTGATGATCCTGAGAATAACTTTAGCTGCGTGGTGTATCAAACTTAGTGTTCAGTAATCCTCACATGATATTACTGAACAATAAGTTTGATATCCCACGCAGCTAAAGTTATTCTCAGGATCATCCACCTATAAAACCATAAATACAGTAATCAACCCGAAGGTCGGTTTAGTAGGTGATGGTAGAGCTCACCCATGTACCAAGCCCGACGGCGTGGGAATATTCACACATCAGGGTAGGGGGGCCAGTTCCTTTCCCTGTGTCGGTTATGGTTTCTAAGGAAGATCTGGTAACCGAAAATTCAACTAGCTTGGGTGGAGCTGCAGGTGCCCAGAGTGCCTCTCCCGGGAATCGAACCCGGGACCCTCCGGTCAGTAGTCCAACGCTCTACCCACTGGACCACCGCGACCCGCCATCCACCTATATATACTACATGGAACAAAAAGTTCACAGAATAACCACCGTGTGGCGCTCCCATCGTTCCGATTTGAGTTCTGTTTTTTTGTTAAATTGGTACATCTGTTGTTGATATTCCCTTTAAATCTTAGTGTCATAACTTGACATTTGCAAAAGTTACGTAGCCAAGAGTACATCTATCTCTGTGTGTGTTGGCGTTTTTTTACAATTGCAGAAATGGATTTAAATTTGCGACAACGAACTTGTATTAAATTTTGCGTTAAAAACGGATTTAGTGGCGCACGGACGTTGGAAATGTTGGAAAAGTGTTTCGGCAACGATTCTCTAAAAAAAAACGGTCGTTTACCAGTGGCACGAGCGGTTCAAAAGTGGTCGTGAGTCAATCGAAGATGATGAACGCAGTGGCAGACCATCGACATCGAAATTCGGTGAAAAAATTGATAAAGTAAAAGAAATGTTGGTCAATAACCGCAAATTAACCATCAGAGAAATAGCGGAGGACTTGAACATTGCCTATGGATCCGCCCAAGACAAGGTGGTTAATGATTTGGGTTTCCGTCGTGTAGCAGCAAAGTTGGTGCCAAAAGACCTCAATTTCATGCAAAAAAAGAGACCGTGTTGACGTCGCAAAAGACATGATTTGCGAGGCTGAATCCGATCCCACATTCATCAAAAGGATCATTACTGGAGACGAGACGTGGGTTTATGAGTACGACACGCAATCCAGACATCAGGCAAGTGAATGGCGTTCACCAAATGAGCCGAGACCAAAAAAACCACGTCGTTTTCAGTCAAAAAAGAAGGCAATGCTGACGGTTTTCATGGATTACAACGGTGTAGTGCATCATGAATTTTTGCCAGAAGGCCAGACAGTAAACAAAGAGTATTATTTGGGCGTTATGAGACGTTTGCGTGAAGCAATTCGCCGAAAGAGACCAGAAATCGTCGCACAGTGCGTCGAGACCGTCGCACAGTGCTATCATTATTCGTAATTTTTTGACGAAAAATGCAACAAATACCATCCAACAGCCACCGAATTCACCTGATTTGGCTCCCTGTGACTTCTTTCTGTTCAATCGAGTTAAAAAACCATTACGGGGAACGCGTTTTAGCAGCCGAGAGGAAGTAATGGAAAAATCGCAGGAAGCACTGATGGACATACCGAAAACCGAATATAAAAAATGTTTCGAGGATTGGATCAAGCGCTGGCATAAGTGTGTTGCAGTCGATGGGGATTACTTTGAAGGGGAAAATATAGATTTAGATGAATAAACTTGTATTTTTAATTTTCTGAATAAATTCCGGGAACTTTTTGATCAAGATAGTATATCCCTTCCCTGGACTACCACCTTGTCGTGGTGAAAAAGCTTGTGTGTTCCGATGACCCCTAGAGCTGTGCTGGCGGGGGTAATAATAATTACTCATGGAAGGGTCACCCATGCCAGATAGGTCGAAGGTTAGGAGCCAGATGAAAGGTAGTCCACGCAGCGTCTGTTCCTCAGTTAGGCGGCTGCAAAGGCGTCTGACCCCAGTGGGGCGGCCATTAAGTGATGGTGTCACGTTAAAAACACTATTGAGGAAGGCAACGGGAAACCACCTCAATTATGATTCACAAGAATATAATGTTGGGCACTATAGATAATATGAGTCCTGGCAACTACGGGACTCGGCCCAAGAGGCCGTGTGTCGTGCCCGGTAGCGGGAGAGGCAAGGCTTCCGCGGTCGTCATCCCACGAAACCCTTGCAGGGAAGATATAACTGCAGTAGGAGAGAAGACTCAGAAGAAGGCGAAAGTAGTTAGAATAGGAACCTGGAACGTCAGGACAATGTTGAGGAGAGGCAAATTAGAAAATATTAAGCGAGAGATGGAAAGAGGTAATATAGATGTTTTAGGTCTCTGCGAGGTGAGATGGAAGGATAGTGTATATTACTGGAGTGACAATTATAGAGTGATATACAGCGGGGACGAGAACCAACGAGGGGTTGCCGTAATTTTAAATAAAGGGGTAGGAAGAAGCGTAGTCAACATAGAGCAAGCTCCTGATAGAATTTGACTCGTAGAGATTAAAGCAGAGCCGACGAACTTGGTCATTGTTCAGGTATACATGCCACCGAGCAATCACAAGGAGGAAGAAGTAGATAGGATGTACGATGAGTTAGAGGATATCATCGCGAGTGTTCCTGCAGGGAACAATTTGGTAGTGATGGGGGATTGGAATGCGACGGTAGGCGAAGGAAGAGATGGTGGTGAGGTGGGGGACTATGGATTAGTCACGAGGAATGAACGCGGGGAGAAAGCAATTGCATTCTGCAGGAGACAGAGGTTAGTCATCACCAACACATGGTTTAGACACCACATAAGGCGTAGGTATACATGAAAAATGCCAGGTGACTCAGAAAGGTATCAGTTAGGATATATTATGGTTAGGAACAGGTTTAGGAACAGTGTGATAAATTCGCACAGTTTTCCAGGAGCGGATGCGGACTCTGACCACAATTTAGTTGTTATGAAATGTAACTTTCGTTTCAAGAAGATAAGGCACGGGCGGCGGGTTAGGAAATGGAATTTAGAAGCATTAAATGGATTAGCGAGGAAGGAGTATCAGCAGGCTGTAAAGAAAATAATGGATGACGGTAAAGAACTGAGTACAATCGAAGAAAAATGGGAATGTATCAAGCAAGGGATATCGGAAGCAGCAAAAGACACTATAGGAACCGTTAAGGGGAAAAGAATAAGGAAACCATGGGTCACGGATGAGATGATTGCAAAGATGGAGGAGAGAAGAAGATGGAAGAATGTAAACACAGAGTTAGGCAAAATGAAGTACAAAGAGTTAAACAATAATTTGAGAAGGGCCACAAATAAAGTAAAAGAAGAATGGTGGAAAACGCAATGCGAGCATATGGAAAGTTTACAGAAGAAGGGTGAAATTGGTGCTCTATACAGCAAGGTTAAGTTACTATCGGGAAGTAAGAAGGCAAGATCTGTGCTAACAGTTAAAGATAAGTGGGGTAAGATAATAGTTGAACCAGTAAAAATCCAAGAGAGATGGAAGGAATATATAGAAACACTGTATGGTAAAGAACTTAGGCCCACAAGGTTAGACACAGAAAAGGAACATGACGTAGAAGAAGATAGCTTAGGTCCAGGCATACTCGACGATGAAATAGAAAGGGCATTAAAGGAGATGAAAGCAAATAAGGCCGTGCGGGTGGACAACATCCCTGTAGAACTGTTGAAATGTTTAGGAAAATGTGGGAAGAAAACTCTATATGGACTGATTCGTAGTATTTATGAGGAAGGAAATTCGCCGGAAGATTTTGTGAGATCGGTGTTAGTTCCTATTCCAAAAAAGGGAAAGGCTTCGTCATGTGAGGATTACAGAACGATAAGTTTGATATCCCACGCAGCTAAATTTGTTCTCAGGATCATCAACAAAAGGATAGAGAGTAAGGCAAATGATTACTTAGGGGATGATCAGTTTGGGTTTAGGAAGGAGAGATGTACGCGTGAGGCCATTGCAGCAATGAGATCTCTAATCGATAGGAATATAGAATACAATCAGGACGTTTTTGCCTGTTTTGTAGATTTGGAAAAACCGTTTGATAGAGTGAATTGGGAAAAATTATTGCGCGTATTGCAGAAAATAGGAATGGATTGGAGGGACAGGAAACTGATCCGCCACCTGTATCCGCCACCTGATTGAGCAGATCACGAAAGTAAAAATATTTCCTTATATATATATATATATATATATATATATATATATATACACTTTTTTGGAAAACCCACAAACGTGTAATTTAAATTCACTGATAGTCATAACAAACACAGAAACCAAAACACAAAAGAGGAAAAACTCACTGGTTCTCGAATTTTCGATGGTCCAACCACCTTTCTCAAGAGGAATTAGGAACAGTTCTGTTCCTAATTCCTCTTGAGAAAGGTGGTTGGACCATCGAAAATTCGAGAACCAGTGAGTTTTTCCTCTTTTGTGTTTTGGTTTCTGTGTTTGTTATGACTATCAGTGAATTTATATATATATATATATATATATATATATATATAAATATATATATATATATATATATATATGAAATGGAAAGCGTAAACATACAGATACAAAATATTCATAACACAGAGTCACAAAGAAAGGACACTCGCAGTATTTAGATTACGTTTCGACGGCACGACCTTCGTCGTCATGATTCTGATGACGTCGGCCGTGGCGTCGTAACGTCAACTTCATACGTAATTGTCTTTTATTTGTGTTTCTACCTTTTAAAAATTTTATATCTCTGTTTTTATTTGTTTGTGCGTCACCGAAGAGCATTCCATTTCAAAAATATATACGTATATATCCATATGTATACATATAGACACACACACGTTTGTATTTTTTGTACACACTGTTAGTTAAAAATGCAATTAAATACATGTATGAACCGGCACTGTTTATATACGGTCGGTGCCTTACCACCCCCTGCCACACGATTCAGCGGGTGATTTTAACGGTGTAGATGTTTAGTTTGCCTGCATTTGGAATATGGATAAGTATTTGTAATCCAAATATAATGAGAAACATCTAAATAAGTCCACTTCCGCCTTCAATTGTAATTCAGTTTTTCGTGATTTCAACGAACGGGACCATACCCCCCAGAGTACAGGCAACACGGTATTATCCGCTACTTCTCATGCCTATGGTACCTGTAGATCTCACCTGTGTGATGAAACCGCTAGTAAAGTGTCAATAATTTTTTTGTGAAAATTGTCTCTTATTCCTCTTGTGATTTATTTAATTCACACATGTTTTTAATGATTTCGAAGCAAAAGTAGCAATGCATAAAAATGAAGTTCGCCGTCGACCTAACCAATATAGCTACGCCATTTACGTAGATTATAGAATTTAAAGAAATAATTGACTGGAAATCAAAGGCATACTTCCAAATTCACGTCTCCACGCGCCATCCAATTCAGAAATTCGCTCTCGTGTCTTGGTGGACTTGCCTAGCACACCAGACGCCCGTCTTGGATCTCAGAGTTCCCGATTCGGGTCTAAAAAATAAATTTCCTACACGAAATTTTACACATTTTATTCATTCATTAGTAGTAGTCCACCGGCTAATTGTAGGTTTGCGATGGACTTTTGAGGCTATTATACACTACTTTACTCTTGATGTCTGACTAACATAACAAGAAACATCCATAGACCCCATATTATTTTCGTATTATAATAACTCACACTTTAACTCTGAATACGTTCCACTTCCCTGAATTACATCAAAAATACTACATTTTCCTTCCTCTACCTCTCTTCCTCCAAGACTGTTGTATCCCATTGCCTCTCCCCTTTTCAAATCCACTTCTCTTCCAACATTTCTCTCTTCCCCGAATTCCATGCCTACTCCACTTCATTGACGGCTTCCATTCCGTCTGTTTTATGTTTCCCATTCCATTCATTCTCTCGCCTCGAAAGCCAAGTCTTCAAGCTCCAAATCAGTTAGTTAGCATTACAGTGCTCATCGGTGACCATAAATAATTACTACTCGTGTATCTGCTCCTGAATTAAATGTTTTTTTTTTCATGCTCCTTTCATTAACAGCATTTTGCAACACTATTCCAGTTACGGATTTTCTTATAACGGCATTAGTTTGTGTCGGTAGGGTTGTGCCCAATGCAAAGGTTTACACCAACGTCTTATTTATCTATTGCATGAACCTCTCACTGACTATTTTATCAACGTCACGAAAGATTCACATTGCTATTCTAGAATATATATAAAATATGAAATACCATGGGGCCGAGAATTGTTGGAGGAGCTTCGCTTAGCATAATACGACGTCGTGCGTCATGTCCCTCTTTCTATGTCTAACCTCGTTGGCCTAAGTTCTCTACCATAAAATGTTTCTTTATATTCCTTCCATCTCACTTGGATTTATCCTGGTTCAACTGTTATCTTACCCCATTTATCTTTAACTTTAACACAGATATTCCCTTCTTACTTCCCGATAATAAGTTAACCATGCTTATAAATATATATATATGTATATACCATTACCACAGTAATCAACCCGAAGGTCGGTTTAGTAGGTGATGGTAGAGCTCACCCATTTACCAAGCCCGACGGCGTGTGAAAATTCACACATAACGGTAGGGGGGGCAGTTCCTCTCCCTGTGCCGGTTATGGTTTCCCAGGAAGATCTGGTACCCGAAAAATCAACTAGCTTGGGTGGAGCTGCAGGTACCCAAAGTGCCTTGCCCGGGAATCGAACCCGGGACCCTCCGGTCAGTAGTCCAACTCTCTACTCACTGGACCACCGCGACCCGCATATATAAATATATATTTATAATATATAGGCAAAGGTTTAGGAACAGTGTGATAAATTCGCAGTTTCCCAGGAGCGGATGCGGACTCTGACCACAATTTAGTTGTTATGAAATGCAACGTCCGTTCATCTACATCTACATAAGTACCCTGCGAGCCACCAAAAAGGTGTGTGGCCGTTTCAAGAAGATAAGGCAAGGGCGGCGGGTTAGGAAATGGAACGTAGAAGCATTAAATGGACTAACGAGGAAGGAGTATCAGCAGGCTGTAGAGAACATAATGGATGACGGTAAAGAACTGAGTACAATCGAAGAAAAATGGGAATGTATCAAGCAAGGGATATCGGAAGCAGCAAAAGACACTATAGGAACCGTTAAGGGGAAAAGAATAAGGAAACCATGGGTCACGGATGAGATGATTGCAAAGATGGAGGAGAGAAGAAGATGGAAGAATGTAAACACAGAGTTAGGCAAAATGAAGTACAAAGAGTTAAACAATAATTTGAGAAGGGCCACAAATAAAGCAAAAGAAGAATGGTGGTTAACGCAATACGAGAATATGGAAAGTTGACAGAGGAAGGGTGAAATTGGTGCGCTATATAGCAAAGTTAAGTTATTATCGGGAAGTATGAAGGCAAGATCTGTGCTAACAGTTAAATATAAGTGGGGTAAGATAATAGTTGAACCAGGAAAAATCCAAGAGAGATGGAAGGAATATATAGAAACACTATATGGTAAAGAACTTAGGCCGACAAGGTTAGACATAGAAAAGGAACATGACGTAGAAGAAGATAGCTTAGGTCCAGGCATACTCGACAATGAAATAGAAAGGGCAATAAAGGAGATGAAAGCAAATAAGGCTGTGGGGTTGGACAAAATTCCTATAGAAATGTTAAAATGGTTAGGAAAAGGTGGGAAGAAGGCCATATATGGACTGATTCGTACTATCTACTGTATGAGGAAGGAATCTGGCCGGAAGATTTTGTGAGATGCAAAGGCTACGTCTTGTGAGGATTACAGAACAATAAGTTTGATATCCCACGCAGCTAAAGTTATTCTCAGGATCATCAACAAAAGGATAGAGAGTAAGGCAAATTTTTACTTATGGGATGATCAGTTTGGGCTTAGGAAAGAAGAGGTACGCGTGATGCCATTGCAGCAATGAGATCACTAATCGATAGGAATACTATATAGAATGCAATCAGGACGTTTTTGCCTGTTTTGTAGATTTCGAAAAACCGTTTGATAGAGTGAATTGGGAAAAATTAATGCGTGTATTGCAGAAAATAGGAATGGATTGGAGGGACAGGAGACTGATCCGCAACCTGTATATGTCTCAGACTGCTCAGGTGCGAGTGGGGAACGGAGAGTCCGGGTGGGCAGTGTTAGGAAGAGGGGTAAGGCAGGGTGGCCCACTGTCACCGATGCTGTTCAACGAATATATGTAGAGGAAATGATTAAAGAGGCATGGGGAGAACTGGAGGTAGGGATGAAAGTCGGAGGGGAATTCGTAAAATCGGTTAGGTTTGCTGATGACCAAGCATTAGTTGCTCAGTCAGCCAAGGGGTTGCAAGCATTGCTGAGTGAATGGGAGGTTCAGTGAGATAAATATGGGATGAGAATCAACATTAATAAAACAAAGGTTATGCGATTTTCTAGAAAGAAAAAGGCTAAGCTAAATATTAAAATAGGCGGGGAAAAATTAGAGCAAGTAGAACAGTTTACATATCTCGGAAGTGTTTTGGACCAATACGGTCAAAGTGGTAGGGATGTAAGGAAAAGAATTGCGCTAGGCTAGGAGGCTTTCTCAAGGAGGAGGGAGTTGATGACGGGGACGTTGAGTAGAGATATTAAGACAAGACTCGTAAAAACTCTGATATGGAGCGTAGCTATGTATGGTGCGGAAACGTGGTCACTGAAGCAGGGGGATAGACGTAGATTGGAGGCTTTTGAAATGTGGGCGTGGAGATGAATGGACAGGTGAAATGGACCGAAATGAAAACAAATGAGGAAGTATCGAAGATGGTGGGTGAGGAGAGGGGTTTGTTGAGAGAAATCCTATGGAGGCAGGAAAAATGGGTGAAAGGCGTATTGACCGGTAGTGGAATGTTGAAGAAGGTAAAGGAGGGGAGAATGTTGGGCAAGCGAGGGAAGGGTAGGAACAGGATAGGGATGTTGGATGGGATGAAGGGTGGAAAGAAGTACACAGAGATGAAGAGGGACCTGATGTAGTTTAGGTTGCTGGATAGGGTTTTGTTTGGAGTTACAAAATATTTATTTGATAGTTGTGTCCATCCAAAAACCTACCCTAACCGGTAGATTACCTAATAATGTATATATATATATATATATATATATATATATATATATATATATATATATATATATATATATATATATATGTATATACATATACATATATACTCACACATATATCAGTTTAGATGAGAAATACATGAACTTTAGTAGCATTAAACTATAGTTCTTCAGATGAAAGTCCACCGCTGTAATAAATACCATATTGATTAATGTTGATTTTTAATGGGCACATATTTAACACTTATTGGTCTCGTCCACAAATATAAGCTACACACATGAAACAGACTTCAAAAACGTATCTTTAATTCCGCAAAAGTTCTTGGACTAGAATCTTAACGTGGTATTAAAAAAGCATACATGGTGTGAACCACTTGACGATCAAATAGGGCGAGGGGGGTGGACTTAAGGAACTATTGAAAGCTTTATGAGAACGATAGAGATAAAGAGTTTTCACGGATTCTCTAATTTGCATTTATGAGGGATGAATATGACCGAAATATTTCGACAGATCACAGTTAGGTCAAACCCTAAAAAATGAAACGTAGCCATGTGTAAACAGAAAAATATGCTTGATTTCACACGCAGCTAAAGTGGTTCTCAGGGTCATGAATAAACGATAGAGAGCAGGGCAAATGATTACTAAGGGGATGATGAGATTGGATTGAGGAGCGCCCGTGGTAACGTCTATACCAATTTTTACGTCCATCATAATGAGCATTCTTTTATCGGATGTCGGTTGCGCTTTCGTCAGCCATGGCCACATGCTTGGGTCGTTGATGATTGCCCCTCGGTTGAACCAGGGAGCTCGAAGAGCGTGCGAGCGGAACCGCCTTGGGAAGAAAGAGAAAGCGATAAAGGCCGAACTAGAGGGGGTAGTGGGGATCAGGGGGATGGAGAGAGAGATGGGAAGGAAAGCTCCCAAAAAACTATTTATATTAATAAACGGCTGAACCCATCTCGTTCAACGAGCCCCTTAAAAAAATATATTCGCTAAAGGAAAAGACTAGGCGGACGGACACCCTCGACGCTCGGGGTAAAAAATATATAACTATACGCGTCGTCGAGGGGATGGGATGAAAAAGGAAGGAGTTGTCTCTTTTAAACGAGCCAGTTTCCCATCCATCCATCACGACGATGAGCGACAATGCGACGGCTCTTGGCCCCAGCAAGCACCCTCCACCCCGCCTCTCCATTTTTCATCCCCTACCCTCCTCCCTCGCTCGCGCCCTCCCCACTCACCCGACGCCGTCACCCCATACACGAGACGTGGCCCCTCCCAGACCCCTCCCGCCGCTCTCGTGGAGGGAGTTGGTGAGCCATTTTTCCTCCCTACACCATTGACGAATCGAACCACTAACTCGCACGACACTCCTTTAGCACATCGGCGTGACATTGGTGTTATCCAGGAGGGCCGAAGGCCTATTTAGTGCCCCCCGTGGTCTATTTTCTCCCCCCCTCCTCTCTTGACGCCTTCCTCGAAGTATGAAAGGTTGCCCAAAAATTGGACGAAAGTATGTTCCTTCGTCTGATTTGAAAGTATTTTTGGTTGTGTAACCACCAGAGTAATTGTCATCCAATCTGATCACGTTATACTTACCTTGTTAGGAAATCTACAAATTATTTATTCATTTATGTTCATAATTCTGTCTCATAGACGGCGTTTTAGCCCATTACATTCGAGAGTATGGCTGCTGACTGAAGAATAAAGGGCTCAAAGCCAAGGGGATACCTTGGGAAAACTGCATCATAAGTATGCCTTGCGTTCCAAATACTTCACCTCCGGTTACACAGTATTAATATTCCCGTTCTGGGAAGAGCGTTTCCGAAATGTCAGATCCCAAAGAGAGGAGTGGTCCCGCAAAATACTCAATCACGACTTCTCATTCATTAGCATCTATTCACTATTGGGTTGCCGAGTGTAGCGAAATGAGGTTTTTGTCCTATCTCCCACACGTCCTTACTCCTACTCTTCGGCCACGTGATTTCAGCAAAGGATTCAAAATCAATTATCGAATATTTTTATGAGTTAAGTTCAAATAAAGATAAGTCTTTCACTGCCTATCGGGAATTAAGTAGTGAGCTATCACCTATTCAGTTATGACGGTACTGCCCTTCCCGTAGTACGTATGCTACCATGCCGACAATTACGGCTCCTCCAATGATGTGATTGAAATTCAAGGGAACAGTTTTTTTCACAGAATATTTACCGGGATTTAATCATTATATTCCCACTGAAATTAAGTCATTTGTGCATGAACCGAAAAAATAAACTCAACTGATTCAATTTCTTTGGTAGTTTTTAATATTAACATTAAAATACAGGCACAATAATTTTTCTCTGGTTTTTACTGGTGCGACATGCTCCACATTATTTAGTGAAACATGTCGAAACAATAAATATTAATGGAAAAGTATTCTATATGTATGTGTTATATATACAGGCATGTGTGTTTCTATATTTGTAAGACTTTGTAAGATCAGTGTTAGTTCACATCTTGTAGATATGTATAATTATACATATACAAATATGCATGTCTATATATATATATATATATATATATGTATATATATATATATATGTATGTATGGGGTGTAGGATTTTCATAGCTCAAACGGGATTGGTGGTGGATACATGGATAGCAGTTCAGAAGACCAGCCAGTAATTCCTGGGCAGAAGAACGTCGAAGTGTGTGTGTTAGGTTAGGCATGCTGCTCTGGACGGCGGTAAGGAGTAGAATGGTGGGTAATTAGGAGAGAAATCTAGAGAAATTTAGAGGGCACAAAACAAACATTTAAAAAAACTCCTTCCTCAATCGTGGAATAAAAGAATGGAATGAGTTACCTGAGGATATCTTTAAGTCCTTACCTTATTCATTAAATAAATTTAAAACGAGGTGTATGCTCGCCTTAAAAACGTGTGAGTGAGAAATAAAACCGTATGTACTTGTGCTATGAATAATGTGTTAACGGGACGCGATTTTGAACAGTATATGAAATTGAAGATACGTGATTACGGACGAAGTGTGGCGATGGACGGTGCGTAGTATGTACTCGTGTGGTGTACACCTAATCCTTGTGTGATAGTAAAGGAGAGGTCGGTAATCTTAAAAGTGTCATTGAATATACGAGCATTTTGTCTCATATCTGTTCTTCTTGTGTGTGTATGTATGTGCATTGTAAGAGTGACCAGTGATTACACTGGACCGTTGCCACCAGGTAAATTGCCTAATTGCAACGAAGTATGTAAATAATAAATAAAATCAATTAATTTATCCCCCCATATCCATATTCATGCCTTGTACCCAATGATGACGTACCATGCTTTAACGCGCCATTCCAAAAACAATCTGTGGGAAATACTCCTTCATCTGCGTGTTTTAACACACGTATAAATTCAGAAATATTGGTGTTGCGTAGTTACATAACTAGTAATCGGTGTATCTCTTCTCCAAACTTTTGAGAGTGAATTCGCCATGTGGAATTGGTAAACATGTTGCTGCTCTTGTTTTTTCAAAACGCACAAAAAAATCAAAACACGTGGGTGGTCTGAAAAGTTTCCGACCTCAGAAAGTTTCAGAAAAAATGTTTCGTGCCTTTGTTAGGTCGGAAACTTTTCAGATTACCCTTTGTACATATTCGCGACTAGCTTCAGGAGTATCCCGCCTGTATTTATGTTTCCCGCACGACCTAATATTGCAATTTCCTTGTTAATGAAAAGTGCTTGAAAATAATTTAGAATGAGGCACATTTTGGTAAAAGGTTTTTCAGTTATGGATCATAATTTGTTCGAGTATGGGAAACTTTCGACGAAAGGCTGAGCAGGGAATCACCCGTCGTCCTAAATACATGAAGGAGTTCACATGATGGCTTTTATATTATGCATTTTCCGACTCTTAGCAAAAATAACATCGAACCCAATTACCCGTTGAAATCAACTTAAAGACTAATATTCATCGTCCATTATGAAAGTAATGCGCATGATTTTATTGTGACGTGACTATCAATTTGTATTACGTTTGCGGTACATGGGATAGAGACCGAGGATCTGAAAACGCGCAAGGTCTCCGCGAAGTTTGAGCCGAGTGGATTTGCCACACGGCCTTCATCGTTACCAACTTCCTGGCCCGGAGCACCACCCTGGGTGACCCTCCAGCCCCCCTTAAAGTCCCGATTTGGCTCGAGGAGAGTTTCAGATTGCTGCTTTCCCGGCGTGGCAAACACGTCTCCGCAAGTGTATTGATGCAGGAAGAAATTATTTTGATGAATTTTAAGCATTTGTACAAGTACGATCAATAAACCTATTTTTGCCAGAAATATAAATAAAACCATGCGTATTACGTATAATGATTTAGTCATACAAGACGAATATCACATGATGCCTCAAAGCTCTGTCATGTGCAATTCATCGCGCAAAATGTGACCGAGGCGTTCGTTTGATATCCCTACAGTTTGTATTAGCAATTTCACGCACCTCCATTATCTTCCAAAGTCATATTTTTCTCTTTTTCGATTATTTCTGGCGTGGTTGAAATTTTCGGACGTCCTTCACGTTGATTATCTTGAAGGCTTTCACGGCCACGTTTCAACTCGACCGCCAATTTCTTCACGGTGTAAATCAAAGGAAAAGAATGCCCGCACACATGTAAAATCCTCGAATGAATTACGTTCGGCATTTAACCTTTTTCCGCGAAGAATTTCATCGTTGCACGCTACTCCATTTTCGCATTTCTCACAACACACGCAGCGCAACTGATTCAAACGACTGCCAACATCATATCACAAGATGGAATGGTCTGCGATTTCAAACGGCGTCTACTCATCGTTCTGTCAACATGACAATGAAAATAATGCGAGTGATATCATCTATAGGTGAGGCCGAGAACTTTAAAGATCGTACTCGTTCACGTGAAGTCTTACTAAAAGAAATAGGGTTCCACAAGAAAAAAGTAGTTAGTTGGAGTTGTCACCGTTGCAAAAGGATGGAAAGACAATTAGTGATTCAATTTATAAGCGAGTAGCTTTGAACTTTCATAAGAGATATGAAAGTGAGCATAGACAAAAAGTCTCACTGACGACTCTAGGGAGGACGTTCCTTTTAAAAGTTAACCGTGTGGGCGTAACTGTCAGTGGAGAGAACGGCTTGCCGTGACTCGACCTTCTCCGACGACGTGAACGATTGGAAATTTTCGGCGGGACGCGGTCATTATGTCACAAGTAATTTGCTCGCTGTTTCCCACTCCATTCATCCTGTCATCATCGAGGAGGGAAAAGTGACGGATCTGCCGCTCTCTAAATACGTAAACACATTTTTGATGCCGCTGTTTCCGTATAAAGTTCTCGCGGAATGTATAACTTTCTCAATGTTTGCAAAAGGGTCCAATATACCATAAACTAAAGAGGAATTTATGACAACTATAACATTCCTACACCATTGTCACGTGATTTCGACCACTAAATTAACGATGGAATTATTTACAATAATTTTAATGGTAAAAAAGAAGCAATGGTCGCAAGTAAAGGAGTGTGAATTTGTAATCCTGGGCAAGGAAGGTTAATATTTTCCAGAAGATAGCTCTACTGACACCTGGTCACGTGCACTTGGAAAAAATGGACCTCTTCATTAAAAGAAACTAGGAGGAGCATGTTTCTGCACTTTATCGATGCTTGGGAAATAACCGCAGCAGAAAAGAGGTGGTCGGAAGATATGTCTGTAGCAGGGAGTACGTAATGGGCGGAGTGAATCGGAGTTTACGGAAGAGCAGGGAAAGAAGTCCGAACAAAAAAATGGCTCGGAAGAGACAAGATCCACCCACTCCAAGGCACAGCGGCCCCTTGAAGTCAAAACAATAATGAAATGACTGGAAGGGAAGAGCTACAGCTCGCCACGAATGGGAGATAAAGCTTCCAGAGATAGCGGGAGATCCGAAAGGGACGGAGTCGCGAGGAAATGAGGAGGGTGGCTGTGGAGAGGATTCAGAGAGCTCCCAGCTGCTCCCGCGGAGTAATCTCCCGATTGATAACCGCCAGTGGATCTATCTATCGCACCACCGCACCCGGCCGATCTCATCCGGTTGGGACTCGGGCCCACACACTCCAGGGGGGACGGGACCTGAACTGACTCTCTCGCGGGCCACCCACAGCATTCCTCCCCCCTAATAACCGCGCCGCTGTCGGGACTATTAATCCCCGTCCCGCGATCCATAAAGTACGCGCAAAAAATAGAGGACGGGGAGGGGAGGAGAGACAACGCCCCCGCGGTGGCTGACGGGAAGGGTGGGGGCGAGAGATAGACATGAGTGGGGGAAGAAGGCAGGAGGGCTCTGGTGGGAAGGAGGAGCGGGCGAGGGGGTGGGGTAAAAGCATCGTCCCAAGGGATGAAGGGGCTGCGGCGGGAGTTATCATTGCGCAGCCGTGGAGCGGCTGCTTCCTCGGAAGGATGTCCTAGGGAAAGCGGGTCGGGGCGGAGGGTAGGCGGGACGTCGGCCGGTCGACAGTGGGGGTAGGGGAAAGATGCAGGGAGGAGATTTCAACGGGTGTGAGAAGGGATTGGTGGGAGGGTGTTCGCTGAGGGGTTGCCGGGGGGTGTGGGTGAGAATCGTCCGGGACTGGGAAGAAGGCATCTCCGCCGAGAGCGTGAGTTGCTACGCCGCGGAGGGCAGCGCATCGTGACGCGGCTCGTGTTCGCCCCGCCACAAGCGTGGCATTGCCTTCGCGGTGCAATACTTTCTGAGTAACCGTACGAAATGAATTTTTCTTTAAAAAACTCTCTTGCGCGGTTATAAGAGAGAAAATTGATTTATGATTGAAAATTTTGCGTCAATTGTCCAAATACGAACGCAGTGCGGCGCTCGAGGAAGCGAAGCACGTATTCAAAGCTCTTTGTTCTCCCTAACACATGGCAGATGTCGTGGAGGATATACTTGTATATTAGGGGAATGGATAAACACCTACGGTTACGACATTAGAAATAGGAGGGAGGATGGATGTTAAGAGGATTGGAGAAGAATGAGTGAAGATGAAAACCTGGCTTTGGTTTTGATTTAATCCATTGACGAAACGCGTCAAGAGGTCACACGAAATTTAACATCCCATACGACAGAGTGACCTACACTGAAATTGCTCGCCTTATGGCACAAAATTGGGAATCCGGATACCACTGAAATAATTCTGCAACAACCGAGAGTCGAGCCCTATCCATCAGGGTGGGAAGCCAATATTTTCAGCCGTCGCACCAGTCTACATCTACGTCTACATAAATACCCTGCGAGCTACCAAAAAGGTGTGTGGCAGGGGGTGTAGCACCATGAGGGAAGGGTAAGGGTTAAGGGGGTTGGGGGTTAGGTGAGGAAAGGTGGGGGTAACCCGTAAGAAAAAAAAATATATACTCGTATATATATTTACAATAAAACAGATAACACGTAAAAGGACACTCACACTGTAGATGATTTAAGCTTTCGACCTACTCATCGGCTAGGCAAGATGATGAGTAGGCCGAAAGCTTAAATCATCTACAGTGTGAGTGTCCTTTTACGTGTTATCTGTTTTATTCTGTGTTCTATTGTGCCGTCCAAAAGTTATATTGCTCTCGTGAGTACTTCCGCATCATCGATATATATATATATATATATGTAACACATATATACATTTATATAAATACATACAAACATGAATACATATCCTCGCGCAGTCCCTAACCTGTACGTTAATACTTATTGTAATGAACTAAGTCCTGGGGAATTTCGGCTACAAACATTCTTGTCCCTTATCGTTCTTGGAAAAAATGACATTTTTAACCTGTAAGTCTTGCAGTACCTCTAGTCTTATATTCGTGATCCCTTCGACCGTCATACGTTGGGGTTCGTATTACATCCTTGATGTCATCGGAACAGGGCCCACCTTTAAATGCTCTTAATAAGTTTAATCTATATTGGAAACGCCGGTGTGTAAGAGAATCCCAACTTAAATTGTCTAGCAAAGTGGATACGCTGCTGCGTTGGTCATAACAATGTTTGACAAATCTAGCCCCCCTCCGCTGAACTCGATCTAATTCCGAAATCAAATTTATATTATGAGGATCCCATTTACTGGCAGCATACTCTAGGTGGGGCCTGACCAAGGCAAGGAAACATCGTTCTTTCACTTTTTCGTCGCATTTACCTAGCACTCTTTTCACAAATCCCAATTTTTTATTAGCACGACCGCCTATTTCTCGTATGTGTTTTCCCCAGGATAGATCGTGAGTTATTGTTACACCCAAGTATTTAAAGGAATCTACCCTCGCGATATTGGTTTGTTTCACTTTATAACTATAAGGGAGGGAATTATTCTATTCCCAAAAATGTATTACTACGCATTTTTTTAAATTTAATTCCAACTGCCATGTATCGCACCAATTTTGAATTACATCTAGGTCGTTGGTTAACACGACTCTGTCTTCGTAGAAGAAGGACACTCACAATATGTATTGACGTTTCGACGGCCCCGCCGTCGTCATCAGAACGTCATTAAATTCTGATGACGATGGTGGGGCCGTCGAGACGTCAATACATACTGTGAGTGTCCGTTTATTTTTCTGTGCGTTGAATATTTTGTATCCGTGTGTTTGTGCGTCGCTGGAGAGCGTCGATATATTCGATTATATATATATTATATGAGCGTTATATAAGCGTCGATTATATATATATATACATATATATATTAATATATTCAAACTTGAAAATCCCGCCATACGGCGCACAAATATTCATTCAAACATAGAAATAGGTATAAGGAAAGGGGATAGGAAAACACATAAAAGGTGAACACAGGACATGTGGGGAAGGCGGTTTTTGAGCAGATCACGAAAGTAAAAATATTTCCTTATCCGGGATTTGAGCCACGGGCCTTCCACTTGCCGGGCGGATGCTCTACCACCTAAGCTAATAAGGAAGCCTGATTTACCTTGAGATCTGCAATCTTATAAAGCGCCAAAGTGCTCCGATACATATTGCCCGAGAGATGGCGTTATGGAGCTGTTTCACCCACCGAAGGAGAAATAGACGGGACACAAGAAGGGGAAAGAATAGTAGAAAAGCATTCATTCGATCTTATAAAGGATAGGAACGGTGCGTTTCATGGCACGCATAGCCAGAAGAAGAGACGAGCCACATTGGCCAAACACATATTCAAACTTGAAAATCCCGCCATACGGCGCACAAATATTCATTCAAACATAGAAATAGGTATAAGGAAAGGGGATAGGAACATGGACATGTGGGGAAGGATCAACATAAGGATCGAGAGTAGGGCAAATGATTACTTAGGGGATGATCAGTTTGGGTTTAGGAAGGGAAGAGGTACGCGTGATGCCATTGCAGTAATGAGATCACTAATTGAGAGGAATATACGAGGGTCATCCGGAAAGTAGTACCCGTTCGTGAAATAACGACACAAAAGTAAATATTAACAAACATAAAAAATTTTATTTGAAAGAGGATACTTTAAACTACTTCTCAACATAATCTCCAAGCAAATTAAGGCATTTGTCATAACGTGTGACAAGTTTCTGTATTCCTGCTGCATAGTCCTTCGCCGCCAGCTCATTGAGATACAGGGTCACTCCTTCTTTAAGTTCTTCATCGCTGTCAAATCTTTTTCCTGCCAAAAAGTCTTTAAGCTTTGTAAAGAGATGAAAATCTGAAGGGGCCAAGTCCGGGCTATACGGTGGATGGTCGAAAGTTTCCCATTTGAATTGCTGCAAAAGTTTTTGTGTTATCCCAGCTGCATGAGGCCTGGCTTTGTCATGAACGAGAATGACACCAGTAGACAATAGACCTCGCCGCCGATTTTGTATTGCCCGCCGTAATTTCTTTAATGTTTCACAATACGCATTGGCATTAATAGTGTCTCCACGGGCCATAAAATCAATAAGCAATACACCTCGTCGATCCCAGAAAATGGTTGCCATGAGTTTCCTGGTGGACAGAACTGTCTTGAATTTTTTTGGTTTGTTTGGTGAATGAGCATGATGCCACTCCATTGACTGTCGTTTACTCTCAGGTAATGCATAACAAACCCATGTTTCGTCACCAGTAATTATGCGAGTCAAGAAAGAGTCTCCTTCATCAGAATAACGTCCCAAAAACGTCAGTGCTGCAGCCATACGCTTGGTTTTGTGCTCATCTGTAAGCATGCGAGGGACCCATCTTGCACAAATTTTTGCATAATGCAGATGGTGTTTAACAATTTCATGAACAATTGTTCGAGAAACATTGGGAAAATGCTCACAGATGTCATCAATTGTGACGCGCCGATCGTTCCTCACGAATTCGTCAACTGAGCTCACCAGTTGGTCTGTAATGACAGACGGTCTCCCCGAACGCTCATCGTCGTGTGTGTTCCCCCTCCCCATGTTGAAGTTGCGACACCACCGCCGAACAGACGACTCGTCCATTACATTGTCTCCATACACCTCCTTTAATTGGCGATGAATATCACATGGGCGAACGTTTCTTGCACTGAGGAATTTAATCACTGCCCTCACTTCACAACTGGCGGCGTTCTCAATTTTTTTAAACATTGTAAACAATCACAGAAACAACACAGGCAATGCTAGCGTCACGCAACTTGGCTCAGAGAAGGCAGACAAGCCACTGAAGCTATCTGACCTCGTCCAGCGGCTACTCGCGTCGTCAGCACTTCATGCGGCACGAACGGGTACTACTTTCCGGATGACCCTCGTAGAATACAACCAGGACGTTTTTGCCTGTTTTGTAGATTTCGAAAAACCGTTTGATATAGTGAATTGGGAAATATTAATGCGTGTATTGCAGAACATAGGAATGGATTGGAGGGACAGGAGACTGATCCGCAACCTGTACATGTCTCATACTGCCCAGGAGCGAGTGGGGAACGGAGAGTCCGGATGTGCAGTGTTAGGAAGAGTTGTAAGGCAGGGCTGCAAATTGTCACCGGTGCTGTTCAACGTATATGTGGAGGAAATGATTAAAGAGGCATGGGAAGAACTGGAGGTAGGAATGAAAGTCGGAGGGGAATTCGTAAAATCGGTTAGGTTTGCTGATGACCAAGCATTAGTTGCTCAGTCAGCTAAGGGGTTGCAAGCATTGCTGACTGAATTGGAGGTTCAGTGCGATAAATATGGGATGAGAATTAATATTAATAAAACAAAGGTTATGCGATTTTCCAGAAAGAAAAAGGCTAAGCTAAATATTAAAATAGGCGGGGAAAGAATAGAGCAGGTAGAGCAGTTTACATATCTCGGGAGTGTTTTGGACCAATACGGTCAAAGTGGTAGGGACGTAAGGAGAAGAATTGCGCTAGGCAAGGAGGCTTTCTCAAGGAGGAGGGAGTTGATGACGGGGACGTTGAGTAGAGATGTTAAGACAAGACTCGTAAAAACTCTGATATGGAGCGTAACTATGTTCGGCGCGGAAACGTGGTCACTGAAGCAGGAGGATAGACGTAGATTGGAGGCTTTTGAAATGTGGGTGTGGAGAAGAATGGAGAAGGTGAAATGGACCGAAAGGAAAACAAATGAGGAAGTACTAGACATGGTGGGTGAGGAGAGGGGTTTGTTGAGAGAAATCGTATGAGGCAGGAAAAATGGATGAAAGGCATATTGAGCGGTAGTGGAATGTTAAAGAAGGTAATAGAGGGGAGATGTTGGGCAAGCGAGGTAAAGGCAGGAACAGGATAGGGATGTTGGACGGGATGAAGGGAGGAAAGAAGTACACCGAGATGAAGAGGGACCTGATATAGATTAGTTTGATAGGTGGGGAGTCACAAAATGTTTATTTGATAGTTGTGTCCATCCAAAAACCTACCTTAAACGGTAGATTACCTAATAATAATATATATATATATATAATCATTCACATAGAAATAGATATAAGGAAATGGGAAAGGAACACACTTAAAGGGCGATTACAAGAGAGGTGGGGAAGGCGGATTCAAGCTGATCACTAATGTAAAAATATTTTCCTCGACCGGGACTTGAACACCGGATCTCTCCACTTGCCGGGCGGATGCTCTAACCATTTGAGCTATCGAGAAAATGTACTTTACACTGAAATCTACCATCTTTTAAAGCGCCAAAGTGCTCCGATTCATTGCCCAGGAGATGGCGTTAGGGAGCTGTTACACCCACCAAAGGAGAAATAGAAAAACACCAGAAGAGGAAGGGCAGTAGGTTAGCAAGCATGCAACATCATATAGGATAGGAACGGTGCATTTAATGACACGCTTAGCCAGAAGAAGAGACAAGCCACATTGGCTAAATACACATTCAAACACGTAATCCCGCCATACGGCGAACAAATATTCATTCACATAGAAATAAATATAAGGAAAGGGGAAAGGAACATACATAAAGGACGAACACAAGGTAGGTGGGGAAGGCGGATTCAAGCAGACCATTAAAGTAAAAATATTTTCCTCGACCGCGACTTGAACACCAGATCTCTCCACTTGCCGGGCGGATGCCCTAACCACTTGAGCTGTCGAGCAAATGTACGAAAAGGCCGTTCAAGAGGCTTCGACGAGGGTCATCAACGGCATCCCCACAGGAAATTTCGAGCGGGCGTACGGGGAATGGGAGCAACGTTATACTAAGTGTGTAGCAGCTCAAGGAGCATGCTTTGAAGATTATTAAGTCGATTTAAGTATATCGTCAATAACATCCTTGTAAAAAAATCAGTCCTACCACTTTTCGGTAACTCCCTGTATATATACACGCGAAGTTCCTAAGCTGTGCGTTAATACTTATTGTAATGAACTGACTCCTGGGGGATTTCGACTACAAGCATTCTGGTCTCTTATCGTTCTAGGAAAAAATGACATTTTAAACCTGTCAGTCTTGCAGTCTATCTCTCTAATCTTACATTCGTGATCCCTCCGACCGTAATACGTTGGGGTTAGTATTATATTCTCGATGTCATCGGAAAAGGGCCCATCTTTAAATGTTTTTAACAAGTTTAATCTATAAGTAATGATAAGTAATAAGTTTATCTATGATTATATATTAAATATAAGTAATAAGTTTATCTAATAAGTAAGGCGAACCTAAAAATATTTCCCAGACCGGGATCCAGGTCATCCGGGTTTCCTAGACCGGGATCCCGGTCTAGGAAATATTTTTACGTTCGTGATTCTGCCTGATTACGCCTTCCCCACTCTCCTGTGTTCGTCCTGTATGTACGAGATGTTCCTATCCCTACTATACCATGATAATTAATAAATAACCATAGACACAGTAATCAACCCGAAGGTCGGTTTAGTAGGTGATGCTATATAGCTCACCCATGTACCAAGCCCGACGGCGTGTGAATATTCACACATCAGGTTAGGGGGGCCAGTTCCTTTTCCTGTGCCGGTTTTAGTTTCCCAGGAAGATCTGTTACCCGAAAAATCAACTAGCTTGGGTGGAGCTGCAGGTGCCCAAAGTGCCTTGCCCGGGAATCGAACCCGGGACCCTCCGGTCAGTAGCCCAACGTTCTACCCACTAGCGACCTACTGAGAATTAATATGTACAAATATTTTTACATTAAAAAATATATATATATGTATATATTATGAAAAATAACTACTCACCAGGTAAGTTGAATATTGGTACCGAATTTAATTGAATTCCGAGACTTCGCCATAAACCCGAACCAAATGAAGACATCTACATTCCTGACAAAAGATAATACCCTGGCTCCGGAGCCTAAAAAGAAATTGTGATTTCTTGCAGTAACTTCCACTACCAAGTGATTTTCCAGGAAATATCCTTGCAAGAGTCATAGAGTATCAGCAGTCAAACGATATTCCTTTCACCACCAGTTTAATATTCCGCGCACGAAGCATGACGCCGATGGGCGATGACCGAAAACACTGCCCTGTGTCGCCGTGTGGGCGGAAGGGAGACGCGGCACCTTCCGCTGATGGGACGCTAGAAGGGAAGGGCTGCCTTCGCGAACACCGCACTTTGATTCTTCGCCGCTCACGTCCTCTTCCTCCGCGGCGCGAATCCTAAGCGCCGGGGTCTCGAGAGAGGAGGGACACGTTAGCGGCGGCGGTCGAATCAATGATAATAACCGCGCTAATCCTCCCGCGCGGGAGACGATGCATTGTGCGTATGCGCGAGCGTGTGGTCGGCGCGGCGGGGACGTGATGGGCATGCCGCATGGGTCAGAAAACGATTCATCGATGCGGGAACTGTCGATATTTTAAACACATCGATTCGAATTCATCGGTTGTTTAAAGCCCGCGACGAACAGCACAGGAGCTGAATAAAACCGGCTGAAATAATATCAGAATCTTGAATTACGTACATGCAGACATGCATGGCACTCACGAAGCGAAGCGTTGGATTCCAAATGAAAGCTCCGGCATATATCGGAAGGATATCTCAAAAGCAGTGATATTGAAAATGTATATTACTCCCATCGTACTAGGGTAAAAGAGATCATTCAATCAAATTAGAGAGATTAGGTGTGGAACAGATAGATTTAAGTTCATTTTTTCCTTGAACGATAAGGGATCAGAATATGTTATCCGACCGCGCTAGGGGGGGATAATATTTATGGTCAAGAGTAGTCTGGTGTGCAATCACCCTCTGCCACATACCCCAGCGGTGGCTTGCTGGGTACCATTTATGTATAAAATTATGAATCGAGGGGAAACCTACAAAAGGTAGGAAATTAGCATTTATGTTTACAAAATGAAGAGGGAAGTTGGACGGAAGACGGAGAAGGAAGAGACCACTGGATCTTTACGCTGAAACGCTAATGATGCTGAATGAATTTTCCCTTTACGTTAACTCTGATTGAAATAGACTGGAGGTCCGAACCAAGATTTTTGGGTGCTCAAAAGTCAGCCGTGTTTTTGATCAATTTTCATTCGTCACTTTCACCTCCTTCTTCGACACATTCAGGTCAAAATTAGTCTGGTGTGTATTCATTCACCCCCTGCACACGCCCTAGCGGTGGTTTTCAGGGTACTAAAATTAATAAATGAATAAATACCCTGAAAAGTCAACGCGATGGTATGTGGCAGGGGGTGAATGCACGGCAGACTACTTTTGACGCAAAGTACTTTACCCCGCTAGCGCGGTTGGATAGAGTTATTCTACACGTTCTTCTATTGGTGTTATTCTACACGCTCGGTTCAGTCTCCTCCAAGGTAAAATTATTAATAAATGAATATATTAACAAATGGATCGAAATGAAATATGGACGATTACGAAAGTGGAATTCGTCACAAAACGAAAGCACTAATATTTGCACTCAGGAAATAAATACTCAAAACAGACGTGTTTATAATAGGATTGATAAAAATGAATGAAGTTGCACTGTCTCCATGCATTACATTTTTGCCCAGCATTGTTACTGGCACCGGTTTCCATGTACCAATAAATACCATGGACCTTTGCCCTAAGTGTAACCTCTGAAAAAAATACAAAATATCAATTAATAGCAAATACCACCAACACTGCCTAGTTTTCTTGGTTTTGTCTAAATCCCTAATTAACCAGCAAAATTTGCCCAGATATAGGGTCGCGGTGGTTCAGGGGCAGAGCGTTAGACCACTGACCTGAGGTCCCGGGGTCGTTTCCAGGGCAGGCCTCTATGGACACCTTCAGCTCCACCCTAACGCCATTGCCATTTTTGCCAATTTACTTGTACCAGATCTTCCTGAGAAACCATAGCCGGACAGGGAAAAGAATTGGCCCCCTACCCTGATGTGTGAATTTCACACGCCGTATAGGGCTTAGCACTGGGTGAACTCTACAATCACCTTCCAAACCGACCTTCGGGTTGATTACCGTGTTTAATTTGTCCAGATATTATTTAGATCGATTCCTCATTCAGCTCATGTCGTCAGAAAATAGAAATTCGGTTTAATCGCAACATCAGAAATCTGTTCCTCGGACGAACCCTCAGTGTGCAACATCACGAAATAATATATTATTATGTGTCGACATACAATTGATGTATTAAGACTGGCATTTCATTAATTAATTCGATATATCGTATGCTAGATATCGACATGTTGTTGCCAGCCTTGGCACCGTGAGGCCCCCCTGAGTCCCCGTGCGGCGTCCCTCCTGTCTCCCGTCTTATCTTAAGGCTCTCCTCTTTTTCTGCCCAACCCCAAACCCACCCTCGTGTCACCCGTAAATGGCGCCAGAGGATTTCAATCGCCGCCCGCTCCAAGGGCCCTTAGTTCGTTGTTGCACATCCAGTTTTGCAACGGACAAGTCCTGAGGAGGCAATCTGCCTCCTGATTGGTCGAGCGGTCAGCGGCGTCACATAACCGAATGCATGAAAAAGTAGCGATGAACTAGAGACGGGCCATCAAAGTACAAGTTCATCTCCCGAGGGTGAGAGACGTCGTCGTCGCCCGAGGTCGAGGCTGTCCCGACTCAAGCACTTCACTTCGGCGTGGGAGCGCGACGAACGGCATGATTCGCTAGGATCCAACAAGTTCCTCGGAATGGGGTTGGACATTGAGCAGTCGCACACTGTACACACTTCATAAGGCTGAGGCTGATGGTGGCTGAGTGGTCTAGTGGGTATATTGATCAGGAGGGTACCCCATGTTCAAGGCACTGGTCCAGTCAACATCACGTGAGTCAAGCTAATAAAAAATTAGGATTAATTAGAAGAGTATTGGGTAAATGTGATGAAAAAGTCAAAGAAAAATACTACGAGTAATACTCGTATCTGTCGTTGGTTAGGCCTCATTTAGAAGATGTTCCAGGTACATGGGATCCATACGAAGTTGGATTGATTACCGAATTGGATCGCGTGCAGCGTAGAGGATCTAGATTTGTAAAACGTTGTTATGATAAACATACGTAGTACCGTATCCAGAGTATTAGAGCAGCTAGGCTGGGAATCACTCACGGAGGGAAGGTTAAATTACAGATTGAAGCTCTTGCGTAAACTGGAAGGAGGTCTCTTTAGCAGTGCTCTTGAAAAAGTATTATTACCCTCCAATCGTACTACGTTAGGTGAGATCATGTTATTAAAATTTGAGAGATTTAGTGTAGAACAGATGGTCGGGGTTCAAGGTGTAATTTTTTTCACGAACAATAAGGGATCAGAATAACATTGTTCGACCGCGATAGGGGTAAAAATATTCGGGTCAAAATTGGTTTTGTATTCACACCCTGCCACACAGTTAAGCAGTGTCATGCAGGGTATGGACGATTGAGCAATGTTTGCTTGATGGCGAATATTTGGCGAGTTTTTCACAGTAAAAGCATTTTTACTATATTTTAGTATTTTTAATAGCCTGCAAGCCACCGTCAGTGGGTGGCAGTGGGGGGGCGGGGTGTCATAGGGTACTGTTACCGTGAGCGAAGATTAGCAAAGTTATTCAACACACTTTTAACCACTAAATTAGCTGAACGATCGAGAGATAATAGGTAAGATACATGTTGAAGCTTAATTAGAGTGATTCCCGTTAAAGTACAGAAAAAGTCGTCCTCAAACCTAAGGCAGTAATTAACTCTTAAGTTTCTTTTATGCATTAGAGAATCGTCTCGCATTAACTTCTAATATAGTATGCACAATTCGCTCATCAAGGTAAGAGGCTGGTTCTTTTCCTTGCGCCATCTTATGTTGTTAGTTTATAAAGAAGATATAGTTCTCAGAAAATCATGCAGTTTGGGTTTAGTTGAGAATCAGAGGAATTGCCAGGATTTCAACCCGGAGCCATCCTTTTAGTAATAGACCAGCTCCACCAGACCCACTGGACTACCTCGTCATCATATCTGCGCATGGTCTTAAAGGATTTCCATACAATTTGACCATCTTTTTCACAAACACTTTTTGAAGGATGGTATGAAGGGAAGTAAAAATTATAAGGAAATGAATCATATTTTACCTCCCACTATTCGCTCGCCAAATATTCCCCCTCCTTCAATATGTTTCAATATTCTACTGGTTCTAAATAAATCCTCCTTGCACTTCTCTAGTTATGTAGAATTTTTTTCACCTAAATTCCTGTCGCAACTTATTCTCACGTCAGCCTTCTCTTTTCCCGCTAACTTCCTCTGTTTCCCAATCCATCTGACGCTTCTTTTTATGTCTCACGCTCTCTCCAGTTTCAGCAACACACAGCAGGAACCCAGAAATAATTGGATGCAACTCTGCTCTTGGGCAAAATAAAATATCGATGTTTCTGGGTCCCCAGCAGTATCCTGAATATACAGCAACACTTGCAATGATCGAAGTCATGGTGATGAGAAAAATGCTCTCGTTTTAGGTTTTTTATATGAACAACACAAGCTAAGATCCAGGAAATCTACGTATTTGTCTCACCTGATAAATAACACGTTTGCAAATCTTCCAAGGTTCAGGCGCATGCTATCACACGAAGATTCGGAAATTTTCTACGGAAAATTGCCTTGATAAATTCTACCTGCGAATTTTAGTCTCTTGAATTAATCGCCCTGTGTCAATTTCCACCGCCGCAGGTATTTTCTGAGATGACGGCACCGTCCGCTGGCGTGGCAACGGAGCAAGGAGGTCGAACCGTTGCACGCGGCAGGTGCAGGATGCAGGCGATCCATTGGGTGGAAGGGGGAATGCTTTGGTGCACGAACGCAAGTGCAATGGGAGGAGCCGATGATGCCGCCCGGTCCAGAGGAGGAAGGCCGGGTGGCCGCACCTCATCCCCAGAGGGTCCTCGGGATTCGGCAAGACAAGTCGGTGAATGAGCAGAGATTATATCGTATTTTATTTTAAAATTTTCAATTTTTAGCTATTTTTTTCTTATTTGAGATTCGCGTATTTACTTGTTATGGGCTGCAGATCAAAACTCACCACGAGATATATCATAACCCTTCTGCTCTGTTCCATAAAAATCTAACCTTACCCTTCAAATCACGGTTTTATCATTATTAATGAGTGCTCGATCGCAGATAATTTCATGATTTGACAGTTTTCTCTCGGAGTTTCACAGTCTAAAATGAATTACTCAGTCGTAGAAATTTTTGCTTAATGATTATTGAAATCTACAGCAAGCCACCAATCTATGAATATTGGTGGATTTAATGATTAATAATTGTAGATGACAATATATTATTGTAAGGCTACGAATGCAGATGAAGCTATGTAGGAGCAACAATACATTGGTGAGACTGGCCTTGGTCTAAAAAAGTGAAATGCGTTATTCAAAGGAAAAGAAGGACAGAATGGAAGGGGGAACGTTTTGGTGCAGGAACGCAGTGGCGTTTGAAGGGGGAAGGGAGTTGCTGATGACGCCGCCCGGTTCCTTGAAACGCAATGGATGAGGGTTGGCCTCACGAGCGAGACCACGCGTAAAATAAATACTGGCGAGGTAAAGAGAGTCGAAGGTCGGAATAACAGCCATCAGTGTTGCACGATTTAGCCATGGGTGGACGAAAGAACGGAAAGACTGTTAACCGATCATCGGACTGAAATAATGCATATGCACGAGTGTGATACAAGACAAGGAATATTAGTGAAAGGCCCCCTGACACCACGGGTGGGAATCTCGACTGATCTTAACACGACTATTCCATAGTTCCCGAGCCACCAAAGACGCAGCCAGAAAGAAAGGTGCCTTATAATGGAACACTTCCAGAGTGTAAAAATCATTCACCTTGACCGGGATTCGCACCCGGATTCCTCTATATCCCATGATGTTGATCCTCGATGGCACTCTGGAACCGTAGCTTTGTAATGCTTATTAGCGGATGACTTCGTCAAAAGTTATTGCTGCGGCATCTCCCGCAGTTTCTTGCGGAAAGGTGTCGTTTGATTCCCTGATAAATAGAAGTCATAAAGATAAAACTTATGCGAACCCGATATAAAAAACACAGATCTTTTTAAACGTCATTCTCTCCGCGCATTCTCAAGAGACCAGACCATATCGATTAAGTTCCATGCAAGAAGGGAGTACGTTCGAGGATGAAGCGAAAAAATCATTCGATCAAGAGTATAAATCGGAAGACGAAAATGTATTGGGAAATTTATCGTGTGCCCTCCGTACTAGGCAATAAATCGAGGCGAATGACCAGCTTGAGAAGAATCGTTCGCAGTAACGTGCGATGCCGTCAGCCATTATAGGAACACTTACAAAGAGATGATTAATCATCAAGTCATCATTTAACAAGAGGTGGAAACACCACTTCTATCGGAACTCAATCGGGGATGCTAACGTTTCAACGTCATCAAGCCAGGTCGGCGAGTTTTCTTATTACTACTTATTTTACGATATCACTTTCCTATTACTGCCACGCACCAATTCAACGGCTAAATCTTTACGGCGATCACTGTGAATGTGGATTTTGGTCAGTGCCCACAGTGAACTTCGACCGATGTAAAAAACGACAGTATATTCGAGCGTGCACGACTAAACATATCTACCTTAAGATTCAGGAGCGGAGACGATGGCAATCGCTAAAGAAATCCTGGCAATTTACTACTTTCGATTCGTGTAGAACGTTGAAAGCAGCAAAACTTATAACTAACCACGGCATTGACGAATGGATAACGGAAGCCTACGATCAACGGTTACCAAAAAATGCAGAGAGTATTAAGGCAGATTTTTACGCCAGGACTACAGAAATAATATTGACAGCCTACCCGACGACGTCAGACTACCGCCGAAATTTCTTTCCGCAGAATAACTATCGTCCAACAGAAACGACCAATGGATCTAATCGATGCATTCTCGATGGCATCCTCCCGTCAAGATAACGCCTCTACGATAATGGACGCTAATTCACGAATGATCGCTCGAAAAATGATGAAAAAATTAATTAAAACCCCAAATTGGAAATGTTATCCACGATGTCGTCAACAGAATATCATGATGCTCGCGTCGATAAATTGGCGCATCACCGAGAAATCCTCGCCTATATCATGACCGAAAGAAGAGAAAAAAGATACCTACGAAATTAGATGCGAATCTCCAACCGAATATTTAGATTCAAACGGAGTGTGAGGGAGAGGGAGAGCTATTCTCCGGGTCTAACGACCGGTTGCTGTTGGAGAAAATTGGCATTGGCCCCTCCTCCGAATTTAGTACAACCCTCAATTTATGTGAAACGAAGGAAAAGGAAGAAGAGGAGGATTGAGCACCTTCCCCGCCCGATTCCCACGCGTACGTAGGGGGCCAAACCCACCTCATCCTCCTCCCCACCCAAACACGCGATGGGGCGGGGGGAGGGGGTGATGAGGAGGGGGAGCGAGATTCAATAATCCTTTTTTTGAATGAGCATCACAAGAACCTTTGTGGAAACGCGAAATGCGAAAAAGAGAACGATGACAAATCTCGGAACTTGATTTCTCCTCCGGGCCTTTCGATGGGCGGGGCCCATCCGTGACTACCTACCCGGGGCGACGCGGGCCGCTCCCCGGAACACCCCACCCCTTCTCACTCTTAACCCTCCATTTCAATCAGAGATGTACTGTCTGCTATGAAGCTAAGTTCCATGGCAATGCGAATGGCCAAAAGTTATATCTGCAATCTCCCGACTCCGTTCAAGTGTTGGGACGTGATACGCAGCGAACCCACCCACGAGGGCATACTATGGCAGTGGGTACCCGGATATGTCAGCCTTCAATTAAAATTCTATGCACGGATCGCGAGTTTATAGACGCGTCAAGAATAGTCTTTCTGGTACCAGTTACTGTTTTAGTAAATCAGGTGGGGATTAATGGCAATGGTTTCTTTTCACGAAAATTTGGGTGCTCAAGGAAGCTTTAAAATGGATGTTTTTAATATTTTAGTAATCGCTCTTACGTATTTTGTGCGTCTATATGTAATCCTATGAAAAAAAGAAGTATTATTGTCTTCCTATGTTTCTTTTCATATGCTTTAAATATACTATAACATTTTTGGCTATACTAGGAAAATATACTAACTTAAAAAAATTGCAGTACAATTCCTTACAAACTCATTTGAAAAAGTGTTAACCCTTATGAGCTAGCAATGAGTGTGAACCAGAAGCAAGTTTTAGATAGATGTAGGAGTGTTTATTGTCCTCGGCAGGGGAGGATCCTCATAGAATAGAGGGTCATGCGATTATGATCATTTTAATGTAGTTGGGGAACATTTTTCCGGGAGAAAAATATTTATTTGGGGAACATATTCATTTTGAAACACCCCATACAATACGAGGATTTTTGATTGAAAATTGCATCTCCCAAAGAAATCTCAACTCAAAAATATTCTTCTGCAGTCAAGAACAAGTTACGTGATTTAGTTAATGGTTTTAAGGCCAATAATGTCACCCAATGCAACATGTAATGCCCAAGTTAAAATCTATTTAATGATATAAGGCCAATAATGTCGCCCAATGCAAAGGTTTACACCAACGTCTTATTTATCTATTGCATGAACCTCTCACTGACTATTTTATCAACGTCACGAAAGATTCACATTGCTATTCTAGAATATATATAAAATATGAAATACCATGGGGCCGAGAATTGTTGGAGGAGCTTCGCTTAGCATAATACGACGTCGTGCGTCATGTCCCTCTTTCTATGTCTAACCTCGTTGGCCTAAGTTCTCTACCATAAAATGTTTCTATATATTCCTTCCATCTCACTTGGATTTATCCTGGTTCAACTGTTATCTTACCCCATTTATCTTTAACTTTAACACAGATATTCCCTTCTTACTTCCACCATTATATACTATACCATTACCACAGTAATCAACCCGAAGGTCGGTTTAGTAGGTGATGGTAGAGCTCACCCATGTACCAAGCCCGACGGCGTGTGAAAATTCACACATAAGGGTAGGGGGGGCAGTTCCTTTCCCTGTGCCGGTTATGGTTTCCCAGGAAGACCTGGTACCCGAAAAATCAACTAGTTTGGGTGGAGCTGCAGGTGCCCAGAGTGCCTTGCCCGGGAATCGAACCCGGGACCCTCCGGTCAGTAGTCCAACTCTCTACCCACTGGACCACCGCGACCCGCATATATAAATATATATTTATAATATATAGGCAAAGGTTTAGGAAAAGTGTGATAAATTCGCGCAGTTTCCCAGGAGCGGATGCGGACTCTGACCACAATTTAGTTGTTATGAAATACAACGTCCGTTTCAAGAAGATAAGGCAAGGGCGGCGGGTTAGGAAATGGAACGTAGAAGCATTAAATGGACTAACGAGGAAGGAGTATCAGCAGGCTGTAGAGAACATAATAATTAGGGAGGACATGTAGTTTTTCTGGGACTAAGAGGTGTTTTGTGAAGAGGGAATTGGGGTTTTGCTTTTTGTGACACCTGGCGTGTTCTTGGGCTCGTGTTTTGAAATTGCTCCCAGTTTGACTGCCACAATAAGTGCTACAATTATTGCATTTAAGTTTGTAGATGCCTGATTTATTACATATCTCCTGTTTGTCCATACCATTAGTGAAGAGTTTCGAGAGAGTAAGGGGTATGTAATAGGTCGCTTTGAGTGTACTTGGAATGCGATTTGAGATTTTATAGGAGATACCTCCTAGGAATGAAATTGAACACCACTTGAAGTCTTTGAAAGCGGAGGGCTCAGAGGGGGAAATTCAACTTATGGCCATTGTTTTCCACTTTTTTAAATATTTTTTCCCAACCAGGTTTGCTTTGTATCTATTGCTGGTGGCGATAGTATTTGTAATTGTTCTTAGTTCCTTACTGAAATTTGTGAAGGAGAGAGGAGTATGCAGGAGCCGTTGTATCATCGAGTGGAGGGCTGCAATCTGTGCGAAAAATGGTGGGCGGAATCATTGGGAATTGTATGATCTGTATGTGTGGGTTTTCTAAAAATAGAGAACTCGTGTCTGTTTTCTAAAATCGTTATTGCCAGATCTAAGAAGTTAATTTGGCTGTTAACTTCTTTTTCCATGGAAAAGGAAATGTTAGGACGGATCGTGTTGAGGTAATTGTGGAAGGAGTCTAACTGGCGGTTTGACCCTGTCCACGGGCAGAGAATGTCATCTACGTAGCAGAACCAATACGTGATTTTTTCCACGTGTTTATTGGCCGTGTTGACCAGAGATTCCTCTAATGAACTAAGGAATATTTCGGCTAAGGAAGGAATATTTCGGGGGGGGGGGGGGAGTGGGGAGCCCATAGCTAGACTGTTTTTGAGTGCTATCAATTCGTTTGAAATATCTGAGGCAATATTGAAGTCTTTGAGTGTATTTTCATCATAAAGTATGCCTTCCGATTTGGGGAAACAAGTGAACAGGCTATTTATGTCAAAAGAAACAAGTGTGGGTTTACCGGGAACATTAATTTCTTTATGCTATTCGGCAAGCCCGATTGAGTTCTTGACTGCGCATTTGGGCTTGAACCGGGAGTAGTCTCGGAACATTTTGATTAATTTGCATGACAGAAGGTGTGCGGGGGCGGACACCGCTGAAATCACGGCTCGAATCGGAACCACATGTTCCTGTATTTTGGCCAGTCCGTACAACCTGGTTTAAAGGGGGGTTCATTAGCATTCAGGACAATTTTTCCCTAGCATTAAAAATGTCAAAGTTAAACACTCCACGTTTCTTTTCACTTTGAAAAGTCACAGTTGGTTGGGTCTCTTAATACATGAGTGATTGAATTGTTTTTAACGAACTCGAGGTACTTTTCCACATACCTTTGTCCAACACTAAGACATTATCTGAATGGTGAGGGATTCCTTCATAATGGTGTTCCTCAGCTGCCGGATGGTGGACGTGTGCTGCTGGAGACTGAGAGCACGGAAAGTTACTGGCACAGTTTTGTCCAACGAAGTCATGATGATTTTTGGAGACTTGTTATTAGATGGCAAGAGATTCGTTCCGCAGGGTAATATTCCATCCAAACGTGATTCTCTTTAAGGTTATCATTCAATCACTCTAGATCACAATCTGTCGACGTGCTTTTTTCCTAAGGAAAATTACATTGTTATGAAAACAGAAAAATGACCTATCATTACCTGAAATCTTAAAATTTAAAATGCAAAACAACACGATTTCTAAATTACTAGGTCTTAACCAGCTCTGTGTCAATAGGTAAAACAGACAGTAGTACCTTAAGGTTCCATTAATGCGCTTTAACATCATTCCCACGCTCTGGAATAACAGCGAGCCACATCATGGGCTAAGGAGCTAAGTTCCATGTCACTTATGTGTTAATAAAATGAAATGACCATTTCAGGGCTTAACTGGGAAATTTCTGACCGAAGGTTTGTACAAGTCACCTTCCGTCCCTATTCAAGGTGTCTTGAAGGCGGTCATCAAGCGGTCTCTCCATGATGAGGCACCTCGATAGCCAAGATTTATTAATTAATAACCAACACGGCTTCCGTAAGGGTAGATCCTGCGAAAATCAACTCGCACTTTTTGTACATGATGTATTAAACTCCGGTGAAAAATAATATTCCAGTTGATGCGATATTCCTAGATTTTAAGAAAGCTTTCGATAAAGTCCCTCATTGCAAATTACTGGCGAAATTGGAAACCTATGGAATACACGAAAGTATTATTAACTGGATTAAACAATTTTTAAGTGATCGTGTCCAAACAGTCATCCTGGACGGTGTATCATCCGATACTGTCAAGGTCACGTCGGGGGTACCACAAGGAAGTGTCATAGGCCCCCTCCTTTTCCTTATTTACATAAATGACCTCAGTACCGTAGTTAATAGCAAGCTCCGTCTTTTCGCCGATGATGCAGTAATTTATGGGGACATCCGAAGTCACGAAGACAGAGTCGCGTTAGCCAACGACCTAGATGCAATTCAAAATTGGTGCGATACATGGCAATTGGAATTGAATTTTAAAAAATGCGTAGTAATACATTTTTGGGAAAAGAGTAATTCCCTCCCTTATAGTTACAAAGTGAAACAAACCAAAATCGCGAGGGTAGATTCCTTTAAATATTTGGGTGTAACAATTACTCACGATCTGTCCTGGGGAAAACACATACGAGAAATATGCGGTCGTGCTAATAAAAAATTGGGATTTGTGAAAAGAGTGCTAGGTAAATGCGACGAAAAGGTGAAAGAACGATGTTTCCTTGCCTTGGTCAGGCCCCACCTAGAGTATGCTGCCAGTATATGGGATCCTCACAACATAAATTTGGTTTCGGAATTAGATCGAGTTCAGCGGAGGGGGGCTAGATTTGTCAAACATTGTTATGACCAACTCAGCAGCGTATCCACTTTGTTAGACAGTTTAGGTTGGGATTCTCTTACACAGCGGCGTTTCCAATATAGATTAAACTTATTAAAAACATTTAAAGATGGGCCCTTTTCCGATGACATCAAGGATATAATACGAACCCCAACGTATTACGGTCGAAGGGATCACGAATATAAGACTAGAGAAATAGACTGCAAGACTGACAGGTTTAAAATGTCATTTTTTCCAAGAACGATAAGGGAACAGAATGCTCGTAGTCGAAATTCCCCAGGACTTAGTTCATTACAATAAGTATTAACGTACAGGTTAGGGACTTCGCGAGGATGTGTATACATGTGTGTATGTATGTATGTATATGTATGTGTGTATATATACATATATATATGTATATATATATTTTTTTTCCTACAGGTTCCCCCCACCTTTCCTCACCTAACTCCCAACCCCCTCAACCCTTACCCTTCCCTCATGGTGCTACACCCCCTGCCACACACCTTTTTGGTGGCTCGCAGGGTACTTATGTAGATGTAGATGTAGATCTTAGGTCACCGTTTTCAAACCAACTTCATTTAGACTACAAATGGGATATTCAAACAGCAAGGAAAAGCTATGGTCTTAGGTAATAATGTTGCACGAAATTTCAAAATGACAAATGGATCAATTACGGGTACCGAGCACTCAGTTCTCTTAAAATATATTATCAAACTTTCTTCCGTTTCGTTATATTTTAGTCACCCCCATTTTACCACCGGTCCTATTAAAACACATTAAAAACACTTTTCTCGGGATTATTGGCATATGCCTGTCAATTTGTTGGTTTACGTTACAGTGATGAAATTGAGTTGATTTAAGGACAGAAATATGAATTGATATTTTATTTGATTTGGTACAAGAATGAACATTTAAAATAATTTCGGTGACGACTTTAGGTGGTAAAACATGTCATTCTCTATGAAAAAACGCACTGTATAATTGTTTTATCTCTCTTCATGTTAAAATATAACTACGAAAAAAATTCGTAATATTTTTTCTTTCAGTTTCATGAAGTATAACCATTACCCGGGAAAACTGCACATCAAAGCTCGCAATTAAATATAACTTTATTTACTCCATTCCGCACACGTAGAACGCACCAGGCGAAGATTATACATTATGCATGTAATTATGTGAAAAGAATATCCTTTCCACATTAATAAATAGTGGTTTGATATGTGATCTCCACCCTCCCATGGACTACAACCTTGAGGTGGTGGAAGGGCTTGTGCGTTCCAATGACCCCTAGAGCTGTGCTGGCGGGAGTAATAATAATTGCCCCTGGTAGGGTCATCAAAGACAGATAGGTCGAAGGTTAGGAGCCGGACGAAAGGCAGTCCACGTAACGTCTTTACCTCAGTGAGGCGGCGGCAAAGGCGTCTGACCCCAGTGGGGCGGCCACTCTGTGATGGTGTCACGTTAAAAACACTATTGAGGAAGGCAACGGGAAACCACCTCAATTATTATTACCATGAAAAATAATGGAAACAAGACAGAAATTGAGTCCTGGCAACTGCGGAACTAGGCCCGAGGGGCCGTGTACCGTCCCTGGCAGCGGGGAGGGCAAGGATTCCGCAGTAGTCATCCCACGAAACTCTTGCAGTGGAAAAATAACAGCAGCAGGACAGAAGATGAAAGTAGTTAGAATAGGAACATGGAAGGTCAGGACAATGTTGCGGACAGGCAAATTAGAGAATATTAAGAGAGAGAGGGAAAGAGGTAATAAAGATGTTTTAGGTCTATGCGAGTTGAGATGTAAGGATAGCGGGGATTACTGGAGTGACAATTATAGAGTGATATACAGTGGCGGGGACGAGAGCCATCGAGGGGTTGCCGTAATATTAAATAAAGGGGTAGGAAGAAGCGTAGTCAAAATAGAGCAAGCATATAAGAATAGAAACATTTGGTAGTAATGGGGGATTTGAATGCGACTGTAGGCGGAGGAAGAGATGGTGGTGAGGTGGGGGACTATGGGTTAGGCACGAGTAATGAACGCGGGGAGAAAGCAATTGAATTCTGCAGGAGACAGGGGTTCGTCATCACCAACACATGGTTTAGACACCACAAAAGGCGTAGGGATACATGGAAAATGCCAGGTGACTCAGAAAGATATAAGTTAGATTATATTATGGTTAGGCTAAGGTTTAGGAATAGTGTGATAAATTCGCACAGTTTCCCAGGAGTGGATGCGGACTCTGACCACAAATTAGTTGTAATGAAGCGTAACCTTCGTTTCAAAAAGATAAGGCACGGGCGGAGGGGTAGGAAATGGAATTTAGAAGCATTAAATGGATTAGCGAGGAAGGAGTATCAGCAGGCTGTAAAGAAAATAATGGATGACGGTAAAGAACTGAGTACAATCGAAGAAAAATGGGAATGTATCAAGCAAGGGATTTCGGAAGCAGCAAAAGACACTATAGGAACCGTTAAGGGGAAAAGAATAAGGAAACCATGGGTCACGGATGAGATGATTGCAAAGATGGAGGAGAGAAGAAGATGGAAGAATGTAAACACAGAGTTAGGCAAAATGAAGTACAAAGAGTTAAACAATAATTTGAGAAGGGCCACAAATAAAGTAAAAGAAGAATGGTGGTTAACGCAATGCGAGAATATAAAAAGTTGACAGAGGAAGGGTGAAATTGGTGCGCTATACAGCAAAGTTAAGTTATTATCGGGAAGTATGAAGGCAAGATCTGTGCTAACAGTTAAAGATAAGTGGGGTAAGATAATAGTTGAACCAGAAAAAATCCAACAGAGATGGAAGGAATATATAGAAACTCTGTATGGTAGAGAACTTAGGCCGAAGAGGTTTTTATAGAAAATGAAAATGACATAGAAGAAGATATCTTAGGTCCAGGCATACTGGACGAATAAATAGAAAGGGCATTAAAGGAGATTAAAGCAAATAAGGCCGTGGGGGTGGACAACATACCTGTAGAACTGTTGAAATGTTTAGGAAAATGCGGGAAGAAGGCCCTATATGGACTGGTTCGTAGTATCTATGAAGAAGGAATCTGGCCGGAAGAATTTGTGAGATCGGTGTTAGTTCCTATTCCAAAAAAGGTAAAGTCTATATCATGTGAGGATTACAGAACAATAAGTTTGATATCCCACGCAGCTAAAGTTATTCTCAGGATCATCAACAAAAGGATAGAGAGTAAGTTAAATGATTACTTAGGGGATGATCAGTTTGGGTTTAGGAAGGGAACAGATACGCGTGATGCCATTGCAGTAATGAGATCACTAATTGAGAGGAATATAGAATACAACCAGGACGTTTTTGACTGTTTTGTAGATTTCGAAAAAGCGTTTGATAGAGCGAATTGGGAAAAATTAATGCGTGTATTGCAGAAAATAGGAATGGATTGGAGGGACAGGAGACTGATCCGCAACCTGTACATGTCTTAGACTGCTCAGGTGCGAGTGGGGAACGGAGAGTCCGGATGGGCAGTGTTAGGAAGAGGTGTAAGGCAGGGTTGCCCATTGTCACCGCTGCTGTTCAACGTATATGTGGAGGAAAAGATTAAAGAGGCATGGGAAGAACTGGAGGTAGGAATGAAAGTCGGAGGGGAATTCGTAAAATCGGTTAGGTTTGCTAATGACCAAGCATTAGTTGCTGAGTCAGCCAAGGGGTTGCAAGCATTGCTGAGTGAATTTGAGGTTCAGTGCGATAAATATGGGATGATAATCAATATTAATAAAACAAAGGTTATGCCATTTTCCAGAAAGAAAAAGGCTAAGCTAAATATTAAAATAGGCGGGGAAAGAATAGAGCAGGTAGAACAGATTATATATCTCGGAAGTGATTTGGACCAACACGGTCAAAGTAGTAGGGACGTAAGGAGAAGAATTGCGCTAGGCAAGGAGGCCTTCTCAAGGAGGAGGGAGTTGATGACGGGGACGTTGAGTAGGGATGTTAAGACAAGACTCGTAAAAACTCTGATATGGAGTGTAGCTATGTACGGCGCGGAAACGCGGTAACTGAAGCAGGAGGATAGACGTAGATTGAAGGCTTTTGAAATGTGGGTGTGAAGAGGAATGGAGAAGGTGAAATGGACCGAAAGGAAAACAAATGAGGAAGTACTAGAGATGGTGGGTGTGGAGAGGGGTTCGTTGAGAGAAATCGTATGGAGGCAGGAAAAATGGATGAAAGGCGTATTGAGCATTAGTGGAATGTTGAAGAAGGTAATAGAGGGGAGAATGTTGGGCAAGCGAGGTAAGGGCAGGAACAGGGTTGGGATGTTGGACGGGATGAAAGGAGGAAAGAAATACACCGAGATGAAGAGGGACCTGATATAGAATATTTTGATAGGTGGGGAGTCACAAAATGTTTGTTTGATAGCTGTGTCCATCCAAAAACCTACCTTAAATGGTAGATTACCTAATAATAATTATATATATAATATATACAAATTATATACATATTATATAATATATATATATTATGTACATATAATATATATTATATTTCTTAAATACATATTTTTATATGTATGATGATTTCTTCGAAGTAACACGGAAGTGTTGAATAAAAAACTTAGATAGCAACACACAACATGAAAACACATAAAAGGAACACTCACACGCATATCTTGATAATTTCAACTGAATCGAACTCAGTCTTCTTCGGAAGACTAGTTAGGACTGATATATATGGGTATGTGGGACAGAGAGAGAAGGGGACGAGGGAGGGGGTAAACTGGAGGTGGCGGAGGGGTGAAGAAGGGGATTGTGGAGGGGGAGAAGGGGCAGGGGAGAAGAGGTGGTGGGGGACGGGGGAAGAAGGGGTTGTGGAGAGGGAAAGGGAGGCCAGAGGGGAGCGTAGATAAAATAGGGATGAGCGGGAGGATATGGAAATAGTTCCAAGCGACACAGAAAACTAATAATTCATCCACATGCACCATAACACCCACAGACACCAAAAAAAAAATTAGGTGAGCATTTGAACGATAACCCAAAGATGTTTTGGTCCTACGTCAGAGAAGTGCAGGGAAAAAAGTCCATCGTAAACGCATTGGATACCGAAAAGGGGGATAAAATAACGAGAAGTTTAGATAATGCCAACACATTAAACTCATTCTTCCAGAGAGTTTTCAACATATCCTCACAAAATACACCCGAGAACCTTCCGAAAACATTTCAGCAGTCAATGAAAGCAATCAATATTTCCACCCGCGGAATAGAATTACTCCTTAAAAACATAGACCCCAACAAATCTCCGGGACCTGATGAGATACCGGCGCGCGTGTATAAAGAACTGTCGGCTGAATTTGCTCCATATCTAGATATAATATTTAAGAAATCATTAGCAGAAGAAAGCGTGCCAAAAGGCTGGAAGGTAGCTTCGGTAACACCCATATTTAAAAACAGAGACAGGGAGGTCCCCAGTAATCATAGGCCAATATCGCTGACTTCCATTTCCTGTAAGATTCTTGAACACATCATTGTTAGTTCCATGATGAGACACCTCGATCGCCAAGATTTATTAATTAATAACCAACACGGCTTCCGTAAGGGTAGATCCTGCGAAACTTAACTCGCACTTTTTGTACATGATGTATTGAACTCCGGTGAAAGTAATATTCCAGTTGATGCGATATTCCTAGATTTTAAGAAAGCTTTCGATAAAGTCCCTCATTGCAAATTACTGGCGAAATTGGAAACTTATGGAATACACGAAAGTATTATTAACTGGGTTAAACAATTTTTAAGTGATCGTGTCCAAACAGTCGTCCTCGACGGTATCATTCGATACTGTCAAGGTCACGTCAGGTGTACCACAAGGAAGTGTCATAGGTCCCCTCCTTTTCCTTATTTACATAAATGACCTCAGTACCGTAGTTGACAGCAAGCTCCGTCTTTTCACCGATGATGCAGTAATTTATCGGGACATCCGAAGTCACGAAGACAGAGTCGTGTTAGCCAACGACCTAGATGCAATTCAAAATTGGTGCGATACATGGTAGTTGGAATTAAATTTAAAAAAATGCGTAGGAATACATTTTTGGGAAAAGAGTAATCCCCTCCCTTATAGTTATAAAGTGAACCAAACCAATATCGCGAGGGTAGATTCCTTTAAATACTTGGGTGTAACAATTACTCACGATCTGTCCTGGGGAAAACACATACGAGAAATATGCGGTCTTGCTTATAAAAAATTGGGATTTGTGAAAAGAGTAAATGCGACGAAAAGATGAAAGAACGATGTTCCCTTGCCTTGGTCAGGCTCCACCTAGATTATGCTGCCAGTATATGGGATCCTCAAAATATAAATTTGGTTTCGGAATTAGATCGAGTTCAGCGGAGGGGGGCTAGATTTGTCAAACATTGTTATGACCAACTCAGCAGCGTATCCACTTTGCTAGACAATTTAGGTTGGGATTCTCTTACACAGCGGCGTTTCTAATATAGATTAAACTTATTAAAAACATTTAAAGATCAGTCCTTTTCCGATGACATCAAGAGCATGATACGAACCACAACGTATTAGGGTCGTAGGGATCACGAATATAAGATTAGAGAGATAGACTGCAAGACTGACTGGCTTACAATGTCATTATGTCCAAGAACGATAAGAGACCGGAATGCTTGTAGCCGAAATTCCCCAGAAGTCAGTTCAACACAATAAGTATTAACGTACAGGTTAGGGACTGCGCGAGGATATGTGTGTATGTATGTGTATGTATATATATATGTATATTTTTATATGTGTATATGTATGTGTGTGTGCATATTTATATATATATATATATATATATATATGTGAATGTGCATATATGGTTATACTATATATGTATATATGTGAATGTGTATATATGTATATATTTTTTTCTTACAGGTTCCCCCTACCTTTCCTCACCTAACCCCAAACCCCCTCAACCCTTACCCTTCCCTCATGGTGCTACACCCCCTGCCACACACCTTTTTGGTGGCTCGCAGGGTATTTATGTAGATAGATAGGTAGATAACACCCACGACCCAGGTTTCAACGCACAAAGTCATCATCAGGGCTCGACAAGTCAAAACCCAGGCCAAGGATGACAAAATATATGCGGATGAATAAATTGCACCGCTATCTCGCGTGAAACAAATCCACACCTATCCACTTCAGCCCCCCCCCCCAACTAGTGAACGACATTGAGACCCGGATGTTGATAGGCTTAACACAGCCATATAAATGCCATTTCCATTTTTTTTAATTTTATAGGGTTATCGGATGGGGGAAGGGATGCTAGAACGGAAACGTTTTAACAGTGGTTGAAGGGGGTGTTGTAGTGGGAAGCATGTTTTGGGATGGGAAGACCCGCGGACGGGGAAGAGGGATTACATGAGGCACGATGATTGTTCATCTGAACCGGACCTCAGGATGCGCCCTTGGTGGGGTTTTAATTCGTGGCAGGTGAAGCAAATGTCTAGTTATATATTTTTTTCAGAAAACTTATATTCCCCTTTCATAAATATCTTCCATACTGCTTACTCTCCTTGGACACATCTTTTGTCTACAGGGTTCGTCGGGAAAATAAGTTTATTATGCTCATTGTCTTTTTTGACAAAACGGGAGTCGTCCACTACGAATTTGTACCTGAACGACAAACGGTAAATGATGCATTTTACGTCCAAGTGCTCGACAGGCTTCGAAGACGCGTCGCCCGCGTCCGACCAGCGATCAAAAACATCTGGCGGCTGCGTCACGACAATGCGCCGTCTCACACCGCGCTTGTCGTGTCGGACTTCTTGGCCAAGCACGGCGTGGCAACGCTGCCGCACCCGCCCTACACCCCGGACTTGGCACCACCGGACTTCTTTCTGTTCCCGAAGATAAAGAGGAGTTTGAAAAGAACGCGATACGGGACTTTGGACGCCGTCAAAGAGGCCGTGACGACATGTCTTCGAGAGGTTCCCGATGATGCCTTCGCGGTAGCGTTCCAGGAATGGAAACGCCGCTGGAACAAGTGTATCGACTCACAAGGGTCCTATTTTGAGGAATATTAGCTTAAGATATGTAAAAGTGTAATAATTTTTTTTCCTGAGCTCAGTACACTTATTTTCCGGATGAACCCTGTACGTCTCATATATATATTCTCTTATGTATACTTTACCAATTGTTTCATACATGCTTCTCTGTCTTCGATAGTTCTAAAATCCGATCAAATACCAGCTCATATCTTGAAGGAAATAGCGTCGGAAATCGCGTTATGTCTTGAAATCAAATTTGGCAACCCGCTAATAGATCACAAAGTGCCAAAAGAAGTGGAGAACGGCTAATGTAACTGCTATTAAAAACGGAAACAGGGAGGAACCAAGCAATTGCAGGCCTATTTCCCTCACGTCTATATCATGCAAGGTCATGGAAGATATAAATATTAGTTCGATGGTGAGACACGTCGAGAGTCAAGAGTTATTTGTGAAATACCAGCACGGTTTCCCAAAGCGTAGATCCTGCGAGACACACCTTGTGTTTTTTGTTCCTGATATCCTAACTTCTGGAGAGAGCAATATTCCAGTGGACGTGGTTTTTCTAGATTTTAAGAAAGCCTTCGACCAAGTACCTCATAGTAAACTACTCACAAAGCTAGAAGCATATTTCATGGATAAAAATATCAGGGGTTGGATTAAAGACTTTCTGTCGGGTACAAAGAGTAGTCATAGACAGTGTTAGCTCTAATACCGCATAAGTCACTTGACATTTTCCACAGGGAATTATCGGACCTCTTCTATTCCTTTTTTACGTTAACGAGATTCTCCGTGGTTATTGATACGTTTATTGGGTGACGATGAAGTGGTTTACAGAGATATCCGTAATCCTGTTCACAATGTAGTTACAATGGACAATATAGCTTTAGTATTAATTAAAATTGGCAATTTTCCACAAAAATTTTTTAATTAATCATGATATTCCACCATATCACGCCTGAAATGTCTGTTTTTATTAGTAGCTTTAGTAGATGGCCTAAAGGCTTGTGCCACACTTGGCAATTAGGATTAGGCCTAAATAAGAGCGTAGTGATGATTTTTTGGAAAAAGAACTATTGCCTCCCCAAACCTTTCTGCATCAGGGATACCGAAGTAAAAAGAGTAGGAGGGTTGGGGGAGGAGGAGACTGTTTGGTGGGGTGAAGGAGGCAAAGAGGTGGTACAAAGGGGCCGAGTGGGGGAGGGTGAGAGGCAGGGAAGCACCGAATTCCATGGTTTCAGGCTCCACATTGTGAAAATCAATTATCTCTTGCACCTAACCAATAAGTGCTTGGCCAACGTGCCTGAGAGGTAGGCGAAAAGCCAACAGTCATTATGATATTTTATACTTAATCATAGTTTATAGAAACGACAGACAGAGCAGAAGTGTTTATTGCGATTAAAAACTCGAGCGTCAGTAGAGCTGAGAAATTTCCTGATAGCTGTATAGAAAGTGCTTGGTGCTCAGTGAAAACACCCAAAGCGAAAAGAATACTATATATATCTGTGCGTATTATAGACCACCCCACGTTAGCGTTAGCTCAATACCAGATCTAAACAGACATATACAAAGCTTTACATCCCACAACAGTGAGCATAGCCTAATTATCGGAGGCGATTTTAATATTCCCACATTAGATTGGGATTCGTACAGTTTTATAAATGGAGGTAGAGACAATGATCTATGCGAGTCCCTCTAATTTATGTTCACCCAGAATTCCCTACATCAATTAGTCACTTCACCAACAAAGGGAAATAACATTCTTGATCTATTAGCCACAAATATACCCGAAAAGGTCTTAAATATAGAAGTTGTTGACGGAATCAGTGATCAAAGGGCTGTAAACGCTAAATTTTCTCTAAGCGTAGATAAAGTTAACAAACCTAAGAGAAAGGTTTATTTTTTCAATAAAGCTGACTGTGATGGCTTAAAATGTGAGTTAAAACGTTCCTTTTTATATTTGACGAATTAAGCGAAAGAGGTAGTGTCCAGGATACTTGAATAGCTTTCTGGTGATAACACGTTCAGTAATTCAGAGATTTATACCTAGTAAATAAATAAAAGAGAATAAGGAACCCTGTAGGTACAACTTTGAAGCACGGAAATGTCTAAAGCGGCAAAGGGTGTGCCATGCCAGAAAGAAAAACGCGGTTAAAGACTCCTCCCCTGATAAAATCAACGAGACCATACAGAACTACAAAGCATCTAGGTCCACTGCCAAGAGGGCCTTTCGGAAGGCGCTAGCGGAATTCGAAAGGAAAAAATTAGGCGAACATTTGAACGATAACCCAAAGATGTTTTGGTCCTACGTCAGGGAAGTGCAGGGAAAAAGGTCCACCGTAAATTCATTGAATAACGAAAAGGGGGATAAAGTAACGAGTAGTTTAGACAAAGCCAACATATTAAACTCATTCTTCCAGAGTGTTTTCAACATATCCTCACAAAATACACGCGAGAACCTTCCGAAAACGTTTCAGCAGCCAATGGAAGCAATCAATATTTCCACCCGCGGAATAGAATTACTCCTTAAAAACATAGACCCCAACAAATCTCCGGGACCTGATGAGATACCGGCGCGCGTGTATAAAGAACTGTCGGCTGAAATTGCTCCATATCTAGATATAATATTTAAGAAATCATTAGCAGAAGAAAGCGACCAAATGGCTAGAAGGTAGCTTCGGTAACACCCATATTTAAAAACGGAGACAGGGAAGACCCCAGTAATTATAGGCCAATATCGCTCACTTCCATTTCCTGTAAGATTCTTGAACACATCATTGTTAGTTCCATGATGAGACACCTCGATCGCCAAGATTTATTAATTAAGAACCAACACGGCTTCCGTAAGGGTAGATCCTGCGAAACATAACTCGCACTTTTTGTACATGATGTATTGAACTCCGGTGAAAGTAATATTCCAGTTGATGCGATATTCCTAGATTTTAAGAAAGCTTTCGATAAAGTCCCTCATTGCAAATTACTGGCGAAATTGGAAACTTATGGAATCCACGAAAGTATTATTAACTGGATTAAACAATTTTTAAGTGATCGTGTCCAAACAGTCGTCCTCGACGGTGTATCATTCGATACTTTCAAGGTCACGCCGGGTGTACCACAAGGAAGTGTCATAGGTCCCCTCCTTTTCCTTATTTACATAAATGATCTCAGTACCGTAGTTAGTAGCAAGCTCCGTCTTTTCGCCGATGATGCAGTAATTTATTGGGACATCCGAAGTCACGAAGACAGAGTCGTGTTAGCCAACGACTTAGATGCAATTCAAAATTGGTGCGATACATGGCAGTTGAAATTAAATTTTTAAAAATGCGTAGTAATACATTTTTGGGAAAAGAATAATTCCCTCCCTTATAGTTACAAAGTGAAACAAACCAATATCGCGAGGGTAGATTCCTTTAAATACTTGGGTGTAACAATTACTCACGATCTATCCTGGGGAAAAACACATACGAGAAATATGCGGTCGTGCTTATAAAAAATTGGGATTTGTGAAAAGAGTAAATGCGACGAAAAGATGAAAGAACGATGTTTCCTTGCCTTGGTCAGGCCCCACCTAGATTATGCTACCAGTATATGGGACCCTCATAATATAAATCTGGTTTCGGAATTAGATCGAGTTCAGCGGAGGGGGGCTAGATTTGTCAAACATTGTTATGACCAACTCAGCAGCGTATCCACTTTGCTAGACAATTTAGGTTGGGATTCTCTTGCACAGCGGCGTTTCTAATATAGATTAAACTTATTAAAAACATTTAAAGATCAGTCCTTTTCCGATGGCATCAAGAGCATGATACGAACCACAACGTATTAGGGTCGTAGGGATCACGAATATAAGATTAGAGAGATAGACTGCAAGACTGACTGGCTTACAATGTCATTATGTCCAAGAACGATAAGAGACCGGAATGCATGTAGTCGAAATGCCCCAGAAGTCAGTTCAACACAATAAGTATTGACAAACATGTTAGATCCTGTACAATATGACCTGTAATCCTAAACCTTAACCGGTCGAATCCCTAATAATATTTTTATATGTATTATATATAGATGATTTCTTCGAAGTAAAACGGAAGTGTTAAATAAAAAACTTACACAGCAACACAAAATATGATAACACATAAAAAGAACACTAACAAGTTATTTATAATCAGGTAATCTAAAGTGGTTTGATTATTAAAAGTCAGGTAATCCACAGGTTAAGGCAGGTTTTTGGATGGACACAACTATCAAATAAACATTTTGTAACTCCAGAAAAACCCAACCTAACAACCCACGATACATCAGGTCCCTTTTCATCTCTGTGTACTTCCTTCCTCCCTTCATCCCGTCCAACATCCCTATCCTGTTCCTGCCCTTTCCTCGCTTTCCCAACATTCTCCCCTCTATTACCTTCTTCAACATTCCATTACCGCTCAATAAACCTTTAATCCATTTTTCCTGCGTTCATATGATTTCTCTCAACAAACCCCTCTCTTTCAACATCGTAATTGCCTCTTCTTCATGAATGTGTTCTTAGCTTGGGGTATTCTTCCCTTGATGTCGGTCGAACTTCTTCCTTCCCATGTTATGCTGCTTCAGCAGCCACGTCTCCGCACCGTACATAGCTACGATCCGCATCAGAATTTTTACGAGTCTTTTTTAACCTCCCTGCTCAACGTCCCCGTCATCACCTCCCTCCTCCTTGAGAAAGCCTCTTTACCCAGCGCAATTCTTCTCCTTAAGTCCCTACCACTTTGACCGTATTGGTCCAAAACACTTCCGAGATATGTAAACTGTTCTACCTGCTCTATTTTTCCCCTCCTATTTTACTGTATATATTATCCTTCTTTTTCCTAGAAAATAGCAAAAACCTTGTTTTATTAATATTGATTTTCATCCCATATCTATCGCACTAAAGTTACAATTCACACAGCATTGCTTGCAACCCCTTGGCTGACTGAGCAACTAATGCTAGGTCATCAGCAAACCTTATCGTTTTCACGAATTCCCCTCCGACTTTCATTCCTACCTCCAGTTCTTCCCATGCCTCTTTAATCATTTCCTCTACATATACGTTGAACAGTACCGGTGACAATGGGCAACCCTGCCTTACACCTCTTCCTAACACTGCCCAGCCGGACTCTCCGTTCCCCACTCGCACCTGAGCAGTCTGAGACATGTACAGGTTGCTGATCAGTCTCCTGTCTCACCAATCTATTCCTATTTTCTGCAATACACGCTTTAATTTTTTCCAATTCACTCTATCAAATACTTTTTTTAAATCTACGAAACAAGAAAATACGTCTTAATTGTATTGTATATTCCTCTCGATTAGTGATCTCATTACTGCAATCGATTCGAGCGTACCTCTCCCCTTCCCAAACCCAAACTGATCATCCCCTAAGTTATCATTTGCTTTACTCTCTATCCTTTTGTTGAAGATCCTGAGAATAACTTTAGCTGCGTGGGATATCAAACTTATTGTTCTGTAATCCTCACATGATATAGACTTTGCCTTTTTAGGAATAGGAACTAACACTGATCTCACAAAAATTTCCGGCCAGATTCCTTCCTCATAGATACTACGAATCAGTCCATATAGGGCCTTCTTCCCACATTTCCCTAAACATTTTAACAGTTACACAGGAATGTTGTCTACCCCCAAGGCCTTATTTGCTTTCATCTTCTTTAATGCCCTTTCTATTTCATCGTCGAGAATGCCTGGACCTAAGCTATCTTCTTCTACGTCATGTTCCTTTTCTATGTCTAACCTTGTCGGCCTAAGTTCTTTACCATACAGTGTTTCTATATATTCCTTCCATCTCCCTTGGATTTTTCCTGGTTCAATTATTATCTTACCCCACTTATCTTTTACTGTTAGCACAGATCTTGCCTTCTTACTTCACGATAATAACTTAACCATGTTGTATAGAGCATCAATTTCACCGTTCTTCTCTAAACTTTCCATATCCTCGCATTGCGTTTTCCACCATTCTTCTTTTGGTTTATTCGTGGCCCTTCTCAATTTATTGTTTAACAATTTGTACTTAAATTTTCCTAACTCTGTGTTTACATTTTGCCATCTTCTTCTATCATCCATTTTTGCAATCTCATCCTTTATCCATGGTTTCCTTATCCTTTTCCCATTAACGGTTCCTATAGTGTATTTTGCGGCTTCCTATATCCCTTGCTTGATACATTCCCATTTTTCTTCTATAGTACTCAGTTCTTGAGTACTATAGAAGTGTAATACCTCAACAAATACCTCAACAACCTTCACTACTCCCACCTTCAACGGGGATACCCAGATTCTCTCCTTCACAGAAAAATCTCAAAACATTCCTACGCCCCCAATCTTCCCTCAACCACAGACTCCCACCCTCTCTAAATATGCACCACCCAGGCATCAAGTCCCTCATATTCATCCTGAAAGACCTGTACCCCATCTTCAAAAATCACCACGTTTCGTCCAACCTTCTTCCCAAATGCCCTTCTGTTACCTTCAAACGGCCCGCCAACTTATCATATCTCCTTAAATCCACTTAGCGTCTTCCCAAATCTCCTCCCACCCCCAGAATCACACCCACTCTGTGCTTGCGAGCAAGATGCAAAACTTGTCCATTTTCACCAATCCACCCCTTCCATCCCACCTTTTAACTCTCTCCCGCCCTTCCCCCACTCATGCACATCTCAGAATGTAATCTTTCTGACTTGCAAACTCTGCCCGGCATTTATATACGCCAGTGCTCCACACCCCTGAACCTCATGATAAACAATAATCGCACCTCATGTAATCCCTCTTCCCCGTCCGCGGGTCTTTCCATCCCAAAACATACCTCCCACCACAACACCCCCTTCAACCACTGTTACGATGCTTCCGTTCGAGCATCCCTTCCCCCATCCGATAACCCTATAAAATTAAAAACAATGGAAGTGGCATTTATATGGCTGTGTAAAGCCTATCAACATCTGGGTCTCAATGTCGTTCACTAGTTGGGGGGGAGCTAAAGTGGATAAGGGTGGATTGGATTCATTCGAGATTGTGGTACAATTTATTCATCCGCATATATTTTGTCATCCTTGGCCTGGGTTTTGATTTGTCGAGCCCTGATGATGATTTTGTGAGTTGATACCTGGGTCGTGGATGTTATGATATTTGTGGATGAATTATTAGTTTGCTGTGTCGCTTGGAACTATTTCCACATCTTCCCGCTCATCCCTATTCCATCTCCGCCCCCTCTGGCCTCCCTTTTCCTCTCCACAAACCCTTCTTCCACCCCTCCCCCACCACCTTTCCCCCCTCTCTCGTTTCCGCCCCTTCTATCTCTATGTCACACATGCCCATATACTTCAGTCTTGACTTATCTTCCGAAGAAGACGGATTTCGAGTCCGTCGAAATTATCAAGATATTACGTGTTAGTGTTCCTTTTATGTGTTCTCATGTTATGTGTTGCTGTCTTAAATTTTTTATTCAACACTTCCGTTTTACTTCGAAGAAATCATATATGTATATATATATTCATTCACATAGAAATAGAGATAAGGAAATGGGAAAGGAACACACATAAAGGACGAACACAAGAGAGGTGGGGAAGGCGGATTTGAGCAGATCACAAATGTAAAAACATTTTTCTCGACCGGGACTTGACTACCGGATCTCTCCACTTGCCGGGCGGATGCTCTAACCACTTGAGCTATCGAGAAAATGTACTTTACAATGAAATCTGCGATCTTATAAAGCGCCAAAGTGTTCCGATTCATTGCCCAGCAGATGGCTATATATATACATAAAAATGTATAGAATGGGTGTGTTAGACGAAATCATTAAATTTAGTTTAATAAAGAAAATATTCGTGCGCTTGGATTCGATTTTCTCATGTTCCTACGCATGTCTACAAAAGCAATGTCCACATTTTGGCCCGCGCACACTGTGTACATACTAGAATAGCATTACGGGAGGGATTGGCAGGGAGGCCGGTGGATACGGAGTGGGGAGTGGATGGGGGAGAGAGTGTCTCTGTGGAGGAGTGAAAGGATGAGAGGGAGGGATAGAGGGTATATACACTGGTAATGGTTTGGAGAGAGAGGAGGAGTGTTGGGCGTGGGGTGGGGCGGGCGGGAAAGGTGGGAGGAGGAGGTGGAAAGGGGGAGGACGGAGGGCGGGCAGGAAACGACTTGGGTGGTCTCGTGGCGGGCGGCGACGACTGGCTTTAAGGGTTTAACGTGCGAGTCAGAACGCAGTAGGTTGAAGTGGGAGGTGAGGGGGCGCTTAAAGACCGTGGTGTGAGGGGGTGGACGAGGTAGGGGGTGACAGTGGGAAGAAAGTGGGGGGAAGAGCGACGCGACATGAGGAGGATGTAGGGCCTTGCGATGTGGGGAGATGCACACCCGGAACGTCCACGGACTGGAAGTCTGATTCCGATGGATGGCTTTTGCTTTGGAAGAGCGTCAACATGATTTATTGCCGCGTGGCGTTGATGATGCAGTGGGCCCACCCGACGTCCTTGCGCCCCGAGGAATTTGGGTTTGAGTCCCCGGGGGGGGGGGGGGGGCTCTGTCTTTCTTGCGGTCGTACTGCCGTCCACACACGCGTGTCCTCTGGAGACTACTTCGAATCTCTGAACTCCGTTAGGCTGCGTGAAACTGTCGAAGGGCCGACCCCTTGGCACCTATCTTATCCGTTGAAAACCAGGCCACTAAAACTGAATCCAGCTTCCATTTGGTCACCCTTTCGTTATACACCTCTTCAATGACATGAACCTCTTATCGGGTCAGTACTGTCTTCCACATCTGCAACGTTCTCATAAAATTCAGCAATCATTTACACCGCATGTTGGGCTAAATGACGATTACTCGGTAATTAAGAGACTTCTCATGATTGAATCTTCGGAAAATTACACCTCTGATTCTTTCCCAAAGTATGTTTCAAGGTGCATGTGTGTACTATTTTTACAAGTAATTGATTAAAGGGTGTAATTTTAATTTTTTGATACTCATTAATATGAATACAAGTTACAATACTAAATTAGGTACAATTCTAATCGTAAGTTACGTTACGTTTATGATGAAGGAAATAAGTCGGGAGCCTCTTGATTCTGGAAGAGAGATGAGACAAGACACTTTTAGAAAGGTAAATGAAATGCGAGATTTCTTGCGACAGAGAGGGAATTATTATAATAAGGTAAAATGGGATGCACACTGTTACCAACAGATTTAATTACTTGTTCTTCCCTCGCACGATACGAATCACAACAAAATCGAACGAAAGCGCCCGAATATATTAACTTTAAGACAAAAATTTAATAAGCCGATAATTGCATTATGTATACAAGCATGTTACGTATGCAAACGCGCAAGTATTTTTGTATCTGAGCTAAAATATATTCAAATGTACGCATAAACTAATATTTGTGCATACGTGACTGGTGCCCTACCACCCCCCGCCAAACATCCTTGCGACGGCTTGCGGTGTATTGTGTAAATGTAGATGCTAGTCAATGCAACCGCAATATGAACGTTTATCGTCTATTATTCTCGACCAGAAATTTCACATTTCGATACTTGCATTACGCGTGCATGATATTGTTTCAATAATCAATTTATAAACGACCGTAAATGCGATTAGAGAGAAAATTAATAAAAATCGATATATATTTCCTTAAATGAACGTTATCTATGAATCATATTCGATCACTATTAAAACAATATGAAACAGGCTCCGATATACAAGTTGCTGACACAAAAATTATTCCAAGTAAATGGGAAGTAATCCCTTCTGCTTCTTCTACATGGTTCCCTGTAAACCACCGCCAGGGTGTGTGGCTGGGGGTGGTTCGCTACCAGGAATATACACTGATGGGATACGTCACGGCAGCGACCCTAAATAATAAATCTACATTGCAGTTAACAAAAATAAAAAGCACAATAATTATATACAACAGCAATACAGCGTACGTATAATCAAAGATGAAGTTTCCTAAAATTTTAGTCGCAATATATATTCCATAATTCAAATGATGTAGATTATGATAATTAACGATATATGAATTAAGAATAGAAGCTAGCTGTTTGTCCCAAGACAGGTTAACTAAGACTAAATGAAATAATAACAATTAACTAGGCTTCTTAGAATGTAAAAAGAAAAATACTTTAACCCCCTGTATTGTCGTATACAGTTATTACTATCCCAGATATATTTTATAGGGAAAAATGCCATTTTCAATCTATTCTGCACTTAATCCCTCAACTTTCCTTATCACGATATCTGCTACCGTAATACGACGGGGAGTAATAATATATTACCAACATAACCGCTAAAGACATCTCATTTCTATTCATGCTCTCTGCGTCACCGGTGTCCCTAATGAATAAGTAACTAACCTATCCACACTATCAATAGGCAAGTACTTATAAATAGATAAGAATTCGTATTATTCTTACGCGAAAAATAATAATGCTCATTACGAAAATTAATTTGCTGCTAGCGGCTTTCAATTTGTTTGAGGACCTCCCAACCCACCCCGCTCTCCTTCATGCCCGTCCCGTGATTGATGGACGCCCCACCACGGCAGTAAGAAGAAATTATGCGGGTCCCCCGGGGAAACCGGTGAAGAGGGAAGGGTTATCACAACCCAAGGGAAACCGTAATTTTCCGGGAAATAACGATCCCAACAGGTAACCCATGCGACTTCAAGTGACTTACACATCATCTGCGTATGGTCCACTGAGTTGGTACCTTAAGTATATCTAAAAATGGTTCATGGATAAATAAAGTGAAAATATATGAATATCAAACTGATCCGCAGGCTAAATAATCAATATTTAAGCACTAAGAAGCTTGCAACAATGTATGAATCACAATGGCATTATATATACGTAGGTGCTCCCAGAAGTATCCGATTCAACAAAGAAAACACAAGCATTTTGGAAACAAATGTTTTTTTTCAACATAATAATCTCCTTTCAGCTCTATTCACACTTTTCCCAGCGATGTTCAATAAATACGATACCCTTTTCATTACAATAAGAACCGTCTTGCTCCTCAAAACAGCCATTAAATGCCGACATCACATCTTCACGGTTGGAAAATCTTTGACCGCCAAGCCATTTTTTTTCAAGTTTGCCAATAGAAAATAATCCGAGGGGGCTAAAGCTGGCGAATAGGGTGCATGAGTTAGCAATTAAAACTTTAATTCATGAAATTTGGCCATTGCAGTAACGGATTTGTGTGCTGGTGCTTTGTCTTGATGAAACAACACTTTCTTCTTAGCCAAATGCGGCCGCTTTTGCTTGATTCTTCGCTCAAATGTCGCAATAAGTCCGCATAATACTCGTCGTTGATATTTTATCCTTTTTCAAGATAGTCAATGAAAATAATCTAACGCGCATCCCAGAAAAAACCACGCCATGACCTTGCCTGCAGATGAAACGGTCTTTGCCTTCTTTGGAGCCGGTTCTCTCTTTTGCATCCATTTTTTTCATTGTTTTTTGTCTCGGGTGTGAAGTAATTGACCCATGTTTCAACCATCGTTAGGAAAGTGCAAAACGTCTGCTTTGTTGCTGTTAAACTTTGCTAAACACTCAATTGAAACATCTTCACGACACTGGTTTTGCTCGAGTGTGAGCAAACCCGGCACCCATCTTGCAAACAGTTTTCTCATGTCCAAAACTTCAGTTAATATTCGATGTACCGCACCTTTTGAAATGCCTACTATGTCTGCTAGCTTGCGCACTTTCAGTCGACGATCTTCCAGCGTCACCTTGTGGATTTTCTCCACCGTTTCTGGAGTCGTCGCCTTATTTGGTCGACCAATGCGATGGTCTCGTCTCGATAGCTCACACGGGCTCGTTTCAACTCCGCTACTGAATATTTTAATTATGTAAACGACAGAGCAGACTCGCCCAGTGTAGAATCCAGTTCAGCTTTTATTTTGGTTGGGCTGAGGCCTTTCAAATAAAAGTATTGTATCACATTACGATGACCAATTTGCTCCATTTTCACAAATTCACTGAAAACGTTCACTATTGATGGCTGCCAAACAAATACTAAACAATGTGGCGTCTTCATACTTGAAATATATGCTTTATAGATTGCGTACTTTCTAATACAATGTTTTTTCAAACAATTACCACCATCTATAGATCAGCCCGGGTACTTAAGGGACCACCCTCTAATATTCAAAATTATGTAAGCAGTCACTGGCGAGCAAAGAGATTAAAAATTTCGTAAAACTGGCTTCAGAGGCACTTGGGCTGTGGATTGTCTCGCGTCGCTTTCAAAGACCAGAATGCCAGCCAGCCATCGTGTGCCAGAATCACAAATGTTAACACCTTTTCCCAACCCTTGGCACAACGGTAACTGCTTCAGAAAATGATATTATTATGCATCATCATCATCACCAGTATTCATGAAGGATTCTCGGGTCTTCCACCGGGTCAGGGGTTGCATGTTGACCGACGTTTCAATGCCCGACTCGTGCATCGTCCTCAGGGTAGATCATTGCCACTTTTTCAATTTTAAAGTCTTCTATTTCCGTAAAGTTAGAGTAAAACAAGAAATGGACATACGAGGGTCATCCGGAATGTAGTACCCGTTCGTGCCGCATGAAGTGCTGACGACGCGAGTAGCCGCTGGACGAGGTCAGATAGCTTCAGTGGCTTGTCTGCCTTCTCTGAGCCAAGTTGCGTGACGCTAGCATTGCCTGTGTTGTTTCTGTGATTGTTTACAATGTTTAAAAAAATTGAGAACGCCGCCAGTTGTGAAGTGAGGGCAGTGATTAAATTCCTCAGTGCAAGAAACGTTCGCCCATGTGATATTCATCGCCAATTAAAGGAGGTGTATGGAGACAATGTAATGGACGAGTCGTCTGTTCGGCGGTGGTGTCGCAACTTCAACATGGGGAGGGGGAACACACACGACGATGAGCGTTCGGGGAGACCGTCTGTCATTACAGACCAACTGGTGAGCTCAGTTGACGAATTCGTGAGGAACGATCGGCGCGTCACAATTGATGACATCTGTGAGCATTTTCCCAATGTTTCTCGAACAATTGTTCATGAAATTGTTAAACACCATCTGCATTATGCAAAAATTTGTGCAAGATGGGTCCCTCGCATGCTTACAGATGAGCACAAAACCAAGCGTATGGCTGCAGCACTGACGTTTTTGGGACGTTATTCTGATGAAGGAGACTCTTTCTTGACTCGCATAATTACTGGTGACGAAACATGGGTTTGTTATGCATTACCTGAGAGTAAACGACAGTCAATGGAGTGGCATCATGCTCATTCACCAAACAAACCAAAAAAATTCAAGACAGTTCTGTCCACCAGGAAACTCATGGCAACCATTTTCTGGGATCGACGAGGTGTATTGCTTATTGATTTTATGGCCCGTGGAGACACTATTAATGCCAATGCGTATTGTGAAACATTAAATAAATTACGGCGGGCGATACAAAATCGGCGGCGAGGTCTATTGTCTACTGGTGTCATTCTCGTTCATGACAATGCCAGGCCTCATGCAGCTGGGATAACACAAAAACTTTTGCAGCAATTCAAATGGGAAACTTTCGACCATCCACCGTATAGCCCGGACTTGGCCCCTTCAGATTTTCATCTCTTTACAAAGCTTAAAGACTTTTTGGCAGGAAAAAGATTTGACAGCGATGAAGAACTTAAAGAAGGAGTGACCCTGTATCTCAATGAGCTGGCGGCGAAGGACTATGCAGCAGGAATACAGAAACTTGTCACACGTTATGACAAATGCCTTAATTTGCTTGGAGATTATGTTGAGAAGTAGTTTAAAGTATCCTCTTTCAAATAAATTTTTTTATGTTTGTTAATATTTACTTTTGTGTCTTTATTTCACGAACGGGTACTACTTTCCGGATGACCCTCGTAAAATAAATCAGAAACATAAACAAAACAATACGGAAACCCCGTTTTAGGATTAGCTCCTCTTCGGGCCGTCTTATGTACTTGAGCTCTCGGGTCAGGTGACTTGTGATTGGTCGGAAGAGGGGGAACCCCCTGATTGGTCGCCGGGCCGGATGCATTACTGAGGGAATAGCCGACCTTGCGACGTTTTTTCCCGAGCGTACCATCGCTGAGGAGCAGTTTCTGCTGGGCAGCGAGGAGTGTCGGCGTGCAGCGCGCCGCACAGACATCGGAGTCCTATCAAAATTATGTCCTGCCATTCTAATTTCAATTGATTCTTTGACTATTCGGTCCCAGTAACCCCCGGTGAGCGCAAGTGCCGCCAATAACGGACCAAGTGGGTGCGGCATATGTGCGGCTGGGCCTCAGGACCCTGCTGAATAGGCGTAGTCTGGTGCTCGTCGATAGCCAGAGGTTCCCAAGGATTGGGCCGAACTGCTGCCGCCTGGTCGATGCAATTCCGCTGATCCGCCTCACTGAGGAACAGACGCTGCGTGGACTACCCTTCGTCAGGCTCCTAACCTTCGACCTATCTGGCATGGGTGACCCTACCAAGAGCAATCACTAATAATCCCGCCAGCACAGCTCTAGGGGTCATCGGAACGCAGAAGCACTTCCACCACGTCAAGGTTCTGGTCCACGGGAGGGTTCATTTGTTATATGTTTTAATTAAAAATAATTTCTTGATGCTAAAAATAATAAATGTGATGTAAAATGTGTCTTTGTACGTATCATGGAGGTTAATAGGCCTTCGTCAACAAACAATAATTTTAATGATTCCGTAAACCCGTTAGAATTAATTATAATTGATAGTGATATACATTTATGTTACAAATTCCAAAAGGGTGAGGCAAAAGGATACAGACTTACTTCTTTGAAGGTCTAAAAGAGTAAGTCATAAACACAGTGGTCAACTGTAGCCCTAAGGTGTTCGAACAAGCTTTAAATTGCTGCTATCCTCCCTAAGAAGGGAGGGTTCCAAAAAGGTGATTATGGAAACGGCGACTATCCCATCTCTGGTTATTACGAGTAATGAGGTCAGCAGGGTGGGCCTGAAAATTATGGTGGCAATTTCCATAAATTACTTTCCGCAAATTGTCGTACTTTTGTGAGTTATCAGAAAATAATATTTATGCCATATTATACGCATTACAATATTTTTACACGCACCAAACCACGTCTTCAAATAAGGGATGATCGTGCATAATAAAGATACTAGCGGACTCTGCAAAGTTAGTTTTCCCTCTTTTACGTACGCCTAGTAGGAAACCAATGGGCACCTGGTATCATATGGTACTAGACATGATACGAGTATATCGCAGAATAGATACGTTCTACAATTTTCGTACTGTAATAAATGAGAGTCAATGAGGTCCATCGGTCGCCTTCGTTTTTCACATTTCTTCAATGGTTTTAATGGATCCCCCCGTTATTTCATTGTTACTATTAATTCGTGAGTGCACGTTTGAACGAATGGTACACGTGTGGCATAAAGCTTAATGAAATTATTTCCAATTTTCGTCCTGTACGTCGTGTAGCAGCAAAGTTGGTGCCAAAAGACCTCAATTTCATGCAAAAAAGAGACCGTGTTGGCGTCGCAAAAGACATGATTTGCGAGGCTGAATCCGATCCCACATTCATCAAAAGGATCATTACTGGAGACGAGACGTGGGTTTATGAGTACGACACGCAATCCAGACATCAGGCAAGTGAATGGCGTTCACCATATGAGCCGAGACCAAAAAAACCACGTCGTTTTCAGTCAAAAAAGAAGGCAATGCTGACGGTTTTCATGGATTACAACGGTGTAGTGCATCATGAATTTTTGCCAGAAGGCCAGACAGTAAACAAAGAGTATTATTTGGGCGTTATGAGACGTTTGCGTGAAGCAATTCGCCGAAAGAGACCAGAAATCGTCGCACAGTGCGTCGAGACCGTTGCACAGTGCTATCATTATTCGTAATTTTTTGACGAAAAATGCAACAAATACCATCCAACAGCCACCGAATTCACCTGATTTGGCTCCCTGTGACTTCTTTCTGTTCAATCGAGTTAAAAAACCATTACGGGGAACGCGTTTTAGCAGCCGAGAGGAAGTAATGGAAAAATCGCAGGAAGCGCTGATGGACATACCGAAAACCGAATATAAAAAATGTTTCGAGGATTGGATCAAGCGCTGGCGTAAGTGTGTTGCAGTCGATGGGGATTACTTTGAAGGGGACAATATGGATTTAGATGAATAAACTTGTATTTTTAATTTTCTGAATAGATTCCGGGAACTTTTTGATCAAGGTAGTATATAATGTAAATTCACTAATAGTCGTAACAAACACAGAAACCAAAACACACAAAAGAGGGACTCACTGGTTCTCGAATTTTGGGTGGTCCAACCACCTTTCTCAAGAGGAATTATGAACAGAACTGAGGCAGAGGAGGGCCCGAAAGCAGTGGTAGGAAGGAGAAGGGGAAAATGGGGGAAAAGAGGGGAAAAGGGGGGGAAGGCATTCGAGGGGAGGAGTTTGGAGGGGTAGTGCATGGCGCGGGAATTTTAAAAAAAGGTGGGGATGATATGGAAGTTGTTGGGGGCGGAGGGGGATGAAATTATATGCATAAAGGGGGCAATTACTGTCTAATATTTATACCTGGGCGATTCCAGGAATCCAAGAGCCAGATGAAAGCTAGCTCTAATGTTTTGAGTTTCAGTGGAGGGTCTGAGTGTGGGAGGGATGCTTAGACGGATACTTTAAAACATTGGTCAAAGGCAGTGTTGTGTTCGGAGGCATGTTTGGGGATTGGGAGCATACCAATAAGGGAGGAATTGTTGCATGAGGCTCGATGATTATTGATTCTAATATTAAGGGGTGTGGTACACTGTCCAATGTAAAAGGCAGGGCAAAGTTGGCACTTGAGTAGGTAGACAACATTACTGGAGGTACACGAGGAGTAGGGAATTGGTGGGAGAGAGTTAAAGAGCGGGTGGGAGAAGGATGGGATTCTGGTTAGGAAAATAGGACATGTTTTGCATCTAGGTTTATTGCAGGGTCTGGGAGTGATTTTGGAACGGGGCGAGGATTTAAGAAGTGGATTGGTAGATTTTAGAAGATCTGATAGATTGGCGGGGCGTTTGAAAGTGACAGAGGGGCATTTGGGGAAAAGGTTGGTGGTGGAATTGTGGTTTTTGAGGATAGGATAGAGGTCCTTTAGGATAGAACGCAGAGATTCTAGGCCAGGGAGAAACGTGGTACAAATTGAAAGAGGGTGGTTTTTCGCGGTGGTGGATGGTTTGGGAGTGTAAGTATGTCTACGGATTCTCTTACTCAGGAGGGATTCAGGATAACCTCGTATGAGGGAATGGTGTAAATTTATGAGGAAATTGTCTAGGGAGTCAGGGTCATTGCAAATTCTGTGTCCCCTTATGGAAAGGGAATAAGGAATGGAACGTTTGGTGTGGTATGGGTGACAGCTGTTGAAATGTAAGTACTGTTGTTTATTTGTGGGTTTTATATGTACGGATGTGTGAAATTTATGGTCTATAAATGATATGTTTACATCTAGGAAGGTGATTTGGGAGGAGGAAACTGTAGACGTGAAGGAGATAGAGGACGAAGCATTAAGGTTGGAAATGAAAGTTTTCAGGGAATCAGGACCATGTTGCCAGAGAAGGAAAATATCGTCAATATATCTGAGCCACAATAGCGGTTTCAGGGGTTGTTGTGACAGGAATTTATTCTCCGCGAGACCAAGAAAGAGGTTTGCATAGGACGGGCTGAACCTGCTACCCATGGCACAACCCTTGATTTGTAGGTAGAATTTATCATTAAAGAAGGAATTGCGGGTAAGAATGAACTCGGGAAGGCTGAGGAGAAAATCTGTGCTGGGGATGTGTGGCTCAGGGCGTTGGGAGAGGTAGTGTTGGAGGGCGGAGAGACCTTCTGAGTGGGGAATGGATGTGTACAGGGACGTGGCATCTATAGTGGCCATAATGATCTCGGCATATGGAGGGAGGGAGATAGAATTTAACCTATCCAGGAAATGGATCTTTAGTGAATGATGGTAGGGCCTGGACAATCGGCTGGAGATAGTGGTGGTTGGACCACCGAAAATTCGAGAACCATTGAGTCCCTCTTTTGTGTGTTTTGGTTTCTGTTTTTGTTATGACTATTAGTGAATTTACATTACACGTTTGTGGGTTTTCCAATAAAGTGACTATATATATATATATATCCCTCCCATGGACTATAACCTTGTCGTGGTGGAAGGGCTTGTGTGTTCCGATGACCCCTAGAGCTGTGCTGGCGGGAGTAATAATAATTACTCCTGGAAGGGTCACCCATGCCAGATAGGTCGAAGGTTAGGAGCCAGACGAAAGGTAGTCCACGCAGCCTCTGTTCCTCAGTGAGGCGGCTGCAAAGGCGTCTGGCCCCAGTGGAGCGGCCATTAAGTGATGGTGTCACGTTAAAAACACTATTGAGGAAGGCAACGGGAAACCACCTCAATTATGATTCCCAAGAATATAATGATGGGCACTATAGATAATATGAGTCCTGGCAACTACGGGACTCGGCCCAAGAGTCCAAATCTTCCATTCAAGAATGTTCGTTGCTTAATAAATCATGCATATCATTCATTCGAGACCCCTTTTTGTACGTTCCCCGTTACAATTCAACAGCTCAATACATTCCAAATTTTTAAGTCTAGCTTGAAAGCGTCATCTTCAAGTTTTGAAGAATACCTTTCTTCCTTTCTCACCCCTGTAGTTATTTTGTATTTAACAATTTAAAATAAAAATCGGATTTTACATGCTTCGAGTAAACTCTTTAAATGTGGATCTTGAACGTTAAACTGAATCCAAAGTGTTATGTTCTTATTTCAAAATGTTACCATTTTCAAGAATATAATTTTTTATTCTGAGAGCATCATAACTCGGTGGAAAATATTTGAATCTTGAAGTGTTCACATTCATTAATATTCTACTCGATATGATGATAATGGAGGCGAGGGCGTACTAATTAATTTTACAGAACTATAAAAATTTGATGGTATTGATTTTTTGAAATCGCATTTTCTAAAAGTAACGACGTAAGTATGGTTTACTTGAACGAAGTCCCAGTGGGAAAACACCCTCGCTTCAAACAAGTTAAAAATGTGAAGTATTAATAATATTACCACGCGTCTCCATGGTTAATGCAGTAAGAGTTAGAGAAAATTGAATTAGTTCATATGGTATTTAAACATACATCCACAGAATAGCGCAAACAAATACCATCCCACAGAATATCTTTATTTTAAATTTGAGTAGGCTAAAATCTGTGGCCAACTAAATATTTCCAATCTCATTTTTTTCTCGGTGCCCTTTTCGTTGTTAGACTGCTCAGTGTTTTGCATAAAAAAGCCTTTGGGGCACATTTAGCAGTTGCGTAAAAATATTTGTTAGGCTTTAATACTGATAATTACATCCACACACTACTGTAATGCTGAAAAAAATGACGGATCCCTCGAGCCGATTTACCCAACATAAACTCTCGTCAGTTATAACGAAATTAATTGACGTGTTAATGCTTGTTAACATTTGAAGTTGATGCGCACATCAGAATGAAAATAATTCCGTCTATCACTTCAACCGAGTATTAATTTGCATTGCAAAACTTCAATAACAGGCTGTGGAAAGCATTCCTCTCAACGACCATTTCATTCAAGTCGATTCGGTTTTTCTTGCAGGTTTCAGAAACATGCTTTAGCGTGTGAGAAACAACTGCCTTGTAATCACAATTTAACTTTAGACTATAAATTGCATGAAAGTAAATTATTTCAGAGACACATTGAGGCTCACTTTCGGTTTAGAGGTGAAAATGGTGGAGACACTAGATGTGAGACCGGCGTGGATCAAAACTATACCAAAGGAAACCCTTTTATGATGAATCCATATATGCGACGTAATGTAAGTCACCGCTATGGTGAGGGGCTGATTCAGGCATGCAAAACCAAATATTAAGTTTATATTAATTTTTAGTCACCAATCAATATGTAACATAACTCAAACAATGAACATAACAAAAAAAGAACGGTGGAGCATTGTGTTCTTCATTTAATGAATATGAACTTCCACAAATTTGAGCCATAAACCTACATACCCTCCTCTAGCCCACTAATGGGTTGCTGCACCAATACTCAACCTCTCCCACTGCCTTCCACATCTCTCGGAGCCAGGCTATATTCGCTGAAAAATTTTCATGTATGTCACCTGATGATGATGCACAGCATCGAAACCATAGTCGTGTCAAGTATTAAATCTTTATGTGGAAGTGCAAAGTTTCTTTTTCTGCCCTCATCAATTAATGGGGATAAAATTAACTACTACAGGTGAATGTACTGCGGAATACAAGCGCGACATACTTTCCTACGAATTCCAGAGGGACTGATAGTACCAAGATGGATATTAAAATAAATTGCGAAAGAATGACAACATGCTAGGTTACTTCAAATGGAAAAGGAAGAAGTACTTTCCCCTCGACCGCTTACAAATATTCTGGTTCTCTATCGTTCGTGAGAAAAATCACATCTTACAACTATTTGTTCTAGATTTAAGCTCTCTGATTTCATTTACATGACTTCTCTTAACGTAACCCGAAGGGGCTAATAATTTTCAACGGCATCGTTAGAGTGACCATTCAATTTTGTCGAGAGATATACCATGTGTGATCCTCAACTTAGTTCCTCTAAAAATATAGATACCCTTCTGGGTTTATCAGAACAACGTTTTACAGTGTTAATTCCTCTACTCCGCACGCAACTGAATTCGGCAATCAATCCAAATTCATAAGTATCCCATATACTAGCAGCACATTCTAAATGAAACCCGGTATTTAAGTCTTCCCTAAAACTCTGATCAATCGAAGCTATGAACTTTGTTTAATTAGAGCTTTATTCAACGAGGAGATAGGTTATCTCGTAAATCGAATAAGGTCTTGTGAGCCTCCGTTTCTGTTATTCTGCACCCCAATTGAACGCAGAGTATGTACGATGCCTGTCATGCTTATAGACTGCATTTCTGATCGTATGTATATGCTGTATTTTGAATGATTCCTAATCTAGTCCCTCTAATAACCTTGTCAGGCTACTCAGTTAATCATAATGACGTTTTACAAATCTAGCTTCTCGACGCAGCTCGCCATCTACGTCGCCAATGAATCCAACGTCGCGAGAATCCCATACACTGACAGCAAATTCTAAATGATGGCTAACCAGCGAAAGATAACATTGTTCTTTAGCATTCTCGCCACAGTTCCACAATAATCTTCTTATTAATCCTAAATATTTGTCAACTTCTCTGCATGTTCAACGTATGATCTTCACTCAGGAGAGGTCGTGAGTAAGGGTAACAGTCGGAGTATTTATGAATACCTTTAACTCTTCATCACACACCCCCTCCACGAGCCACTCATCAACCACCGAATAAATGAGATGAAAATTAAATAAATGAGGAGAGACCCCAGTCTTTTCCCCGCTGTTCTCTCTCTCCCCTCCTCCCTCACCTTGCCTCCCTCTCCCAACGCCCCCGCCACCCTCATTTACTCGTATCCCCGAGAGAAGTCGGGGGGAAAGGGGAGGGAGGTCGCAAGAAAGACGGGGGGGGGGTTGGCAGGAGGGTGCTGGCTTGGCATCCTCTTTCGCGTGCGGGCATAGAGAACAAACAAATAGCGGAAGAATGGGGAAACGGACGAATTGGGAATGATTTGAGTGCTGTGCGACCACCGGGGACGACGAGCGAAAAGAATGGTGAGAGAGAGTAGTAAAATAAATGAACGACCATAATAAATGAAGCGAGGAGGAAAATAGGAGTTGTTGGAGGAAGCTACCGAGAGAGGGGGGAGACAAAAGAGAATGGGAGAAGTCGGACATAAAGGAGAAGGAAGACTAGGTGCAGGGAAGAGGGGAAAGGAGGGATAAAGGGACAGACAGACAGAGTAGGATGGGCCGAAGGACAACCCTTCGAATCACCAAGAGAGGGAGCGAACGAGGCCACCAGAGAGAACACACGAGTTTGCTTGTGACAGCGAAGAAGGAATAAGATTATGGTCCCGCATTAGATTTGCGGTTAAGGTCATTGGGATACATTAGAGAGATAGATAATTCGTCATTACTGATGGATTAAACCCTCGCCAAATGCGTGAATCAAAAACAAATTGTGAAACTTGAAACACCGGTTCCTGCATGTTGCAGATAGGATATTATGTGTATGGGACCAGCTTTATTTTAGGAGCAGTAGGAGCACATTTGTAGTTATTCAGCTAATTAGGCTCTTTGGATAATTGTAGAAAAGACACTGGAAGATGTAGCAAAAGACTTTCAATGATTTGAGACTTATGGAAAGATGCAGGACGCTTGACTTTTCTTGTGACATTGAGTGAAATGTTAAAAGCACCATATTACACCGATATATTCGACCACCTGGATAAAATTCACAGAGGCAGACACTGTCGCAAACAGATTCAAATACTCGGTCATCCGTCGTTCGATACTCAATTTCAACTAAATCTTACCCAAGCACCTGAATATATTTACTTGAAGACAAGCATTTAATGGTTTAGTCAAACATGCATTATGTGCATAGGCATGAATGTGTGCATGCTTATGAGTGTGCTTCTGTACGAGAGCTGATGTAAACTCATATACATGAATGAATATGCCTGGTCCCCTACCACTCCACGCCACACGCCCTTGAGATGGCTTGCGGGGTGTAAAGATGCAAATTGCGTCCACAGATCTCAGAAAATCATTCAATAACGTCGACTACAATAAAATAGGAAGTTTATCTGTTGAAGTTTACTCCCTATGCTTAATGTAATGTTTTGACCGAGTTTAATTAACCATTAAATCCAGATGAAATGAATTCCAGTTAAGTTAAACTGTAATGAATTTTAAGTCAATCCTAAAGAATCAAACAATAATATTTTCACTGTGAAATACCTTTTTTAATAAAAATTGGCAATTTTCCACAAAAAATTTTTATTCATCATGACATTCCACCGTATCACGCCTGAAGCGCCCCTTTTTATGAGAAATATCTTGTCAAAAAATGTTCATAACTCGATTTCTAAATTCGACAAAACTGCCTGTTTAAGTTCAAGCCTTCTCTTCCTTCGTCTTCTTTCCTGCCACTGCTTCCCGCCTAAAAATATTCTTACGAGGATAAAAATCGTCTAACGAATTTTTAAAAATGCCCCATTTTTCTCTTTTGGATTTTTCTAATAAAATGAAGGCGTGAAATAAAGAAAATTGTAAAATGGGGAAACGAGTCAAGAGCCACTGAAAAAATTAACTATTTCAATTAGCATGTTAAAGTGAATATGATACTAGCCAAGTGTGATCATAGAGGAATGAGAGGGCGTGCGACAAAGGAATGAGCAAGGCGTGGATGGGAACTCTCCCCAATTATTTAAAGTGCCTATATCGAGGAAGAAATAACTTAGATCAAAGGAAATGGTTCGGGTACAGCCTGTGAGAAAAAATCAGCATGTTACGCTTTGCTGGCGGTATCAGAGAGAGAGACGGGAATCTGGAGAAGATCCTTGTTGAATTTTGAGGTAATGAAGAGGTCTCATCTGAAGATAGAATTGTAAAAAGATTGTAGAATATGGCAGTAGGACGGATGGTTACAAACAGGGGAATCAAAGGCTAGAAGATGTGGAAGTGATTTATTTATTAGAAAGGAAGAAAGCACCGAATTGAATAGAAAGAAGGAGGAAATGATTACCAGAATAACCCACGCAAAACAGTTCTACCATATGGGCAGCTTAGTAATAGCAGAAAACTAAAGTCTGAAAGCAAGGGAACACTTCAGCCAAACCTGCATCTAAAGCATGTTTCCCTACGAAATTGAGGACGAGGCAGGCTTAATATGGAACTGTACTAAGACTTATTTTTACTGTAGGTAAATTGCAGGGTAGTAGGAACTATTTATTTATGTATATCTCGTAATTAATCCAGGTGATATTATCTGCCAGTGAAATGTGGTATCATCATAATTCTCTAAGGTGCTGAAGGTGAACTCGCAGAAAACCATCAGGATTGCGTCGAAAAAGCGTTGATCAGGCCTCCCGATCGACCACACGATTGTGTTTATTTTAAACTGTGAGTAAACGAAGGCACCCATCTTGCAAAGATTGTTTTCTTTTGATTGTTTTTGACAGTAACCTTTAACGGAGTCATCCGCTAACATGCATTTCAATGCAACAATTTCAGAGTGTAGATAGCTTAACTGGCTAAAGCACTCGGCCGGATATCGAGGGATCCGGGTTCGAATCCCGGTCAAGGCGAATGATTTTTACACTCTAAAAGTATTGCATTGAAATGCATGTTAGTGGATTACTCCGTTTAAAGTTATTTTTGCGGCATTTCCCGCAGTTTCTTGAAATTTATCTAAGGTATAAACAGCCTAAGTGCTTCAAATTGGCTTTAACCTCGTGGACTGTGGCGCGTCGCGCACGACTACGAATGCCAGTGACATTGTATGTACGGTATTTCGTCACAACATCTTGTTCCTTTAAAAGCCCAAAAATATCAGAGTTTAAGAGACGCCGCGATAGCTTCATAGATTAACTGGCTAAAGTACTTGGCAATTGAGGGATCCGGGTTCGAATCCCGGTCAAGGCGAATGATTGCACTCTGAAATTGCATTTATTTAAAAATATTTTTCATATTGAATAAGTTTTCTAAAGATGCATACATTTCGGATCCAATCCGCGTGGAATTTATTTTACAATATTCATCTCGTTGTTTTCTCGTAGCTATAGGTTAAATTATTAAAAATAACCCCTTGTAATTATCTTGAATTGCATAATGTGATGCGTAGGATTAAATTACGGTTTTAGAGTGTGCTTTACTCTTCCAGTAGGTCTTTTTCTTCAATTCATGTACGAGATACATAGATACAGCTGAAGAGACGAGCTGTATGATGGAAAGGCAAAACATTTCCTCCTGAGACTTAATGGATTTCCCAGGAGCATGTTGGAGGAGCTAATCTGGGAATCAATCAATGGAGCATAGGTTAAATTGCAGAATAAATCTCTTGCACAAATTGGAAGGACGTCTCTTTAGCAGTGATATTGAAAATGTATTCTTACCCCCATCGCACTACGGTAGGAGAGATCATGTCAATTAAATTAGAGAGATTAAGTGTGGAACAGATAGATTTAAGATGTCAGTTTTCCAATGTACGATAAGCGATCAGAATAAAGTTATCCGACCTCGCTAGGGGGGATAATATTTGAGGTCAAGAGTAGTCTGGTGTGCAATCACCCTCTGCCACACACCCTAGCGGTGGCTTGTAGGGTAACATTTATGAATGAAAATATGAATCGAAGGGAAACATACAAAAGGTAGGAAATCAGCATTAAAGTGTACACAATGAAGAGGGAAGTTGGACGGAAGAGGGAGTTAGCAGCGGAAAGAGAACTGAATTTTTGCGCTGAAACACTAATGACGCTGCATGCGTTTTTCCTTTATATTATCTGTGATTGAAGTAGATTGGAGGTCCGAACTAGGATTTTTGGGTGCTCAAAAATCAACCGTGTTTTTGATCAATTTTCCTTCGTCGACACATTCGGCGATACCATTTCATTATATTTCTGCTGTTCAAGAGTTTTCCTACATTGCTATATTTTGTTCTTATGCCAACGATATTTTGTCTGTGAGTATGAAATAGAGATCTAAATCAGATATTCTCCTCACAATCTCGAGCAACCACGAGCAGAGCACTCAGTTGATTAAAGTAAAGTAACAGTATATAACACGATATATAAGTTTTTTTATTTAAAACTAAATATATTTCAATACGTTATGTGCTGAGAATTAATCGGTTGGCTTTGAGTTAAACCCTTTGCGATTCCAATGTTAAGGTCGAAGTAGACGTGGCCAAACCTTCCCAAGCACTTCTCTTCCTACCACGCTCCTGTCACACACAAGAGAGAATTGGCGCCACCACGGCACGGCGTACGTATGTTCGAGTCACCCCTCTGGTGTTAAGTATTCTTTTCCTTGTATTACACTATATTACATTTACATGGTGCCTTGCCAGCCACCACCGTAGTAGTGTGCTTTAGAGGATGGTTCAATACCAGACATACAAAAAATACTTAAAAAAATTCAAATTACGTAGGTAATGATAACTAGAGGCACATACCATACGGTGTCTAAGTGTGAATACCATACGTACGCATACGAGACGATTCTAGCAAAAAGGAGGACAGCAAGTGAGGTTAGTTGAGGTATAGTGAATATGTATACATTCGTACTTGACGGGGATCGTGTTGGTGCGGGAGCTAACGAACAGACTTCCCACCGAGAAGGCTCGGGTTCAAATCCTGGAGACAACAGTGGTATCCCGATCCCTACTTGAGGTACTTCGTGTAGAGCCCTTTGAGTGAGTACGACGTCCGTCGGATGGAACGTTAAGCTGCGGACCCCTCGGCGCCTTTCGATAAGAGTAGGCTTATGCCGACGCCGAGTTTCTCTCCACCCTTCTTCCTTTCCCATCCATCCCTAACGGGGAAAATGACCTCAGCCGTCGGTCGCTTCCCCAACGAAAAAAATCGTACTGGACTACATGGAATGAAAAAAGAGAAGTACTTTCTCCCCCACTGCTTACAAATATTGTGGTTCTTTGTCGAGACGGGGAAAAGTGATATTTTAAATGTCTCTAATTTTATTAACACGTTATCTCCCACCGTAGTGCGATTGAGCTAATAATGCATGCATCATCGCAAAAGAGATCTCCTTCCAATTAATTCAAGAAATTTAATCCATACTTTAACCAATCGTAAGTCGTGAGAAAATGGTGTCGATGTCGCTCGAAGGATGTTCCTGTATATTAGTCGCTGTAAAAATATTCACAGGAAAAAAAAAATTTAAAAAACACAGCAATCAAATCGAAGGATGATTTGATATATGAGAGACGATCTCATTTGGAGCTAAACCCCATACAGTGTGTGAAATTCATTAACAGTATATTTATAAGGCTGGCCAGTTACTTATTCCATGTGCTATTCCTGTCGTTTGGCAGATCTGGCACCCAAAAACTCACTCTTATTGGGCGAAAAGGAGGGTGCCCAGAGGCGTCACCTAGAATCAAACTCGGCCCCAAACGGTAAGTAACCTAGCGCTCTATCCCCTGGACTACTACAACCCAAATTATAATACCAGAAGTATTTTTGTACATACGTGGGCTTCAATGGACGTGGACGTCAAAAATTTGGAATGACCAATGATTAAATTTTTTCACAAGCTGAAGCTCCTTCATTATAGAACCAAGATTTCTATATTTGGAAGGAAAATCATGAAAATATAGGCTGTAATAAATCACGTAAGTTGAACTGGAGGAACATTGTAATTACTGGTCACTCAAAGTTCCGATTGCACCATTTCGCGCCGGAAACTTTCGCACCAATGCACGACTCGGCTTCGTGCTCACACCAGAGGTTGCTAGGATGTAGGGCAGCCAAGCGATGAAGATGAAGGCGGAGAGCTGCGGGAAGCCAACCCGGATTGGTGACAATTCAGTGAATAACCTGGCAAATGAGGCAAGACTTTAAAATGGACAGTTCAGGAAACCTTGACCTTGTAAAAAAAATATTTTTTCTATGCAATACGTGGCGCCCGTTGCCCCTGTGAGCCTTGGTCGCCGCTTTAGAGCCTCCTCCCCTGAGTTTTGCCCTCCGTACAAATCCTATCCATTTATCATTCCCTCCCTCTAACACACGCCCCTTTTGTTTTCTGTTCCGCCGTTCGTCGCCTCACCGCGGCGCCTCTTTCAGAGGCCCGAGCTATAAACGACCTTTTACTTTTTTCCGAGGAGCCAAATGGGGGACGTTTTTCTTCCCTCTCCGCTCGTTCACTCTCCCCAGCGGACAACAGTACTTCTACTTGGGAAGGAGGTGACGAACAGGGGAGAAGAGATTTGATCATTCAACCCCCTTGGATACTATTCGGGTCCAACCCTAGAGGCCCTCAAGTGGAATCGTAATGGCTCGCAGCGTGTCGCAATAACTATTTCTTTTGATCCTTGATGTTTATCACTGATAAATGAACATCGATTTGGCAATACTTTGCGGAAAATTTGCTTAACATGCTGTCCCTTTTTTTTAAGGTAATCTACCGGTTAAGATAGGTTTTTGGATGGACATAATTATCATATAAACATTTTGTAACGCCAAACAAAACCCAATCCAGCAACCTACTCTACATTAGGTCCCTCTTCATCTCTGCGTACTTCTTTCCTCCCTTCATCCCGTCCAACATCCCTATCCTGTTCCTGCCCTTTCCTCGCTTGCCTAACATTCTCCCCTGTGTTACAGTCTTCAACATCCCACTGCCGCTCAATACGCCTTTCATCCATTTTTCCTTCCTCCATAGGATTTCTCTCAACAAACCCCTCTCCTCACCCACCATCTCCAGTACTTCCCCATTTGTTTTCCTTTCGGTCCATTTCACCTTCTCCATTCTTCTTCACACCCACATTTCAAAAGCCTCCAATCTACGTCTATCCTCCTGCTTCAGCGACCACGTTTCCGCGCCGTACCAATTCAACCCAATTCATCTACGCTCCATATCAGAGTTTTTACGAGTCTTGTCTTAACCTCCCTACTCAACGTCCCCGTCATCAACTCCCTCCTCCTTGAGAAAGCCTCCTTGCCTAGCGCAATTCTTCTCCTTACGTCCCTACTACTTTGACCGTGTTGGTCCAAAATACTTCCGAGATATGTAAACTGTTCTACCTGCTCTATTTTCCCCTACTTTTTTAATATTTAGCTTCGGCATTTTCTTTCTGGAAAATCGCATAACCTTTGTTTTATTAATATTGATTCTCATTCCATTTTTATCGCACTGATGCTGTCCCTTACATAAGCAAAATTAAACTTGTAATTCTGAATTAGAGCTTGGTAGAAATTACGTTTCATTCATAACTTTACGATTTACACATTCTTCAAATATTTTGAACTCACAGTACTCATCACTCAGGGCCCATTAGAATCCTCAAGTGCCAGCAGAATTCTTTTCCTTTTTATCCTCTGTTAAGTCTGTTTCGTTTCATTTTTTCTGTCTCGTAGTTTCTTCATTATTACTAACGTACGAATATTGAGATTTATATAGGCGGCATGATTCACAATAGCAAGTAAACTAAGTGAGGAAACAAATTTCTATAATGAAAATAACTTGTTCTAGAATTATATAATGTCCAGAAATCATATAATTTTTTTATGTTTTCAAATTTTTTGTGTTTTTAAATTGTGGAAATTCATCATGAAACTTAGGTTTCAATCTTTTCCTCTATGCTTTTATTAGGAGTTTAAAACGTATTTCAACGACCACGTCATGTTCAGGGTCCCCATGTTTCTTTGGTCAGTCAACTAATATCTAATAAACTAATATATAGGGAGGCTTAGACTTTGTGAAGGAAGGAGGTAATGGAAAGGAAGGGGAGAATGGGGGAAATTTTCTTGAGAAGGAGATCTTATTAACTTAAATAGAGAAAAGAGATTTAGAGAGAGTAAATATCTGTATATTTAGGCAGAATCCTATTTTGGTTCGGAAGCGGGGGCGGGGGACGATAAGGAGGAACGGTTAAAGCTCAAAGATTTAGTAGGAAGCGAATTACCCGTGAAAGTCACATCAATGATGTGACCTTGACACTCTCATTCTTTTAGAGCAGCGTGAAAATAACGGCTTCTTGCAAATCTCCTTCAAATACTTTTCACAAGCAATATTTAGTACCAAGGAACTCATATTCCTTTTTACATTAATTATAAATGTCAGTTTGTGATTTGTACGAGAGATGATAGAATTATTTTTGTGACGTTGTGCGGTCTTCACCTTAACCAGTAGAATACCAAATCAAATATCTCGTAGCACTGCCTCAGTAGTCATCATCGTCATATAAGTAATACTGGGCAAGGAGTCCTTATTTTTAAGGTACACTCGAGAACAAAAACATTATTTCCAAATGCATTCTCTATCTCTATCTGCGGGTAAGTATAATTTTAAATTCCTACCCCCAGCCCCGTCCCGCCGCCATCTCACCTCCCCACCTTGAATCACCGCCTCCCCGCATTCGTCTCCGCTGCGGGATCTCGCTTCCTGTATCTCCTTTGTCTCTCCAAACTGGACATGTTTTAGTGCCGGTCATTATCCTCCCACGCAACGCCGTGTGTGGCGCTTTGTCTCTTGTCAATTGTTTCCCCTCCCCCCACCCTTTTGCCTATGTTCTTTTTTTTTGGGTCCCTCTCCCAACCCACGTAAACATACCGTCCGTCCTCCACCCCCAGGCATTCCTTTCTCCCCCGCCACAACCTCACCCCCGCCACCTTCCCCCTCGAGACGACGGCCGGAACGGATAGAAGCGGACCCATGAACACAGATTAGATACGTTTTTTTGGATGAGAGGAAAGAAAACAATTTGCAGATTTCGGAAATTTTTATAAGCGCAAGACCGGTTTCGTAGAATAGTCCACATCACCAGGTACTGCAAAGGGAAGGAAAAAGTTTCCCGGCAAAACGAACATCAACTATCTAGGGACGGAGGAAGAGTTTCAAGGGGAAAGGTGCCCTGTGAAATATCGTGCTCATTGGACTGACAGCATTGGAGACAATGGATGGGAAAGCTTATCAAATATTAATGTTATCTGACTGACAATCTGGCAAGTAAATG